>JAIFHY010000053.1:0-625758 GCA_022264835.1 Melampsora americana | reverse complement strand
GAGTGATGCCTGTGGACGACTAGGTCTCACTCCGTTACAGAAATGCACGGCTGCCGTCAGAATGCTTGCGTATGGTACTCCGGCGGATATGAATGATGAAAATCTACGATTGGCTGAATCGACATCACTTGAAAGTATGATGCGATTCTGTGACGCTGTTGTTGAGGTGTTTGGCGAAGAGTATCTACGAGAACCAAACGAAGAGGACACCGCCAGACTTCTGGCAATCAACAAAGATCGTGGTTTTCCGGGAATGTTAGGATCCTTAGATTGTATGCATTGGAGGTGGAAAAATTGCCCAAAGGCTCTTAGCGGGCAATTTAAAGGAAAAGAAGACGGACCAACTATCATATTGGAAGCAGTGGCATCACACGACCGGTGGATCTGGCACGCCTTCTTTGGCGTACCAGGTTCCCTCAATGATTTGAATGTGCTCAATCATTCTCCACTCTTTGAGCGTCTTTGCAGAGGTGAGGCACCTGCATGTCATTTCGAAATCAACGGTCATGAATACGACAAGGGGTATTACTTAGGCGATGGTATATATCCAAATTGGGCAACAATAGTTAAAACTATTTCGAGTCCACAAGATCAAAGAGAAAGGTAAACCCTTTCTCTTTCTAATCACGTCTCTAATTGTTGCTAATATGTTTGATTGCAGCTCTTCGCCAAAATGCAAGAAGGTATTCGCAAAGATATCGAATGCGCTTTCGGGATCTTACAATCCCGCTTTGCTATTGTAGCGGGTCCCGCTCGCATGTGGAGTCCAAAGCGGTTGAAAACCATTATGTTAGCTTGTGTCATCCTCAACAACATGGTTGTTGAGGATGAGCGAGATGAAGGGCTTCGGGAGGTAATCCCACTGGTACCTATTGCGGAGGTGCTACATCCACAAGATGATATGGCTCCATACGAGCAATATCTCGCGCAACAGCAGAAAATGGTTGATAATCAAATCCATTTCAGCTTCAGAATGACCTTGTTGAACACCTTTGGAATTTACGCGGAGCAACCGCTTGATCAATCTTTTATTTCTTTGCCTTTTTTTTTCTTTGGTCAGTCAATTAGGTTAACATCTGATTTATTTGTTCAGTCACTTATTTTTTACCTAATTTTGATTGATCAGTTTGTTGGTTTTTCCATGGAATGAAATCTATTTTGTACTTTGATTCTCCGTATATTTTGTACTTTGATTCTCCGTATATTTGGGTTTCATATCGATTCAAAACCAATTTAACTTAATATTTTAACTTGATATTTGTCAACGCAATTGTATATATTAAATCACGAAAGGTAATTTTTTTATTTTTTTTTGGTGGAAAAATTGAAGTGAAAAGAAAAATTGAAGTGAAAAGAAAAAAAAGATAAGCCCTTCGACTGTGAAAAATATAATATAATCCAAGAAATAGAAAAACATTCAGAATAGAAAGAAATAAGCAATTGGAACCGGAAAAAAAAACAAAGATATTAAAAAGAAAAATATAGCTACTCGGTAGCTGCTGTAATCATCTTAGCCATCCTTTTCTTCAAAATCTCAGCCTGCTTCTGCTCATAGTACATTCTGATCGCTCCATGCAGCTTATTAGTATCTGTCTTGAGAACCAGATCGTCTGTTAAAAATTCCACTGCTTGGCTCTGAACCTTAGAGTTCAAAGCAATCGCCGTACTGGCCTCCGCAATAGCCTTGGTGCTTTCGGCCACCTGAGCTAGTAGACTTTCGGCTTGCTTACCTTTCTTCGCCAACTTGCTTCCAATAGGACGGTCGTGATTTTCGGACGAAATCACCTCGATATCGGAATTATTGGTTGGTGAAGGAGTTGATCGGATGGAAACGATAGAACTGGGCGGTTTGGGAGTGTTGCGTCGTTTAAGATCGATGTTATAGTCAGACCACTTCGGTGCAGTCGCCAAGACCGTGTGGCAGCCGAGGTGTTTGAATTTATGCCCTTCTCGCACGAGATAAGCTTGATGGGCATCAGCCATGATGTCGTGGCTTGTTTTGCCACTGCCATGAAAGTTCTTCGCGTTGGACAAGTAGCCAACAAACTTATTTACCGCTTTGTTGATCGGTCGCCAACGGCCTTGAAGTGATTCGTCAGATTGTTCGACATAGGCTTTCGGATCTTTGACCACCGTCGGATGAAGGAGCATATACTTCTTGAAGTCGGCGGCAATCCGTTGCCACATAGCCGAAGAGGTTTGAGAATTGCCGACCAACGGATCTTGTGAGATGTTCAGCCATGATCGGCATAGCTGAACATCTTCGTCTGGACTGAAATTCCCTTTTCGTCCAGCCGTAGTGTCGTCTTCGGTAAGGGCAGGAGTCAGAGTTATCGGTGCAGCCTTTCGAGAGTAGGGTTTGCGTTTAGCCACCACGGGAGGGGCTGATTTGCCGGAAGGAGGGGTACCCAAAGACAAAATTGATGGGGCGGAAGGAGTTGCAGGTTGGAAAGAGGTTATAACGGGGGGGTAAACCGACGATTCGAGTACGAGATTGGCATTTGAAGGTCCACCCGTTTGGTTGATCGAGCAAGGTGGGGGATGGGGAGGTTGATTCATCCGAGGTGCGGTATACCAATCGTTTGGAGGTTTGTCTACAAACATAAATAATTAGAAGAGTTGATGTTTCAGAATCACATCAGATCATAAGAAACACCTCAGAAAGTGATTGACCTACCAATAAAACCAGGATTCAGTGAAGGAGGTCCCATGATAGGTGAACGAATGGCATCAGGGTGCTGCCAACCGCGTTCTTGGTGATGAGTATCAGTGGCTAAAATATAACAAAGTCCATAAATATGAGAAGTTAATAAAGAAGTTAACAGAAGAAACCAAAGAGCAGAAAACACTCACAATCGGAAACATGATTGTAATCATGATTATTAGACCACATGGCAGAGTAGAAGGGTATAGGGACTTCCAGCGATCGTACGATCCAGGGCGATTTAGAACGGAGATACGAAAGTAAAAAGTAATGAGGTAGCCAACCAGTGGTAAGGAAACTGCAAGAAGGGAGACAGAAAAGCAAAGTATGAAGACAAGGATGGGAAA
Source organism: Melampsora americana (assembly GCA_022264835.1). Lineage (NCBI taxonomy): Eukaryota > Fungi > Basidiomycota > Pucciniomycetes > Pucciniales > Melampsoraceae > Melampsora > Melampsora americana. Next base: position 622,707 of record JAIFHY010000053.1, on the reverse strand, counting down.
TAGATCTATTAGCCTAGGCTTGCTTTTATACACAAAAGGATCAATGCAGACACGTACCTTTTTGCTGGATTACTTGAGGTATGAGTAACATTCTTCAAACCAGGAAGAAAATTGAATCTACCTGGGAAGACATTTGCGAATCGCGTAGTATGGTTGGCCAAATTTGATGAAGGTCGGTGCGATGAGGGGTATTCAAACATGAAAGGAGGGTTGATGAGTCGAGGTGGTGGAAACGAGGTCATGGCTTGGCTGCAATTGAACGATCGTATTCTAGAGTGATCGGTGGTGTTGGAGGTAAAGGTGATCGAGGGTTTCGTTCGTGGTAAATCGAGATTCCAAGGGTTTGGCAGTCCCGAAAGTAGTTTGATGTCGGAGTTCAGGACCGGATTGGGGGCTATTCGGTAAATTGCTGGGAGTGAATTCCTGTACTCTCCCGGTCAAAATTTACACGGAGTGAAGCTCGTACAGGCTGTTTACACGGTCCGGTGGCTCGGATATTTTCCCACACGACGTGTATACAGCCTGTATTCTTTGATTTACACGGCTTTTACACGCCCCGGTGGCGATGCTCTAAGTCTCAAGTCCTTCTTCAGACACCTCAGCTTTTAATGATCCAGTGACGTTACTGCGAGACTTAGTATTGATAGCGTGGGTTTTTATTGGCTGTCTTTGGCAATGTTTTCTTTTGAATTTCTTGCGTCATAGAGATCACTGCCTATTGGCTTCCTTAACGGCTCACTTTGAGAAGCTCTTCAAGTCAAAACAATCCCAGCCGTCAGCGTCTTAGAGGCTCTGAGTCTGTTTCATCATCGTATCAGAGCGTCACCATCCTCATTTCAATCACAGCTGTCATATCGCCGTACGGTGCAAGTGAGAAAAATTCCAGCTCTAAGAAGATGTATCTACCATTGATTTTGTTGATATTATGCTTCATCTTCTTACCTTGTTCATGTCATCAAACAGATCTCACCGAGAAGATACAACAATCACTGTGAATCACTTCATCCAAGTAATTGAAAAGTTATGTAAGTCATCAAAAAAAGTGATGTGGTTCTGGGGATTAATGTAATTCTAAGGTAGACTTCTATGTAGAACACTACAATAATCAAATCACATCATTCCTGCAACATGCTGTTGATCTGGGCTGAGCAATAATTTGTAGTTTAAAATAAAAGTGGGTCCTTAGACACATTTAAACTGAATTTGTCTTTTTTTGTAGAACTTTTGAAATGAAAACCCATTCAAAGGTGGCGGATGGTGGCGGAGAGATCAGTGAAAGTGGAGACAGCCTTGGAGTATTTTGTTTAATAAATTCGGTTGAAAATTGAATTCACTGAAGCCAAATTTTCTGCAATCAACCTTTTGATTGGATCTTCAATTGCTCAGATCACAGGAAATTATAAAATTGTACACAACAGAGGCTTCTTCTATGGTTGGCTGTTTGAGTCTTTCGATCGATCGACTGATTCGATTGGTTTGATACTAAAGCTAAGGTTCTGAAGCTCAATTAAGGCCCACTCACTATTTTACGATCTTGTATCTCCTCGCTCTGCTATAATCTGTTAATCGATCCAAGCTTTGATAATTATCTTTCATCACTGCTCACTTTTAAGACATCGAGTTTCAGAACAACCATCAATCAATCTATTGAAAAGTTAAAGATCCTCAAAAAACAATTCACCTATCAATCGAATCCATCCATCCATAATGCCTTATCTAGATCTATCAAATGATTTATCACTGTACTATGAAATGATCACATCAAAACCCAATAACCCTTGGATTTTACTCATTCATCCATTATTAACAGATATTTCAATCATCAAAGGCTTTACAGAAGAAGTCCAAATTAAAGAAAATTTCAATTGTATCGTTTTTGAACTTAGATTACATGGTAGAACTAAAGCCAATGTGACAGCTACTATGGATCGATTCACTTTGGCTGCTGATTTAGCTTTTGGAATGCAAAAACTTCACTTACCACCAGTTTGGTTCCTTTTTTCTTCTTCTTCTTCTTCTTCTTCTTCTCTATGTTTGAATTCATTCATTCATTCTAATTTGAAATTTGGCTCGTTTTCTTCTTTTTATATCACCCAAAAAAAACCTTAGGTTCATGTGATCTCAGCTCAAGCAAACGTTAGTGAAGTAGCACTTGCACTTGCTGCAATCTTTCCACAATTGGTTTTAAGTCTTTTTCTCTGTGGATTAGCCCCAGATGTATAGTAAGTTCTTTTTTTCTTTGATTCCTCTTACATATAAAAACCATTTGGAAAACAATCTGACAATTGATTGATGACTTCTTTCTTCTCTGTCCTTTTCGTTTCAATCCTAGTCCTGAGTCAACTATGGCAGCTTTGGTGATTGTTTTCAATGCGTTACAAATCCTACTGATCCTGATCATTGGGAAGAGGTCAGTCATCAATTTCTTCACGTTACAGAATTTATCAAGAATAACAGAGATAAATTAATTTGATTGATTTTGTGATCATCAATTGTAGGGTACGCGTGAATGTCTCATTTTATCCACGACTGGAAAACCAACGTCACCATATCTATTTAACAATTGATTTCTAAAACTTTATTCTTTTAGGAATGCTCGATTTACACTTTTTTTGTTTTTATCAAGACACAAATTTTAGTAGAGAAGATGAATTGAGAGTAATGGATGAATGGACATCAACGATCATGAAAAGATATTCACCAAGTAAATCATCTAAATTCACTGCAATCTGTATGTTAGAATTAGGAGTCAGTTCTTCCTTTCTCCAATTTTTTTTCTCTTCTTTTTTTCTTTCTTAAACTCATTCCAAAAGAAAAAAAAACTTTAAATTTAATTTTTTTTTCTTCTTCTTCTTCTTCTTCGTCTTGATAAATTTTCTTTTTTTTTCTTAGCGTTCAGCAACACCTAAATCATTTCGAGATCAAATTTATCATCCAGTTTTTGTCTGCCATGTGAGCAATAGAACAAATTAAATCATTTAGGAATTAAATCCCTTTTTTTCTTTCTCTAATGAGTTGAGTCCTTTAAGGACTCAAACTTTAAAATCAATAACTCAAAGAAATTCACTAATTTCATTTGTGCGATTATTTTTTCTTCGTCATCTTTTAGGGATCTGAAAGTCCAGTCTTTCCTGAGGTTGAAGCTTCTGATCGATTTTCAACTTATGAGAACTTAGACCCTCGTAGTAAATTCGAATCAATACCAGGTAAATGATCATCATCAAACCTCAACTTTCACAAAACTGATGATGGTGATGTTTTGTATAGGAGCACCTTTAACACTATTCCCATTATATACGAAATTCCTAGCAGAAAAGTACATCAATTGGATTCAACCGATCATCAAATCAAACCCTAAACTGAATAAAAACCAGAACTGATTGAACTTGATCATGAAAAGAGTTTAAAAGATTATATGAGATTTATCAAGATCCAAGCATGTTAAAAAGAGATTCAAAGGATTCATCTAGTTTTTATGCTTTAGATGAATTGAATGTAAAACAAAGAAAATGATTTTAGAAAACGCTTCACAAGTTGAGAAAACTTCCTTTTGTTTTCTTGACGAAAATGATCCAGAATGGTGGGATGATCAGTTTACAAAATTCAAAGTAAAAAAATCCCTTGGAAGTTCGTCATCTTTTTTTTCTTACTTTAGTTTTTTCCTTTTTTTTCCAATTCAATTCAATTCAATTCAATACAACCATCATCAATTTTGTTTACCAATTCATCTTGTAGAAAAACGTATTGATAAATTCATTGTTTTGAATTTCTTTTTATAGGTTTTCAACTCGATTTGAACGTCATTAAAAATCACAGATGATCAAATGGGATAATCTCAAATCAAGCTTTCAAATTCAATTCATTCATTTGACTATTTATTTTATACTCGAAAAAAAAATCGTGTTGAATATTTTATTTATTCATTTATCTTTTTTCAATAATTTATTTATAAATCTTGAAGGATTTAAGAAACAAGTTAAGAAAGAAAATGTTTCAGAAGGTGAGAATCGAAGAGATTTTCTCTATAAATCTTAATCAAATCCATCTTTTGAGTTTCATGCATCAATTTTTCTTCATTTCTAAAAAAGAACCTATTCCAACTTTTCCTTACGAGATAAAGAAAAAAAACTTTAAATAGGAAAAAAATGAACTGTGTAATTGATTTACACTTGATTTTTTATTCAACTTTTGATAAATCTAAGACAGATTTTTTAAATTCATTTAAAGCTAATTTAGCATTCCCAGATTCCAAAGAATGTTTAGCCAAGTTCACCCCATCTTTAAGATCTAAAGCTTTACCACCAATCAGCAAAAGTGCAGCAGAATTTAATAAAACGAAATCTTGAATAGCTCTTAATCTATTCGAATCAATCTTATTATTTAATAAATCGTTTAACAAACTTGAATTTTCTTCCACTTCACCTCCAATCACATCTTGAAGTGAATGAGCTTGAAGACCAAAATCTTTAAATGGTTCAATCATCGATTCACTTATACTTCCATTTTCATCAATCTTCCAAACTTGAGTTAAACCAGATGGACTAATCTCATCTAAACCTTCTTTTCCACAAACCACCCAAGAAGGATAAATTTTTAAATTCACTAAAGTAGATGAAATGATTGGACCGAGTTGAGGTTTGGAAACTCCGATTAAGATTCGATTGGTTTACTTGGGTTAAGAGTGGACCTAATAAATTGAAAATCGTGGGAAACCCTAATGATTTTCTCAATGGACTTAAAGTTAAAAAGATGGGATAAAAACTAGGCGAGAATAAGAAGGTAAAATTGGATGGTGGATGGGATGAGAGAATCTTGCTTAGGTCTTGATTTGATAATGATGGTAATCGAATTCCTTGAGCGATGATTAAGTCTGCTGAACCTGTAGAAGATGATGAAGCTCGATTACCGTGCTGTGATGAAGATTAAGATGAGATTCGATTGGAGATTGACAATTATAGAAACTCAAAAGGAGATTCCAAACACATACCTTACAAACCTTCAGACCCGCACCTGCAGCTACGATAGCAGAAGCAGTCGAAACATTAAAAGTATTAAACCCATCCCCACCAGTCCCAACAATATCACAAATGGGCTCGAATGCGGAAGAATCGGGTCTAGGAAACGATAAAGGTTTTGACCAATTTTGATGAATTTGATTGGCAAAAGTGGATAAGATTTGATGATTTTGATCTAATCCAGTGACGGAAAGGATCCTAATAAGCTACCGATCTGAGTGACGATTTCTAAATTTTGAATGTTATCTTCTTTGATTAATGATAAGATTTGTTGTATGTTTTGGATTTGTTTATCTGGAATTGTTTTGGTTTCATTTGAATGATAAGTTTGAGCGAATTCTAGAATCGATCTGAGTAATGGTTTGATCGTTTGTTCGGTTGTCATCTTGAAATTTTCTTTTACTCTTCGTGATGAAGTTGGTTTATGTTATCTTTTGATGTTCAATTCGATTTTGATGTAACTTTGGGAATGATTATCGTAGTTGAAGTCTTGTGTTGTAGAGCTAATCAGAGTACTTTATACTTCCGACTTGATATTTTAGCGAGCTTGTCTCAGGTTGTTTATCGCAGCTTGGTATAAACTTCAAGCAGGTTTTTCCCTTCGAGGGTTATGTATGGTTGGTTTAGTGAACAAGACAGACTTGAGACCTCGTTACGAGTTCCGAGCCGGTGGAAGTTGGCGATGAAAAGGAAGTTGACAAATTGTACAGCCAACTTTAAAAAAGCTCAGCGAGGCAACAAGACTCAGCTTGATTGCCAAAGTTGGACAAGAAATTTGGCGAGCAAACTTCGGTCAAGCTTTTTGAAATTGACTGTTAAGCTAATCCAAACTCAAAGTACTGTAATCGTGCCTCGGATTTCTAACGACTCGTCGGTTCCGAGGGACTTGGTCCATACATGGTGAGTTTGAGACGGAGGTTCTAAAAATAGTAGAGAGAAGATACACTCCACTTACATATCCACACATCTCCTAGATATCAACAATTTAATGAAAACGCAAATCTGAACCTCCTACTTCTTCTGCTCAGTCCTCTGATTACTTTCTCAATAAAGGTGAAAAAGTTAGACCTGAAGTTCTTATAAAAAAATCCAAGTCACAATGTAAAAAAAGCAAGCTACACATAGAAACCAAAGAAACAGATGATCAAGTTAAACAAAGAGACAGAAGTCATCTGATTGAAGAAACAAAAACATGAAATGAAAGAAAGATTTGGTATCTAATGAATTTAAAGAAAAAAGTGAAATGAGAAAGAACGTGTGTGTGTGTTTTGGTATACATAGAAGAAGATAAAGAGAAAACATGCATCAAGTTGTTGTATGTGATAAATCATTCATATTTTTATACAAAGCATTCTTAAAAGGAGAAGACAAAAAAGGTCATGAATCAAACAAAAAAAGGACTTAATCCAAGAGAGAGAGATCAAAAAGATATAAACCCAACCCACGTATTTTCTCACTCTCTCCTTTCCCCCAAAGGATCAAAAAACCAAATCAGACATAAAATCCTTTTGAAATTTTGGCTTTGATTTCATTCATGAATGATTCCTAATAGCCAAAGTAGGTACCAAGATTTCAAATAATTGAGCTTCACGTTTTCTAAAAGCTTCAATTTGACTAATCTTTAATCCAAGTGAGTTAATTGCATTAGAAGCAATCCTCACATCGATTCAGGTTCGATTTCATAAGTACCTAATTCTAATTCAAGTTTTAATTGTTCAATCTTAGTTAATTCATTCCCATTCTCATCAGATGAATCTCCAGAAGCTTTCATAATCGCTAGTCTTGTATCTTCATTCATTAAGTCTTGTGTAAGCTTTCCAATCCTAATCAATTCAAACATCAATGGTTTCAATCGGTTCGGACAATCACTTAATTTCAACTTGGTAAAAAGTTGTGAGGAATTGAGTTTAACCACTTCTACCGTTCTTTCTCTGTATCGATTCGATTGATTGAAACATCTAATAATGCTAAACAAAGTGAAGCAAAGTATGATCTAGATAATTCGCCATCACTACTCTCTTCAGATTCTAGTTTCTTATAAATCGTCGGGGTCGAATAAAGGATATCGGTTAAGGATGCGTAAATTGTTTCTCGGATGATTGAAAGGGTGAATTGTTGGTCTGGAGAAAGTTCTTCTTCGTTTGGATTTGAATGGATCGGCATGCTACTTGGCTGTCTTGCTCGGCTAGGAAGAGGTGGTGAAGATGATGTAAGTTTTGTTTTCAGATTCGGTTTGTTCATGTATAATTCTCCTTGATCATCGTAAGCTGGTGGTGGAACATATTTAGCTGATAGGGGTTTGTTGGTTTGAGAACCATGTTGTAGTGCAAAGTTTAAATCTTCAAAAATCATAATCAATTAGAAACATATATTCAAGGTGATGAAGTTGGAGTCAATGTTGACCAAATGAGAAAATCTTACAGACCTTGATTAAAACGTTCTTGAAACGTACGCCTTTGTGAAATTTCAATCGCAATAGCTCTTAAATTACGAGCAATGATAGGTAATTGAATATTAATAGGTTGAGAAATAGGGTCTTGATCACAGATGATTCTAGCAAGATCATGTTGATGATCTTTACTCAAAGATTTAATCACTGGGATCGATTCAGACCAAAGTGTGAACCATTTTTAAATGAACTTGGACAATTGTTTTGATCTAATTTGATTGAAGTTGTGCAGATTGATGGTGGTTGGGTTTGAGTCCTTAAAGCTGCTAAGAATAAACAAATCGATGGTCCTATGATTTGAATATCATCTTGTGCTGATGTCAAGATGCTTGGGTCTAAAAGTCTTTCTAGATGTGCTTGGGCTAGTGCTGCCTGCGATTGTTCCAGAGGTAAGATCTGATGAGTATATTGCGCTGAAAAAATCGTTTGAGATTGGAATACTACTGACTTGTAAAAAAGAATGAAAGGCAATGATAACCTGTTGAATGAATGAAGCGATATGAAACATATCAGTAGTGAATCCAAAATATTATCTGATGCTGAGATTCAGATATCAACTTACTTGTTCTTCAGTGATATCGGTCGTTTGAAGTATCATCTTCCTTTCGTTTTCCTTGTCCTTTCTCGAATGATAAGATGGATGATTGATAGAATGATTGAGTTAGTCGATGGTTCAAACTGAAATCGAGATGATCCTTAAAGTTCAATCAAACCAAACTCAAACTCATCACTTTAATCATGCACACTTTCAAAAGCCCCATTTCCTCATTCCTTCTCCATCCTTCTATGTACTTCTCCCTTAAAACACAACTTCATCTAACTTCATACAAACTTCACATATCAGAGAAAGCTCCAATCACAATCAATCACTTTCAGTTAAATTTCAAATCAACATCCTTCCTCTCAGGATCTCATCACTCACATCCGCTGAGATTCTCAGACCCAATTCCTAAGATTCTGATGGATACATACCAAATATGTAGGGTGATGATCCGGCACTGAGAGCTCGGGTCCGAGGCAGGCCTCGGGTAAACCTGAGAACCTTGGCAGGTTGACTTGGGTCAACCAGGGCACACTCTGAATTCAAGGACTCAGGGCTAGGCTCAACTTTAGGCACTCAAATTGGACTTTTGTTTCAATTTTAGGCAAAAGAGACTTTTTTGAATGCTACAAGGCTTACTCAGAGTCAGATTCAATCTAGACTAAAAGAACAGGTGGAGTATGGATAACAGCAGACTTGTAGTCCACTTTTGTGTGTTTGTCACAACTACATACTAACCTTCTTTATCCTAATTTTATATACTCCAACACCTGCTGGGTTGGGGCTGCTGAGGTACCCACAAGGCTTTTCTTGTTGGTTTTAAAGGGTTCAGGGCACGGATTGTCTGCCCTTGGATTATTGTTGGACAGACTCAGCTAGGCAAGGTCAGAACCAGGCCATAGCTCTAAGCAGTCTCAAGATCTTGTTTAAAGAATCTCAAGATAGAACTGGAACAGCGTAAGATGAGACAGAGGAAAGGTGAGGTTAAGATTTCATATATGATCAAGAGTAGTAAGATAATATGAGAAAGAAAGAAAACCTACCTGGAACAGCGTAAGATGAGACAGAGGAAAGGTGAAGAAAAAGGCCACCTTTCCTACCGCTGTTCCAGTAGGATTATAAGGAAAACAAATGAGATGGACTATCACATAACTGACATGTTGTAAAGCACAGTATAAATCAAATGAGAAATCTAGCAGGACTATGGTAAACTAAGGCCCCGTTTGGTAAAGCGTACACTGTTTATAAATGTGTTACAGAATAATTGATTATACAATTGTGTAATAGATTATTCTGGATGATTTGAAAGCTGGTCGAGGGCAGCTTTCAAAAAATCGAATTATTGGCCTGATTAATGTATTATTTAACGTGAAAAACATTTTAAAAAGAGGGGCAAACTGTATACCAAACGGGAAATTTTGAAAATGCAAAAAATAGATTATTTTAAAAAATAATCTATTTTGCCCCGCTTTTGTAAGCCATACCAAACGGGGCCTAAGTGTGGTCAATGCTGGACTGTCAGTAAACATGTTTGATATAAATGTCACGCAGGACTGTCCCAACACATTTCACAGTTTTCAGCAACTATTCACCCATGCATATCTGGCAGGCCTTGATGGTTCAGAGTGGAGAAGTATGAAAGGTATGATCAAGCTTAAAATATCCAGCCAGTGTACCACTTCCTTCTAGATTAAATTACAAGATCAATTGCATCAAATTTGATCACTCAAGTCAGCTTTGGATCTTCCCATATGACCAGTCTGCTGTGTAGCCTTCTTTTTCAATTTCCACATTTGTTTATTTACTTCTTCTTTGGTACCTTGAAATTGATATCTGGTAGGTTGGGTAATCAGTTTCAAAGAGATTGTATTCTGGGACTAGTAGGTACTGGAACTACTGGGACATAGTCTCTATCAATGAAAGAAGTCTTATAAATACAGACATATGAATTTAGAATTGTGTTCATATTATAATACCACTGAACATTAAGAATTCACAGTAGATGAGGGTAGACATCTTCAGGGAGACATATTTTTCAGTGTAAAATTGATAGCAAGAGTTGCCTCCTCTGGTGATAGATGTGTGATAAAAGAAATCTCAGAGGTGGTGAATTGTTGCCAATTTTTGTGGATCAATTCATAGACTTCTACACACAGTTCTTGGTGCTGCTCAAACAGTGGGCTCTGGATTTCAGAGATTACATTTCCCACTTTCAGGGATTCAACAATTTGTTTGTGACATATGGCTCTGAGTTTGGGGCTGATCAACACTTGGTTCAATGGAAATAGTGGGTATCAGACATCCATCATAAAGCAAAGTTAAAGCCTTGGATATCATGTTGAGGTTCACTCACTATCAGTTAGGCAGTACAGACTTTTTGGGCCTGAGACAGTCTTAACACCAGGTATAACAGTATGAGGTGTACTGTGAGCTTCAGCCCACTCAGGCCATGGAGTACAGTACTTTTCTTGTTGGCCAATCTCCAGAGCTTGAACAGAAGCTGCCCTGAAGTCTTGCAGATATGTATAGTGTAGAAGTGCAAAATAAAGAGCCCTATGTTTGGGAGGAAGGATCAGTTTTTCAGTCTGAATCTCATTTTGCGCATCACAGTTTGTGTTGAAGACAATGATCTTCAGTGACCCACAGATTGAATAATGTATAAATGCTTGATATGTTTGTCAACTTCAGTCATCACAATGAGTATCCTACAAATCCCATGGGTAGAGCATCAACAACAGGGTGATTTTTATATGAATGGTTGATTTGAATCAAACATCCTGTTATCACACATGATGTTGACTTAACAAATGATCTGCCATGAAGTTCTCAAAAGAAGAAGATCTAGTACCTCTCTGGGTTCAATATCATCCCAATCAAAGTCCCATTTGTCATTGGAAGTCTCACAACCTACCCCTTCATTGGGGTTTCTTGTCTCATTTAATTTTTACTGTGATTCACCCATGTCTTCAATGTCCAAGTAATATGGTGAGTGGCCTGGACAGACTCATAAATAAAGCCAATCAGGTAGATTGGTAACACATCTGTAGCACTATGTACTTTTTCTGCCTTCAGACCCAAAGACCAAACAAGTGATGCCAATCACAGGAAGTTTGAAAGGTTCAAAAACTGTGATGCACATTTGCATCATTACTTTCTTAATATCATAGAACTGGCATTTGGTACTATTTAACAGTTGCAGTGACTCTTGATGGTGTCACACTACACTGAATCCCAGTACATCCTATCATTCTAAGTAGTGAAGTGGATTCAGTCTTCTACGCCAGGCATTGCATCTGTAGAATTTATACTTACCTCAACACCTGTTTCTGTGGGCAACTTTGGAATCTTCATCTCACAAAGGTTGCTCACAGTAATTGTCTTCCACTCAGCTGAGTTGCTGTGCAGAGTGATACTAAGCTGACTGATGATTAGGAATCCTCTGTCAGCATACATCCCAAACTGGATGGTGCTTGTAATGTGTCAACGTACCAATTAAGTTGAAAGAAAGTTGCCTCAGTAACATCAACTAGTTTATAATCCCGATGGTACAAGTTGACTTCACAGGTCACAGTCCAGTCCACATGAATTTCATACACCTAATCACTTAAATGGAGAACCATATGATGCACAAGATCAAGCAGCTGAACCTTTTGTTTATCTGATTCTAGCTCCACAGGTGAAGACAAATGTGCCACCCCCAATTGTCTGGAAATGTTGTGTCTTTCCAGCAGAAATTCATGAGGATAGTCCATGAGATACACATGCTCCACTGGACAGCAATGTGGCTCATATAGGCAGTGTCACTATCAGCAAAAGGTAGTTTCCCTGCAAGAAAAGATATTGCATTTTGGGTGAAAAAGGATTGGAAATGCATTAAATTGGGATTAAATCTGCATTATTTTGCATTAAATCTGCATTTTAGGCCCTTTGCTGCTCTAAATGCAATTGCTTTTCTCACAGGGAAATCACCTTTTGCTGGTAGTGTGTTCATCTGAGGAAACATTGGCAACACTAGCTTCAATGGTAATATTGGTATTGAGGTTTACATTCTCAGAAAGACCATGAAATCACCGGCGGGTCTGTAACTTAGCAACAAATATAGTGCAAAACAATAGTGACCAAAACAATTGGAGAGTTCAAGAAAGTGGTACTGAGGATGATTGATAATTTAGCACTCAATCTCTACTCACTCTCACTTTATGTGTCTCAACCAAGGCTGGCATCATCAAAATTGATATCTGAACAGTCTATGAGAAATGGAGGTAGTGTTGCCTCTATCAAAGCAGGAGTTGAGAGTCAATCTCCACAAGGAAGGAATAAATCAACTCAACAAAAACAAAAGAAAAACTGTTGATCCTTTGTAGACCCTAGGGCACAGAAATTGAGCTGGTTGATGGCATTGAGACTTGAGCTTAAAAGCACATATTCTCCATTGGTATGTACAGTCAATCTCACAAAGCTTGAAGAGAATTCTAGGCCAGATCACTTGAGTTTTCCAAGCACACCTCACACAACCTTTTTGAAAGTGACTGTATTATAATTCAGCCATGTGCCTCATGATCATGCCCCTCACCAACACTGAGACAGCTAAAATATTCTGACTGATATAGGTAATTGTTTGGATTGTTAAGGTATGAATATGTTAAGATCTCTTTCCATTTACTTTTGTTGCATTGATAAGAAATAGATTCAACTATTGACAGCTTTTCCAACAAATTATCTTAATCATCTCTTGTATCTCTCTGGAATAAAACCATCATGATAGAATCTGACTGATATAGTGTCTTGTTTGGATTGTCAAGGAATATGAGATTAATATAGGTTTCCCAGGTCCATGGACTAGTGGGAGCTCATACACGTGTTGGAGATGGGGATTTCTTTTTAAGGACATCTCACTCTCCAAGTTGGGAGATGATTTTGGATTCAGGACAACTTTAGATAAATTATTCTGAACTATAAGATCAGTCCTCTCTCATATGATCTTATGTGCTCTTTTGTACCACCTTTCCTCTCTCTTCCTCAGTGTGTTGATCTCCCCACATCCTCCCCCCTTTCCTTTCTCTCTCCCTACAGTATGTCCTTGTCACCAAAGCCTTTCTTTGGTCTTTTTTTGTGTCCTTCTCATCCCCCCACAGCCTTCTGACTCTTTTTTGTGCCTGTCAGTATGTAACTGGCTTGTGCAATGGGGCTAAGTGCTAACCCTTTCTTGTGCTTATGTCCCTGTTGTTTTCACCCTAATCTGATGTTGGTACCCTTCTCAGGTTTCCTCCTTTAGGCAGCAGCTTTCTTTCCAGTCTTTATCTCTTGTTTCAGCCAACAGTATTCTTCTGGGCCTTGGTGACTGTATTTTGGATTCCACAAACCTGGCTATCACAAATCCCAAGCCTGCCCAGGAATGTTACATAGGGGTATGTTTTTCTCACACATTGGGATCATGTCACATGTACATTATAGTTGGGCAAAGTTGTAAGGTTGGTTTGATATGATGCAATGATATTACACATTTTAAAACCCTCAAATTGGATGCAACTTTGGCCAAAGACGTCTTGCAGTGCCGTGCACCAAACTATGGCACAATACAATGTAGGTCAGATCAAAAATGTCAGGTCTAAAACAGTACTGACTCCCTCCTGCAAAGTATGCTTGACTTTATTGTCTTGGGTGACACATGATGCAGGGGAAGATTGAAGCATGGTTTTTTATCAACAAACAGACTTACATAGATTCATTTCTATGACTTTTTTTTTAGCTAGGAATATGTACATGTTGGAATTCCGCTCAAAATCATGAATTTACGATTCATGAGTCAATGGGAGTACTTTCAGGATACAAGATCACTAAGTATATGATCAAAAACTAGAGCCGCCTCCGCTTGTGACAGGCTGCTAATAAAAGGTGCAATGTCTGAGCTGTCATAAGCGTACCAGTTTTGGCGCATAAATTTGTAGGCTTCCACGCGCAATTCCTCATGATGCTCAAACACTGAGCTCTTGAGTTCAGATAATACTGTGTTCGGGTCCAGGGATTCGATGATTTGCTCTTGGCATATAGCTTTAAGTTCAGGAATGATCAACACTTGATATTGTCATGATAATGTGCATCAGAGATTCTTCATAAATGGTTTTCAAAGCCGACCATATGATATTGAGATGTACTTACTATCGGCGAGGCGATACAGACTCTTTGGGCTTGTGAGAGTTTTGAAACCAGGTACAATGGTATGCGGGGTGTAGTTTTCCTTAGCCCACTCATGCCACGCAAGTCCCTTCTCTTTGGTGAATTGACCAATGGCTGGACTTTGGAGAGTGTTGCGGTATTGTTGGTATGCAGACCTCAAGGGTGCAAAGTACAGAGCTCTAGGTTTAAATAAAGATCAGATTAGTAAGCTCAAGTTTTGGAAATCATAATCTTCACTGACCCGCAGATTGCATAATCTATAAATGCCTGATATGTTTGTCGACTACACTATCAAAATGAGTATCCTACAAGACAATAACATATATATATATTGAGAAAGTCACTGACGAAGTGCCCGTGACATGGATGGTCGCTTTGAAAGTAGTATTCTATCATTAGAAAGCAGTTCCACCTCACAAATGATCAATACTGAAGTGTTCAAAGACTTATTAGATGCGACTTCACCTTTTCGAGCTCAGCATCTTCTGAATCACTATCCCATTCGTCATCGGAATCGTCACAGGATAGCCCTTTGCTAGGTTTTTCTATCTGATCCCTTTTACGCTTTACTGTAGCCACGTTTTGAGTCTCAGAATACTCTGGCGAGTGACCTAGATAGACTCACAATCATTCATCCAGCACATCTGGTCAAACATATCATAGAACCGAAAGACCAGGACTAACATGTTTGAAAGTATTCAAATTGTGTGAGTATGTGACTCGGGACATATAAACATTTGACAGTTCCGTTGCGTTTCGAACGAAAGACTAATCGAGTGGTCTCAATCAAAGGCCGTCTGAAAGTTTCAAGAAATGTGGTGTGTGTTCGCGCCACCAATCTCTTCAAGTCGTTCAACTCAAGTCGAGTTTCCTCTAGCTGGGACAAACCCCGGTCTTGACGGGACCAGCTTACTCTGAACTCCAATGTGTCCTGTAATCGCAAGTCACATGGTCAAGATTCAGTATGTCGTCTGAATTTGCACGCGTAATACATACCTGAGCAGCATAATATCCTTCAAGCAAATTCTGTATGTCCATTACTTTCCCCACAGTGATAGTCTTCCACTCTTGATTACTGTGTGACGTGATGAGCGGTTGATTGAAGACACCCCGGCACGTTGGGTAGCCATTCATTTGCTCAAATTCGTCGGTCTGGTTGCCAGGGATGCTGAACTGGACAGTGCTCGCATTGGAAGATCGTCAATTTTCAAACCCAGGAAATTTGGACATAGTAGAAGCAGCTCACTTCCCAAGACATCATCCACTCAGCGTACATTTCTCGCACCGAGTCGCTTAGATGAATCACCAATTCGTCTTCAAACATTTCCTGTCCTTCATCTGGAGATGTTTTGACCCTCACTTTAGTTTTTCGTCTCTGTAGCCGAAATTGATGAGGACAGTTTGTGCGATAAATATGCTTCGATGGGCGACGATGTGGGTGATATATCGTGTGCTCGTAAGACATGTTGTCACGGACCAAACAGTTGGTAGATATATTAGAGCTCAGAAACCGATTCAGATTGTTGAATTCACCATTTGTCTGGAGGTTGAGACAAAGCGAGCGAAAAAAAAGCAGAGTTCAAGAGAGCGGTAATCAGTATCATTGATCATTTGGGGTTGAATTTCTTTCTACTCACTGTTACCGTACGGTACTCAGGTTGAGCTGCCATCATTTAGACTTATAGACCACCGTAAGAGGAATGGAGGTGGAGGAATATTGGAGCGTTGTATTTATATTGAAGAGCCTATTTCAAAAAGGATGGAGGTTTAAAATGCATGGGTGCTGCGGGCCTGACCACATAATCGTACGTAAAACCAAACTTACAGCCATTCTCAAAAAGGTTGCTTTTTTTTACAGTCAAATGTAAAAATGATGAAAAGCTGAGATCAGCTTTTTGGCTAGGTGGACCGTGCCCATGGCACTTGTAGGCGCACCTGCAGAGCCACACATCGCGGAAATTCTTGGTTCCGGAGCTACCAAATCCCGATGTAGTAGTAGTCCGATACAGGCTGGAAAAAAACCCCTCGATTTCCTAGGGCAAGGATTGATTTATGCAGCTCTGATTTTAATCTTCTTCCCAATCACATATCAAGTTAACCATGCATAAAACCAAAAGCGACTATCATCTTTGTCTCATCAGTCATCCAATGAACCAGTGCTTCATCAATGTAATCAACATGTGCTGGGTGATCATGTTGACAGACCAGACCCAGAGCAAAAAAGCCAGGCAGGTTACATCAAGTTGACCAATTTGCCTCTGCAGGTGGCATCCAAGAGAACCAAAGCAAAGTGTTCATTGATAAAACAAGTTTCATAAACATATACATAGTTTTTTCCTCTGTTAGAGATATTTTTACCTCACAGTACCCTTATAGACTTTATAATGTACACTCAAGCATCTTATGAACATATCTTCTTATTCACAGTTTAAGATCTTTAAGAGTATATTTAACAATAAGAGCTGCTTCTTCTTCTGATAAGTTTTTGATAAGTGAGATCAGATCAGAACTAGGAAATGATGACCAATTCTTTTGAATCCATTCATAGGCTTCTACACGTAATTCTTCATGTTCTTTAAAAATCCGACTCTCGATCTCCGAGATCACTGTTCTCACATCTAAAGAGTGAATGATTTGTTGGTGACAGATTGCTTTGAGTTCGGGAATGTTCAACACTTGATTTCATGAGAACAATGGATATCAGAGATTCATCATACATCATGTCACGAAGCCAAGCAGATGATGTTCTGGTTCACTTACTATTGGCTAGACGATGCAAGCTCTTTGGGCTCGAGAGAGTTGTGAAACCGGGTACGACGGTATGAGAGGTGCAGTGAGCTTTGGCCCACTCGGGCCAAGGGATAAGTGGCTGTAGTTGATCATTTTCTACTGCTTGTAGTTGACCGTTTTCGAGTGGCTGTGATGGAAGATTTTCGGGTGGCTGTGATTGACGCTTTTCGGGTGGCTGTGATTGACGATTTTCTAGTGGCTGTGATTGGCGCTTTTCGGGTGGCTGTGATTGACGATTTTCTAGTGGCTGTGATTGACTAGCTTCAACTTTCTGTAATTGACCATTTTCGGAAACTGGAATCGAAGGTGTGTTACGGTATTGTCGGTATGCAGACCTCAGGGGAGCAAAATACAAAGCGCTGGAAATTGAGAGAAAAAAATCAGATTTCGATATCAAAGCATGGTTTTCACAAGCACGTGTCGATTTTGAGATGATAATGTTCACTGACCCGGAGATTGCATAGTCTATGAATGCTTGATATGTTCGTCGACTATAATATAACAATCAGTATCCTACAAGATAAGTAAGGCAAGAATCACTTACGAGGTGCCTACGACATGAATGGTAGCTTTAAATGTAGTATCCTGCTTGCATATATCAGTATTGATTCACTTTGCAAATGATGTATTACAGATCGATCAGAAAATTTCAAGATGTGAATATAAGCACCTTGTCGGTCTCAGCGTTGTCCGAATCACTATCCCATTCCTCATCGGAATCGTCCCAAGGTAAGTCTTCACTAGGGCTGGCTTTCTCATCCCTTTTACGCTTTGCTTTATCTAGGCGTTGAGTCTCAGAATTTTCTGACGAGTGGTCTGTGTAGGCTCACATGAAACTAATCAGTCAAGCTGGATAGAATAGACCTATACAAGATGGAATGAAAAGCTTTGGACTAACATTTCTGAAAGTACTCGAATCGGTCGAGTAAACGACTTGGGACATACAAATTTTTGAATATTTTGCCACATTTTGAACGAAATACTAATCGAGTCATATCAATCGAGGGCTGTTTGAAATTGTCAAGTAACGTGGTGTGCGTCTGTAACATTGCTCTCTTCAGACCCTCTAGCTCGCGTCGAGTTGCATCTAATAGTGCCAAAGGTATCTCTTCACGCGTCCACGATATTGTAAAATGAAGTGCGTCCTGTAATCCCAGTTTGGGTGATAAAGAATGAGTATCCAGTCTAGATTTGCACACGCAATGCATACCTCAAGACCATGAGATCCTTTGAACAATCCCCGTATATCCTTTACTTTGCCAACGGTAACAGTCTTCCACTCGGCTGGGGAACTGTATGGTGTGATAGTATGCTGACTGATGGTCCGGGCTCGGTCGTCAAACTCACTGTTGACAGTAAACTGGGCGGTGCTCGCATTGCGTCAGAGTCGCGATTGGTATGAAAGAACGATATGTCAATGAAAGGAACAGGTGATCTCGTGAAGGTAGAAGCTACTCACTTTCCAAAACATGGTCCACTCCGCATACATTTGATGCACCGAATCACTCAGATGCACCACCAATTCTTCTACAACCTGTTTTTCTCTTTCAACTGAATTCAATTGTCCCATTGCCGATGTTCCCACTGCCGTTGCGCTGGTTCGCTTTTGCAGTCGAAATTCATGAGGACATTTTGTGCGATACACATGCTCCGCTGGGGAACGACGTGGATCATATAGGCAATGTTCGTAAGTCAGTCTGGTAAAAACCTCCACTGGATTATCAGATTTCAGAAACCGCGAAGGTTTATGTAAGACGCCGTTAGTCTGCAAGCGAAAGGTTCGGAAAAAAAGAGGGAAGAATGGAAAACAAATGAGTTTTATTGATCAGTTGGGCTTTGAATCTCTACACTCACTGTCACCGTACGCGTCTCCGGTAGAGCTGCCATCATTCAAAATCTTGAGCGCGTTGTGGAAAGAGACTTCCAACCGGAGGTTTCAGACATATGATTGGTGAGCCCGATGGATCGGTACCGGACCAGTGTTCCTACTGATGATTCATGAACCTTGTCATCTTTTGGGATCTTCATCGTTTGGCTTTCTAAACGTTCCTCTGGCTTACCAAGAAGAAACATGATCCTTTTCATCAATTATACAACAGTCTTACCCGAACCCGGTACTGTTCCATATCCGCATGCCACCATTGTCGAAGCTGAATTAAAAGGAAGTCAAACAATCCATCTCAAACAGATTCCTACAGATACGATAGATTTGCGGACTTCATCGCTTGCTCAGGCCAACTTGATGGAATGTGGTTTTTCAGTTCTTTGGGAGACGCCCTCTGATATCCCATATGATCAGTTTGGAACCATAATTGGTTCGGATGAGCGATTTGAAGTGACTGAACGCTATCGCACTTCAACTTGCGAGTAGGCTGAACTGATGTTGCCTTAAACCCAATCGAGAGTCTAATCATTCCTCTCATTTCTAATACATACGTTTATTCCGTGAATCTTCAGCTTGCTCAAGAATCATTTAGGTGCGAGCAGAGTTGTGGCTTGGAACCATCATATTCGTCGCTCTGCCATCACCCCCAAGACAGAACCAGACCACCCTAGCTCGACTCTTCCAGCTACTCGTGCTCATGTTGATCAATCAGATAAACGTGCCAGGGAAGCGATAAGTGCTGAACTAGGATTCAATACCCCTGAAGAGCTTCAAGATTGGGTAACCAGTGGGGGTCGAGCTGCAATGATCAATGTTTGGAGACCATTGAAGGGACCGGTCCGATATGCTCCTCTGACGGTATGTGACGGTCGAAGTGTACGACCTACGGAGCTTGTAAGGTGCAATGACTACTTTGGCGAACATTTTTCCGTAGGGTATCATGGTGCGCCTTGATTCTAGACTGGGAAGAAGTGTATCATGATTGTTCGCTTTGAAAATGTTTGGCTCATGATTATACATCTCTACAATCCTTTTGGAACAAATCATGCCGATATCATCATGTAGAATCTCAACGGTGGTATTATATCTCAGATCAGATGCCATCAGAGCCAATCTTAATCCTCTGCTACGATTCGGCTGTCGACCCAGTCTTGAGCCCAAAAATGGATGGGCTTCAACGGGCCACCTGCTGTCCACACACTGCTGCTTTGTCTGAAGGAATGTCAAATTCAACTGAGAGTAGGGAGAGTATTGAGGTCAGAACTTATGCATTTTGGGATCCACCTCATAATCAGTAGGATTTAAATCTGGAAGAAACTTGAGATCTTGTACAGTGTTTTGTTTTGTTATCAGTTTCTTGACCAATATCTCTTGTTGATCAATTATGCCTGCTTGGCCTATCGCCGTGATAAAAAAGCTGTAAACATGTTTTGAAACGGACGTTTGT
Source organism: Melampsora americana (assembly GCA_022264835.1). Taxonomy (NCBI): domain Eukaryota; kingdom Fungi; phylum Basidiomycota; class Pucciniomycetes; order Pucciniales; family Melampsoraceae; genus Melampsora; species Melampsora americana. Next base: position 602,403 of record JAIFHY010000053.1, on the reverse strand, counting down.
GCCTTGCATTTCATATTTCCTCGGGAAATTTGGAACCATATCACTCTATGTTGCTGGTACTTGGAACGAGTTTTAACATATGGAAATCAGTAATGGCTTGGCTACATAAGTCAAATGATTGTAAGGCTGTGTTCAAGATTGTTCTCTCATCTCAAATGATCTACTTTGTCGTAAAGAGTTTTAGGTTGGTTTTCTTAGGAGAATTCGCTTTAGCTTATCATGCTGTCACAGTGGTTGATTTCCATTATTATTCATAAAGGTTGGATCACAATTTTAGTATTGTTCGTTTCATCATCAACCCAAATTCCATTATCTCTAATTTTATTCCATGACTAGTCACATACATTTTTTGTTCCCACCATTCCTCCCATCTCTTTATGTTTGTACAAAGTGTTTTGGGTTAAGTTGTTGTGTAAAGACCGCCCTCAGGGTCTTGGCTTGTTATCTCTTCTCACTGCAATTTTACTCAGTAAAAATTGGTAGCAAGACACTCTCAGTATTACAACAAGGCTCTGATGAATATATTAGATCAGAGACAAAATATATAGAACAAAGAATGAAGGATATGCCTAGCACAGATTCAGAAGATATCAGGCACAGAAATAGAGCTTATAAGATTATGTGTATTACCTCAAGTTTTCTATAAGGGAAAAGCTTTACAAACTCTCATTCAATCATCCCAATCAACTCAAATCAATCACAAACACAAAGCATCTTAATATACTTCTCCCTACTGATCCTTGGAAAGGAAAAGCAATGAGTCAATACTTTTGTTTTTATTTTTTTGTGGTAGTCAGCTCTGGTTACTGTGCTTGAGGTTATGAAAGTGGTGGATAGGGTGGAAATTGGAATTACAGACATTTTGAATGCAGTGTGATGAAAACTCATGGGCTCAAGAAAAAGGTGTAAAGCTCCTCAAGAATTATCCAGGTGTAAAAATAAAAGATGATTGTATTATGATGGATAGTCTAGATTGATCCTTAAAAGAAGTAGATCTATCCTTCAAGCACAGTGATGAATGAGGTATAAACTGAAAGGAAACCCTGATGATGACATGCAATTCCATCCCACCCCAAATGTTTTTTTTAAAAAAATCCCTTGATCAAGTGTGAAATGGTCAAATTGAGATGAATGTTGAATTTATATTCATCTTTAATCTGAAAAAAAGGTTATGTTTAATTGAATGTTTTGATGAATTTAACTTCTTTTGAATAGCTTACTTGGACAAAAACTAATCTGTATCAAATTTTTTGATCTTTTTTTTAATTATAGTTTCATTCCTACAACATACACAATTTGACTCAATATTCCCTTTATAAAACTATTGAAAAAAGAGACCTTTCCAAGTACCCAATTTTACAAAAGAAAAAAAAACTCAAATGAAACAAAGATATGGAAAAAAAGTTGTTTGTCTTTTTTCTTTAGCGGTTCCTAGTTTTTGATCCTTTTCCTTTTTGATCGGCTTTATTTTGAATTTCTTGTAACATTAAAACCAAAGGTTCTTTAACATTTTGAACCACAAATTGAATTAACTTTTCACTAATTTGATTCACATTTTCATTTTGATGATCATCATCAGATGATGATGATGATGATGATCTTGATGAAGGTTTTTTTCTTGAATTTGATGGTTGATAATTGAAATAATCATTTGAATTTGAATGAAATGAAGAACTGGTTGAAGGTTTAGAAAATGAAAATAGGTTTTCGAAGAAATTCATCGAATCTAAAAAATTAGGTAAACTTTGTAAAAAGTATAACTTTAATGGATTGAACATTGATCGATTTGATTGATCAAACTCAGGCCAATTCCAATTAGATTTAGACCACCAAGATAAAGTTTGATTTGAATGATGATTCGAATTAAATTGATTTGCAAATCCTAAGATGAACCATAATCCAACAATCACAATACTCCATTTGATTCCAAACCAAATTAATTTTGCACTGGCTTTGATTGTATGATATATTGAAATCATTGATAGATATAACGCGATGATTGAGATTATGAATGGTAAAAGTGTGTTGGGATCTAAGCTAGCATTTGCGTAAACTTGTTGAATCTTTGGAAAGACTATGCGTTCGGTCGTTAATCCAAGAACGGAGATAATGGTGATGACCTGAACTGGTACATGTGGTGATATGTATTCTACGAGTTTCGGTGTGAGCATTTCGTATGTTTAAACAACAAGGTAATCTAGACTAATTATCTGTCGATGAGAGTCAGAAAGATTTCATCAGTGATCAAGTTCATCAACTGAGAGTAAGACTAAACTCGCGATCTTTTGTCAATAAAAGCTGAAGATGGACTCACGTAGAATAACTCTTGTTTTATTTTGGATTGATGATAAGTTGAGATGGATCGCTTTGATCGAATTGGATTTGATTGAGATAACGAATGAGGTGTTGAGAAAGAAAGTGATGAAGGATACTTGATTGTGAATGAAAGGAGTAAAATGATTGTTACTAAGAACTTATATATGTACAACCCTTAACACTTACACAACGACCTTTCACATACAATTCTGTGTTCATGTGATCTCAATCCTTTGTACGCGAATATAAAATTGCTCAAAAAAATTTGGACAACATCAAGAAGAAAACTATGGAATCAGATCAAGCTGATAAATTCTTAGATTCAATTGCTCATATCATAACCCCAAGCAGGTATGTAATCAAAACAAAAAAAACACTTCACAAAAAAATAAATATACATCAAAGCAACTGAACTTGATTATCTAATGATCGTCTCTAATTTTGTTTAAATAATCAAATAATAGGGCAAAAGTTCAATTAGAAATGGCTCAAGAAGAAATCAAAGATCAAAGATCAAAACTCATCTTTTTACAAAATATCTATCAAGTCTCAAAAAATTCAACTTTAAACACTTCAAATGATCCTAATCATTTAATTCTTTTATCTGAATTTGAACAAACTGTTGATCTTTATGAACGTCAATTAACTAAACTTGAATTAGCTTATGAGATGAAAAAACATTATGCTGTTGAAGTCTTGAAGCTTGAAATTTGAATCTCATCATTTCCTCATTTCTCAATCAATCAATTCGGGTGATGTTCTGTGCAAGAGAAAATTCATGTAGTTTACCTCCTAGCTGGGCTTGTGATCAATGTATCTTCTTCTCGGCGTGAGATCATCTGGATTCTGCTCAACATGTGTGACTATTTGATGTATATACTGTTGAACTGAACCTTTTGATGAATCAGTCAGCCTTCAAGCCAATCCACTTGTAACAGACTTGCTGGACAATACTTGTTTGACTCAGAATACTCAATGTGACAATCAAAACACTTCTGATAAATTCTTTTGTGCATAACGTAGAAAATCAAAAATAGAAATGAATAGCAATAATTTTATCACTCAAACAAGCATCGGGATAGCTATGTATGATCATAGTTCGACAAATGAGACAAAGAAGGTAAAAAGCTAGATAGAGATGTGCGATGTGAATAGATTGCTATCTATTTGAGGTTGTAAGATTGCTCGCTTGAGATCATTTCAGTTCACCAGCTTTTCCAGATACCAAAAGGCCAACTAGAAAAAGGAAGAAGAAGATTTAGTATCGGGTGGATGATATATTCGGACACGAGTCAAGAGATGCTGAACACTCAACTGATCAATCCAAATAATCCCAAGATACTACTAAAGACTTCAATGACCAAAATCTTTACAAACAAACTAGGATCTGAAGCATCAGCTAAAGCGGCATTAGAACCTGAGATACCAACACCGATTCCACATAACAGATTACAGAAACCCATGATCAACCCTCCCCAAAATAAAGAGAAACCAGTAAAATAGTTTTCTTTAGTATAAAGACCCTCAGGAGAAGAAAATGATCCGATCTTAGATGAGAAGACGATAGCTTTCATATGAAAATCAAGATAACAAGGCAAAACGAGTGAGTTGTGAATGATAATGTTGTTCTTTTGTAGTATGATAGAAACACAAACCTCCAATGACTCCATAAATCCCCACCACTTCACAAAAGATGATACTAATCAAATTCTTGGTTCGAATCCTAGGTGTTCTCACTCCCCCTCCCAGGATAGATGTACCCGTTGTTAAGATTCCCCTAGATATTAGAAACTTCAAATGAGCAAGTGTTCGGTTATCGGACTTGTCAATAAAAAAGTCGTTTCATAGAGCTTACCAACCAGCTCCAATCACACTCAATCCAATGTTCAATGCAATACCCATGAGAGCCCATACATGTGGTGAAGTTTCTTCCAAGAAAGCTAAAAAAAATCAACAATCGATCACAAAAGAAACACGTCAGTAACATATTCAAAACACAAATCAAGGAAATCTATAGTTAATTCATCAATGATTGGGTCAAACGAACCGAAATGAACTAACCACCAACATTGAAACTTTCACCTGAATTGGTAAATACCAAATAAAGTGAAACGGTCGTTAAAGTTAAAGCAGAAGCCGATGTGGCTGCATAACTGAGAGATCCCATTCAAAAGGAAATTAAGGTTGAATTGTCCAAAGAAGTCTGATCGATTAGTCAAGTTCAGTGATTGATTTTGATGTTGATTGTTTGATTTGATTAAGGATAATTGAGAGAGTTGGTCGAGATGAGGTCGAAACAACTTGAATACACATTGACTTGAGTCATGAACAAGCTTCCAGAGCGGTCAGATACCTGTCACATGTATTTCATACTTCTGTGAAACCCCTTGTCGCCAACAGAATATGCTTGTAACATGTATGACATTGAGTCATGTGGTGCGCGCCAGCCTCACTCACGTGCGACAAAGAGGGATACACGCGCGTGCACCCTGCGGACCTCCGTTGATATCATACATCTATGATTGTTTCCACACCATCATCCATTGGAAGTACTTTGAGTCTGGTGTTTTTTCAGGAATGGGTTGTAATCTTTAACACGAAAGAATCTATTTTTTGATCTTTCAGTCAGGTTTGAGATATCTTCTCCTTGCTATTTAATGTTAGACCTTGTTGAAAAGGCATTTCTGTTCCTCTGCTCCACAAAACACATTCAAAAAGTCAAAAAAATCATGTCAGAGCTTGGGTTGCATCTGCAGTACAAGGGGTCTAAGAAACATTCTTGATAAAGTTTTGGGCCCTCAATGTGCACGAAAAATTTCAAAAGTGGTGCTCATCATGTTTTCAGTGAGATTCTTGGTCATTGGGATGATCTATTGTGAAAAAAAAAATGGTAAGGTTACATAGAGGATCAAATGTGTAGGGTAAGTGTGAATCTTATCAAGCTGACATTGACACCATAATGGTGAAGTGCTTCAGGTTACAGTGAGATATAGGGTAGCTTGGGTGCTTCCAAGAAATTTTTCATCAACTCACTAAATGATAATGAGCATCATTGTTGCTTTGATAGGCACCCAGTACCATATTTCACATAAATCATTGCATTGAGGTCCTTACATTGATGTAATTATCTGTATGAAACAGTGGGGTAAGATCCAGAGATGCTAAGTCAGGAATGGCAGTACCAAGAAAAATATGAGAGGAAAGAAGGATGTTTCAGAGAATGAAATAATATGATACCTGAGGTATTATTACCCTTCCAAAAAAAAGAAGGTATATTCCAGTATACAAAGATGCTGAGAAGAAACCAGACATGATGAATGACAATTGTGCATATGGATCAACACATGATAATACATTCAGAGAGTTCATCTTGATTTTACTCACACCAGGTCAATATACACAACTGATCTACATAATACTTAGAACACATTTTTATATGAGAAATGCTATTTGAATAGGATAAAAATCTAATTGGCTGTATCATTTCTCTGTGTTTGTTGACTTTAGGAGTAGAGCATAAGATATGGCTTTTTGAGGGTAGATTAAAGTAGGAAAGAGAAAATGAAACCTAAAAGAGATTCATTTCTTACATTCAATCCTCTTCTGTTTTCACACTTTCATTTTAATCTTTCATCACACTTAAACTATTCTCAAGTTTTTTCCATGAATATCCAAAAAAGAAAACATCCATTTAATTCAATCTTCGTAAATCCAAACCCAACAAGAGGAAGGGGTGTGTGGGTTGTGATTAATTCTTTTTATTCATATATAAATCAATCAATCAAACAACATATATATATATATATTATATTTATTGATATAAATTCAAAACAATTCAAAACAAGAGATCAAATAAAACAAGATCAAAATAAAAAATATCTTTAAAAAAAAGAATAAAAAAACAGAAACCACGAGGCGAAAAAGAAAAAAACAAGCCTAGAAAAGAGACAGACAACAGAAAAAAAGAAAAAGAAAAAATCGTTCATCTTCAAATTAAATTTAATCTAAAATCCTAAGAGATATAGATATATACATATTCAAGTTAATCTAATTTATACTTCTTATCTTCAACTTCTAACCCACTAATCTTCAAAAAATCAAAAATCAAAACTTATCTTCCAATCAAATCCATCTTTAAAAATTATTATAAGGTATGATATAATATATATAAAAGAAAAGAAAAAAAATATACTAAATCTACGATCAAAATGGTTCAAAAGAAGAAGAAAAAAAAGAATGCTAAATCATGAACGACCAGAGAAGACTCCATTCGTTAAACAAGACGTTCATTCAACTTCAATTCATACTTGCCAATCGTTTTCGAAATCCTAATGAAAGACTCGATCCCGATGGTCTTTTACTCTTCTTATCCGATCCGGCTTGGTTCAAAGGTTGAGACTGATTTAAATTCGAATGAGGTCGAAACTCTCGATGTCTTCTCATCATCATCTCAGGCCCATCCTCTTCATCTCCCATCTCCATATCCGTTCCAAAATCATCTTCTTCCTCTTCTTCCACCTTCTTACTCCCTCCAAACGCATTCTTCCAGATCGATCTCTGGGGTGAGACGTGTGGTTCTTTCTTATGCTCTGATCTCTTCTTTTCATCTTCTACACTCTTCCATCTCCTTCTACTCCAAATCGAACTTGAACTACTTGGAGCCATCTCAATTAAAACCTTTTCATTCGATTCGACTTTCATCACCGGTTCTTCTACTACCACAACCGCTGGTTTGTTTCGTTTCAAATTCCATGTAGATGTGGAAAAGATCTTATTGATTGGTGATTGATTTCCATTATTTTCTTCATTGGTCTTCTTCACATTCGAATTATTCAAGTTTGTGAAACTAACACTGGGTTGTTGTTGTGGTGGTGGTTGTGGTGGTAGTAATGGTTGGGATTCTGGTGCAGCTCTTGATGGTAATGGTAATGGTTGTGGTGGTTGTGATGGTTTGGATGGTAAAGGTAAAGGTTGTCGGACTTCATTCAATTCCTTGCCTCTATGTGATCTCCTCTCCTCTTTTTGTTTTAATTTCTTCAATAATTCATCGGTAGCCAAAGGTGAAGTTCTAGGTGAAAACTTTAAGGCTTGGGGTGAAAGGGCTGCCAAGGTTTTTTCTAAATCATCTAAATCGGCTTGCATATCTGCTGTTGAACTTCTTTTGTTAGACACTTGTGATGAACGTGTAACTAAACCTGAATTTGAGATTGGACCAGATGAATCAAGAGTTCTAGAATTTCTAAATCCACGAACTGTCATTGCTTGACTACCAACTGAAGGTTGAGATGGTGGTAACGCTTGACTCGAACTTCTCCTTAATGGGTTTGTATTAGTCAAAGGCAAAGGTGAAGCGGGAATTCTAGATGCATTGGGTGACGAAGTTGTTGAACGATGATCCAAGTTGATAGGTGATGATAAAAGGCTAGAAGTCCTTACAGGACTTTTCAATTTCACTGGAATTGGTGATAAGGGTACTTTGATGGGTGGCAATGGTGTTCGTGGTAAAGATGATGGATTGTCTCTTTCTTTTATAATTCTCATCACTTCTTCTACATCATTCGGTCCTTCTTCGGCTTTTGCTTCAAACTCTTCTTCAACTGAATTCAACTGTCCAAAATTGAGACCTAAACCAGCTGATAGGCTTGACTCAATCGTTCCTGTTGTGTTCTCGCTTTCAAGTCCCGAGTCAAAGTTGGACCAAGTAGCTTCATCACTCGGAAATACTCCAGCCAACGGATCAATGGTCTTTTTAACCGTCGTATGCTTCAGTTGATCCGACCCCGAAGATTGTTGATCTCCGGAGCTTTGTGAATGATGAAGTTGGTCTTGATCATCAGATAACCGCTCATAGACTGCTTTATCAAAAGGTTGTGACATGTCATCTTGGGAAGAATAAGCCGATCGAGGTGATGCCTCATCTTCAGGTTGATCGGATTTTTCAGAAGAAGAAACCTCGGCAGTCTGCTCAAGCTTCGGGTCCTGTATCTGATCCTGAGGGGTTGCTGTAGGCGTGCTTCGTATCGTAGCTTCGCGATCATGTTGCGGAGTTCGAGTTCGAGTCCTTTCAACAGGAATCAAAGATGAAATCGGGAACGAAGGCTGAGCAGGGCTTGGCTCAGTCTTCAGCAATGCTGGTGATTTAGTAGATTGAGTCGAGTTGGCTGAGGTGGGCGTTAGATTGCGTGGCTGTGGAGTAGAGCCTACAGTCAACTTGGAATCCCTAGTACTCTCACGGTTCGTAAGTAGACTTGGTAAGTATAGTGGGGCACGTCCAGTGGGTTGAGGAGGGCCGCAGGGGTCTGAAATGTGAGGTCTGTCTGAACGACTGAGAGCTTCATATGAAGGCGATGGTTGCGCTGATGGTGGGCGTGAAGAGGAAGGCAAATCATTGATGGTAGCACCCTCCAACCATTGATCATACCAACGTCCATTCCCTCTACGACGATCAATGTCAAACTCAATCTTACCCACAATGACACCCACACCAACTGGCCGATTGGCGCGTTGACCAAGTGAAGAAGAACTGAAATCAGACATCGACTCCACAAGGCTGGCCCGTGATCCCATACCAAACAAATCTGACCGATTGCGATGATGTTGATGATGTAGATTAGTGTAAGAGCGACAAGGAGGAATTCCAGACGATCTTCCAAAGGTTTGGTGATCAGGTGGGGCTGAGAAACGTGAACTGTCAATGGACGGACGACTTGCATAGGTAACAGGAGACTGTGGAACAGAGTTTTGATGGAGTGACGATCGAAGGGACGCGTCCATTGAGAGTGAAGAGGTCGAATCGATTGAGTTGGGACCTTTGACATGTCGGCAAGATTCCTGGTTATACGTCATTGAGCTACAATTACAGGAGGCTGAGAGATCGATGATGAAATTCAGCAGGTGATTCCTGAATTAAGAAATGATCAGAGCAAACACACCAAGTTTAGGAGAAGAATGAGAATGACTGCCGAGCCGATTCAGGCGCGTGAGGGTAGGTTTATGTGGAAGATGATTGGAAGCCGAGCTAGTCTCCTGTGGAAGACTAGATCCACGTGTGATCTTAGGCAGATTAGAGCCCCGGCGGTGACGAGGAGTAGGCATACATATCGGATCTACATCTGTCTCTGGATCGCTCACATATTCAGTTGGATTGATTGGTTGAAAGGGAGATGAATGTGAATGGTGAGGTGATGAAAAGGAAGCTGAAGGTGAATGGGAAGGGAATCCGACCGAACGAGAACGAGATTGGAAAGTATGGTGTGAATTAAGAATCTCTTCTGAATTATCTTCATCAAATGATTGAGATTGATTTCGATTTGAATGAAGATGATGATGTTGTTGATGATGATGATCAGAATCTTGTGCAAGATGAAACCGTTGTTCAGCTAATAATCTTTCACGCGCGATCACATCAGCCTCAAGGGCAGCGAGTTCTTCCTCTTCAAAGATGCTAGACCAAAGCATTTGCCAAGCATGTTCGCCAACTCTTGGTCCACCAGCCTGAAAAATACAAGTGATTGTAAGCGATCAGAAAGCTTGAGAGTGATCACGTGTGAGAATGTGGGTTCAAGTTTGAAGAATGAAAGGTGACTGACGATATGTTTTCCCATTTCCCCAGAAAAGGCTGATCCTTCAATAAGATACAAAACCATACCACCTGTTGAAGGTAAACCATATTCACGCGCAATAGCAGCTTTTTGAGAGCTTAATGTAGGATAAAGAGGAATGAGAGTTCCGCGACTGAAGAATAAGACGAAAGGTCAGTTTCTAGAGAAAGAGAAGAGATGTAGAGAAAAGGTAGATACCGAAAAGCTTGAGCAGGACCATAACCAGTACAAGCTAAGGAAGTACGAGGATGGTCAGATGGTAAAGATTCAGGTGGGATGACTGTGAGTAGATATTTTGAAGGAGAGACTGAAGATGGTTGATGACGAGTGTTGATGGGAGAAGAAGAAGAAGGAGAGATTGAAGTTTGATTTGAAGAATAAGAAAGATTGTTGAGACTTGGACGATGATAGTTTAGATTATTAGAATGTTGATATGGAAGCATGAGATTTGAAAGTGAATAAGAGTTGAAACGATGATGAGCTGATGAAAGTTTGTTTGATGATAAGCTAAGTGAAGATGAATGATGTAAAGATGGATGAGATTGAGAATGGGGATGATGAGGAAGAAGACTGTAATGATTGAATGAAGTGAGATCGATTGAAGAATGATTTGAATGTGAAGAAGATGATGATGATGAGAAGTGAAGATGATGATGATTAGTTTGAGTTGGAATCGAAGGTAATGGACAATTGGGTGGTAAAGCTTGAAGGGGTGGATTGATGGGTAATGACTTAAACTGATGAGAACAATCCGCTTGAGCTGATGAGATCGATTGGATTTCTTGTTCTTTTTGATTTGCTTCTTCTCTTGATCGTGTGGTTGTTGGTGGTGGTAGCACTAAGACTTCTTGTTGACTCTCCTCTTCATCCTCATCCTCATCCTCTTCGTAATTTGATGATCGATTCATGTTATGTTGGATGGGTCAAGTTTAATTTCCTTTGAACTTTTAATTTTCTCTTTTCGTACAAAAACCTTTTTGCGTCAATCTCTTCTCTTCCTTGGTCTTCTTTAAATTCAACTATTCTGACCTTCTTGGGTTATACAGACTGCCTTCAACTCGATTCATCTCAAATCACCTTTTACAAATCTTTAATAAATCAATCTGAGTGAAATCTGGGATGGGTGGTCAGTTGATGAACTTCAACAAAGCGTTTTTAAATATCTCAAGTTCACTTCGATTCTCAATTTATGCATTTTCATCTAAATCCAACACTCGGATTCAAATGCAAATTCCTCGCTAAAGAATTTCAACTTCTTGACATTCCAATCACACATCATCATCCTTCTTTGTCTTTCTATTGAAATTCTTTACATACTTACTTGATTACTTTCATAGAGCATCGTCACCCAGGCCAGATACCTGTCGGAGAACATCATGAGCTTGATGTTTTACTTAAGTACTCCATCTGGACAGGAACCACAGGACCATGGAAAGTGACATCATTTCTTCTCACAAAGCTTGCATCCATACATCAAAAATCCAACTCCAATTCTGACAAATTGGACAGCTTGTCTTTCCAATCCGACCAAACCACTCATCCTGATCAACACAACCTATCACAATATCCCCAAATATGACCCGGGGAAACCAAACTACATAGTCTTGGTGGTGACCACACCCTCAATCCACCCACAGCTAATGGTGGACAGCCTGTGAAAGCCTCCCAACTGAGACAAATTTACTTTTAAGCTTCAAGATATCATCTTTCACAATTGATGTTTCAACGCTTTCATTCAAGTAATTCCTGCTACATAAACTTCTCACCACCAATTTTCAAATCTCAAAAGAATTCTTCTTCTTGTATGTAAGTATTTACGCGTTTTGATTTCATATGTGTAGTTCAAAATTGAAACTACATGTCAATTTCAAAAAACCCTTGAAGCGAGGAGAGATTTGATCGTAAAATTCAACTGATGATTTGGACGTGAAATTCCTTGTTAAAGCATTTGAATGCTTACATTACGATTTCAAGCTTGGTCGTGACTTGAATTTAAACTTACATAGTTCCTTTTCAAAAGACAAGACAAAAAAAAAGAATTGTGTGATTTAGGTAGATACATACACCAGCTTAGTAAATCCTCTGAAAGGCTTGATTTCACTACAAGGGAAATTAGATTATTCAAAAAGTAAAATTCATCAAAAGGTGATTGATATGTGAAGTTAAACTTGATAGATCCCAAAAGAACGATTGAATGAATTGATTAAGTTTTTTTTTGGGTTTGGAGATAAGAAAAAGACAAATTTATCAAGATGAATTAGGTAGTTAAAATTCCTTCTCTTCAGTACATGATATTGGTACAAAAATGTGATGAGGTAATCAGGACAAACAGGATTGTAAACCGTCTTTGTTAGATTTGATTTGAATCTTTTGTTATCTCATCATCTCTTGATCATCACTTTCCCTTTTGAAACCACAAGCTTTTTTCTTGAGATGATCATGGTCCTATGGTTTTTTGAAACTCTTGATCTTCTTTACAGTACATTTATATGATTTCATTCATCAGAAAGAAAGAAAAAAAGAATCGGTGTTGGTAACCGGTTATTAACATAGTGGAATGGGATGTTGGAATATTGGAAGACCCGTAACTGACGGGTCGGTTTTTATTATACAGTTGATCCAGCCTAGTCACGACCACAGGCCGGCCCCGGGGCCGGCCCCGGACCCAAATATTCAGCCCTCCAGTAATACCCAAGTAGAGTTCTCAGCAGAGGTCTTTTGCACCTTATCTCCGCTTTTAACTCACTTGAAAAAAAAAATTCCTTAGAGTTCATTTTATTTATTCATTGTACGCATCATGGCAAAGAAGAGCAAAGCTTCAAGAGCTCAATCAAGACGATGGAAGAATGTCTGCATGGCCAAATCTGCAGAAGAAGATTTGGTGGAATCCATTTCAAAGGATGAATTTGCTTTTGATTCAGAGGTGCAATTTATCTGCGAAAAAGCTGCTGATTCAGAGCTTAACATTCCCTCACAAACTCTGATTGTGATTCAATCTGACTCCAACAATAAAATCGAGAATTCGCAAACCCCCCAGCCTCCTCAGTCTGTTGTTCTTCAACCCTCTGAGCCCTACTGGATGGCCATTGATCCGGATTATCAAACAGAAGAGGATGAGATGGATCCCTTGGGCATCCCACTGCATGCACAAGCTGAGATTGCTGATTCCTCTGATGAAGAAGTGTGTGATACTGAACTTGTCAATCAAGCTCTATTTCCAGTTTTTACCCGCCCTTTTTCTTACCAACCAACTGTTGGTAAACGCAGAACCAAGAACGGTAAAATTCTCAAAGGCTACAAAAAACCTTGTCTTCAGCCCCACTCAAACAAGCTTGCACCGCGTGAAATACCGAAAGAAACCAAGAGAAGATACCGATTGATACGTGAAAAGGCCATTGGCAAGGGCAACATCAATACACTGACCAACTGGGTTATCCAACATCCACCTCCAGCATCAACTCCAGAGCCTCCCGAGTCATCTGATAATGAACAATTGGAGTCATCTGAATTCTCCGAAGTATCTGATGACGAAGATGACAACTCTATGGTTGATGATGTATTGATTAATGAAGATTTGAAAAACTTGTGGATTGATGAATGTGTTGATTGTTATCGATCCAGCAAGACCAAAATTTCTGTCTCTCAAACCGCAAATCAAGCAGCCCAGGATCGGTATGAAAGTTTAGAAGCAGACATTAAATACGTTTCAGATCAGTACAAGGAATACACAAAAAAAGATCCAAAGTTTACATACCCATCTTCCCTTATTAACGACCTTCGAGAATACAATTCACGACGATTGAAGCTCACACTCAATGGCAATAAGAATCCTGCTGTCACTGCCTCTATCCTCACTTCAGCCTCATCAATACATAGACGTCCATTAAATCCAAAAATTGTCAATCAACCAATCACAGGAGTCAGTCAAGCAAAATCCATACGACATCAAGCTGTCCATCTGTCGAGGTGCAAGGAACTTCTCTTCAGCCAGAGAGGTTTTGCCTCACCTCATTCTTCAATGCTCGACAATGAAAAGCTTTTCAATTCACTTCATTCTTGGGCAGTATCTAAACAACCTGGAGAGGTATTTTTTGTTCCATTTTCTCTGTTTGATTGATACCTACTGAAGCTTGTTTTTGACATTTGAATCACCAGCTCACACCTTCATCTTTGCTTCACTATGTCAACACTGTTGCCCTACCTGAACACAGGTTTGAAAAGACAATATGCCTCAGTACTGCCCATCGATGGCTTCACTGTTTAGGTTTTTGGGCACGTGAATACAGTAAAGGACTGTATTTTGATGGTCATGAACGACCAGATGTAGTTGCATCTCGCCACAAGTATCTTAAATTCATGGCTGAACTTCAGAAGCGATCTCGAACTTACTCCGGCGAAGATCTTCAGTATTCAATTGCACCCGACCCTCAAATCCTTCAAGATCAGAAAGAAACAATCCTTCTTTTCCATGACGAGTCAACTGTACATGCCAACGAGCGAGCTAAACGCGCATGGGTCAAAGATAATACACAGGAGCTGCGTAAGAAGAGCGATGGCCGGCTTATTCACGATTCGGACTGGATCACGCCAGCCACCAGCACTGGCAGACTGGAAATCACTCCCGATGACAAACATGGGTCGAGACCATTACCCCAATTCACCGATGCTGCAGTTGTTACTTACCCAGGCAGCAAAGGGGACCCTTGGTGGGACTGCAAGCAACTCATCGAGCAAGTTAAACAACGTGCAATTCCCATTTTTGAATATCTATTCCCCAAAGCACAGGCAGTTTTTGTTTTTGATTGTTCGTCTGCGCATGAATCTTATGGACAAAATGCTCTGCGAGTCTCCAACATGAATCTCGCTCCTGCAGGCAAGAAACCAAACTTACGAGACACGACCATCCCAACCGACGATCCGAGAATTCCTCTCGAATTACAAGGTCTACCTCAGTCAATGGTCTACCCAATCGACTATCCGGATCCCAAACTCGCTGGAGAACCCAAAGGCGTTCGTTGTGTGCTAGCCGAGCGTGGCTTATGGGATCTTTACGAAGCCAAAGCTAAGGAGAAAGGGGACAAACCTGTCCTCTGCTGTCCCCAATGTAAACTATCTAGTGCTAAGCGCGATCTAGCTGCTCGAGAAAAACGATTACAACACGAAGCGGAAGCACAACGCGCATTCGAGCTCGGTGAAGAGCCAGTCACACTGTTGGTTGAAGAGTCTGAAGATCCAACCTGCTGTGCTTCAAAAATTTTGAGCCTGCAGTCCGACTTTATGGACGAGAAGCCATTGCTTCAAATGGTGATTGAGGAAGCTGGCCATATCTGCCTCTTCCTCCCAAAGTTCCACTGTGAACTGAACCCGATAGAACTCTATTGGTCATTTATCAAGCACCGTGAGCCTTTTACCCCATTCATAGCTTCATTTCATTGACTGACCAGATCTCAACTTGTAGACTATCGAACTCACAGCTTCAAGTGCAAATCCTTCAAGGAATCAAAAGCTCTCTTTGAGGACATTCGCAAGCGTTGTCCGGTGTCAACAATTCGGAAGTATTTTCGAAAAGTCAATCGACAGATGGATGTCTATCGGTCAGTCTTTTATTATGCTTGCTTGTCTTAACTCCCTATTCATCACTGATACATTTTTAATCTCAAAAATCTAGACTTGGTTTGACCGGTGTACAAGCTGAAAAGTTGGCGAAGAAATATCGCTTGCATCGATGCATACCACGAAACGCTGCCATGCAGTTTGGCATGATCTGTAACCCTTAAAAGGGTTTTGTTCTCTTATCTCACTGTAACAATTAGACTCAACAACTCAATTAACGTAAAAGATGAAATTGACACATCAACGTACCTATCAGTTTTTCAAGTACTAAATTTTCTCGAAAATCCTTCATATCTTTCTTGATCAACCTCGCTCCAGTTCCACCTATGAGTAGCATGGCTCTCAGACCATCTGAATCATGCTTTGTATCTTCTCATTGCCCGAGTCAAGATAGATGACAGCGTATGATGGAAGAAAATACTTCGAATATCTGATTCTCTGAAAATCAAGGTAATCAGTGACTTCGATGTAAGATAATCACTCGTACAAATTATAGATTGACTAATCAGAATCGCTCGTATTGCTTTCTTTTCTCTCCTTTCCATCGCTAAGACTTTTTCCAATATAGGAATCACAAATGAAAGTGTTTTTCCAGATCTCTATCTATTTGACCGAGATCATACTTTGATTGCATTGAAGGCCAAAGTCCCACTCAAAAGCAAGCAGAACTCGCGCTGAGAGTCGCTTGTGCTGAGCCGATCTGGCGCTGAGCCAAATTTGTGCTGAGCCGTGCTTGCCCTGCTTACTAAGGTACTTAAGTATAAGCCTGAGTCGCAGCTTAAGTGACTAAATACCTAGGGTAGGTACTTAAGCCCCCAGGCTAAGTACTTAAGTACTTAATGTTAGGTCCTTTAGGTACCCAGACCCAAATATCGGGGTTTGAGAAAAAAAAAAAAATTGAAAAAAATTTGGCCCATCAGATTGACTTAGCAAGTCATTTCTCACACTTAAACCCTATTCCTAACCCAAAAATGACTTATTACATGTCATTTATTTACAGGTGTTGTGTGTATAAAGCTGTGTAATTTCATTTTGTTTTTGCAGAGCGGTCGTGGTCGTGACTAGGCTGCATCAACTGTATTACATTCTTAACACCCATGACATCATGGCTGTTTACCATATTCGATTCCAACTTCCCATTTGGTTACCATCATCATCACTCATAGTTATAAGTCTTATAGTTCATTTTTTATCTCTTTAATTAAAACATTTTCGATTGATTAAGGTACTTGTTCAAAGACCTATTTCATTTAAAGATTCTGTCTCACTTTATCGTAGAAGTTTTCAATGAGTGATAATGGTTCCTTCAATTATGAAGAGGCTAAAGATATTGCCGATAAGTTGGAGGACCTCACCAAGCTATATGAAAACGGTGACGGTTCCAACGGTAAATCCATCGCGGAGGTACGATCGTTATATTCTCAGATCGTACCTTACGACAAACCAAATTGGTATCGTAATTGGTCTAAATTCGCAACGGATCTTATTCAATCAGACAAAGATCACAACCGTCCCATTCATAAAAACGAATGTCCAACGCCAACTAGACCGGTGGAATCAGACAAAGATCCAGTCTATGTATTCGATATGTCCGCTAATCCAACCTTTCCAGAGGATGTTGTTTTGGAAGGGCGCGATAGTATTCATGGGAAAGGGAAAAACAAAGGAGGGAATACTCCTACAATTCATATCCTCACTCAAGAAGAAATTGATATGGCTCAGAGAGCGAGAAATCTTCTGGATGCTGAAAATCAAAGAGAGAAAAGATTATCTTCTCATTCCAAATCCTCTTCTCCATCTATCTCAAAGAAGATTTCAAGACAAAGAAATAGTAATAAGACAGATGGAGATTCAGACGATTCTCAAGATTCAGACGGCATGCTTACAAAGAAGCAAAAGAAAAATTTCGACTGGTCATCTAGAGCGGAATCAGGGCCAAATTCAGAGTTATCTTATACTCCCGGCGCGATTAGATTCGCACATGCAAAGAGGGGATATGCTACTGGTATTAAAGATGCGGTTAAAGGGTTTAACCAAACGGTTAGACCTTCAGACTTTCCAAAAAATTTGTCTAAAGATCTATTGGAAGGAGAATATATTGACTTACGACGAATTAAGGGTGAATTTATGGCGAATAAGAAAGGATATGCAGCACCCCTTACTTTGGATGGTCGAGATAAGAAATTGTCTCTTCAAAATAAAGTTCTTTCAGAGAAGCTTCTCGATGCGCAAGAATGGTTTTACTATTTCGACATTTTACAAAGAACATATCAAGAGGCTTTCCCTAGCTGCTACCAGGATTTTGTTAAATATTCGAATTTTATTAAAGAAAGGTTTATGTCAGACGGTCGAAAAGCAAATTGGATTTGCGTGGCAGAATTTGATGCTGCTCTCAGAAGGAATTTTGCTGAAAAAGAGAATATCTCTTTTGGCGATTTCGACCATCCTTCTCTTTCTACTTTACCGACTCAG
The DNA here is from genome assembly GCA_022264835.1 of Melampsora americana. Lineage (NCBI taxonomy): Eukaryota > Fungi > Basidiomycota > Pucciniomycetes > Pucciniales > Melampsoraceae > Melampsora > Melampsora americana. The sequence continues at coordinate 584,401 of JAIFHY010000053.1, read as the reverse complement.
TATATGTATAAAGCATACGAACCTCAACAACCTGAAGCGTCAACTAGTTCTAAACCCTTCCAAAGTTCTAGTCGACAGAGGTCAAATCAAAGAGATACGTTTCAATCGAAGAAAAGGGATTCTTCTCCTTTACGCTATAATCATTTATATAAATATAAGAATGGTTTGGGCGTGGAGGATACAAGGAATCTTCCAGAACCAGAAACGTATTGTTTTGCATTTAATCTTGGCCATTGTGCCCTTGGTTCTAAATGTTCCAGGATGCACAGATGTGTAGGTGTTCATTTTTAGTATTTCAGTCTTTGTTCTTTATTCTAATTTCTCTGATATGTTTCACATGAATCTTTTCAGAATGTCAGAGGGTGCAGGAAAGCTCACGCAGGAGTTGACCACACCTGAAAATGATAAAAAATCATTAACGGGGTTGGTATTTTTTCCACTCTCTATTATATTAAGAATTAGTTGAGAATCTTGGTTCAAGTTACTGACATTGGAGTTCATGTTAGTTCATCAAGGAAAGAGGAATTAATAATTGATGAAAATAATTCTCATAAGTTTTTGCGAGGTTATATCTGGGATGGAATCAACGATCGGGGCTGTTCACCGGCTATCGAATCGAGTCTCACAGCAAGGCCTTTCCCGGATGCACCATCATTAGAAGAGGATGTCGATGCAGCTTTCGCTTTAAAGCAATACCACTACCTTTTCAAAATTAATACTCCGATCCGAGTTGATAGAATGGAATCAATGTTAATTAGTCACCCAAATAGGCCTTTCGTGAATTCAGTTATGAAAGGCTTACGTTTGGGGTTTTGGCCTAGTTTGTCTTTACCGTCTTCCGAAGTAATAGATGGTCCAAACCATCAATCATGCGAAACATTTAAAGATATCCTAGAAAGCCAATGTCAAGAAGAAATCGACAAAGGCCGTTATTCAGAGGAATTTACGACGCTTTTACCAGGAATGAAAGTAATTCCTTTACTAATGACATTGAAAAAAGACTCAACTAAGATGAGAGTCTGTTCGAATATGAGCGCTGGTATACCGTCTCCAAATGATTTAATCAATAAAGATAATATTGCTGTTACATATGATTCCCTCAAGAACTTTGTTCCGTATCTTATAGATAAGAAGAAAGAAGATAAGGATTTAATGTTATGGAAATCAGATGTCGAATCGGCTTTTCGAATAATCCCCCTTCATCTTCAGTATCAAATTCGCCAAATAATGAGGATCAAGGACAAGAAAAGGATTGATTTCAATCTTACTTTTGGGTCTTCTGCTTCGCCACACATCTGGTGTGGTGTTTTCTCTTTAGTTCTTTGGATTGCAGAGTTTAAATTTGACATAAAGAACATGAACAATATGATGGACGACGTTTGGGGAGTGTGTGCTAGGAAGGATTTCATTACTTTTAAAGATCATAAAATTCCGTTACCACAAGCTAAACTGTTATATCTCTTTGACTGTTTAGGGATTCCATGGGTTTGGAAGAAACAGATCCATGGTCCTGTTATTGAGATAATAGGTCATATAGTGGATTCAGACAAAATGATAATGTCTTTACACGCTGATAAGAAAGCAAAATTACTTCAAGTTATCAAGAATTTTGTTTCAAAACCAAAGCACCCTTTAAAACAATGGCAAGAATTACTTGGTCATGCGTCGTGAGCTTGTACGTCAATGCCATGGGGAAGGTTTGCTCTACAAAGTTTATATGAAAAGTCAAGTAATAAATTCAAGAAATATCTTCAGATTCCACTCAACAAGGAGAATCAAGAAGACTTAAGATGGCTTTTAAATTACTTCAAAAATGCGGAAGGCGTTAGATTTATTAACTCAATGCGTTGGCACCTTCAAGATGCAGATTCAGTCTTTTTCACTGATGCTTGTATGACTGGTATAGGGATTTGGGAGCCAGGCCCTCGTCTAGGTCGTTATACGGTTTTACCTCCTCCTCCTCGAAATATATATTGGGCGGAATTATTAGGTGTGGTTTGTGCCATAGAGTTTGGCATAAAACAAAATTCGAAAAGAATTTTTATTTACTCGGATTCGAAATTAGTGTGTGATCTATTTAATTCACACAGTCCTAATAAAATTGTCAGACCTCTCTTCCGTTACTGCGTGTCTCAATTGGTGGATGCTGGTGCTGACGTAAAAGTTATGCACATATCGAATGAGTTTAATGAAACAGCTGACAATTTGTCTCGTCAAAAGACAAAGGTCTCAGATTTGGATTTAGGCAAACTTTGTAGCCGTTTTAATGCGAAGTCGGTATCTTTCTTCCACGTCAATCCTAAACTCTCGTCTGGTGGGCTTGAAGCAAATCTCTCAGTCAACAATTCTTTTTATGGTACCACAACATGGGTAAATCCAAAAAGGATCCGCCTATCGTAGATATTTCTTTAAAGGACTTAAGACAATTGTCAAAGGAAGATCGTCGCTCTACAGTATCAGAAATATCTTTAAATAAGTATAAATGCGGATTTAGAAATTTCGCTAAGTTTTGCAAAAAATTTAATCTTCCATTCATTCCTAATGTTGATAACTTATGTGATTATATTTCGTATCAGAGTCGTATTGTTTCTCCACGTTCAGTTCAGGCTTACTTAGTGGGTATTGCACATATATTTAAACTCAACTTTCCAACAGTTCGTTGTGAATCAAGGCATCAAGATGTTATTGATACAATGAAACACTGTCTCAAAGATTTATCAAGACCGGTTATAAGGAAGAAAGCATTATCATTAAATCAAATTGAAGAAGCAGTAAAAAATTCATCATCTTCCCACAACGACAAACTTTTCTTAGCTATGTTAGGATTGGGTTTTGGTGGTCTTCATCGACTAGGGGAATTAACTATTCCGGATGCTGCAAAATTATTCGACGACAGAAAAGTTATTTTACGCTGTTCTCTTTCTTTTTCAAACTGTAAAAAATTTGTTCAATATCACTTACCTTATTCAAAAAGTGATACCAAATTCTTAGGCACTCCTATCATTATCCAATACTTCGAAAATACCACGGCTTGTCCAATCAAACTCCTCAAGTCCTATCTTCGTTCTAGGGATCCAAACTTTATCACTTCAAAAGAATTATTCATAACTTCAAGTGGTTCCATTCCAACGCGTTCCTGGTTTTTAAATAAATTTTATTTTCATTTCGACAAATCTTACTCTGGCCATTCATTACGCTCTGGAGGTGCTACAGCATTGGCTCAAGCAGGCGCTTCAATGGACTACATTAAAAGTGCGGGACGTTGGTCTTCAGACGCTTTCCTAATCTATGTTCGAGGCCATGCAGCATTACGTCTTCCGGAGAACCAAAACCATGTGATTGGTCATTCTTCACATGTTGGTGCTAATGTATCATTTAAATAGTAAGTCTTCTGGGAAATGGTTTTTTAACAGACTTGTTTATGGCTTTATGCCTTTAGAGAAGTCGTATTATTTGGTCAATGGCTTTATTGCCTTTTGAAAAATAGTCAATGGCGATTAGCCTTTTTTGCACAAAGGTCAATGACTTTTTAAGAAAGTCTTTTTTGGAGCATGTTATATTTAAAGAAATGATTTCTTTATATTTGATTTTATTTCATTATTTAGTTTTGGCGTTTGGTGATTCTTATACTGACTTTGTTTTTGATTACTAATTACCCCATCTCCTACTTCACCACTCTTTGTCGTACGCTGGTAGGCGGGTCGGAGAGGGTGTATTCTTTTAGTAATTAAATTCCCTTGGCTTACGCCTTGGGCTTCGCACCAAACCTAGCATCCTTTTATTCTCCTCATTCATTTGTCTTCGTAAGTTTAACTATCCCATTTCTCGGTGTTGGTAACCGGTTATTAACATAGTGGAATGGGATGTTGGAATATTGGAAGACCCGTAACTGACGGGTCGGTTTTTATTATATTACATTCTTAACACCCATGACATCATGGCTGTTTACCATATTCGATTCCAACTTCCCATTTGGTTACCATCATCATCACTCATAGTTATAAGTCTTATAGTTCATTTTTTATCTCTTTAATTAAAACATTTTCGACCCTCCCACCCACATCCTGAGAAGGAAGAGGATTTTTTCAAATATTATTTTTTCGTAGTTGTTTTTATTTTTCATTGTTTGAAGATTATTCCAATTTTATTTATTATTTTATTTTTTGTTTCAGGTTATTCAGTTGTTGGTATGAAAGGGTTTCACTCAAGTTGTGCTCACATTTCTTTTTGCTTTTATTGGTTTAAATTTTGTCTTTTATTCCTTTCAGAGAATTGCCTATTATCATTATTTAGTACTCATTTTGTTGTTGTTATATTTCTTTTTATATTCATATTGTAGCCGCGGCCACCCCGTAGGGTGTATTCTTTTAGTAATTAAATTCCCTTGGCTTACGCCTTGGGCTTCGCACCAAACCTAGCATCCTTTTATTCTCCTCATTCATTTGTCTTCGTAAGTTTAACTATCCCATTTCAGAAAAAAAGAAAAATAAGAATTCTCATTTGGATCATTCTCATTCTCATTACATTCACAATCACACTTCACTTGATTCAAAACTGATTTCATATAAATCTTTTCTCCTACCTCATCTCTCCCATTGTCTGAATTACTTCTTATTTGCTGACGTATCATAGTCTATTTCACCATAGTCTCCATCATACATTTTCTTTGTAAACTAAGGCTCCTTGCCCTGATTGGGGGGCTAGAATGATCACAAATTCCTATGAGTTAAAACTCAAGTCTATGAGAATTAAGTTATCCTTAGTTTAGAATTTTTTTAAATGAATCAATGATTTGATAAAAAAGAAAAAGCAAAACGAATCAAAGTTAAATGCAAAATTGATAATCTATACAAAATTCTTGACAATTATGTTTTGTGTTTTCTGTAAAGAAAGAAAAAACTAATCTAATTTATATAAATATGAAGTGTGAATAAAATTGATATGGAAAAGATAAAGAAGAAGAAAACTGATTGATTGATTGAAGTTTTTGATTAATCAAAATGTGAAAACCACCAAAAGAGAGTTTTTGTTTATTTTGTTTATTCTGTTTATTTTGATGGTTTGATATAGAATTCAAATACCCCAAGCATCAATAAAGTATTCAAGATGATCATTAGAATTAAATGAAGTTTGAATTTGTTGAGATCCAAAGGTAGTAAAGATTAAACTTTTTGAAAATTGTTGACCATTTTCAAATTCGACTGTCTATTTTAAATCAAAAATCAAAAAATCAAAAATCAAAAATCAAAATTAACTTCAAACTGATGAAAATGAGTAAAAAAGAAAACTTACTAATCTACCTAATCTTTGATCATTAATTGAAGGTAAATTATTTTGAGTAGTAATAAATACAGTCGAATTCGTTTCATGATTGATTGATAACCAAATGAAAAATGAAGGTAAAGGAGGTAAAGTTGAATTTGAACTTGAAGGATTGTTCCATTGAGAAATCGAATTCGAAATCCCTCCTAAGATTTTTCCATTTAGACTCTGACCCTTGATCGTTCCATTTAAAACTTTACGTACTAGATCATCATCATCAATTCATTTAAGAAAACCAAACTTCATCAGTCCTTCTTGATCTTTTGTATACACTCAAACACACTTAAAGATCATGAGTTTGTAGAGAAAGGAGTTTCACCAACCTGATTTAATGGTTTTGTTTTCATGGATTGGATTTAAAGTAGGAGACAAAGTAAATTGAATGGTGAATAGACGACTGGCATTCAAAAAATTAGAAGTCGAATTAATTTCATCTGTTATGTTAGGTAAATTGAAAGATGATTCAGTAAACGGTTTTGATAAATTGTGATTTGAAGTAATATTGGATTCAGTGAGATTGGGATTGATGAAGGATGTGTTAGTTAAGATTGGTGTGAGATTGATCGATCTTGGGATTTTGCTTGCTAACACGCTTTGAGAGAAGACCAAGGTGATGAAGTAGAGAAAGAAAATAGAGAGGATGGTATTCTTTGAGCTCATCTTCTCTTGATCAATCAGTCTGAGTGAGATGTTTGATGATGTGATGATAGGAGAAAAGAGAGAATTTGTTCTGATGAATTATGGATCTGAAGTGTAGTGATCTGATTCAGCAGAGTCCATGAATCAAAGTTGAGGAAAGTTTTCATTTATCAGATTCGACTTCATCCTTTCTTCAATTCTTCTTCTTCTTTTGGGGGTCAAGTGGTTTGAGAAAGGGAACTTGAAAAGGAAATCTGATTGGATCAACTTTTTAAAATCAATCACTTTCTTTGGTTCAATTCATTTGTTAAATCGAATGAAGTCTTCAAACAAATTCAATCTCTTATCAAAAAAAATCATTCCTTTTCTGACTTTTCCACTTCGATTTCTTACTTTATTCGGATTTCCAAACATAATCACTTTTCTGTCTCTCAAATCATCTTCACATCGAACAAGGTTACAAAATAAGAAATTCACTAACATACCATTGTTCATCAAAATTGTATATCTCTCAAAGATGAATCTTAAACCCCCCCCCCTCATTTTAATCTACATACATACACACTGTATCTTACACCAAGCGATATTTATTGATTGGTGATTGATTTCCATTATTTTCTTCATTGGTTTTCTTCACATTTGAATTATTCAAGTTTGTAAAACTAACACTGGGTTTTTGTTGTTGTTGTTGTTGTTGTTGTGGTGGTGGTGGTAGTAGTGGTTGGGATTATGGTGCAGCTCTTGATGGTAATGGTAATGGTTGTGGTGGTTGTGATGGTTTGGATGGTAAAGGTAAAGGTGGTCGAACTTCGTTCAATTCCTTGCCTCTATGTGATCTCCTCTCCTCTTTTTGTTTTAATTTCTTTAATAATTCATCGGTAACCAAAGGTGAAGTTCTAGGTGAAAACTTTAAAGCTTGGGGTGAAAGGGCTGCCAAGGTTTTTTCTAAATCATCTAAATCGGCTTGCATATCTGCTGTTGAACTTCTTTTGTTAGACACTTGTGATGAACGTGTAACTAAACCTGAATTTGAGATTGAACCAGAGGAATCAAGAGTTTTAAAATTTCTAAATCCACGAATTGTCATTGCTTAAACCTTTGTGACGATTAGAACATACGCTATCCTCTGTGAACAGGATCAGGAAGATTCTAACAGCAAGATCTAATAATTTTGATTGTCTCCATGAATCTCAATGAGAAAGTAAGGTCAAAGACTAAGTAAATTTACAAAACCATGATGAAGATAGTCTCTTTTGTAAATCCAATTTGTCCGAATAAGACAGCAATAGAAGCATTGTGTGTGTAGTGCTGCAGTGATAAATGTGGGAATTCTTACCTAGAGAACTGAGGCACACGTTTACTATGGGTAACAGTCTCTTCACACTGAATGTGTTTCTCTCATTTTTTCGTGCTCTTTGAACAAAAACAAACTTGGGTGCACGAAGATGTTGATTTATACATGAAGAATGTGGTGGTGGGGTACCTTTAAGTACACTACCTCTCTACGCTATGATTTTCGAATATCTGAAGAGGTGTTTTGATTCTCACATTGTCTGGGACTCTCAAATTGTGTATACCTCACATGAGGTTTTGTTGAGGCCACGACTCTCTGGAGACGGAGCTCAAGTGGCACTTTATGTGGGTTTAATAAAATTGATTGAATACATTAAGATAAAATTCCAATGGGTTTCGTAACAATTTTGTAAAATGATTTAAAGATTAATTGAAAATGATGATGATAAGAAAAATTGAATATTGAGACAAAGAGTAACTAATCAATTATAAACTAATAAGTTTTCACAACCAAGGATCCCTAGAAAATCAAAAGAAATTGAATGTCAATGATATGTATGGATCATACAAAAGGAATCGAAAGCACATACCCTAAATTCGACAGAACAAGATTTAGCGAAGCTCGCAACCTCAAGCAATACGTTCAAAGTATTGTGGGTCGACATAAATCTGTGATCAAATAGAAAAGATAGATGATTAATCAATTGATAGGGAAAAGGAAAAGAAAAAAAGAAGGAACAGACATACTTCGGTCAATTCTTCTGGGAGCTCAATCAACTCGAAAGGTTTTGGTGCTTCTTGATTACGTGGTTCATATACAGTTCGAAGAAAGAAGGGGTCTTGTTCGTGAAGAGGGGGAGGTAGATTTGTTTTAGGAGGTTGAGTAGGAAGAGTGATGTAAATGGCTGGATAGAATCTCTGAAGGGGGATTTCAAGAGGCTTGTTCAAAGAGCGACGAGCAGAAATCCAGACAAAGAGTTTAAACAAGCCAACATAGAGAAGGTCGAGCATCAAAAGCAAAAAGAATGAAATGATCAAGTCTTCAATGAGGGTAATAAAAATTGTAGACTCGAAAAGCTCAAACTCTCCACGATTGAATAAGATAGCGTGAATCATGAATACCACAATGAAACAAAATGGAAAAGCGATTTTTTGGTATGGAGTAGAAGTCATTTTAAAATCAGAAGTGGTCTCTACAGTTGAAAGCGAAAGATTTCAAGGGGATTGAAGAGATTGGGATAAGACGGAAGTTGTGAGGAGAAAAAAGAGAAGATTTGGATTGGACCTTCAGAGGACAAGATCTTATAGTCTTACGATGCTGATCCTAGGTAGATCAGCTCACTCAGCTCCAGTGTTAAGTACGCGAAATACTGTCCTTTGCTTTTATCATAAAGCTTAAATATGCTAAGCAAAATGCATCTGATCGGAAGAAGCTGAACATTTACGTCAACTTCATTCGATCAAATATATTGGAATAAAGTTTGTTTAGCTGAACATCTTATACCAACTTTATTCCAATATATTTGAACATCTTATACCGGCTCCCCGAGCCCTTGTGCAATTTCATACACTCGAGTAAAAAAAGTCATGATGCATTTTCTAAATCATAGTACCAAATGTATAGCTTAATGTACTTATCAATTATTCGCAGAGACTAGATTAAAAAAGTCTGAGTTTGATCTCTTCCTGGATTCTGAAGTGTCATCTGGATCCTGCTATGATACGAACATCTATGTTCACATTGCGCCAATCTAATCGAATCCCTATCTGAATGCAAGACCTGAAGCGCTTATATATTGCAGAGTCGCACGTATAAAATACGATTTCTAATCAATTTACACAATCATTCGGCACTTAAAATGATTATGTTTGATTTGGCAGAAATCTTCAAGGATGTTTCACATATCTAGGCTATCAAATGCAATACTACTACTTTTGCTCATAGTTATTGTCTATAGAACGTGGAAAGTAGAAGGGTAACCTCTTCAATGAACAATTGATAAAACCCAGATTGTATCGGCGTAGACGGTAGGGTTTACATCGCGCGGAATCAACACCTCTCCAGATGACATGTAGTACGTCTCTTGGTGTTTCTCAATGTACGCAACGTTGATACCTATCTCATTACCTAAGGTAGAGATTTTGATCTCAAATTCATCATAATGTCTATTCCCATAATTCTCATACATTTCACATACTATATTTACACCTAACTTCCGGGAGTACTCCCTTGATCATCCATGAATGTGACCAATCATTGTTCAAACTGTTGTGTCAAACGATTTCATTATATCACGCTACAAATTTAGCTTCTCTTTACCTCTTGTTGGACCTTCTTCTGTTTTTGATTAATTCGTCATCATGAAGTCAAAAAATGTATACCCAAATTTCAATTCTGAGTAAGGTACAACTGTTAAACAATATTTATTTGAGCTATACGTAGTTCAACGACTTCAATCAAGCCCAAGAAGTTTCAAAGGCTTGTCAATATTGTAAAGCAAAAGACCAAGAAATGACCATTTTACCAATGGGACATCTCAGATTTCTCTTAGAAACGGAGTTGAACAACGCATGGACTGACATCATACTACGTAGAGGACATAGTCAAACAGTCTAAGGGGAACATAGACTTCAGCGACCGACCTATGTCATGCGGTATTTTCTTCTTACCACATACCTTTACGGTCGCTATAAAGATGAGATTTTGGTCAAGGACTCGTCAGTTTGCTTATGTTGATAACAAGTGTCAAAACTACCCGTCTCTGCAACTTGCCTTCATGAACACGGATAAGGATGGACACCACTTCGAACTTCTTGAAGTATCTTACAAGAATAAAGTGCTGGCGCTTATTTAATAATGAAGAGTATCCAAGATACGACACCTTCAAATTAAAAATATCATTAAAGTCTTCAAAAGTTGCAGAAGTAGCACTACAGAAACTTTCAAAAGAACAAAGGAAACTGGTAACCTTAAGACATCTTGTAGAACTCCTAAGAGGTCTGAACAATGGTAACAAACAAGACCAAGTTGGGCTAACAGTGGCACTGGTAACTTTCTGGGGAATGGCAAGGTTAGGAGAGTCAGTTTTGGATCACAAGAAAGAGAAATTGGCTAGGAGAAGGGAGGTACAGCGGTCACACTGATGCAAGACGGCAATGATAAAGATATCTAACACCAGACTGCAAGCCCAGACTAAATAGAATACATACGGCTGAAAAGCCAACCGTCAGATCTCAGCCCCACCAGTGCAATAGAGCAAATGCTGGTGGACAATCAAACAGGGCTAAAAGACCCTTGTCTTTTCTTACCTAAAAGAAAACAGAACATGGAGTGTAATATTGTTATCAAAGGTATTAGGAATATTCAAAAGAGTTTTGGAAAGAAGTAGGCGAAGAGACAAACTTTCCAGGACACTCATTCAGGGCAGGAGGAGGAATGTTAAGATGAAATGAGAAAAACTCCAATGGAAGAGAAGAAGATGAAGTTTATCTTTTGAAACCACTAGGATGAGTAGTTATCAAAACTGAAAACAGTACTGAGTTTGATAAAAGGAATTTGTAAGATTTTGAATTTTGATACGTATTTTGGATTTCAGATTTCCATCCAGAAGATTGTATGTAACTTCAGTTCAACACCACTCTTGCTTTGAAAGTTTCCTTTGTTTTGAAGCTTTAATTTAATTTAGTTTAAGTTTGTATACTTTTTATGGTTTCTTTTTTATTGATTCTTTTAAATTTTCCTTCCTATCATAGTAAGATCTAAAGAAAAATTCTCTTGACCTTCTGATAAGTTAAATGATTATAAAGAAATTTAGAATTAATCAATAAGTCAAGTTTGACATTTCTTTTGAGAATTTATTTAGATTTTTTTAGTTTTAAAATCTGAAGACTGTAATTTCAATCGATGAATGAAACATCATTCAATTTGAATTAATTTTTCAAAAATGATCATAAGAGTCGTGATCACCATCAGACAAGAATTGTGATTGTGACTGGTTTTTGTCAACAAACATTCACTGATTTCTGTTTTCCATATAAGATGGAGTAGGATGTCACATCATGAAGACGAAAATCATCAACAGGTGTGGTGTCTCTGTTGGTATAGTTTGATGGTAAGTGATACATAGATATTACTTGGGCAGAGATGAGATCGAATAACTTGATATTGACCTGTCTCCATGTTGAAGTGGTAAGTTGAGATGTTCTGAATGAGTTGATAGTTGATAAGTGTGGTGGCTGGGTCGTTGTTGAGTGTTGAGTTGATGAAATTGGAAAACTTTCAAAAATTAAAAAAAAAAATCAAAATTCAATCACCCATCACCCCTCTCCACGTCGATCGATCCAGTTGGTTCATCAAATCAAACCATTTCAAAACCCATCAAGCAGCACTACTTCATCAGCATCAATCAATCAATCAATCAATCAAGAAAGAAACGAATGTGAATTGAAAACCAAAATGTCACATTATTCAATCAATCTTGGATCACCAATCTATTGTACTGTCTTTGTTGATCAAGATCGAATCATCTTAGGTGGTGGTGATGGTTCATCTAAAAGTGGAATATCCAATAAATTATGGTTAATTCAATTAAAACCAAAAAATAAAGATCATCTTATCTTACATGAATATGGTTTACCTTCTGGTTCAGATTCTCCAATGAGTATAGACTTAGATAGATCAGTTAAGTTGTCTTTCTTATCTAACTTCATCATCATCATCCTTCATCTAATTTAACCTCTTTCTTTCTTTTTTTTTCTTTTTCTTTTGATTGGCAATTCTTCAGACCGGTTATAGTCCTTTCTGGTATTGATTCTTCTCCTACAGAATTAAAGCTAGGTCGAAATTTACATTTACGTACTTTTAAACTTTTGGATTCATCGTAAGTTGACTCTGAAATTTTTCTCGATCAGGTTAAAAAAAAGCAACTGATTTTGAACTTCATCTTATCTTCTTTCATACACTTGAACCTAAAGAACAGTATCAGATCTTAGACTTTGATAAGTCTGGAAATGATTATCAGGTTTGTCTATCTTTGCCCCTCATCAGATTCAAAAGTTTTTTCCTTTACTGACCTTTTTTTCTTTTCATCTGGATTAGCGGATCAACTGTCTATCACGCGTTTCGCCTCAGTTACTCGCTGTAGGCGGTAGTAATAATCAATTAAAGTTACTCTATTATCCATCTCTCAAAGCAGCGATCTCTACACCTATCTCATGTCCAGCGGGTGAACTCTTAACTGTCGATTTCTCAGAAGATGGTACACATGTAAACCTTTTCACTTTTTTTCTTCTTCTTCAAAAATCACTTCAAATGATGATCTTTCAAACTGATTCATCTCATCACTCTAACACCAATTTTACTTTAGTTTCTCATCTGCTCTACTCAAGCTGTTCGAATCTTTTCAATCGTCTTTCCTTCGAGTAACCAAGAAAAAAAAGAAAAGAAAGAAAAGAAAGAAATCAAATTAAAACAATCACATGAACTTATTCCGACTCAAACTTATCCATCTACTTCATTTCGTGGCGCTAGGTTCATTCGATTTAGATCTATCCTATCTTACTCATATCTCCTTTTTTTAGATCTCTTATCAAACTATTCATGAGAGCGTTTGTTGTCTATAGGCCTAGTCGTTGAAGTTCAACTCCAAGCCACACCGTCTCTTTAGTGCAAATTGCGATTCATTAAGATTCTCATCTCCAAAACAGGCAAATAAATAAAAGACTGTTTTCGATAAGCCAAGCCAAGCTGATGATAAGACCACTCCATACTGATTCAAGATGGGAATTTTTCTAACAAATCATTAGTTTTGATTGAATTACTTAAGATAAGATGAACACCAGTCTAATTCAAGTTGAAGACTTTTAAAATGATTGTGATCCTGAAGTATAATATGTAGTCTTGTATTTAACTTGATCAACTTTAATCAAATCATTACAAATTTATTGATCCTCATCATCATCATCCTCATCATCATCAAAAGATTAAATTCGAAAGAAAACTCATCTTAAATAAATAATTCATGTTGAAAGTAAAACACAATTAAGATGAAAACTTTATAAAAGAAACATATAACGATAGATAAATGAATAAAATTAGAAAAATTCATACTCTTAATCAAATTTTGCAAAAGAGAGAGAAAGAAAACAAGAAATTTAAAAAACTACATATATATATATTATATAAAGATTTTTTTTATCGAATGACTATATAAAATAGTAACAATTCCTTCTTTTTTTAATAATAATAATAATCATGACAATCATACTTTCTATCTTTTTCAAAAAATAAAAAAAATTCTTTATCTTTCATTCCTTGAACCATTTCTACTCTCTTCTCCTTCCCAACGACATTGATAATGAGTCACTTCACCACTAATTTGTTTTTCAATCAAAGAATAAAGACATCAAGATTTCAAATCAATTTTCCCAAATTGATTAGGTAGAAAGATAAAGAAAATCAAACTCACAAAGGTGAATGAACTGCAATGACACTATTCCCAATCCTTTTACCACACTTCATACACCTATATATAAATTGATTCCCAACCCAAAACCAAAACCAAAAAATCAGATCAATCATTCATCTTTTCAATCAATTCCCTTTTTTTTAATTTATAAACCCAAAAAGATCAGATGAAAAAAAGAACTGAAAATCAAAAATCAAATCTCTTACAATCTTTTATCATCAATCTTAATCCTTCTCTGTTCAACTCCCAACTTAATCAATTTTAAATTTTGATCAAGGTTTGATAAACATTCTTTTTCGATTTGAATTTGACGTTTAGATTGATTTAATTGATTTAATGATTTTTTGAAAAACGAGTTTAATGAATTCAAATCGATCCAATTCGGTAATAAATTTAAAACTTCTTCGATCGATTTAATCGATTGTCCTTCTTCTTTTAATAACTTTAATGAAGCTTTCAATCTGGTTTCATTATTCAATATAGGATATTCTGTTCCAGTTGGGGTTGGGGTCAGGCTGGGTGGTAGTGGTGTAGATTGTTCTAAAGATTGGGTTTGTATTTGAATGGTTGTAGGTGGTCTTAAATAAATCTTTAATAAGATTAAATAAATCTTTTCTCCAATTGATTCAGGATTCTCTGAATAAATCCGTTTACAATACCTAAATTTAAAATCAAGAAAAAAATCAATTCAAAGCTTTAAATCAATTAATTCATTTCAAAGGATCTTGTTGTTTTTTTCTGGTGGAAACAACTTAACTCTTCTGCCATTTTAATATTTCCTAATCGATTGATATAAATCCCTAAAGCAGTATCATGTTGTCCAATCTTACCTAATGTTAAGGCTCTTGCTTCAAACATCTCATCTAATGGTAATCTACCTAAAACCCAATTAGCTGAATAATTTTCAGATTTGATTAAATGATTTAATAAACTTTGATAAATCTTTTGTGAGTTTTCTTTTTTTTTGACGTTCATGAATTAGTTTTCATTTTATTTTAAGAAAAATTGAAAAAGAGAAAAACAAAACCAAATCAGTTTTAATTTTTCTATTGTATAAATCAATTCTTTCAAAACATAATCAAAAATTCTCTTCAATGACCAACCTTCATCTCCTAAACCTTTTGATTTCCTAAACTCATTAATATAAAAATGAATCAATTTTTCATGGATCTCAATCAAGTTTTCATTTAATTCATAAATTAAATATTCAAGATAAATTCGACAACTTAATGGATTTTGAATTTCTAAAAAATTAATGATTTCTTGTTTAGGTAAACTTTCAACTGTACTTAAATCGGCTGTAAAGATTTCAATTGATTTTCTAATTAATGAATTATCTAATGTTAAATTTAAAGGTTGATTAGTTTGAATGATTGAAAAGATCCATTTAGATGTATTAAAGATTAATTGTAAATGTGGAGGTCCTAATTTTTGTAAATATCTTATAATCGGATCAATTCTTTCTTCTAAATCTTCTTCGCTTTCTCCCATCCTAAAAAACAAAAAAATGTTTTAATTCAAATCATTTATAATCAAAACTCAAAATCTATGATTGAGTTAATGTAAAATAAATATAAGTAATCATCCTTACGTTTTCAATAACTTGAGAGCTCGATCGTGTTGTTTTTTACCATGATAAAGATCCAAAAGTTCATGATATCTCTATCGGTTCAAAAAACCATAATCGAATCACTACCTAATCCTATCTATCTGAAAATCAAATCAAATCAATTACCTTTGCATCCATTAACAAACTTTCAACTTCATCCACTTCACACCAGTTCGGTAATCTACACAAAGGACCCAACATAGTAGGTTTGATAGCCAAATAACACTTAAACAATGTAGTATCAATCATCTTAGCAATTTGGACTAAATCATCTATATTACTAATCTCATCAATCGGAATATCGTTTAATTGAAATAATTCTTCAGGAGAACGTAACTTGATAGCTTTTAGTGAATCTAGAGAACTTTCGGATTCATTTGAAGATGAATGACTTTCAATGTTTTGTTTAGAGAAAGCTTTGTTAACATGTTGACGTCGGTCAGTCAAGTACCGAATTAAAACATCAATTGATTGTTTAAAATGTGATTCGTCCTTAACTAATCAATTATTCAAAAATTAGTCTATATCATTCTTTAAAACAAAACAAAACAAAAAAGAATGAGATTTTGTTTTGACTTACATTCAATTTTAGGTTTTTGAATACTAAGATCAGAAGGTTTAGATTTTAAAGAATTTAAACCTTGAGATTTAAAAGATTTAATCGAATCCCTATCATCATCATGAGTTTTAACTTTTTGATAAATTGGTTTAGAAGGCTTTATCAAACTAGAAGGTTTGATTTTTAAAGTATCAGATTCGAGTTCAATTAGATGATTTAAACTCATCTTAACTTTTAAATAACTTTCCACACTTCTACCACCAAATAAACTTTCCCAAACTTCGATCGATTTATTTAATTTACCTGAAATTCTTGGTTCATAAAGTGAGATCACTTTAGCTGGATTAATATTTAATTTAATAAATTCATCAATCGATTGATCAAATCGATGGTCCATAAAATTAAGTAAGGCACATAATCCATTTAATCGATTGAGTAAGATTTCCTTTATTATTATTATTTTTTTCAAAAAAAAGTTTAAGATAACTAGTCGAGTGTAAGTATCAAATTCGATATTGAAAAAAAATTAAGATCAATGGAAAATAGACTCACTCGATCAGGTAAAAGGTTAATATCTAAAGTTTGAATTAATCTCAACAATTCTAAATATTCACCTGATTCAATAAATTGATGAATCTGTTTTGACCAAGAATTCATTAGGAACACTTCAAGATGATAATCGAGTTGATTATTAAATTCATCTAATTTAGGTGAAACGCATACGACTGGACCATTATGATGATTAGATGAAACTGTAAGAAGTTTACAAATTGATGTTTCTTCATTATGAGTGGATGGTTTTTTACTAGGAGAGTTTTTGATCACTTGAGAGTTCTTTTGTTGATCGAGGGATGAGATAGTTAAAGTTTGAAGATGATTAAGAGTTGGAATCGAATGAATTATTAAACTTGATGTTGAATTGATTGGGTTGGAGAATAAAGAGATCAAATAAGGTCCTTGTACAATCGTTTCGATTGGCGAATTAGAATAATGAATGGTTGAAGGATTAGGTGATATTCGACCAAGTTTTCCATCTGGCTTCATAAAAGTCATCAATTGATCACGTACTCCAATGACTTCATGTGTAGGTGAACCTATGCTTATGACTGAATTCTTTAAAAACTTATTGGATCCAGCTATCCCTAGACTTGCGAGTCCAGCGGTCTTGAATAGACCACTGACTAAACCACTTGAAGGATTCGAGTTTGACGGTCCTGAGTTGGATGTAGAAGAAAGGTTGATTGGAGTACTAAGATCGGATTGATGAGTTTGGATTGGAAGTTGAAATGGATCTGATATTTGATGATGAATTTGAGTTGTAGTATCATTAGAGCTAATTTGAAGTTTGATTGTAGCATATTCACCAGTACTATAACCTATGAAGATTTGAAGTGGAGTTGAAAAGACTACCGATCGAGCTTGATGAGGGATTTGAATTTCTTTAGGATTGATCCATTGTGCATCTTTCCAAGCAAATAAGATCAAACGACGTTTACAAGGAACTGCAAGTAAGCTTAGAATGATAGGTAAACCAGAGTTGAGATCAGAAGTGATGGGATGATCTGCTGATATAGGTTGTTGTTCTTCTTCTGCTTCTGCTTCTTCTCCTTCTGATAAATTTGATTGAATTTGATAATCTAAAAGAAGACCTCGATGGTTTTGTCGTAAGATTGAAGTTTTCAAACTGATCAAACTAGCTTGAGATTTAGTCCATTGATGAGTATTAGATAAAAGTTTAAAAGTTTTGATATCATGTAAAAAGATATCACCTGATATCAAACTGACAATAGAATTAATCTCCTTGATCAGATTAATGGAATCTATTGATGGATTGGTTGAATTTGAGATTTTGATTTTATTGGAAGTGGTGATTGAATTAGAACTAAAGTTATCGATGGTTTGAATCAGTTTAAATTCAATAGGTGGTTTCTTTTGATTTGATTTTGATCCTGTTGATTCTATTTCTGATTCTGATTCTGATTCTGGTGCTGATTGTGATTGTGATTCTGGTTCTGATTCTGATTCTGGTGTTGGTTCTGGTGGTTTTGGTGTTGATTTGATTGAGATTGAGATTGAATAAATGATTAAATTGCCATTTGAAGTACCAATGTAAAGTTGAAACTGATCTAAACAGATTGAATTGGGTTTTTCATTGATAATCAAATCAGATTTGAATTGTTTAAAGATTTCGATTTCCATTCTTCTTTGATTTTGATTTTGATTTTGATTTTAAGTTCTGGTTAGCTCAGCATTTGACTTTTGAAAGAGAAATCAGATCACATAATCACATTGGATTGAGATTGATCGATGACATAATCTCACCATCTCACTATAAGCATCCATGAATTTCAACTTAAGCATATATCACCACTCAACCATCATCACATCAACTTCCACGACTCATTCAACCATTCTCATCATCAACAATCTCAACAAGCTCAGCAATCTCATCAATCAAATCAATCTCATCAATCAAATCAATCAACTCAATCTCAGCAATCTCAGCAATCTCATCCATCAAATTAATCAAATCCATCAAATCCATCAAATCCATCAAATTGATCAAATCAATCAAAAATGTTTGAACAAGAACTTGCAACAGTTAGAAGATTAGGTATCAGATATGTGAATCTATCTTCATTCTCAAATCCAACCTTTCTTTTTAAACCTTAATCCGAATTCTAATCAATCTCTTATCCTCATCTTTTCACAAAATCAAATCATTCAAAACCTCATTCAAACTTTTTCAAAAAAAAACACTTTAGATTTTACTTCAAGCTTTAAACTTTGCTTCAGTGATCTCAACAGCTCTGATGATTTGGAAAACGTTAGCGATCACTCTCAATACAGAATCACCAGTAGTAGTCGTCTTATCTGGTTCGATGGAACCTGGATTCTATCGAGGCGATTTATTATTCTTATCATTACCGATCGATCGAAATTTATCAATAGGTGAAATCCCAGTCTTTAACGTACCTGAAGGAAAGATTCCGATCGTTCATCGATTAATTGAAAATCATGATGAACCGATCGATTTGAAATCCACCATTCAAGATCGTTGGATGTTAACTAAAGGTGATAATAATGGTGAAAATGATGTTGGACTTTATAATGGACTTAAGTATCTTAAAAGATCAAATTTGATTGGTAAAGTGAATGGGTATGTACCTTATGTGGGTTATGTCACGATTGTTATGGTTAGTTTTTTCTTTTCTTCTTTTTTTCTAATTCTTTTACTTTTTCTCTTTTTTTTTGATCATCTTTCAAACTGATTTTTTTGTTTGTTTTCGTTTTGATTGAATTTTTTTTATAGAATGATTATCCAAAAGTTAAATATGCATTATTAGCTATCTTAGGTCTTACGATTTTATTTTCAAGAGAATGAAGAAAACTAAGCATAAAGACAAAGTTTGATGACGAATAGAGATTGAGATTTGAGTGATTGATGAGTTTGTTGAATATATGATTTTTTACTTTGGAAATCGAAAAGAAAAAAAATGAAAAACAAAACTTTTACATAAATTCCTTAACAACCTCTTTCTTTCTTTTTCTTGAATTTAATTTAAGCATTTTTCCAAAGATCATTAAAAGGAAGAGAAAAAAAAAATTGAACCATCTTTTGAAGCATCTTTACTTGATTTGGAAAAAAACCCCTACTTGATTTAAAAGTGCGTGAGTTTAGAGATTTCTTAGCAAGCTTCTTGATTCCATGATCCAGATTGATTTGATCAGAATGAAATCTTCATCTGATCTTAAGATCTCTTAAAGTGATGACTTGAACCATTCAAGATGATCAACATCAATCCAAATTGATGACTTTCTTTTTGATAAATACAAATCTGAATTATGATCTTCTCAATCTCTACTTCTTCTTAAACCTTCACAATTTCTAAGAAATCCTACTTGTCTCCTATCTCATAAGTTGACTTTATGTAAATCTTAATCTTTCTATTCACCAAGATTAAATTTTGATCTTTGTTTTTTAATATTTCTAAGACTCAACTCACTCATTAAGAATCATATATTCAGAATTCAAACTTCATTTTGTAATACCCCCACACGAGATCATGAAATCAAGTTTGATCTTATAAATTGATGTTGACAAATTTGATTTATTATTAGATATCATCAGTTAATAAACTTTATCATTAGGTGTTCTACCAAAGCTCATCACTAGGGTCAAAAATCCCAACCAGTTCTTGTTTTTCTCAAGACTTTAATCTCGAACAGAGCCTTTTCCGAACGGGTTTGATTCCCTAACCAATTGGTTTTTTTGCAGAAAAACCTCGGATCAGAGTTCTCCGAGCGTTTTTTCTTTCTTTCACCACCTCCAGTTCCTTAACTCAAAGTGATGACCAGTTAAGAAACGCTCAAGGCTCATGAAGAGATGAAGAAAATCTTAAAGGATCGAGGGTTGATCAATTTAAATAAATTCCTTGAATCTGATCAAATCAAGATCAGATCAGATGATGGAAAAAAACCCCTACCAACTTCGATGTTAAAACCAAGACTTGTGATCATGATGCTCTTCACATTCATTGGAAAGGTTCAAGGCTCTTTAAGTTTCATCAAACGGCAATCTTCGAAAAAGGCTATGAGTGAGTATGTATGTACACTATTATTGAGCTTTCAATGTTTTTTGACCTCCTTACTTAAGTAATTGGACATGGTCAAGTGAGTGCCAAGGATCAAACCAGTTTCAAACTTTGATCAACTATGTACATAAGTATGTAAGGATTCTTTGAAAGCTCAATTCAGGCTCGTTCGCAGTCTGTTTTAGGTTTGAATAAATCAAGGATTAATTAAATCAAAATGATTTGAAGAAATAGATTGTATCATGGCTATGCTATAATTTACATTGACTCCTTTAAAGATGTTGGAAGGAGTTAAGAGATAGGTTACAAAATGAGAAGGATGAGGGATTTATGTAGAAATCGGGGTAAAGTCAAGTAGGTCAGCTGGGATGATGGTTTCGAGCTGAACTCACTTAAAACTTGGCTAACTCCCTACCGAGGTCGGGATAAGTCATCTTCCTGCTTTGATCTTTTCACTTGAGTTTAGTTTTAAATCAGGATTAAAAAATAATAGGAGTTTAGAGTTAAAAGTTGATCCAATTTTTTTTTAAAAAACTGTCAAATTGAAAAAAGATGAATGGAATCAACTGACTGTATACTTTTTTTTAGGTGAATTGGTTTACGAATTCAAATCATGAGCTTTACTTTTTAGTGAGGAGTCATATTGTAGTGTGGATATTTATTTATTTGATCAAATCGGTAGGATCAACCGGATCTTTTCTGTGTAGAACATTGTAGTGTACTTTGAGGCTGTGAAAATCAAAGTTAAACTCTAGTATTTATATTGTATCATCCATTCCTTCAATTCTTTCTTTTCCTTCTTAATCAATCCTTCAAGTACTTCAAATTCAAAGTAAAACAAAACCATCATACTTGAACCTACTTGAACTCATCAAAGGACAGTCTTCAGAGATAATTGAAATTATATCCCATTTATTAAAGATTTATTATTGATCGGTATGTGCTTCTTTTGGATTCTCTTGATTTCTTTCAACTTTCTTGATTTCTCTTTCAAGTGATGAGCCTTGATTTGATGAGTTGATCTCATCCTGAAATCAGATCGATCAGAATTGGTTTTGAGAAATTGTTGAATTCACAAAACTCTTTGATAACATTTCAATCTCTCTCTCTCTACACTTTTCTCCATCATTCAATTCTCTTCAAATTCCATCCTTTAACCAAACTCTCGATTTAATTTATTTTATTTCAAAGTATGACTACTTCACTTTAATCAAATCGAAAGTTTGGTCAATTTGATTTGATAAACTGGTCTGTCTCCTTTTAATCCTGATCTTGATCATCCTTCCCCTTTTCTCTCTTAAATCATTATCTCTTGATATCAAACACCCGTTACGAATGAAGTGAATGAAGATGTTGAAGATCGATTCAAAGTTCACTTTACTTGTTCATCTATCCATCCTGCAGTCTCAAAAGATTACGTAACGTGCTTTCTTTTCAATCCAACTATTCCTCAATCTGGATACCCTGTTTCATCTGTTATTCAAACTTGATCGATGTGTGGGCTGTTGAGATGATACGCTATTGTACGAGTATGTATTATGTAACTTCATCAACTGGAACGTGTTCTGAATCAAACACCTCCTCAAGAAAGTTTCTCTTCGCTTGAGTTCATCATTGGATCTTCATCAATTCAATCAATCGAACTCAAAGTGTTTCTTTCTTTATTTCTTTTGATCATCTTGTGTGATTTAAAAATCTAATGCTAAGATCTGTTAGCATCTATAAAGAGTATGTACACCCTTTTGATGTTCTCTATACTTGTCTCGGAATGAAGGAAATGAAGAACCTCCTGGATGATATCTGATCACTCGGTTGTTGAAGTCTGCATATCTGCTTTGGTTGCTGCCATAGTTTACCGAACGAACTTGAGAATCGGATATCAATTACCAAATTATGACCATCTAACTTCACCTCACCCTTTTTTTTTCTAAAGCTCTACTCCACAGTTTTATTGTTTGTACTATCGATCGATAAAGCTCTTTACCCCATTTCTATCTTTCATTCATCGTTTCATCCTTCTTTTTTTTCGGACAGGTACATCCTCCAAGCCTTTTGGGTATCAAATCGATTTTGATTTATTTAAAACTTGTTGAACCTATCCCATCATTCTCTTTGATAATTCATCTTATAATATAGACATTCTCTCTCTCATCAACTCAAGACCTCCTTTGATCACTACTTCTCTTACCTCCTTGACTGTTGAGATCCTCCTTTGATCTTGACCTATCGGCATCTATGTAGAATCATCATCTTGCTTGAATTATTTACTCTCAAATGATGATCTGATTCCATATGGATCATTGAAAAGTATACATTTCAATCAGGATTCGCAAACCAAAACCAAAGCATTTCTAATTACAGTCGACTCGCGCTATAAGCAAGTACGATATATGCAACTCACGCATATTACATAGATTTTGGCCGGATTTTTTTTGGTCTCTGCCAAAAGTGGGTCCTTATTGCATAACACTTAATGCAAGAAAAAATTTGATGTTATGCACTTAAAGTGAGTGGATAATAAGTTACTACAGTATGTGGGTGCGTATGTAACAAGACCAATTCAGTGCAATTCTTCGAGAAGAATCTACAGTGTTGCTTCTGTCAAAAAATTTCCCCTGCCCCTGCTTTGATAGGGTGTTGCACTTGTCTCACCTCAAATATTCCATTCCTCATCCTCGCACTGTCCAGTCTTACTTTTTCAAATCTTTAAAACCAGCATGAATTCTCATTACAAGACAACTGATCTCATAGCAAAAGCCTATAGCCTATCTCAAGTGTCTCAGATTGATCCGGCTACCAGGAGTGATTTCATCTTTAGATCTTTTTGTGAGGAGCAAGTCTTTTCTGCCAACACAACAAACTTATGGGAAGTTATTGGCGATAAAATCGATGCTGTGTTTGGCGCAGATTCCATCAAGAAAACTCTCCGAAAAGGTCCTTTGGGGCTCGAGTTAGCCCTTAAGTGGATGGTAAAGGTTTGTGAACATCCTAAATGGGATGAAGACTCTGACAGCCTCCTTGCAATACAACTTGAGCGTGTTATCAAGGAGCTAGAAGGTATTTACAAATCTATCTTTTTATCCTATCAAAACTGAGGCATGCTGATTTCCATTTGTGAATCCAACAGCTTCAGGTGCTAAGTTGGATTCCCCTGCTCTGCTAAGGACACTTGGCCCTCGTGTTACTTTGCCCAAGACCAACAAGACCAACAAGGGGTCCAAACGTACTGTCAGCGCTATGATTGAAAGTTCACCTGCAAATCAATCAACTAGAGTCAGCAAGAAGAAAGCCATTGACAAGGATGCAGAAAATATTTTAATCGAGGGTAATGAAACAAACGGACGAAGCAATCACGATGTTGGATTTAAGGTCAAAGTGATTCATTGGCATAAAAAAAATGGCTGTACCCAAGCCGACACAGCTAATCACTTCAATATAACACAAACATCTCTCAGTCGTTGGCTCAAGGAACAAGATAAGCTTGAGGCTAGCCTTTCAATCAATGGTTCTCAAGTGAGACGACACCGGACTCCTGCGTATCCAAAGCTTGAAGATGCTCTTTTTCACTGGATCGTTGAAGCTCGAGCTCGCCAAGTCACAGTCAGTGATTCAGTCATCCGATTAAAAGCTCAGCAGTTGGGTTTGCTTTTTGGAGTCGACAAGAAGATGAACTATTCAGTTGGATGGGTCGATAAATTCAAAAAACGACACCATCTACGAGGTTTTCGTCAGCACGGAGAGGCAGCTTCGGTGGATCCGGTCTCAGCAGAGAAGGCTCGAGAGGACTTGCGCAAAATCACGGCTGAATACAATCCATCGGACATCTTCAATGCCGATGAAACTGGCCTATTGTATAAGTAAGTCATCTCTTGTTCTCACTTCTTTGCCACCAAACACTCAGTAATTTTCTGATCCTTTGATTTAGGTCACCTCCAAATACAACCCTTGCAACCACCCAGACACCCGGAATCAAGGGTAATAAGGCTCGTATTACTTACTTGTTCTGCTGCAATGCCAATGGAAGTGAGAAACTCAATCCTCTCATAATTGGTTCCTCAGAAAAGCCCAAACCCTTTGGCTCAAAGAAGGCTTCATTCTGGGGCTTCGACTACTACTGGAATAAGAAGGCATGGATGACTGGGGTGATCTTTGCAAAATGGCTCCGATCAATTGATCATCATTTCCAAGAACAAGGTCGCAAAATACTGCTCCTTCTAGATAACTTCTCCGGTCACACTGTAGCAGTCAACTCAACTGAACTTACCAATGTTCGAGTTCATTTCCTCCCGCCAAACATGACTAGTGTACTTCAGCCTTGTGATGCTGGTATCATTCGGGCTTGGAAGGCTCACTATCGACGACTCATGATTGAAAAAACCATACAGCGATATGAAGACAATCCGGACTGGACTGCCAAAGAAATCTACAACATCAACTTACTCGAAGCAATGTTCATGGCTCAAGAAGCATGGGATTTTATTACGTCTCAAACTCTTACCAACTGTTGGCGTCATACAGGAATTGTTCTAGCATTATCTTCCTTGGGTGTTGCATCCAAAGAAACTGATCATGGCTACGCACCTGATCCCGAACTCCGCGAAGCAGTCGAAGCCTGTGACAGAGAACTTCAGCGACTGAACGACTGCCCCGGTCTAGAAGAGTCTCGTGGTTCATCTCGCATCTCAATTGAACAACTCCTCAATCCACTGGTTGAGAGCCAGCCACCTGAGGCAGAAACCGACATGCCCACACTTCAAGAAATTGTTGAGATGGTCTCACCTGACCAATCCAACACCGACCATGCCGATTCTGAAGAAGAGGTCGAACGAGTGCCTTGGTCCATGAACGAATGTCGAAAGGCCATTGACGAGCTCTCCTACGCCTTCAACTATCGAAAAAGCGATGATCCGGAGGAGCCAAACTGGGCTCCTCACATCAGGTATTTGGCAAACATCATGGAGGATGTGAACCATGTGAAGCGTCAGTCTATGAAACAAAAGTCAATCACTGACTTTTTCCGTCGAGAAAAATCTCCTATTGAGATTCAAGACTCCGATTCTGATTAGGATGTTATACAGTGCAAGGTTTGATCTCCCATCCGATTCAAATTTTTTCAAGTTGCTTCTGCACAAGCTGATCATAATCGACTCTTCCTTTTTCAACCTTGTTTGGTCCCTCACCTCACTTGATACTGTATTCCTGTGCTATGTTTTGACGTCCCTCGACTCTTTTTTTATTTATTTCCCCCCTTTATCTACTGTACACTCTCTTGTCTGATCTATCTACTGTACCAGTTTTCCATACTCAAAAGTCCTATGCAATAAATACACTACATAAAAACTGCACTTGCCTCAAAAGAATTTTGTTGGTGTGCTGTCTCACCCAGTATGCATAAAAAAGTCGTCCCTCATAGTATTATGCAAATAAGGTGATTTTACGATAAGTGCATCACACTCTATATGCATAGAAAATCACCCGCCGATTGTTATGCTGATAAAGTGAGTCGACTGTATTTGGTATTTTTTTCTTTATTCCTCATCTTTCCTTTCATTTCTTACCTCTTCTACTCTGTGATGTATTCAATTTAAACAAAATCCAATCTCATCCATCAATCCAAACTCGAGCGCATGATTAACATCTTCACTTTTTTTGTGTTATTTTCAGCCCAATCAAATCAGTATCAATCTATATCTTAAGCTTGGAAACTCTTCCCTGTATCTCCTCAATCTCCTCACTTAATAAAGTTTTTTCTGTATCGATTCCTCATCAAAAGTTAAACAACAATCAACCGATTCCCAATTTACTTATAACCAAGATCATCATCCTACGGTGTGAAATCCTATTTTGACTCTTCTCAATCAAATCATAATCCATTTGAAAAACAAAACGTTAGTCGCAACTGTTTATTAAATTTAATTTTCAATTCTCTTATCATCCATAAGCTCAATCTTCATTCTTTGAAAAAATCATCAACCTTTCAAGCTTGATTTCAATACTAAGTCTTCATCTCGCTTTACTCTCCTTTCTTAGATTGCATTATCTTTATTCGAAAAGGTTGAGTGAATCCATCAATCAAACTCATCACATCATGGTATGCCTTCTTTTTTTTTCCATACCGGACTTATCTGATAAAGATGTATAACTGATCATCTGATCTCTTTGTGCTTCAACCTAGCAGGCTGTATCCATCATTTGTGCATCTCCTCCACTTCTCAAACCAACCCCTATCCGTCCCGTCTGTAGGCGTGCAATCGAAGCCCAAGCTGAAAAAATTGAGGTTACCCCTCTTCAACCCCGACGTACTGGACCTACAGAACGTAGACCAAGCATACTGCGAGCTACTACTCTAGGTGAGTTCCTCTTTCTACCGAGCTTCCCGAGATTTTCCTACCTTCATCCTGACTCGTTTCAAAAATTAATCACCATTTAGACGGTCGAAGTTTAGAAGAGGTCATTCAGGCCGCTCATCGAGCATCGCGGTATGATCAGATCACCATCAAAGCACCCACCGCACAGTATACATCATCAACCACATCTTACCCTTATCAACCACGTCCACATTTAAGAACAGAACGTAGAGAGTCATGGCATTCAACTTCAACTGATCAATCTTCAAATCTCAATCTACATCAACGTTCTCAACCTAGTTCGTTTGATGATATACAAGAATTTGATTATCCTTATCGATATTCAACTCGACCTGATCACTCATTCGGTCATCATCCATATTAAAGAATCAAAACACAAACCTCTTCCACTTCTTCTTGTCAAACTTTTTTTTCCCTTTCTTGCTTTCTTTCATCCGAAACCTTTCGTGCTTCTCTATTTTCACTTTGTTTTTTTTTTGACCCGATTTTTTCTTTCTTTTGATCATTTGATACATATCTTCCTATAAAGTAAAGAGAAAAAAATTAAGACTAAAACTAAAGAAAAAGGATTATGTTGAATTTTGAATAGTGTAGCTTACGTTCTTGTTTATGACTGGAATTTCGAAAAAAAGAAGCGTGTTATTCATTAAGACTTCTTTCTCTCTCTCTCTTGGGTGATTCTAAATCAATTGTTTTGCTTCTTCTTCTTCTTCTTCTTGATCACTCTAATTTCTTTATGAAAATGATGGATTCAACTTAACTTGGTTTTTTCTTTTTTTAGCTCTGTAACTTTTTTTTTTCATTTTCTTTTTCATTCGAATGAAGGAAGGTTTTTTTTTTCCCTTTTGGAAATGATCAGATCTGTAAAAGAGATTTAAACTCTAGAAAAGTAGTTGAGAATTTTTTTCTTTCCTCAAATGGTTGTTAAAAGTTTATATATTAAGTGAATTTAATGAATAGCAATCGAACCACCAAAAGCAAAAAACATCATCTTGATTTTTTCTGCGTCTCACTCATTTTGAAATGTTGGTAAGTCTTGATTCAGGACTTCTTCAAGATCTCTTCTTTTTTTTTCTTGAGAAATCTTTCCAACTTGAATCATTCTTACCCTTTTCAACATTTCTCAGCCTCAATCCAATTCAAAGTGTGTAAGATGGGTAATTTGATTGATCATTCCTAATTTGAGAGATGAGATCTGACTCAGTGTTAGGTTTAAAAGTAAAACTGATCCAAAAAAAAAATTGGTCCAGATTGTGATTCATCATACAACCTTCTTCCCCCTAAATACATTCAAATCAGTTGAACTCTCTTTAAAACTTCTTTTACATTTTCTAGCATTTCTCTTTTGAATCCATTCACATTATATCAATTCAGAGAAAACTCAATTAAGGTGGTGTATGGATAGTAATTGGATTTGGACATGAAGTTCTATTGGACAAGAGATTCATACCGACTGATGAAGATTTGATGACTGGATGGATTGATGATTGAGAGATCTCAGATGATTTGATGGATTGCTATAGATCCTTGAAGATTAAATACCAAAAGAGATCAGTGAAGATTAAAAAGGAGGTGACACCTGTATCTTGAAATAATCACGAGATTCAAGACTTACAGATTAAACCTTCGTTCATTTTATACAGACATGGTCATTTCTGAAATGAAGAATGAGAGAAGGATGAAAGGAGATTAGATGAGTAAGATGTAAGATGTAAGATGAAAGACCAAAAATGAAATTTAGTAAATCAACTTACCGATCTTGGGATGTGGATCATAATTTAAAATTTCAAAATCTTCAAATCCAAACTCATCAATCTCCTTCACCTCTTTTCTAAGTTTAATCTTTGGAAACTCTCTTGGTTCTCGATCTAATTGAATTTGAAGTGGTTCGAGATGATCATTATAAACATGAGCATCACCTAATTGAATGATCAATTCATACGGTTCGGTTTCAGTCACTTGAGAGATCATATGAACCAGTAATGCATAAGAAGCTATATTGAAGGGAAGACCTAATCCTAAATCTGCTGAACGTTGATAAAGAATACAAGATAATCTAGGTTTTGGATGTTGATCATCTGGTCTAAGAAATTCCCAAATTTTTTCGATTCAAGTCAATTTAGTGTTTAGATTAGATTCTGATGTTTTTTTTGATCAAATTTTCAACTCTCTCACTTTTTTAAAGAGAAAAAAGTTTCACTCACAAAGTTACATAAAATTGACAAAACATATGACATGGAGGTAAAGCCATCTTAGATAAATCCATAGGATTCCAAGCCGTTAAAATCATTCGACGATCGGTTGGATTGAATTTGATTTTCTCAATACAATCTTTTAATTGATCTATCCCTTGACCAGTATAATCATCTTTAAACGTTAAATAATGTGCACCGAAATGTCTCCATTGGAATCCATAAATCGGACCTAGATCACCTTCTTCTCTTTGATCTAATCCAATCGAATTTAAATAAATTTTCGATCCGTTTCCATTCCAAATGTTCACTCCTTTTGATGATAAATCTTTGGATGAAGTTGAACCTTTGATGAACCAAAGTAATTCATGAATGATCGCTTTGGTGAAAACCTTCTTGGTCGTCAGTAAAGGTAAAGTTGAGTTTTCTAAATTGAATCGAAGTTGAGGTGGAGCAAAGAGAGATCGACTGAAGAAAGGTGTGTGTGTGGGTGAGGGTAGGGTAGGGTTTCTTAGGTTAGAGTTCATCTGATTTTGAGTGTCTTTTTTTGTTTTGAGATTGAAAATTTCAAAAGAATTGATTCACGTTCCAGTTCCAGTACGATCAGGACGAAGTTGACCAGATTGAATGACACGTCGAACGAGTTCTAGGTATTGGTTTTCTTCATGAGTTGGTTTGGTTGAATCCATTGAGTGTTTTTTGTTTGAATGTCTTCTTCGTCTTGAGAAGGTGTTCAAGATCTGATGATGATGATGGTGTAGTTAAAGAGAAGTTTGAAAGAAGTGAATTGGTCTTGATTTGATATTCGAATTTACATACACAACACGCCTGTTCAACAGTCAAGAGTAGGCTTATGTCAAGTGTATGTACTTAGTTGATGGTAAATTTCAAGACGCGTTCGAATACATCACTCATCTCACTTCATCAAGTCAACTTCGACCATCAAATCCATCACTTCAAATCAAAAAAAATAACAAACTCCACCCTCAATCACATCAAATCAACATGCCTCCATTTGGATTCGATAGAGTAAGCCGATCAAACACTCTTACCAAGATCCTATGACTTGACTTTTTTTTTTGGATGATGAAAATTAATAGAAGAAGAGATGTTGGATTTGATTTTGATTTTGATTTTGATTTTGATTTTGATTTAAAAATTTAGGGTACAGTTCATGTAGTAGAAGTACCAGGATCAGGTCAAAGAGGAAATGAAGGAAATCATGATGGTACAAATAGTCCATTTAGAATCATACAAAACTTACAAAGATTTATTCAAAACTTTCGAATAGGAGATTCATTTCTTTATCGGTCAATCCTTTTGTTTTTATTCAAAAAAAAATTTAGCAAAAAAACACAAATTGAAATTGAAATTGAAATTGAAAGTTTTCTTTTTTTTTTTTGGGTTTTTGGGTTTTTGGGTTTAATAGTGATAGACTACGTACGAATTTATTAGCCAAAGTTTATGCATTAGAAGTGGAAATGCAACATTTGATTGTTTATGATGAAGAACTTTCTCATTCGCTCACCAACTCACCTGGTGATATTCTTCCACTGGTCTGTTTTGTTGATTTTTTTTTCTAAATTCAAATCTTCTTTTCTGCTTTGCTTTGCTTTGTTGGTCTTTCATTCAAGTTTTGATGTCAATTTTTCTTTTTTTTCAGTTTGAAACAGCTGTTAGGAAAGTAGCCGAATCGATGTTATTCCCACTTTCGAAATCTATCGAATTGAATGATGGAGATCGAGAGTTAGAGATCGCAGGTGAAGGAGTAGATGATATACCTGATGTGCAAGTCACTTTACAGAGTGAAGCTCGCTTAATGCAGTTTCGTGACCTACTCGTACGTTCTTCAAGATTGCTTCTTGAGATTTCTCTTGGTATCCTACACTCATTCTCATTGGAATCTTGAACAAAATGTTCTTCTACTTATAAACTATAGGCTCCCAACATCTCTAAATTGGTACGAATGCCTGGGATCGTCATCTCAGCTTCGACGCTTTCATCTCGTGCAACAATGTTACATGTGAGATGTAAAGTCTGTAAGGATCACCAACGAATCACTGTTCAAGGTGGTTTTACTGGGTTTACCTTGCCCAGAGTTTGTGCTGGAGTTCCAGCTGCAGGTGATAGGAAAGAATGTCCTTTAGATCCATATGTGATTGTACATGAGAAATCTAGATTTGTAGATCAACAATCAGTTAAATTACAAGAAGCGCCTGATATGGTACCGGTTGGAGAACTACCTCGTCATATCTTATTATCAGTTGATCGATATCTTACTGGAAGGGTCGTCCCTGGTTCTCGAATCATTGCGACTGGGATTTATTCTACTTTTAATAGTTCGGGAAAGAATCAAGGGGCGATCGCATTGAGACAACCTTACCTTAGGGTGGTCGGATTAGAGATCGATCGGGATGGGAATGGAGTGAATGGAAGAGGAAGACAACAATTCACAGTTGAAGAGGAAGATGAATTCAATGCGATGGCCCGTAGTCAAGATTTTTATCAACGGTTTACTGATTCGATTGCTCCTTCGATTTATGGAAATCAAGATATCAAGAAAGCAGTTGTCTGTCTCTTGATGGGAGGTTCTAAAAAGATCTTACCTGATGGAATGAGATTAAGGGGTGATATCAATGTCTTACTCTTGGGTGATCCAGGGACAGCTAAATCTCAATTGTTAAAGTTTGTGGAGAAAGTCTCCCCGATCTCGGTCTATACATCTGGAAAAGGATCATCAGCAGCCGGTTTGACTGCATCTGTTCAACGAGATGCTCAATCAAGAGAGTTTTATCTTGAAGGTGGAGCCATGGTCTTAGCTGATGGTGGGGTGGTTTGTATTGATGAGTTTGATAAGATGAGAGATGAAGATCGAGTGGCGATTCATGAAGCAATGGAACAACAAACGATTTCGATTGCCAAAGCTGGGATCACCACCATTTTGAATTCTAGAACAAGTGTTTTGGCAGCTGCAAATCCAGTGTTTGGTAGATATGATGATATGAAAAGTCCAGGAGAGGTTTGTACTTTTTTTTCTCTTCTTCCTTCTTGCCTCTCAGATTCATTAACTTCTTCATCCTTACCTTTCTGGATTTCATTCACGATTTAGAATATTGATTTTCAAACTACGATCTTATCCCGATTTGATATGATTTTCATTGTGAAAGATGAACATGATGAATTACGAGATCGGGTAGGTTCACCTTTGTTTGATCTTCACCATCTACATAGCTTCACTTATCTTCCTTTGAAATCCATTTCATAGACAATTGCTAGACACATTATGGCTTTACATATGAACCGAGCTACAGAAGCTCAGGCTCAAGGAGAAATCGATTTAGATAAGATGAAGAAATTTATATCTTTTGCCAAATCGTGAGTGATAGATGATATCACATCCATTCAAGATCACTCAATTACTCATCTCTGAGAACATTCTCTGGGAATTTGTTAGACGGTGTGCTCCAAGACTTTCAACTGAGGCAGCAGAGAAGTTGAGTTCACATTTCGTCTCATTGAGAAAACAGGTTCAACAGGTTGAACGTGATAACAATGAGAGATCTTCAATACCGATCACTATCAGGTCAGTGGTATAATTTTATTCTAGTGATCATCGAATTCGAATCCTGAGTGCATTTGAGAATTGATCAATGTTTGATGAATCAGACAACTTGAAGCAATTATCCGAATATCCGAATCATTGGCAAAGTTAACCTTAAGTCCAACAGTACAAGATCATCATGTAGAAGAATCGATTCGATTATTCAAATTTTCAACTATGGATGCAGTTCAAGCTGGAAATATAGAAGGAATCAGTCGAGGAGAATTACAAGAAGAGATCACGAAAGTAGAGGCTGAGATTAGAAGAAGGTTACCGATCGGATGGAGTACGAGTTATGCTAGTCTTGTGAAAGAGTTTGTACAACAACAAGGGTATAGTTCTCATTCACTTGAAAGAACATTATATATTTTAGATAAAAGAGAAGTGATCAGGTAAGTTGAATTGGATTCTTTAGCGATTTTTTTTCTTGAGGGTGGCTTGATGGATGAAAATGAAGAAAAATTTTGGAATCTGATGGACATTCTTTTTCTTTCTTTCTTTCTTTCTTGTTTTGATTTTCAATAGGTTTACTGGACAAAAACGAACTGTACAAAGGGTTGGAGCTTGAATAAAGGATTTGATGATGATGGGTTTTTGGATGGTTAATCAAGAATCAAATTAATGGAATTTAGTCATTACTGGTTTTTTTTTCTGTTTCAAATCACTTGATCAGTTTTGAGCTTTTTTCCTTTTAATCTCATTTTCTTTAAAACTTTGTTGTATTAATATGTTTTTTTTTGGATTTAGGATGAGTGACCTTAATTGTTTATAACGCAAATCTCATTGATAAGAATCTTTTACTTGATGTTTCTAAGTTTGATACTATTTTTGAGTTTAGAATGTTGATTGATGATTTAATTAGGTTGATGATCATCATCATCACACAATCATGGTACAGTTTGGAGAACAGAGGCAGCCTGATCAATGGGATCACTCAACGGACGTTTTCCTTTATGTGAATGAGTTGATGATATTGGTATTGACAAGATATTTTGATTGGTAATTCATCTGTTGGGTACCAAGATGAAAATGTGAAACATCATTATTAATTTGGATTCAAAACTCTCAATGACTTTTGAAATACAAAACATTTCATGGGGTTGATGATCAATCTGTGCACTTTGCTTAACTTGTAAGCAGTATGACAGATCCATTTTTCTGAGTCTGTAATGAATCCGGGTATTAACTCAAAGACGGTACCGTGACGGGTCAAGTTGATGTTCATCATGATCGATTACAGGCCGCGCGTCGTCATTTGGTAGGGATTTGATTTGATCATCAACGTCATTTCTCCAAAATACTTAAGAAGAAGTCAAGTTTTAAAGATCATTTTATCAGATTCAGACTTAAACTTCATTTGAAGATCAACGAAAGAATTTAAAACCCCAGAACATCGAAGGTCCTCAATTTACACTTTTACTTGGAATTCACATCAATTGTTTTTTTTAAAATTCAAAATGGTCAGTTTTTGGGAAGGCTTGTAATGAACTTTTAATTTTTTATATCACTATAGTCAAAAATTGGGACTTATCCGATTCAGATTCAATTTTAAAATGAAGATGTGTAGGTACTGACTTTTTTGACACATTTAGTCAATCATGGAATTGAACGGTGGCTCCGTCATAGCCATGGTAGGTAAAGATTGTGTAGCTATAGCTTGTGATCTTAGGTTGGGAAACCAAGCTTTGACTGTAGCCTGTAACTTTGAAAAGGTAAGTTGAATTCAATCTATTCATCATGATTACGATCGCTGATGTAAAGCTGTGCCTTTAGGTCTTTCCTGTGACTGATAAGGTCTATATTGGTCTTCCTGGACTTGCTTCTGATACTGTGACTCTGTTCGTAACACTTGATATACTTCAAAGTTGAAAAGAAGCTAATGAAAGGAGTACTTCAATATTCTGTTTTGAATCTTAGGAGACAACAATTTAGACATCGAGTCAATATGTATAAGATGAAAGAGGAGCGTACGATCGAACCGGAGACGATGGCACATTTGGTTTCCTCTACCCTGTATTCAAAACGGTAAGTAAGAAAGAATCTTGACTAAGGATTTCGTGATGTGATGAGCTCACCGTTTGCGATTGTGATAGGTTTGGGCCTTACTTTGTTGAACCTGTCATTGCGGGATTGAACTCTAAAAATGAACCTTTTATTGCTGCTACCGATCTGATTGGATGTATCAAGTAAGTTTTGACGATCTGAATGAACTTCTTCAGCTTTAGATCATCCTTCTGATCAAGTCAATCTTAGTTTTGCCAAAGATTTTGTAGTGTCTGGAACGGCTTCAGACAAATTGTTTGGAATGGCAGAAGCATTATGGGAACCTAATCTAGAACCTGAAGATCTGTTTGAGACCATTAGTCAATCTTTGATGAATGCGATGGATAGAGATGCTTATTCAGGTTGGGGAGCTGTTGTTTGGATTATTCAAAAAGATCAAATCATTAAACGAGTTTTGAAAAGTCGAATGGATTAAATCGAAGAAAAGATTGAGGGTGTTTATGTTTTTTTGTTTTCTTTGATTTTTAACTGTTTTTTAGGTTAAAGTGAGGCTTTTGAATCATTTTAAACTTGGTCATCATTTGAGGTACCATGATAGCCAAAAAATTTGAGCAAATAGACTATTGATGACTCATTCTGTAGGAAGTGGTATGATAGCATCTATTCATTGGATATATTGGCTATGAACTCACAAATCATGACCATTGGAAGTGCATCTGAATATAAACATGAATAAAAAACTGCTGGAAGACCTGGTAGGGCAAAACACCAACCTACATTTAACCCATTTGCCGTGCCAAGAACCCCCTTCAAACTTCAAGTGCCATGACAAAATCTTGACCCTGACTTCCCTGTAAGAAGGATCACACCCAAAGGGGGATCTTGGGGAAATGATGTCTTGTCTGTTCAATTCTCCCACTGTCAGCCCTGAGTACTGAACCATAATACCAATGGGTGAGATATAAGGAGAAAAACATCAAAAACAAGATTTACAACTCACAGCTCAGTCTCAACAGTCAAGTTACATATGAAGTTGTGTATGTAACATTTGTATAAACTATATGAAAGAGTGTGGACACCATGGGAGGGTTCTGGGTCTGGAGAGGTGCGGAGACCACCCTCTGCACAAGTGGTCTGCAGGCAGACCATTGGGTGTCCGGAAATGGTCTTACCAGGTCTCAGAATGGTCCTCAGAATTTGACCTTTCTGAGACCAGGCAATCCATCCTCTATCCTTCAGAAAAATCAATACTGACCGTCAGCACCACATTTGAGTGTGCCAAAGAGCGTGTCAAACATGCGTAACAACACAATGGTGGACTCAACCAATCAGCACATGAATGTGGATTTAGCAACACTCCTACAATGCAACAGCTCAAAACCGAGTCCTTCTCCTAGATCTGGGAAGAATTGTCAAGAACTTTCTGAGACTGGGTCAGACCATTTCTGGACCCCCTATGATCCGCCTGCAGACCGCCTGTGTGGGGGGCCGTAGCCATAACCAGAACCCTCCTGTGGTTTACGTACACAACTTTGATATAACCAAAAAACTACATATATTTCACAGCTGTAACACATATGTAACAACTGAGATATACTTACAGTTGACTCCCTTGAAACCCATACCGTTCTATGGAACCCCAAAACTATGGGTTGTATGTGTTGGAGTATTGTCCTTGATATCTTAGAAAACTCTACTCCATGACTCCACTAACCGTAGATATGCTTTTCACCTATCTTCTCACTGATCTGTTTGCTGTCTAGCTCAACTGATCATCAGATCATCCATCATGACTCATGTTGTTACATACTGCTTACATAACCAATTTTGTACATAAACACACTGGAGCCACAACAGGAAAGGGTTCTTTTTCTTCAACCTTTCCTCATTTCATCTTGTGCGCTCCAGGTGGGTCTCTCTGTCTCTCTCTTTATTTCCTCTGTGGTGGTATTATGAAATACTCAATTCACCCTTTCCTCATTTCATCTTGTGCGCTCCAGTTGAACACAACATTATGAATGTATGAATTTGGTGGATCTCCCTCATAGACCATAAATTAAGGTTTGGCAGGCAAAGTGGAGGTCAAGAGCAAGACACAAAAACCAATGAGCCAATCAAAAAAATTCATTTCCTTATTCATGTGTGCAATGGTAACAATGGTTATAAGAGTTTTAAAGACCATGTGTGAATTAATTGTCTGATTGAATTTCAAAAGCAAAAGTTCAAGTCTCGTCAGCTCATTGTTGTTGAATTGGCTGGCAGCCTTAGCAACACTTCCTTCCACTATGATTTTCCTCAACACAAGTGTTTCATCTATCAAGTTTCCAGCACAGTCTATGTATCTTTCATCTGCCTCTTTGATGATTTCCTCCCTTCACTGATAAGTTGCTTGAGAGGCTTGAGACCTTTGTTATCCTCTGCTTGCAGAGCATTGAGACCTGTTTCAATATCTGATATGCTGAATTGTGAAAGGTCTTTTGGAAGCATTTTGAGACTGATTATGCTGAAAAATACCAAAGGACACAGTTTTCTTTTCATAAATCTTCAGCTTTGTCAAATTTTGGTTATAGCTATTGACCCAGGTTTTCTAAAAAGCTATGGGTCATGGGAATAGTGCAAGGTATGGGTTTTGGGCCACTTTTCCCGGCCCATAAATTTTATGGACTCAAATTTCCAGAACATTGGCAGGCCAATGAAAGATCTGAGCAGAATTTCCGAGCAAAGTCAAGCCAAGCCAGTTTCACAGATGAGCACAAACCATCAACTGTTACATATGACTTGAATTTTACACAGCTCAAAGTAGCATACGCGGGCCCTTGATAGTCTTTGCCCTAACAATGGCGCACAACCTGACAAGGTGAAACAACAAGGCTTGATTGACACAATCATGGAGCCTTTCATTGTTGCCTTTCTCTTTGTTTCTGAAAACAAGTAGCCAAAGCACAACCATCCGTGCCAAAATCATCTCCATGCCCCGCTTGAGGGGCGGTGACAAGGAAACAAGGAAGTTTCCATATGCATTGAAACAAAGCCATCCAGATCCCGTCCCAATGAACATTGTTTTTTCACTGAGAGATCAATCTAAGTTGGATGGTATACAAAGCAGTCCAACGCCGTGTTATTCAAGTTGTCTTCATCTCTGTAAATTGCCCAGCATAAAGTTGTAAGATGGAGGTTCTACAACAAAGGATCTGACGGATTGGGTGTGGTAATGATTGATGTTGTGGATCAAGTGTTCCAAATGCCCAATGGGTCAAGTCTCAGTAATGTACTGTACTGCGTCTCATGGGATACTGGCTTGGATTCCTGCTTGATTTGGCTTGCTTGATTTGGCTCAGACATTTCATCGTCCTTTGTATGTTCTCCAAATTTCTATGGGTTAGCCAGAATTATAGGATTGGAGGGGTATGGATTTTGAGGGAGTTGACTGTATAAAGCAATAGTCACGTATTGCTGCAATACACCTAACCTTGAAGCCACAAGCTGTGCACACCTGTAATGTGAAGGAATTTCAAGATTCAGACTATAACAGCCTTGAAGATCCAACCGTCTGTAAACATCATGTCATTATTTTACAACAACTTTACAAATAGCTTTATTCATCTTCCTAAAAACTTTAAACTTTGTGTGTCATGATTCAAACTTTAGAGGCATGAGGGATTGGGCGATGTAAAATTTTGTAAAATTTGTTATAGCCAAAAGTCCAATTCACGCGTTGGTAGATCCAGAAGGATCCAGACCACCTGAACATCCTAAACGAAGCCAACCAAAGCCTTCCAAGCTACTGATGGGCAGATGTCAGTGAAAAAAGACAAATAGATTCTCGGATATCACGATCCTTCCCTGAATCATTCCAAACGACTACCTTCTGCAAACCTCTTTTTAGTACAATTGGGTGGATAAACAAACAAAATTTTTAGATAAAAAAAAAGTTTAATTTTGTTGTAGAACTACACGTCTTATGGACAATGTTGCACTTTGATCGAATTGAAAATTGTCTCTTTTCAACACTCAGGTGCTAGCTGGCAAGATTTACTGAATTGAAGATACGCAAAAATACTTTAAAATTGAGTTTTACAAAATTTTACATTGCCCAATCCCTATGATCCTACAACCCTTTGATCTCCTAATTTACCTCCTTGTTGCTCTTACTGTGTGCGCATCCATCATAGTTCCTGATTAGGCTCCAAAATCAGTAGAGCTGTCCTTGAGTATTACTCCTATCAGTTTCTCTTATCAAAAAAGGGATTATTCTGATAAAAGAAAGTTTAGATATACTCAGAACCTCTATCAGTCAGAGTATAAAGTTCTTGGTGTTCAGATAGACTTTACCACCACCTTTGTTTATCATTCTTTGTACAAGAAGTGATTCAATTCAGGATTGAGGACAGCGTATCAGTTTGCTCTCAATCAATCATTGTTAACAGAACAATAATCCTTTGTAAACCCAGGAAGATATTGGTTTAAAGGTCAACTAACTGAAGTCTTTACTTGTCTAGTTCAAGTGCAGCTCCAGCACCCAACTACATACTTGCTCAAACTTGTAGATTGTAATCCCTATAAGTTTAATAGAAGTTTTATCAAATTTCTATATCCTTTTTTTAGTGGCACTACTAGCCTAACAGACCAGTAGGCTTGCACCTATCACAAAAGTCAGTAGAATGATGCAAGCCTCCATTGACTTAGCAAATTGAGTCCCCAGTCTTATCAATCATTTCCAACAGCCCCCAAGACTAAGACCAAATTCTGCCAGGTGAATCTGTCACTGTCATGATGTAGGTTTCATGTCCTTCTGTAGAAGAATTGGATATAGGAAATTATAACCACAAGCCAGTGTTTAGAGATCAGAATGAAAGGTAAATTTACCAGGTACTATCTGAGGATGACCATAACTTTGTGTGGTACCACCTGATCCAAGTAGGACTTGAGCAAAAGACAAGATTGAGAGTAGGACATAAAGCAGTGATGACTTGGTGTAAAGTCAAAAACAAAAGCAATACTCACAAAGTTCTCAAAAAGATAGCTCCTTCTTTACATCTGTGGTATATAAATGAGATGATCAAGCAAGAAGTTTGGGGTTCCAAGCTTGGTGAAGTTTTGTAGAGCCAATTTGATTCAAAATGGACTGAAGATGTCCACCAGTTATAAGGATAAACAGGTTGAATAATTAAAGCTGAATGGTAGACCATTATAGGGAGGGAAGAGTTGCAACACAACCTCTCACTTTGAATCTTTGCATGCCTTTCCTTCAGGTTTTCAAAATCCTTGTTTTACTCTTTTTACTCGAGTTGCAAATTCCAACTCCCCTGGGCTTTGAGACCTTTGTGACTGAATTGATGAGCAATACACAAAATCAGCACACCTTGCAGATGAAAGCTTGCACAAAGCCTTCAACTTTTGATTTGGAGTCATGCTTCATGAATTCTATAGTCCACGGAGACAAATTCAACTCTAGGATGATAAAGATGCTCATTGAACAAAAACCACCAGCAATTCTGCTTTTGGAACAAAGCTGTTCCTCTAAATGAAATTTCTCTACTCAAATTACAACATTTTCCTACATTTATATCATGGGTCATCTCGATCACAAGTTAAAATTTTATTCAAGACTGCATCAAAATATGATCTGAACTCGAGCTAATTTGTCTTGTATTTAATCTTACTCTAAACTTTCGTTCGTGATTTCTTCTTCAAGGTTGGAGTACTACCTCTCGATTCACCAAGATCCGTAGCTCCATTTGAATTAACTTCGTCAGTTTTACGCTTGCGAGCTTTAGCAGCTGGAGCTTTACCGTTAGAGAGCGCGTTGTTGGTTGCAGTTGGAGGTTCACACTCTTCTGGCTCCCCTTCCTTTGGCTCCCCTTCCTTCTTCGGCTTCACAGTACGTTTACGCATCAGCTCCTCGGTATCTTCTGGATCTAACTCTTTGACAATCAATTGCACGAGTGTGTTGCACCGCCGCATAATCTCTTGTGGGGTTCTTGACTTTATGAACCAATCGAATCTGTCACAGAAATGAAGGGCGTGTGAATAAGAACGTTTTTCTGATGGTCTCCAAAGTTGCTCATGACAAACCGGAATAGGGGGCTTTCAATGATATCCTTCTTGATCAACTCCCAAACTTCGTCCTTACCGAGTCCATGTCGATGGAGATGTACTAATAGAAATCGGTCCTCTTCTTCACTGTAACTCTTACCCTTAGTTTGATTAAGGTAATGTATCTTGAGATTTTGCATGGGATGCTTAACACTACTGATCTTTTCTTTGAGAAGCTCTTCCGTTCTATCAGCTTTCTTTCGTTTGGCTTCTGCTTGTTCAATTTTGGCGATAAATCGGGCATGATCTGGATATCACAGTGTTTTCATTAGTGACGTGATCTTCACACGACTTATAATCAGCTGCAGAGTGAAATACCCTCGATCTCTTCGTAACGTTGCCAAAATACTTCAGCGTACTCCTGAACTTCTTCTTTTGTCTTGGTATCTATCTCTGATGCAATCAAATCGTACGCGTCCCTGAAAGTTGCATAGTCACTTAGCCACACGTGTAAGGTAAGACCTGTGAGGCAGAGATACTTACCGCGCATGTAATTCACATCCTTTGATGAAATTCAGAAAGTCTCTGCGCGACCAGCTCTCAAAACCGAGGGATTGCATTTCTGATTTTTCAGCCAATTCGTCTTCAGTCAGAGGTTTGACTAGATAATTTTAATACTAGTGGTCAGTCATTTATAAAATAGATCACACCACAGATCGTCATCATTGGCGAGATAAGTTACCATTGTCGATTTCCGCTTGCAAATCTTGCCTCTCTTTCTCTAGCTCCTCTGGATCCGGATTCTCGCCCTCTTCTCTCTCTGGTAATTCTGCTTTGATTCCTTGAGTTTTCTACGACGAGAAAGCACAAAGGCGGATAGGTTTAAGTAAACACAGACATGCGCACGAGACAGAACCGATACACACCTTGAAATATAGATCCGCTCGGTCCTGCAGTTCAATAAAGCGAGGGGGATAGAATTGCCAATCTGATCTATGAACAGCGATCATGATAAGTATGCAGCAGATGGATGATACGTGATGATTACAAGATACGAGACATACGTGTTGATCTTCTTTGGTCCTTTCTTTTTCTTGGGAACCGCAGGACCACCCCTTAGCATATCTCTGAAAGACATGTTTTCACTATAATTCATTTTCCGTTCTCGTTTGGCAGGTTCAATCCAATTCAAGCTGATTTTCTTCTTGGCCTGTCCGTTAGCAGCGTAATCTTCACCTTCCCATTGCTGAGTGTTGGTTTCAGTTTTGAAGTTGGCGAGGTCATCGAAATCCAAACCAGAGTACTTGGCATTTAATTCCGCCGTTCGTGCCTCACCTCTTGTGATAATAGACTCAATGTCTTCATCTACCAGCATGGTTTCCTTATTGTTAATGATCTTCTCTGCCCCATGCTGGATCATGTCTACGAGGACTTCCTTGCTTTGACCTAAGCACGGTGGGACAATTGAGTTAAGTTGATGTCGCGTTGGAGTGGACAATGATTTGGGTTTATACACGGACCTTTTTGAGCCACATTGGCTCGCCCTTGCTGAATGACCAACTGATCAAGTCTCAACTTTTGTGCAGCTCTTTCGAGCACTTTTTCTTCCACCGCGTTTTCAGTAACAAATCTGAACACGTAGACCTGCTTCTTTTGCCCAATGCGATGAGCTAAAACTCAGATGATTATCATCAGGGTCTTGTACCAAGAAAACTGAAAGTAAATCATAGGAAAACTGTCTTACCGCGATCCATGGCCTGTAAATCTGCCTGAGGATTCCAATCAGAGTCAAACAGGACGACTATATCGGCGGTGGTCAAATTGATTCCCAAACCACCAGCCCGCGTGGTTAACAAAAAGATGAATTTCGAGCTTCCTTCTTTATTATATTCATCAATTGCTCCAATACGCTCCTCATGCTGGGTGCTACCATCAATCCGGCAGTATTCTGAGACACGAAAACTGATCAGATTCAGGCGTATGTTTTTCTACTGATGTAAACAGAAGACCTACCGTATTCACGGAATAAACAATAATCTTCCAAGATGTCAAGCACACGACTCATCTGACTAAAGATGAGTACCCTAGATCCCTTGGCTTTCATGGCCTTCAGTAGTTTATCAAGTATGATCATCTTACCACTATTGAAGACGAGATGTTCATCAGTGGTGAACGGAGGCCCGGGTTCCTGCAATGAATCGGAATCTTATAGTGGCATCAGAAACTCGATTTGCAGCTCGCTTGGTCTAGTAAAAGAAGACAGATAGACGTAGACTGACAGCACCATCGAAGAGGTAAGGATGATTACAACATTTCCTAAGTTGCATCACCACATTCATCAACCTGGTTTTACCCTCTTTTTTGCCTGTTACCCCATTAACTGCATCGATATCTTTCTCTAAGATCATCTTGTACCATTTCCTCTGCATCTCAGTCATTCCCACGTAAACGTTGATCTCTTTTTTTGGAAGTAAACTTTTTTCCACATCTGCTTTCACTCGTCGAAGTAAAAACGGCCTGAGAACTTTATGCAGCTGTTTGACTACACTGTTTTCCGCATCTGACGATGACTCGGCATTAGCACCTCGTTCACGCTGAAACCAAGCGTCAAAGTCTTCACTACTACTGAACACGTCTGGCAAAAGGCTAAGAACACCATGAAGAAATAATTAAAATGATTGAGTACAGCACCTCGACAAGATGAGTAGATGAAAGACTGAGAGGCGAGTGACCCAGGACTTACAAGTTAAGGAGTGCCCAAAGTTCTTGTAAATTATTCTGTAACGGCGTTCCAGT
Organism: Melampsora americana; assembly: GCA_022264835.1. Taxonomy (NCBI): domain Eukaryota; kingdom Fungi; phylum Basidiomycota; class Pucciniomycetes; order Pucciniales; family Melampsoraceae; genus Melampsora; species Melampsora americana. The sequence goes on along the minus strand of JAIFHY010000053.1, from coordinate 540,920 downwards.
GATCAAAAGTCTGGCTCGGCTTTGAAATAATCGTACAATCTGACTGAGCATAGAATCGACATTTTTAATTCGATGGGCTTCATCGATGACAATGTATTCCCAAGCCACGCGTTTCAAACTTCCCTTCTCCCTCAGACAAAGCTCATAGGTGGTAAGGATCACATCGAAATCTTGAGTGAGAATTTTAGTTTGACAGATCTCGGTACGTTCTTCTTTGCTTCCTTTGAGTGAAACGATATTAAAACCAGGCACCCAGAAATTGAACTCCCGATGCCAATTATCCAAAGTAGACTTAGGAACGACGACAAGGTGAGGACCAGCAAGAGATCGATGGTGTTTAAGATATCCGAGAAAAGAAATCGTTTGTAGGGTTTTGCCTAGACCCATCTCATCGGCCAAAATGCCATTGATACCGTTATGGAAAAGTGATACCATCCAATTCAAGCCCTGAATCTGGTAATCTCGCATAGTTCCACCTTTCACATCTATGATACCGACAGTCACCGAAGGGAAGATGATTAATCCAACGTCTTCAGAATGCTGTTGTGAACTAAAGACTTACAGCTAGGTGATTCGGTGAAAACAAATGGTTCGTCATCTGTGGTTCCATCACCATCAGGGTTGTCTTTTTCTACACTTTTTTCAGCTGCCAGCAGTTCTTCATCTTCTTCTTTTTCAGTCTTCCGTTTGCGATTAGAACCTTTGGCCCTACAGTGATAAAGATTGATGCAGTCAATTGACTTTGCTAACACATATCAAGGGCCGTGTGTTGGGATTTGAAAATCGCGCGTTCGAAGTGTCAACTAGACTCATCCCAAGCTTCAATCTTGACTCACTTGGCGCGATTATTGATATTGATCGTGGCTTTTTCACTCTCGGCCAATAGTTTGGCAAATTCAGGTTCCCTTTGGGCCTAAAGATAAAAGGAAGATGTAAGGACTGTTAAGTCATGATGTAATTCATCCCAATTAAAAATGATTACATACCTTTAGATCACAGAAGTGACGGAATAGATCTGTCTGTCCCAAAAGATAGCTAAAACGTTTAATACTATCTGCTACCTTACCCGCGTCTACTTCTTTTCTACGTGAATTCAGGTTCGCATCTCGAGCCTCGCGGACTGCCTTTTGATCCTAGAGGAGCAACCACAGGAAGTGTGTTAAGCTCAAAGACCATTGAGCTTTGTACAAAAACAATGCCATCATAACTTACTTGACGCGCTATTGCGCGATCAGCTTTCTCCGAGTCTATCCTAATTTGTCGAGATGTTTTGGTAGGTGAGGTCTGTGCGCATACATTCAGGTACAAGATGGATGCAAAAATCAGCCACCGAGTTTGTCAAGTGAGCCCAGGCAGATTGGTCAGCTGACCTCGACTTGATCTTCGTCTGATCCATCTGGTGCCTCGCTTAGTGAGTCTTCATCCTGGTCCTTGTTACCACCGGGTATGGACTCTACTGAAGGTTCTGCTGATGATTTTTGAACAGAATTATTAATGGTCTTGTTTTGGCTAGCAGAGAAAGCTTGTGTACCATTGGTATTGGTTGATGTAGGGGCCAATCCAGATGTCTGCTCGTCTGTCATCGTGATTACTTGTGGAGAGTGTTGAGCAAGTGCTCCCGGCTCAAACTTGATTGAGAGGGTTTTATGAATGAGAGTTTGGTGAGAATGAGGTCTAATTGATTGAAAGTTTGATTTTGATGCTGGACTACAAATTTCTTGACTGAAGTGTACAGACCTTGTTCAACTACTTCAAAAGTTTACAAGGTGATGTGAGGGAAAAGTCCGGGATCAATGACAGGCCTCGCGCCTCACGACACCGAGCCCGAGACAGGCTGTAAGACCCGCAGCGGTTATGTTACATATCCTAATTTTTTTGACGTTGCCTGACAAATTCATCTCAGATTGGTAGGAGGGGGTCAACTTCTCAGACTTCACGACAAACGAAATGGCTATCGAAATAGGCTCCACTGCCGATACCAAATCAAATGGCCACGCTAATGGCACGATTAGCGCATCTGAAGGTCCGATAGTTCCTTCTGCTGAACAAACGACATTGGGAAACCACGACGACGACGAAGAGGAAGAGGACGGTGTTGAGGACGGAACTGTAGTCATTTCGGGAGGTTTGTCGTCAGATCGACTATCTTTTTTTTCAAAGGCTTTCAAACTTCATAGCTCATGCAACTATCATGTTTGTTACTTCTTTAGAGAAGAAGAAAAAGAAGAAAAAGAAACCCAAGAAAAAGAAAGCGAATGGAGCTTGTGCACAACAAAGTTCTCCACCTCGAATCCCATTATCCAAAATTTACCCTCATGGTAATTACCCTGTGGGTGAAACTTCAGAATATCTAGGCAATAACTCTTACCGAACCACTTCAGAAGAGAAGAGACATTTAGAACTCTTAGCGGCTCAAGAAGATCCAGAATCACCAAATAATTATAATAGCATCAGACGTGCAGCCGAAGCACACCGACAAGTTCGCAAGTATGCTCGTGAAAATATCAAACCCGGGATGGGCATGACTGAGATTGCCGAGATGATTGAAAACGGAACTCGAGCTCTGATCGAAGAAGATGGACAGAAAAGAGGAATAGGTTTTCCTACTGGGCTCAGTCTTAATCACTGCGCTGCTCATTATACACCTAACGCTGGTGACACAATTGGTGGGTGATTTGTGATTTAAATTTGGTGATGACACCTTTCATCTAATGTATATCGATCCATAGTCTTGAAAGCAGACGATGTTCTGAAGGTGGACTTTGGCATCCAAGTCGGTGGTCGGATCGTGGATTCAGCTTTTACTATGACGTTCAATGACAAATACGACAAGCTACTAGAAGCTGTGAAAGCCGCCACCGATACGGGTGTTCGAGTACGTGTGGTTCTTGGTCTTGATTAACACAGATCGTACTGATCTCTTCATTCTCTGCCTGATAGGAAGCAGGCATTGACGCCAGGCTTCAAGACATCGGTGCCAAGATACAAGAGGTGATGGAATCTTACGAAGTGGAAGTAGATGGCAAGGTGCATCAAGGTAACTAACCAAGCATCTCAATATTTTCATCCGTATGACTAGAATTTAACTGATTACCTTGACTCTTGCACCTTTCAGTCAAGTCCATCAAAAACTTAACCGGTCATAATATCCTTCCTTACCACATACATGGTGGTAAGTCTGTACCCATCGTTGCTAACTCTGAAGAAGATGGAATCATGGAAGAGGGTGATCACTTTGCTGTTGAGACTTTTGGAAGTACGGGACGAGGGTATGTGAGAGATGATGGGGAATGCTCACATTACGCTAAAGTGCCCGATGTCATTAAGCCAATCCCGTAGGTTTATCCCACCTGATCGCATCTCGCACATTTTGAGCTCATCATGGCTCTTGTTTTTTTACCTACAGATGGAATCGCTCCAAGGCTTTGTTAAACACCATCAATAAACAATTTGGGACTCTTCCTTTCTGTAAGAGGTACCTGGACCGTATAGGCGAGACCCGATATTACCCAGCGGTATGTTTGATACCATGCTCATTATATTTTCTTCGTGATACTGCAAATTATCAATGACTAACATGAGGATGGCACAGCTGGACAAGCTGGTGGACCTAGGTATCGTCCAGGATTACCCGCCATTGAGCGATGTGAGAGGGTAGGCTGATGATAAGCCTCTGCTCGTGAAGAACTCGTGCTGACCACGTGTTTGTTCGTAGGTGTATGACAGCGCAATTTGAGCACACCATCATCATGAGGCCCACCTGTAAAGAGGTTGTTAGTAGAGGCGACGACTATTGACCATTTCCATATCACTGCGTGTTTCTCGAGGCGGACGCAGCTTCCAATGTTGTAGTATCACGATGTTTAATTTGATTTTTATCATGTCTCAGACGCTACTCCAGCAGCCGGGAACCATTTTCTGGCCAATGTAGTACAACATTTTATCCCTCAAGAAGATCATTGAGAAGCCACCAATCTATGTCACGTTTTTGGGTTGGAAGTGTAGGATCTGCAATTGTTAGCGAAGCACAGCCTCGTGATCCGTTGCACTTCGGCTATGTTGCAGATCAGTTGACGTGAGGATGCTGAAGGATTTAATTTCCATGAGTAACTCTCAAACCCAAGCATCTGTTTGAGAACACTTTTTTGAGGGACCGAATTTCTTGAGATGCTTCGAAAGCTGCCTACTCATCTGCAGGCAACCATTCACAGCCTTGTGGATTCGGAGATTGAGAAGAGTGTTTGCTCCAATGCGATTGCTCCAGCCGAAAGTCGACCTGAGACTTCTTAGTCATTCTGATTGACTTGTCTTTTTGCATTGGAAATCCGAATGATGATTCAGGTCTAGCTGTGTGATGATTTGGTTAGATTTGATAGTTTTCAATTCATCAACGCAGGCTCTGCTCAGCATTGAAGAGAAGTTGAAATGGTTTAGATAGATTCAAGTTAAATTGACTGATCTAGTCTCAAATGATCCTTTGTTGAACCAGTTTGAACCAAACTATCATCCTGATAAATATTCCAATAGCTTCCAATCAGCCTATGCAAGTTGATGTTCACACACGATCACCAATTACAAAGAGTGACAATTCAAATTGACACATTTCATTTTAATCATCTCGCTTCAATCCCTCAGCTTTCCATCTCAAAACAATTTACTCAGTCTTCAAATCAAAACTAACCATTATCTTGATTACTTCGAATCCCTCATTCTAATTTTCAACTTCGAACACCTCAAACCTAATCACCGCTAACATCATGGTTGCCAACCATATGACCTCTCAACCACAACCTACCAACTCCATGTCTCCAAGTCAGTCTTGATACGTCATTCCTTCAAATCTCACCACTAGCTTTGATGCTGAACTCCTACTGCACTTACTCTCCTCTTATCGATCCCAGACTTGGTCTCGGATTCGCACTCCACTCAAGATCCTCAGAACGAGAACGTCGTACAACCTACTGGCTGGGTTAGCTCTCAATTGTTACGACTTCGTGGTGGTAAGTCAATACTTATCTCACTTGAAGAATTTATGAAGGAATTTAATCAAATCGTTTCATCCTGCTCTTAATCTTGATTTTTTGCTTCTAGGTGGCCATCATCCTATTGCTGAGTATGTTTACATCGTCTCACTCAACTCAATCCGTTGATCACTCAAACAGACGAAAACTGATGATCTTTTCAATTGATATTCATTTCTTTAGATGCTGCTGCTGTATCTGTATTTGTATCGGAATCGAGGAACTGTAAGTCTTCAAAACTTCTCAAAACACACTTCATAAAGGATGCTGATTGCACTTTTACAACCAGTTGCTGCATCGAAGCTCTCAATAGCTGTTTAGGAAATTAACCGCCTTTCTTAGACCCGATCATCTCTCACTTGCTTCCAAACCCCATTCACTCATCAATACCTAATGCAAGTACTATACTTGTTATTCTCATTGGAATGAGTGTCTCATTTCACTTTTTTCGACTATACCGATTCTTTGTTTTGGAACTTTGGAATGTATCTTTTCTTTTGCTTGATTGGATTTTTCAGAGTTTTCTGCTCTTCTTGAATATAAATGGTGACGTGTTCTTGAAGCCTTCCAAACCAACTTGATGCGTCAACTACGTTACCAAACCAGTTGGTGAATGATCTGATACAATCGTGGAGAGCCCATCTTTAGACAATATAATGATTTCTTGTTGGCTCCATTTACTTGATTATGGTAGCGTAAACTTATCTTGAATACTATCAATCCGCTTCTGCAAAGCCTTGACACGCCTCAAATTGATGTACGAACAAGTTAGGGTGTTATCTGTCGTGCCCATCTCGCTGCTCCAGATTCCTTTTGAAGGACTCAATGCAATCCCTACTTCAACCCAGTCGCCTTGTGCCCCTAGCATATTGTTTTGTCCTTGTTCCAGATGCCATTATCAACAGATGTAGCCAATAAGTCGAAAGCCTGTATAAGATGAAAGTCGATTGGGCATCATACCCTCCACAACCGCTTCGAGCTTTAGAGAAATCTCACTCCTTTTCCACTCCCTATTGATTTGAATCTGCGGCACCTTTTTAGTGATCAGACAAGCCATAGCAAAAACCTCGTTCCTTGCCGAACATTTCCATTTCCTGCGAACCTAGTGAGGTTTTGATAGCATTGTGAGAGAGCCTGCAGACCATGTAATAGGTGGTCCTAGCTTCAATAACATCACTTTGCACGTGGATCAAGAGTTGTCAATGAGACCCCTGATCAAAACTTGTAAACTACGAAACATGATACAATGATCATATGTCATTTGTTGAATGTCTTATATTATCATTTCAAGTACGAACATATGTTAAGTAGGGCTACAGGAAGTGTCTCAATTAAATTTGCATGCAACTACATGATTACAGAAACGGAACACACAGATAGAAAAATCAAGCGACCAGGTGAGAGAAAACCGACTAGTCAAACAAGCTAGCGACGCTTCACCATGTTCAGAATTCATCAAAAAAAGGAGCGTGAAGCTGAAGGGATCGCGGGAATCAACATACAATGTGAGCAATGAAGAGGATTGGTCGAATGCACCAAGAGGGGCTCTCGTGAGAGCCCATGACGGCCGTGTCAGGGGTTCTAGGTTTGGTCTAGCCACATCGAGCTGACCTTAGATCTTGGCTTTGTCATTTTTCGTCGCTTCATTGTTAGCGATAGTGCTTGGGGCTACCCCAAAATCATGGGGAAGTTGTAGTCCCAATTCCCCTGTAACGATTACCCTGATCAATGCGTAATGGTGGATCGCATGTAGGGAAGCAAACCATAGCTATCGGAGGTGATGAGATCAAAGTGGTTCAATCTGAGACTGATGTGCAGTTTACTTTTAAGCATCAGATTCGGAAGAAAGCAGCAGTCTTACCTCGCGACCAAAAGAAGTATGAAACTGTAGGGAATGAGGAGTAGTTGCTGACAATCGAAGTGGTAAGTCAGAAGACGGTATCTGCTGAAGTTCTTCGTTTTTGTTCAAAAGTCTTTCGCGAAGTGTGCAGAACTCTTTCAGAGCAACGGATATCGACGCTAACACACAAATCACAGTTCAAACTGATCAGCAATGTAATATATAGCCAAATGACATCCTTTGTGGACTTGAGTCAACTTCAGGAATCAAACCGAGTGGGAACTCTCGTTAGACGTACTTTCCATTGGCGTGTTTCTCCCGCGGGAATCGTAGTCAACTTCATTATCCGGCGAAACGACGGCGTCCAACAGGATCCGGAAATGATCATGAAGGTGTCTAGTCAATACGTATAATCCAAAACGGCAAGGTCAACATTGAATCGATATTCTTTTCTTGAGCTTCAGATAATGACCAGAGTCAACAAAGGATATATAAGGAGCCCATACCTTAGATGTTTTCCAACTGTGCTACCGGGGACGAGGGAAGAGACAGTAGTTAACTGAGCATCCGTGGTAAGAACACTCTGAAGAAGTTGAATCCCGGTCTGTAGCCAATCAGCTGCAACATTTCTGAGAACAATAGCCTTGTCTGGAGAAGTGGTTGGTCTGTGCGGACTGTGATGCAATTCCATTTCGATGATGTATGAATTTGACTTGTTGCTGATTCGATGTATGGGACTGATGAATGCCGTAGGGGTCCAATGACAGCACAACTCCCAGAAATTCCATTTGAACTTGGAGTTCAGGAGGGCGGATGAAGCCACGCCCTGAATAGCCCGAAGCTTCAGATTCGGACTTCGATCAATACACCACGGATCCAGTTGGCCGTCGGTAGGCCGCCTTGGTCGGCCGACACAAGGCGGCCATTTTTCTCGGCATAGAACGGCGGTCTTTTGCCAGGTCTCATTACTCAACCATCTTTTGATCTGCTATTGGGTAGCCCTGAGCCCTGGATAAACCGGTCAAATAGCCATCATTTGAGGGCCAGATGGCAGTCAACCATCATTGAGCAGGAGTGGGGAAAACAGTTCTTTTGATAGTTATTCAGAAAGAACAATGATGTTCATCAAATTGCAAAGAAGAATTAAACAATTTAAAAATTGCAACTTACAAATTACAGATGAAGAGATGAAGAGATACACCACAGGCTGGGCTTGACTGTCTCAAGGTGGCCTGCAAAGACAGCCTGCATGCTGTTTTTTTTGGCAGCTACACCAACAGTATAATGTTAGGTAGGGTGTCAACCATCTATGTGCTGCCAAATAGGTGTCTGTAGTCTAACTTTCAGACAACCTTCCATACCTTAAAACTTCTCTACAACACCACCAGACAATTGTCTGCATGTGGCCAATGGGTGTTTCACTTTGCCCTGCAGCTTACAAAACAGCCTGCTTATGTCCTAATACGGCTTTTGGATCAACACACAATAAAACAAGGAGGGATCACATGATCCGTTTGCCAAAAGGCTTTCACAATTTGGAATGAATCACAGAATTTTTTTATGATATAATATTGTAAATAGATAATATTACACCACACAGGGGTAGGCCACTCTGAAGACAGGGACAGAAACGGTCTCCAGACCAGTCTTTTTTATTATGCAGACAGACCATCTGCAGAAAGGCTCCAGTCCTGCTATCTGCAGGCCACCCAGTCAATATGGCCTACAGACTGCCTGTGAGGTGGCTCTTGAGTGCAACAGGTGCCAACAATTATACCCTACTGTAAGGGTATGCCCTTACAGGCAGTGTGTACAGAGACTTATGGGTTTAGAAAATAGCATAGTTGTTATATCCACCCTGACTCCCAAGTGTCTCTGTCTCCTTAGGAGACTCTCCACTCGGAGTCAGGTAAGTGATCATCTTTAGTTTCTTTTCTACTCATTCTTCCTTGTGGGTGTTTATGATGTACGGTTGCTGATTAGAGGAGACTCTCCACTCGGAGTCAGGCTTTTGGAATTAGGATAGTCATTTTATAGTTGACTTTGAGCTTTTTAGCTGTCTCCACGATCCACAGTGAAGGTTCACTCTCCTGAACCTTACACGTTTTTCACCTTTAATTTTCTCAACCTTAACCTTATTGATCTCTGAATTCCTGCTGTGTAATTACTCCGATTGACTCAAAGTAAATCTGCTGCTTCTGCCCAATTCACACCTTTTTCTGTTCTGTTCTTGGATGTCCGATCAACAAAACCTTCCAGAACATTATTTCAATAACCCTGAAGCATCACTTTGCCGACCATGTACTGTTCAAAATCTTATACCACCATTGTATAGTCCACCACCTCATTATAATTGGTATCCGGAGGTTGCAGAAACACCGCCTTCAGAATACCACGTCCTGACATTAAGTCAACCCATAGCCTCTGATCTCTCATAAAATACACATCCAAAACCGACAACACCTGTGCTACCTTTGACAAATGCTGCGGGTGATCAGTCACAATCAAGTGACAAAGAGATTGTTCAGCTTTTCTTCTGATGGTTGCTGCAAGAGAACACTACGCCTGTGAAACCATTTGACGTCCAGGCCACACCGCTTCCCTCAGGTGCATTTGCTTTCACGCCTGAAGCATTGCCAAGTCAGCCTATGGCAAAAGCCTCAACCTTGGGTGGGAAAGGAAAGGGTGTTATGGAGAAGATTGCTGAAGAAGACCAAATCAAGTTTTTCACACAGCAGTTGCCGGAGGCGATGGATTGAAATAAAGCTTTGGAAAGGAGGTGTGAGAGAATTGATGCCCTGGAATCCGATGTTCATGAATTAGCTCAAGACCAACACAAAAAGAAGACGCAAGGGGAAGATCACCGCTTTCAATTGTCTTGGTCCAACAATCCATTCACCCAATACATGGAGGATGGGCCAATCTTGCCGTCTGAGATTATTGTACAACAAGTACAGGCTCCAGCTGAACAACTACCCCCTCCTATCAATTTCTAATTGCGGCAGCTCCTCCTGCTTATAACTTGGAGTCTGGGCAATCCTTACCTATGCCGACCGCGTTACCATGGACATACCCGTGGGTTCAATCAACACCAGCAGTCCAATGGGTTGCGCCAGAAGCGGCTCCCAGAGTGTTCCCTCTGGTGTCACCACAATCTCCTGGATTGCCACCGCCACCATCAGCACCTTTGGCCCAATTCCGCAAAGAATCACTCAACGGCACCAACAACAACAGTGATGATTGGAGCTCCACAATCACGGCAAGCATGTTGGAGAAGTGATTCGAGAAAGCACATACAACACTTTTGAGAATGAAGATGTGCAGATGATGACATTGGATAAAGAGGACTATTCAGTAATAGTTCCAACTAAGAGAAAAGGAGAAAGTACTCACAAAATAAGCACTCAGAGAAAAGTCCATAGTAAGACTAATGGAGGAGTAGTGATGAACTGTTATGAGAGAAGAAACAGTGTGGAAAGCAAATCCTATTATCAGATCTCATACTTATTTATTCTCATTACATTATTACTCAAGAAATATAAAACTCAACATACATCTCAACTCATGATTTTCATCAGGTAAAACCCACTCAAACTCAATACTCAGTGGCAACAATTTTTTCAAGACCATATTTTTTTAGCTCAAATCAATTCTTCAAAAATATATTTTCAATTTATTCTCAATTGAACATCACATCATATATACATCACAATCTTGGTTCCTACAAAGTCTAATAAACTTGAGTATTACAATCAAAACTGATGAACATCAAGGATGCCAAGCTGTTGCTCAAGATTTAAGTTGAAAAATAAAAGAAAGAAACAAAATGGGGGGAGGAAAAGAAGACAAAGGAGATATTACATCAGCAAGGTTGAAGTTAGCAAAGGAGAAGGAGAAAGATTGATAAGGATATCTAAAAGAACTTACTACAACAAAAGGATCTTAAAATCAACCCAAGAAAACCTGAGATAGTGGCCAAGTCAGCAAACAATCATTCTAGTATGATCAAGACAATCGATCTATACATCAAATAGAAAGAATCAAGAATCAAAACAATGTAAGATAGAGTTAACTTTGGAATGAAGAACAAGAGGATGTACAGAGAGAAAAAGAACTCACCGGAAATTTGAAAGCTCGTAATCAAAACCATGGATTCTATCAAAAGATGAAAGAAAGGAAAGAAGAGAAAACCTTACCTAGAGACAAAAATCGAGATTTATCGGTTGGAGAGAGTCCAAGGGAGGTGATTGGTGAGGAAATTTGAGGTAGAGGCATTATGACCAATTGGAGTTGCGGGATGGAATCTTCAGAACCTAAGGAATAAACAAAACAAAGCAAATGAAGGATCAGTTGCACCAAGAACATTCTACAAGCAAACAAAACAAGACATAAGATGAAAGAACAACCTAGAAGAACAGGAATGAATGACTTACATACAAGAATCCAAAAATCAAAATTGAATTGATACAAAATGAATTGGTTGGAGCAAATGGAAGGAAAGGGAAGGAGATTGAAGTGGAGGTGTTAAACCCAATTGGAGCTGCGGAAGCACACCTAACAAACATAACAACATGAGAAAGAAACAAACAAGAACAAAACAAAGTTAGTAAAAAGAAGAATAGATGAGATGGATGCAAAGGATCAAGAAGAGCAGAAATGAATAACTTACCTAAAAAAAGAGAATTGAAAGATTAAAATTGAATTGGTTGGAGTGTAAGATCAAGAAGCTAAAATACATAACCAAACTCAGAAGACAAAGGAACAGAGCTGATTGGAGCTCGGAATCGAAATTGGGTGCCGTACATTGATTTAACTAGAAAGGATTGGTCGGATCAAGAACAATCTATACATGAAACAAACAAAACATTAATGAACAAGAAACAATCAGTTTGATGAAAGAAAGACAGAAAGGACCATACTAGAAAGAAGAATGAAGCACTTACATCATGAGAAAGCCAAGACCAAGATGAAGTCAAGATTGAGATTGAACCAGAAGATGAATAGACGAGAAGTGGGGATTGAGGAAAGTGGAGGCTGAGATACAAAGAATCAATTAGCAAATGGAAGGAAGGAGATAGATAAAGGAAAGAAGGGGTACTTACAAAAGACTGAATCAAAAGTTAGATGAAGATCACTGAAAACCCGGAGTGAAGTGGAGGCCCGATTGGAAAGAAAGAGATAGAATCAAATGGAACAACTTGGCTGAGTTGTGGGTGGCAAGATTGAAATGATATAAAGTAAGGGTGTTGTTGGAGCAAGGGGAAGTGAGTCCGTCAGTGAGGAGTCTGTGGTAGTGTATCGAAGTTTTTTTAAATTGATTGAGTAGTTAGTTGAATTGGTCCTAAAGAAAAGGAAAAGAAAGAAATTATTTGTTAGTTAGTAAAACTTCAAAAGAGTTTTTTTTGAAAGGGAAAGAAAGTACTACAAACCTGATTTAAATTGTTAGAAAAGTTGTATTAAGTGAACTTGTTATAGTAAAGCAGTTGTGAGCTTATTCGTTGTCAAAAGTAAGAGGGGAATTTGCTGAGCTTGGTCAGAAAAGGGTTGACAAGACGTAAAAATTCAGCTGGGTAAAAGTCATCAAGATCATCAACCCGCCTCTGGATTCAAGACGAGGCCGGGTTGAGTCCGGGATCTGAAATTTATTTTTGACCTGTATATTGTTACACATGCAGTCAAAGCTGTGTTTACTTTCAAGTTATACATAAATTTGTGTAACAACCTTGTGTAGGGTTGTACATAATAGCGGCAGACTCTGCGCAGTGCTGCGGGAGCACCTGTGCAAGTCTCATCAAGTTTTGGGAAACCTTAAAAGGACAAAGGAAGGAAATTGGAGTTGTCCCATCTTATTTCAAAGGTTGAGGGCAGCTAAAACAGCGCTCATAGTTTCACCCGCTCTTACAAGTGGTGATTCTTCCCCTCTCCGGCTCAGCCTACACTAGACTGCGTAGGAGTTCTACAACGGTGGTCATACCCATGAATACGTTCACCTATAAATAAGGCCGTATTTGATATGTTGTATATAGATTTTGTACCCCATCTTATTATCATCGTATAACAGTTATAAATACATAGAAACCCTCATTGCTTCAATACATCATCAGTACCAATTGCAAACCAACAAACAATTTAAAAACAAACCAACAACAAGAATGGAGAAAACAGCCAATAGCCAGACTGGCCACCAAAGACTCTTACTCACCAACAAAAATTATTTTGTTTGGGAAGTAATGATGAGTGGAGAACTAGACAACACCAACTGTTTAGACTATGTCCTAGGAGTAGACAAGGACAAAGACAAGAAAGACAAACGAGTGAAGAAGTCAGCCACTCTTATCACTAGGTACCTAGATGAAGAAAATATAGGTACTGTTGTAAGTGAATTAGGTCAAGAAGATAGAAGAAATGGCAAAGTGATATGGGATGTGCTGAAGAGAAAGTTGTAAGTTTTGAGGTAGAACCTTCACTGGGATCTCGTGGGATAGCTCAGGGGCTTGAAGTCAACTATATAACGTCTCTATGAAATTCCAAACCTGACTCCAAGTGGAGAGTCTCCTCCAATCAGCAACCATACATTGTAATCACACACAAAGAGAAATAGATAGAACGGACTGAAAGATGACTTACCTGACTCCGAGTGGAGAGTCTCCTAAGGAGAAGAGAGTCACTTGGGAGTCAGGATGTATAGACTACTATGCTACTGTCTAAACCCATACGTCTCTGTACACACTGCCTGTAAGGGCATACCCTTACAAAAGTATGCCAATGATAATCAACAAGCGCAAGTAATGGCCTTCACTGAATTTGACCAAATCAATCTCAGTAACATTAAGGATTTCACAAAGGAAATCAAGATGGCGATAAGTCAAATCCGGTCTTCAGGTTTTGAACTTGGCTCCCAGGCACTAGCCTTTATGGTCTTAGGAAAGCTTTCCAAGTCATTCAAATTGTTTATTCAAGTGGTTACCCACAACAACAAAAAACTTGAAGTTGAAGATGTCATTAGAAAGTTAGAGAAAGAGGACGTAAAATTCCGAGTAGGTCATAAAGAAGAAAAGAAAGGTGTTGCATTCACAAGTGAGCAGACAGAAACCAGACCAGAAACGAGAACTTGTTACAATTGTAACAGAACTGGTCACTTAGCCCGAGATTGCAGAGTAAACACGAACCCAGGAGGCAATTAATTACAGCAACAAAGAAACAGATCAAATGCTCACATTGCAAATCAATCCAAAGACAAGGACCCAATTGCACTTGTGGCAACCGTAGAGGAGCAACTAAGTGCTCTATTTGGATCAGAGAAGAAGAAAGATACAATCCTAGATTTAGGAGCCAGTGAACATATGTTTACAAGAAGAGAGGATTTTCATACTTACCAAGAGAGCACTGGAAAAGTTCAAACAGGAAAAGAGAACACCAAGATCAAGGTCATTGGCCAAGGCAAGGTAGTTAAGTACTATAAAGGAAAGAAGGTAGTATTCAAGAACTGCTTAAATGTTCCCCAAGTGCCTTATAATCTCATCTCCCTAACATCCTTATGACAAAACAAAGCAACACTTGACAAATTGAACGATGAAAGATTCACAGTAATCAAGAATAAGACTGTAGTTTTTGAAGGAAGAATCAAAAACAAATTGTTACTCACAGAACTAGAAGAAAAAGAAGCAACAGCGCAAGTAAGCAAACACAAACAATTGGGACATGCCATGAAAGCAAATGGATGTGAGGCATGTCAATTAGGAAAAGCAACAAGACCAAACTTCAACCACAAGGTACCCCAAACCAAGAACATACTTGAAGAGTTGTCGGTAGACCTGATGGGACCCATAACTCCAGTCTCACTCAGAGGAGCTAGATATGTTTTGGTAGTAGTGGATAGTGCTACCCGATATGTTTGGGTGAGTTCTCTAGAGTCCAAAAGGGGGGCTATTGAAGCTATCATTGAGATTGTTAAGCAGGCAGAAAGGCAACATGAGGCACAAGTGAAAAGGATCATTAGCGATGGAGGTAAAGAATTTGTAAATAGACAATTGAAAGAGTGGTGCTTGCCTAGAGGAATTCAAACCATTGTTACCACCCCGTGCACTCCGCAGCATAATGGTAAGCCTGAGAGAAACAACAGAACGCTGATGGACAAAGTCAGAACTTTCATAGCTGAAACAGGAGCCAGCAAGGAGCTCTGGGCAGAAATGATCAACACAGCAGCGTACCTGCGGAATCGTTTTACAGGTGATAACAACAAGACTGTACGGAAGAGCAACAAGTACAAAACATATAAAGAGATTCGGATGCCGAGCTTATGTAACTACCACTAGTTACACAAGGAAGTTGGACATGAGAGCAAAGAAAGGAATTATGATAGGATACAAACCTGAGTTTGGAGTTTATCATATCTATCTAGACAAAGAAAACATAGTAGTTAGATCAAGAGATGTACGGTTTGATGAAGATTACTTACTGTTGAAAGAGTCAAACAAAAGGACCAAGACCTACCAGAATGTGATTGAAGATAGCATGGACAAAATTGAAATTAAGAGTGTATCAAATGAAGAAACAAACACACCACCTGGCAGCCCCCCAAGAACCCTAATAGCTCGAGAAGATGAATCAACAACCCCTCTAGGTACCCCTCCAATATTAAGAATTGAGGGGGCAAAAGCTATAGAAGATAACAGCAACAGTCAAAACTTTCAAGCAAATGAGGGGGCGAGTGTGAAGAAGCCAGGATATGATTGGGAGATAAGAGAGAGAGCACCTAAAGACATTAGCTCAAAAGTTTCAGAAGACAATATCATTTCAGAAAAATGTACAAGAAGACAAGCACATGTCTCAGAAGTTGATTGGACTCAAGAAGAATCACAAGACTTGATACATATTGCATTGAGTAACTTCATACAAGAAAATAGAAGTTCACCAAATGATTATGAACAGGCAAAGAAGAGCCCAGACTGGAATCTATGGAAGAAAGCTATAAATGAAGAACTTGACTCAATAGTAGACAAAGAAGTTTTTGAAGTTTGTGAAAGGAGGAATGTACCAGCGGAGAAGACGCTCATCAACACTAGATGGGTATTGAACAAAAAGTTCAATGAACACAGAAAGCTAGATGTGTAGCTCGAGGAGTCAAACAAAAACAAGGAATAGACTACAAAGAAACATTCTTGCCAACAGGAAGAATGGCCACATTGAGGGTGGTGGTAAATCATGGTGTACAACGGAGGAAACCGGTGGGACAATGTGATTTTGTCACAGCATACCTGAATTCAGACTTACATGAAGAAGGAACAGTATACATTAAGTTACCCAAAGGCTTTATAGAATGGCTGATAGAGACAAAACCCAAGTTTTACAATGACCCAAGAGTACAGGCATTGATACAAGACCCAAAGAAATTTGTGATTAAACTAAAGAAGGCTTTATACGGACTAAAACAAGAAGTAAGAAGTTGGTACAACACATTGCAAGCATGGCCCATCAGACAAGATGTCAAAAGAAGTGAAGCAGATCCATGTCTTTTTATCAAACATGATGTGATCTTGTTTGTATGGGTAGATGATGTGATTTTGGTAGGAGACAGAGCAGACGGGACAATCAAAAACTTGGAGAAAGAATTTAAAATTAAGGATTTAGGAAATGCCAGTCACGTATTAGGGATAAGAATAATAAGAGAATGATTTGGCAGTATAAAGATGAGTCAAGAACATTTTGTAGATGAAATACTCAAAACTTACGGCATGGAAGACTGTAATCCAACTGGAACACCAATGCAAAGCAATATAAGGTTGGAAAACACAATACAAAGAACATGAAGAGTTTAAAAGACAAGATTTAGATTACAGATCAGCAATAGGAACATTGAGCTATCTTGCACAAAGCACAAGGCCAGACATAACATATGCAGTCGGAACACTGTCACAGTTTCTAGTGAAACCTAATATGGACCATTGGAATGTGTTCAAACGAGTGTTAAGATACTTGAAAGGAACAAAAGAGTTGGGGATAACCTATGAACAGAGTAAGGAGAAACTGAAAGGATACTCAGACTCAAGTTGGGCAGAAGAGGTTAATCAAAATTATGCTCAGGGTATGTATTCATTCAAGGAAATGGTGCGGTAAGTTGGAGAAGTAAACGTCTTGGAGCAGTAAGTGTTTCATCAACAGAAGCAGAGTTCAGATGCCTATTAGCTGCCTTTCAAGAAGCTAAATGGTTAAGCTTACTCAACAGTGAAATAGAACATAGTAGCCAAGACATTGTGACGGTATATAGTGATAACAAAGGCGCTATAAAAAGATCAAAGAATCCAGTGTATCATTCAAGAACAAAACACATAGATGTTCATTATGATTATGTGAAGGATTTAGTGAACAATAAAGAAATATATCTAAGATACATATCCACAACAAAGATGGTAGCGGATATAACAACTAAAGTATTAGATCGAGTCAAACATCAAGGATTCCACAAGGCAATGGGTATGATTGAAGAAGAAAATCATACAGCAAACATTGCATGTGCTCAGTACAAATCAAGGGGGTGTGTTGGAGAAGTGAATTGAGAAAGCACATACAACGCTTTTGGGAATGAAGATGTGCAGATGATGACATTGGAAGAAGAGGACTATTCAGTAATAGTTCCAACTAAGAGAAAAGGAGAAAGTACTCACAAAATAAGCGCTCAGAGAATAGTCCATAGTAAGACTGATGGAGGAGTAGTGATGAACTGTTATGAGAGAAGAAATGGTGGTCATACCCATGAATACGTTTGCCTATAAATAAGGCCGTATTCAATATCTTGTATATAGATTTTGTTCCGCATCTTATTATCATCATATAACAGTTATAAATACATAGAAACCCTCATTGCTTCAATAAGGCAAAATCCAGTTAGCTGAAGTCCCGAAGCACAAAGGAACATATGGGAAACCAACTGAATTGTTTCACTGGCAATGACTCACCAAAAAGTATTTTGAAGTCAAGGATTTGAATAACGATAAAGAAAGATTGAAACTGTTAGGGTCCTTATTAATTGATCAGCAAATGTCGGCTTGGTATCAATCAGCTCAAGCAGAATTAGAGGGGAAATCATGGACAGAAGTGATGGATCTCATTGCAATAGGAACTTTGCCGGAAGAATGGGTTGCGGATATTGAACAACAACTACGGCAGTTACAGATCAAACCAACGGAAACCTTTGACGCCTTTATAGAGCAGGCACAAGGCCTTCATCAAACAATTTCACAGTTCTCCCAAGTCACTCCAAAAGAGCTAGCACAATACATCTGCTCGCGACTGCCATCAATCTTTGGCAGCACAATCCAAAACAATTGACTGCTCCTAGATGACAAGTTTAATATGATCACCTTTATTTCACGTGCTAAGGCAACCTGGAGATTATTGTTAGATGGTGGAAAAGTCAAGGAAGGCCAAGTTTGTGATCTGGCCATAAATCCTCTTGCAAACTACCAAACTTCTGGAAGTCAATTGAACCTGGTCGGAAACACTTTCAGATCCGCAACCAGAAATGCAGAAGATTGCGCAGAGAATGCCTGGAGGTACAGGCAATGGATGAGACACTTGGGACTGTGTAAGAGCTGTAAAAAGAAAAGCAACAATCCTTTGTGTACAGAAACTTCAAACATCTTCATTAGTGTCCCCCCATCTGATCAGCTTGACGTCAGCCCAAGGCCTCCACATACTGATACACAACCGCCACCTGGAGCACTTGCACAAAAACCAGAAGGTCATCCAACCCTCACCAGCAATGCTACAACTTGTGTGGCAGCGGTCTCAGAATTACCTGATCTATCTACACTGAGCTAGAACAATATGCAGAGGCGGATAGAGTTTGAGTAGCATGTTTGGAGGAGCACAAACAGGAGAGGTGCGTGTCTTCTGGGGATAGGGAACCATCTATCATTGTGAACCTTGTGTGTAATGGTGTGCTCATTTGAGCTCTGTTTGATTTGGCCTGCAAAACCAATTTAATGGACAAAAGACTATTGAAGAAAGCACAAATACCACAGAGACCTCTGATGAAACCCGTAACTGTGGGTCTAGCACTTCAATCAGAAGGCGCAGCTAAGCAATTCACTCATTTTACTTTTGCTAACTTGGATTTGAAGGACCCAGCAATTCAATTTGGAGTGACCTTCTTCAAAGTGGTGAGTTTGGACAGAGGGTATGATATCATATGTGGCACTCCTTTTCAAAAATTTCATAAAATCAATATTTCTGTTCACCGCCGTTGTACTACACAGACCAAGACCAAATTAGTTATCTATGATCGGGATGAATCAAGAAATAAAAGGTTGAAGAATTTGAAATGCAAAAACTTGAAAGAAGTACCAAATGAAGAGCTGTTGGCGTGTGTGATGGAGGATGTGAGAAAAATTGAGAGTGCAAGAGAGATGTCAGAGAAAGAGGAGAATATGTTTGAAGAATTTCAGGACCTGTTCCCTGCTGAACTGCCCGCGGTAGCGGAAGGGGAGGATGATTTTTTCCCTCCCACTGAACAACACAAATCGTCGGCTGTATGCCACAAGATTGTGTCAACGGACCCTAATGCAATCATCAATGGAAAGCAGTATGGCTATCCATTGAAGCATTGTGACACCTGGCAAAGGCTAATAGACCAACATTTGGAAGCTGGGTGTATACAGATCACCCTCCCTAATCATTCCAAAGAAAGATCCTGCAGCTGACCCATGTTGGGTGTGCAATTATTGGGAGTTGAACAAGGTCACTGTTAAGGACCAATCACCATTACCAAATCCTGACAAAGTGGTCCATTTTGGTGGCAACGGGAAGGGCCTTTTTGGTGGTTGACCAGATCAACAGTTTTTCAAACACAGATGAGAAAGGAAGATATTCCCTTGATGGCGGTTAAAACACTGTGGGGAATGTTTGAATGGGTAGTAATGCCAATGTGACTATGTAATGACCCAGCAACCCATCAAGCACACTGTGAAGAAGCTCTGGGAAACCTCATTGGCAAGATCTGTGTTGTTTACATTGACAACATAGTCATCTTTTCCGACTCTGTAGAAGAACATGAAAAACATCTACATGAGGTCTTGTCAAGACTGCAACAAGTTAATCTTTACTGTTTGTCAAGGAAAAGTAAGCTGTTCTGTTGTAAGATTTCCTTCTTGGGTCATGAGGTAAGTCAAGATGGAATCAAAGCAGATGCAGGACACGTCAACAAAATCACATCCGGGAAAACTCCCACATCTGCAAAGGGACTCAATTCATTTCTAGGAACGGTTCAATGGCTTAAAAAGTTTGTTGATGGGTTAGGCCAATATGTAGCCACCTTAGCCCCACTAACAAGTTCAAGAAGGAAGCCCTCTGAGTTCCGCTGGCCCCCAGCGGAAGCCTTGGCTTTTGAGAATATCAAACGGTTCATCACTATGCTACCATTTCTTAAAAAGATAGACTATGATTCAGATGATGTGGTGTGGCTCTTTTCTGACGCAAGTGGTCTTGGATTAGGCACTGCACTTTTTCAGGGTAAAGATTGGGAAACCTCCTCTCCCATAGCTTATGAAATTCAAACTATGTCACCAGTGGAACACAATTACCCTGTACATGAACGGGAATTGTTGGCTGTGATAAATGCCTTACAGAAGTGTAAATTACTGCTTTTGGGTCTGAAAAAATGTCATGTCTCATCATCATTGCTTAGTAAATCTATGGAAACAACAGAATCTGAGTTGCCAACAGGCTAGATGGTTGGAAACTCTTGCAGACTTTGACTTGGACTTTAAATATTTGAAAGGTGAACATCACTTGGTAGCAGATGCATTGTCACAAAGAGACAAAATTGAGGCAGTAGAAATCAAAGCCAGTTTGGACAATGAGACTTGTGAAGCAATCATCTTGGGTTACAAAACAGATCCTTTTTGTATCAAGCTGTTGACAACATTGCTGCTTTCTGAGGACTGCGTACTGATTGATGATCTTATGTATCTTGATGGTTGCTTGGTCATACCGGCTTTTGGAAAACTGCATCACAATCTGATATCACGCGTACACAACACTTTGGGACATTCAGGGAGCATTAAAACTTTGGACCAACTGCGTAAGGAGTCCTTTTGGCTAGGTATGGCTAGAGAGGTGACAACTTTCATTGCGAGTTGTGCCAGCTGTCAGAGAAACAAAGCACGCACAACTTTGATCTTGGGCAGGATTCAAACAACAGAGGTACCTCATGCACCATGAGAAGATATCAGTCTGGATTTTGTGGGGCCATTTCCCAAAGTAAATGGCTACAACATGATCTTGTCTTGTATGTGTAGATTAACGGGATTTGTAAGGCTTATCCCAGTATCTCAAAAAGATTTGGCCAAGAGAACGGCACAACATGTGTTTGATTTGTGGTTGTCAATTTGGGGCTCCTTCCTCAATGATTGGCAATTGCAACAAAATTTGGATTTCCTGATTCTGGCAACAACTGAACAAATGGCTCAATGTAAAAGTCAAATTATCCACTTCATATCACCCGCAAAGAGACAGGCGTAGAGAAAGGTCCAATAAGAAATTGGGACAGATTTTGTGACATTTGACGGCTTCTTGACATAGCAGATGGTTGGAATCATTACCGGCAGTAGATTTCGCAATCAACTTGGCTACAAATTCAGCCACTGGTGTCAGTCCTTTCAAGTCTGTTTTTGGCAGACATCCGTGTCATTTTACTACCAAATTGGCCTCGCAAGTATGTGAGAGTGATGCGCATAAATGGGTGGAAAAGGGCAAAAAGATTGGGCTAATTGGAGGGATAAACTATGGGTGAGTCAAGTAGATCAGGCGTTACAGTACAACAAGCGGAGAAAATAGGGAAACACACTACAGGCGGGGGATTTGGTACTGGTGGATAGTCAAGATTGGCAGCAAGCGGTTGGGGGCAAAAGTTGCATGGTGTCAAAGCTGGGAGCAAGGTTTGATGACCTTATAAAGTCAAATTGGTCATCAATGAAGGTCGGAACTACAAACTTAAGGTTCCTGAAGGCAACAAAAGCCACCCTGTTTTCCATATTTCAAAGCTCAAGCTATACAAGGTGGAGGACAATGTTGATTGAGTCTAGTGCCGGACTAGCCTCCAAAAGTAAGTTTCCCTCCTAGTATGTCACCGCCACTACCTTCTACACCTTTTGTATAAGCAAGACCACAGCCACTATGTGAGCACATGTTTGGACGCTTTCTTTACATTAGGAGATGGGACAAAGGAACTTTTTCAATAACAAAGATGATAGTGTTTCTGTCTGACTTGTGCCTTGGATTTTTTTGATGCTTCAAGTGGTTACTTTGGGTTTTTTTCTTTTCTTCATTTCAAATTTTACCTTTCTGGGGCAAGTTATGCCAAATATTTTAGGGGCGAGTTATGCCATTTTTTTCCTTTTTTAAGTATTCAACTTAGAATTTGTGATATGGCACAAATATTAATGGCAACTCTACAGGGCATGATTAGTGGTGGAATTTTGTTTCATATGGTCAATTTTTTTAGAGGGGGAGGGTGTGAGGGTATGCCCTTACAGTAAGTGTGTACAGAGACTTATGGGTTTAGAAAATAGCATAGTTGTTATATCCACCCTGACTCCCAAGTGTCTCTTTCTCCTTAAGGGACTCTCCACTTGGAGTCAGGTAAGTGATCATCTTTAGTTTCTTTTCTACTCATTCTTCCTTGTGGGTGTTTATGATGTACGGTTGCTGATTAGAGGAGACTCTCCACTTGAAGTCAGGCTTTTGGAATTAGGATAGTCATTTTATAGGTGACTTCAAGCTTTTGGGCTGTCTCCACAATCCGCAGTGAAGGTTCACTCTGTTGGAATAAAATTATATCATATGTCTGATTTCATTTCATTATCATTAATTCATTCAATTATGCTAACACTTAAAAACATGTAATTTGTTACTCAATACCTTTTGTTTCAAAATGAAACCTAACCATGATTTGTATTGCATGCTATGCTACTTCATACCTTGTTGTTCTGAAAACTTTCTCTTTCTCTTCTTCATCACTTTAGAAAGTTTTCATCACAAACAACATCCTTATCATCCAACAATCTCTCCGGACTTCAAGTTCTTCTTTCTTGTTTAGCTGGTAAGACTGTTGTTGTTTCTGATCAGGAATCTAAGATTCCTTTACACTCTACTGACCCTTACACCTACCCAGCCCAACCATCCACATGACCCAGACATCTGCCATTAATCGCAGCCATGGGCACACACAACACAAGACCTTTGTCACACCCTGGCCAAATAGGCAACACTTCATATGTAGTGTTGCCCTGTTGCCCTGGAAGCATGCCCAAGGCCTCAGATGTTACATGTAACAAAATTTGAAGGGATCAGCTGTCCCATTGCAGTGTCAATCATGCTTGCTTAGCATCACCACCTTCTCCTACTCAAAATCAGTGTCACCAGCGTTTCCGTCTGAGCTTCCATTCCATGATATGTGGTTTTGTCTTGGACCCTTATTGTACAGTTGGAATCATACATGAGTATTCCTCCCAACCTGTTTCACTGCGGCTGATGGATTTTCAAAGATGGTGAGACCAAGAAGTTCATCATTACCTTGTTGTCATGTTTGACACTATTTCAATTTAGTACCTTTTAAACCTCTTCATAATGGGCCCAAGGCACAGAAATTGCATGTCAATTCATTTTTTGGCCTACACAATCAACGGTAAGTTCATCTTCAATCTCCTCACTCACCTTGTTTTCACGACCAAAATACCTTACTTGCTCATATTGACTTTCTCCATTGCTTCTATCTGTCGCACATTCACCTTGTCCATATCTGCCTCATGGAGGCCTCAAGTCTTGGGTCCTTTCCTGCAAGGAACAACCAAACAACCTGCTGCCCAGACACAACTGATTGCTCAAATGCAAACTTGAGCTGCCTCCCACAATCAAGCTTACAAAACCCTACTCAAAAAGTTTGAAGATGTTGCTTGACCACAACCATCTGAATCAAAGGCTTCCAAAGATCACCTGTTGCATCATTTTCAAACAAAACTCCCACTTCTCAACCCAAGACCCAAACACCCAGACACCCCAGCTCCACAACCATAGCCAAGAAAAAGACAGTCCAGTCAAAGTCCACCCCAAAGTAATTACCAGCTGTGATATCTGCAAGATGTTTTAGCACTCCACCTACAAAATTATTCCCCAAAAGAAGCCTATATCAGTTGGAAGTAAAGGTGCTTTCACCAGATTATACACATACAATGGTCAGGTTTTATCTGTTTCCATTCATCAGGGTTTCATTTCAGTACCAACAATTGGCTTGTAGGAGTGTTTCTGGAGTTTCATTATAATCATCTAGGACTTGGCGGCGGCAGGTTCAGTTCCTTTTGCCCCAATGCTGTGTTTCTGAATGAATTCAATGCAAGATTCTCCAATTTGGCTCAGATCTCAGCCATTGCTGTCTCCTCAACGGGTCAAGACCTCATTCCTCAAACAGAGATCATCTCACTGCAAGATGCCCAAGCTGGTTGTGTGAAAATTGGTACCACTACACAAAATTTAATCTTTACCCCGTGGTAAAGAAAACTACTGACATAGAAAAATCCTGAGGCAACAGGAAGAGAGCTAAAAATATGATAAAATATGTACCTTCTTCCTAGATGTTGGGGCGTCATGATGAGTATTTTTTTGTATTTGACACACAGATACTGGTTAATGTACTAACTATATGGGCTAAAAATCATCAACGACCCACCTGTAACAATACCTGTAATTTGGGTCATGATTATGAAGACAATATTATGTGGTCTAAAAACTTCAATAACTTTTGCAATTCTGCTCCACATAACTTGCTTTTGGTTCATTCAAAAGCTGAACCATTCTCCTTTACACCTCATAAAGATACTCAGGTGTTATCTAATCTTGTAAATGCGCTACATATGTTCAAACAGCTCTGTAGGATCTTTTGCAGACCAGCTACAGATGTGATGTCTGAATGATAAATGTAGAGGAAAGACTCACCTTTTTGATGAACTTAAAATCAAGTGCTTTGATTCAGAACTGCAAAAGTTATTGATGTTTGAAGATTTCAAAATCATGGGCCAAATTTCAGGTATTGTTACAGGTGGGTTTTTGATGATTTTCAGCCTGTATTGTTAGTACACTAACCAATATCTGTGTGTAAAGTACAAAAAAATACTCATCATGACACCCCAACATCTAGGAACAAGTTGCATATTCTTTCATATTTTTAGCTCTCGTCCTGTTGCCTCATGATTGTTTTATGTCAGTGGTTTTTTTACCGCCCGGTGAAGATTACATTTTGTGCAGTTGAAGAGTATTGGACATGTACAAGATTTCTTTGTTCTATATTCTCTTGCAATATTGGAAAAACCCAGCATTTGTAATTGGCTCTCAATCTTGAAGATGTCCATGACTTGATGTGTAATGAGCCCTGTTGGATCAGGGACATCCAAATCTTTTGGATATGAGTCATTGGCAATGCCTTCACAAATGTGAACCCCAAGCATGCAAACAAAGTCATCCTACTGAAATATGCCTACGATCATTATGTCAATCCTTCAATGTCTCAGAAGTTCAAGAAGGAATTCTCCAAGCCTGACTTGCAGTGCTACACAGGGCCACACACGTGAAAACCAGAGGTGTAGCGCAAGAAACCCTTAACTGACCTTAGTAGCTTTGTCAGTAGTGAGGGTTCACATTTTCACCAAAAAATTAATTGGCAGCATGTGTTTCTCATGCAATACTGCTCAGTGTTACCAACAAAAAAGTTTTTTTTTGAAAATAAAAATCATGTTTGTATCTCATTCACAAACAAAAAGAACAGCTGTAGGGGTGAAAGGTTCAGAGAAAAGGTAAAGAAACTCTGCAAAGGAGTGTGGAAAAAAAAGCAAGAAGAAAATTAAATTTTTTGATTGAATAAATTGACAACTTAAGAAGAATATTTTTTTGATTTCTTAATGATTCATTTCTTTGCAAAATCAATCAATTTTCCCACCTCAAGAAAATTACCTGTGAGTGGAACACCTCCTCCCATCAAGAGCGTACTACCAACTACCATTTCTGTTGTTCTAGGTTTTGATCCACCTCTTTTGTTGCTACAGATCCGGCCAGCCACTGAGAACAATCACTCAGGGGCACTCAAAGCAGCTGGACTGGCCAAGCAGTCCCAAGCCAACACTTACAGAACAGGATATTTGCCTTGGTACAACTATAAACAAAAAAGATTAGTGAGGGACTAGAGTTAAAAAAGTATAAAAATGTTTATACATAGCTTCTACCAGTCCAACATGTGGTGTGGATTATTGACATTGGAAGATTTGATTGGATCTATGCCTTGAAGGTATTGTTCAAGCTCCTTGAGGTTGCTATCTGTTGATGGCTCATATTCAATATCAAGGTAACCTGGAGAAAACATTCTGGGGGGTGATTTGACTGTGAGTGGAGATGTGGTGACCAGTGAATCTTCTGCTTGGTGCTCTGCCTCAGATTTGAAGGCCAGTTCCAGAAGTGAATTGGCCTGAACATATTCTGGAGAGACTGCTCCAAGATAATGTGAGAAAAACTGCATTTGTAGACTGGGATCAAATACTGCTTCTGAAACTAATGTGTCACAGGCCATGGCTTCTTCTAAATACAGTCAATTTGTGTCTATCATGATGTTGACCATTGGATATAACAGGTTGTTCAAGTGCATAGCCTTCAAACACTTCTCCATAGAGACCTTAAGCTGCACGTACTTGACACGCACCAAACATACTGTAGGTATATTACCTTTCATTTCTCAGGTTAAATCTTGAAGGGCTGTAGAGTGGGTTCAGAGCCATCAGTATCTTATTTCAAGAAACAAGAAACAAAGAAAGCTAAACTATTACTGTGAGAATGTCCAGCATATCACACATAGCTTGCCAATCTGAAACTGAGGATATAACCTCTTCAAAATAGCCGTGTTTCTTCCCTTCCTTTTGTGCACGGCGTCCCTTTGAATGATCATCAGCCAAGTCCTCTTTCTTCACCCCATCAATCAGCTTAAGACAAAAGATTTATGATAGAACCAGATTTCACAAGAGGAGTTGGGGGTGAGTGGTACTTACATCCCTCCCTTCCCACATTCATTCCCATCTCTTGGTATGAATGCCCAATTGTATCCCATGGCCAGATAGAAGAGTCTTTAGAGATGACAACTTGCAAACCATACATTGAGTGGATCTGTTTTGGCGTTGATTAAAGTTGGCGCAGTGATCACTAGATTGGGTGAGCTTTGTATTCACTGTGTGCATCTAAAGAATTTAAACAAAAAAAACAAGTCATTCAATCAAGTATCTGGTTGATTCGAATTACTCACATTTTTAGCTAACTGCTTCATATGAGTATCCCCAAGGAAGTAAGCCTCCTGGTGCTTCTGATTGTTTCCAGGTTCGTCATCTTGTTCCTTGTCTTCTGGCTTGGAGTCTGAATTGGTATTACTGTCAGGATTTGAGTCAGAGTCACTGGTGTTGTGATAACCATTGAAGTCATCATCAGCCTGGAAATCATCACCATCTTTATCTGAATTGGGTTTATTGGATCCAGCCGTGTCAGCATGATCCTCATAAATCATGGCCATGACCTCAACTGGAGGAAATTGGCCCAAGGTGCTGTGCCAAATATGCCAGGAGTTCATTCAAAGGGAATTGGGCCCTTCCTTCACAATGAGACCCATCTTGTGACGAAAACAGTGCACCACCATGGTCCTGGGGTTCCAAGTGAAGTTGAGACTGGTTTCTTGGCCTTTGTCCCAAAGTTTTTGTTGCATCTCACGGTCAAGGGTAAAACAAATGTGGGCCAGATTCACCTCAGGAAGATCTAAACCATCAGGAACCTGTAGGAAAGTGAGATCTTGCTGACCAGCAATGAATAGACAAAAAGACTGTCAATTAAAATGACTCACATTAATGCCAGGTTTATGATTCTCAGCATCAGAGACTGAAATGGAGCGGCCTCGGTGAGTAACTGTAGCTTAAGGTATGTGAATATAGAGAAAATATTAATATGATGTTTTATAATGGAATAAATTGAATGATTGTGAAAAGATAAAGTAAAAAAATTACAGCAGAGGAACTATGTGAAATTGTTTGTGATTGTCCACAAGCTGGTTGATTGCCAGGTAAAGACACCAATTGTTCATGCCAATGGTGGGAATGGGTGTCTCTGAAATCTTGGACACTGTCAAAAAGACCTTAGCAAGAGTCAGAAGATGGCTTTATCACTCCGGGTGCTTGTCCTGATGGTGTAATTATACACAAGGATCTAGGAGCAGGACTACCATGCTTGGTCTTGTATCCTGAAGATGCAAAGAAGTGACAGTTGTTTGCTTTTGTTATGAGTTAGGCATGGTTGAATTGATTTGAAGGGTATGAATGATGATTCTGATTTAATTGTATGTGCTGATCAATTGAAATTGGGTCATTTGATTTTCAGATGTTTTTGAGTTTATCAAAAGAGAAGGGCCAGTAAACTACATATGCAAGTCAATGCAAAAGAAATCAAATGATATACTGTGGACTGACCTTTGTTGAATCCCAAAACCACAATTGAGAAAAAGTGTCCACATGAGTAGAATCAATAAAGTGGTTTGAAATGTGGATGTTGAGATTGGAAAAGATCATTGACTTTCTTGATCCAATTACTGAACAGTTTTGTAGCAGTATTGATCAATGATAGAAATTGATTGTGAGGAAATTGGTCTTGAGGTGGCTGACAATAGGAATTTGAACAATGAGATAAGTGGCGCAAAAAACAACAGAAGAAATTCCAAGCCCAGAATAGTGCGGTTCAAGTCAAGTTTTGCAAACCACCCTGCCGCATTTTGGCGACCTCCAAATTTAAGGCCGTCAGGCCTTGAATTATGTGTATTGTTTTACAGCCTTGAACTTCAAGGCCCACCTGCTGTCAACAATCATTTTTTTCATACAATGGAACCACTTGGTGATTAAGAAAACATTTTTTTGATTTAATCTTCAGATCAGGTGTCAGTTTTGATGTTGCGTTGCTTCCTTTGGTGAGTCAACACATTTCTCAACTGATATCATCCTCCCTAATCACCTCAAAATCATGCCTCGCGTCTCTGATTGAGCAACTGCTATCCGTGACCTCAGCAACATGTGTGCTTTGGGCCACGTGAACTCACCTTGGACGCTTCCTGGAATTGTTGGATGCCAACCAGATCCCAGCAAAGGTCAGATGATCTTTGCTAATGACCCTTTCATGGCCAATCTATACAACGGACTTTTCAACAAGGAAGAAGATTGGGGTGACATGCTTATACGTGTTACTTCATCTTGTGATTGTAACCAGCGTCTGAAAACACCCCTTGCACACCCTTTTGACCTACGCAACATGCTCCATGCCTGGAGGACTGACTTTCAACAAGCAATGCAAACAAAGCCGGAGGGTTTCCATGCACTTCTGCAACTGATCAAGGAAAATCAAATCTTCCTGTCTAACAGTAACAACCCTCAACCAGTGGTCAAAAAACAATTGGCCATCACTCTAGAACGTCTTGGAAGCAACGGGAATGGCACTTTGGTTGGTTGATTTGCACACAATTACAAAGTTGGGCAAGGTACGGTAACCAACTGCACACACCAAGTGATTTCCGCCATACTAGACGCTGGCTCTCATTACTTGCAGTGGCCTGATTCAATTTGGCAAAAGGCAATAAGTGCAGTTCTTGCCAAGGAAGGCTTTCCAGGATGTGTTGGTTTTGTAGATGGAACAACAATTCCACTGTTTCAGCAACCCGGCCAGGATGGCAAATTCTTTTTTGACCGGAAGCACAGATACCCAACAACGTGCAATTTTTTTGCAACTGCAACAGACGGATAACCTACATATATGCGGGCTGGCCAGGTTCTTGCGCTGACAACACAGTGTACTCCAAAACTAAGCTTGCCACTAAACCCAATTGATACTTTGACAAAGGTATGTGTCTCTTCCTGGTTTTGGTCATGAGCTCTGACATACTTAATCATTTGCCTGTGGCTCCTCACGCATGGTAAAGATGAATATCTACTAGCAGACTCTGGTGAGCATCTTTGCAAGTTTTACAACTAGCCTTGAATGACAGGGAAGAAATGTATCACATCCTCAGGTGGATCAAGTGCTGTATAGTCTTGAATAATATGCTTGCTGACCTTGGCAACATATGGGATGAACAGGATGACAACTTGGTATTGATTGAACCAGGTGATGCAGGAGTGGCACGGAGGAATCAGTGATTGAACGAGGCCAGTTGCAGTGGGAAAAGGTTAGAGACCATGCTGTGGCATACAGCTGGCAGCGAGGTGGCCTCCCTATTGTTCAGTAATCAGTCTTCTCTCAAATGATCTTGTGAAATTCAACTAGTTCCATCCAAGTGATTCAAGAATGATATGATTTAGCTAATCTGATTTAAACTTCAACTCAATCTTCTTTCATTTCTTTCATCTTTCAATCTTTCATCAGATGAGTTGCTTTCTGGTTTTTTTGATCTGTATGTACGTACATGACATTTGCAAAGAATCCTATTTAGAAAAAACCAAAACAAAAGAATCCACAGATTTACGCCCCAAAAAAAGAAAAATTGACTCAAGACCCCGTTCCAATTGGGATTCGAATGAATGATGTGATTTGTTCTAAGGTTTGAAAGGGTTGAAAGATTGATTTTGAATGGTTTGATATCATTTTTCTAAATGGATTAAATTGATCCATTGACCAGTTTGACCAGGAAGCTGAACAGAGAAGGAAGCTAAACAATCAAAACTATTGATTGAGTTGAATTTGAAACAATCAATTAAGTTGAATTTGATTTCATCAATTGTTTTAATTTTGAACATTATGTTTGGATGTCCAAAATAAAGAAATGCTCACATTTCTGTGCATCTAAAGGCAAGACGTACAAAGAAAATCCAAATCTTGCATTTCTGGGCCTCAAATGACCAGACGTAATAGATAGACAATTACCAAACAAGACGAAGGAAAAAAAACTACATAGAGAAACAATGTTAAGGTGGGAAACATAAAAATTGGAAGTAGAACCACAATAGAAGGTGAGGACTAGGATGTTTCCTTGGGATAGACCAGATGCAGGAACCCCTCCAGTTTGGCTGGGGTCTTCCCGCTAAGGACAAGCTTCTCACAAAAACCTTGGTGACCGCTTTGTAAAGTCAAAGCGGCCTTTTTGGCTTCATCTTCACGTTCAAGATGGAACTGCTCCTTCTGCCAGTTGAGAATTGCATTCTGAGCCTCCAAGTCCGCCTTTTGCGCAGATTGCATCATTTACACCTTTGCTGTATTCCCCAGTTCAATGGCAGTGGCCAAAGTGTGCTTAGCCTCTTTTGATCTCACTATAGACAAATCAATACACCACGGGGTATGATGAACCACATGATTCCAGAGGGAACGGATTTGATTGAGTTACAGGGAACCGGACAGGAATGGGTCTCTAGACATTCCAGTCACGTTTCAACACGTTTCCGGAACGTCCTTTGAGAAACCACGGAAGGGTTTCATTTCCGTTCTCCTGAGCAGTTACTGAAACGTAACAGCTTGGGAGAACGGAACTGGAACGTTCCAGGGGTTATTGGCCAGGAATGCTTATTGTGGGGCTTTTGGGTTCATGAGCAATTGTACATAGCGCTTGAAAAATCAATGAACGTGTGTAATTGCAATTATAAAAGATTTAAGTCATCTAATCTAAAAAACCTCCTCAAGATTGTAGTAAAAAAGGAGCAAGTGAGAGTAAAAGCAAACAATAAATGAGAGATTGTGGTGAAAAAAAAGAGAAAAAAACATAATGTAATTTAAAAAAGCCTCCTAGAGAATGTAGTAAAAAAAGAGCGAGTGATAGTAAAAGAAAACAATCAATGAGAGATTGTAGCAAAAAAAGAGAAAAAGCTATAATCTAATGCAAAAAAACCTCCTAGAGATTGTAGTAAAAAAAGGGCAAGCAAGAGTACAAGGAAAACAATGAATGAGAGATTGTAGGAAAAAAAGAGAGAAAATCAAGAAAGAACATGAAAAGGAATGTGACAAAAAAAGGTGCTCATAGCAAAAGGTGGACTGAGATGGAAGGTGAAATGTTCACTTAGCAAAATGGACATCCTTCAATGATCCACTGGCAAAATTCATCTGGGTTAATAATCTGAATCTTGACCTGTTGCTTGATTTGTTGAAAATCAAGTGTGCCAATGGAAATTTTTGACTCGTAATGCAAGATCCATTGGTAAAATCTTGCAAAAAATCAGCTTGGTGTAAAAGTGTGATGTGGAAATTGATTGACTCACAAGATTTGGTGGTCTTTGGAGAGGGTTTGTATCCAACTGAGGCGTTTGTCAACTGGGTCCCACATTGACTGGTCAATCTTGGTTTTCATTGGACCTTCCTGTGGCGCTGTATAATCCTTTTGTTGAAGAAGGAATACGGTCCCTTCTAGACACTAGAGGTGACCATAATGTTGATTTCAGTCTAGAGATGAATGAATTTTTATAACCACACTCACCAAAAGTGCCGTCTTGATTTGTCAGCAATGGACGTTGTGGTCAACCATTTTTATACTCGATCAAAAAAATTATTTTTTTTATTTTCTCTCATGGTTTTAAAGAACTTTGAAAACTTTTTTTAACTTTTCATTACATCATAATCAGGTGAACTCACAGCAGGCTTACAACATTTAAAAGAAGAAAAAGAGAAAGTTGAAATTGAGAAATTAAAACTTAAATCTAACAAGTTCCTGTGAAATGGTCACTAAGCAAATCAAACTAAGATAAATGAATGTTTTGAATCAAACAAAGGAAAGAGGATCGAACGAAAGTCAATAAGAAGTTAAGAGAATCGGAAAAGCTGTGAAGGCTTATGAGTGAAAAGAAGAAAGAAAAAGTGGACTTACAAAGATGGATCATCTTTCAATCAAAGAAATTTTTAAAAAACTACGAGATCAATTAAAATCCTCCTGAAATAAACAAAGAAATGAATAAGAAAAGATTAGTGAGAAAAGAGACTTATAAGATGAATGAACTCAACTTTTGAAGACCGACCGATCGAAGTGTCAAGTTGATGGAATGATCTAATAAAGATAATTAACAAAGGATTACTAATCAACAAACGAATGAAAGGGAAGAAGAATAAGTTTAATTAGCTGTGAAAGGTTTTAAAAGAAAGAGAAGAAGGAAAAACTTACAAAGTTTAAAATCAAAATTGAAATTGATTGGAGTCGGAGAAGGTAGCAAGCCTAAGAATTTAAAGAAAACAAAGCTAACATTAGTAAACAAGATTGAGGATGAAAGAAAAGAAGCTGTGAATAGTTAGAAATGAAAGAACAAAGAAGACTTACAAAGGGAAACTATTAATTGATGATCGATTTGAATCTTTTTTAAAAAAAAAGAATAATTGTAAGGAAGATTAGTAATTAACTAATTGAAAAATAAAACGACTAGATCAGCTCGATCGAATGAAAAGTCCCTAAACAATTAAAAGAAATGAAATAGGAACAAGATTAATAAGAAGGTAAAGAAGGAGAAGTATACAAAAGGAAAGAATAAAAAGAATGAGTAAACTTACTAAGGTTAAACTAGGATCGATCAGGATACTAAAAAGTTGAATTAATTAGAAAGAAGAAAAATTAAATCACAATTTGAAAAAGATAGTAGAAATAAAATAGGAAATGAGAGGGAGGTCAGAGAGAAAAGAACTGACAATTGGACTCAGCATTTGAGAAAACTGAAATCGAAGTAAAAACGAGCAATTGAAGAATGAATCGAGTAGTGAGAATGAGGAGAAAGAAGAGACAAAAAACCAAAATTGGTGAAAGGAGTGGTAACAAGTGAAAGGGGGCTGTGAAATCTCAAAAACTCGAAAATTACAAATTACAGAGGTTTTCACACTAAATACATATGTATATTACATGAAAAGTGGTTAACAGAGGGTTATGGGTTATGACAGTATATAAGCATAACACATAGCTGTTTACATGTTAAAACTATCATTACACAGCATAATACATAAAGCAAACATACATTACATGATCAATAAACACAATTACAGGTTGGAATTAGATAAAACACAGCAAAGATCAATGATTTACAATGATTTGTGCTATGTAGAATTGATTCACACAGCAAATGACACAAGAAAAGAATGTGAAAGGGAAGGAGAAGATGAATAAACATCATTACACACAGCAGTACACAGCAGTACACATCATTCCAAATAATCAAATCACATGTACACAGCAACAACACAGCATGAAGATCATTACAAGTTGGAATACACTAGTAATTAAGGTTGTATATGTGTAATAAAGGTGATCAACAGTAAATAAGCCAATCAGGTGGGATTTGTTGGGAGTAAGAAGGGTTGAGATGAGTAATAGGTGTGAAAAGAAGAGTTGTTCAAAAGGTTTTTGATTTAATTTTATTTTTGGAAAAACATGTATATAAAGGCCTTCACTTTGTCCCAAATTTATATTTCTTTTCTCTCAGCTATGATATAGTGTAGTCATGTTTATCATTATAAATCTACCATACAGTCTTAGTTCACTTAAACTGCCCTTATTTTAATCAATAGGAGAATTTATTTTAAGTCTTATAAGCTACAAGCTTCCTGGAATAACACTATAGCAGTGTTGCTTTATATTGGAATAACACTATAGCAGTGTTGCTTAATTCTGGAATAACACTATAGCAGTGTTGCTTTAATTTGGAATAACACTATAGCAGTGTTGCGTAATTTCTGTAGATTTATTATTTACAGATTATACCCCTTCAAGCACTGTATAGCCCTTGTGGTGCTATAAGTTCCACAACGTCTCAGTCCATATCTCATTTTCTGTTTTTGTGTGGTTCTTGATTTTATTACCAAGCAAATCACATAATAAGGCACGGAGGGTGGCTGGTTTGGTACCCAAAGGAGGGTCCTTGATATTGACCAGGATCTGTTTGAGAGTTTGTTTGAGATTAAAAAAATAAGAATTGACATTGTCAAGAATATTGAACTCACCGCATTCTGATACATACACCTCTCCACCTTGGCTATCTCCTTGATAACCTCGCGGACTTGTGTGTCTGCGGTAAGATCACAGTCTTGATAACCTTCTGGTAAGTGTCTGTCTGGAATCTTGTTTTGGGCGGATATCAGTTGTTTCTGTTGTTGGAGCAACTGGTCAATCGGTGGCTCTTAATCGTAATCTAGGAGGTGACACACTAGCTTACGACAACAATATTCTCAAGTGATTCAAGAATTGGGCAGCCTTTGGCTGCAAAGTTGGTTGCATAAGCTTGGATGCAACTTGGCTTCAGTGTTTCTGTGATTTGGTCTTGTATAAAGGTCTGTATCAATTCATCATGTAAGTTCAATCTATTTATATTTGGTTGGGCAATTTTAAACTTACTCGGACACTACTGTTTGGTTTCCACTGGTCAATCTGGTCAACATTGGGTTCAATTGGTATATTCGTTGTGGCAATTGGCCGTTCGATTAATTGTCTTTCTAAATTAGATATCTGCTTTCAAAGATAACACAGTGTTGCAATCTCAAGTGCCACACGAGTTGGTTTCTATTTCATATCAGGAACATTATCAAGTTTGATATTGGTAGGATGATCTCAACATCAATACTTATGTTGATTACCTTCTCAATATTTGACTTGTCAGTAGAGGTGAGTCCAAATTCTTCACATATATCATTGATCAGATTCGATGCTAATCATATGTCTACGTTCCCATCAGCTGAATTGCTTAATGAGCTCAACACAGGCATTTGTCCCAGTGTGCTGTTGGGTGTATTTTGCGGCCCATAATTGGGCTTGCCGCCCGTTTTGTAGCTGCTGTTCTGCAATGAGAAGTATTGGAGGTTTTGTGGTGTTTGGGTTTGGAGATTCTTGTCTTCCATCCCAAAGGCCACAGAGGAATGGTGGATACGCAAATTGCCATATCGATTGTAGTTGGAAAGGCTGGCAGGGCTTTGAAAAGGGTGAGTCATCTTGAAGGGGTTCTGAAGGCTGATAGCGGAAGATAATAGGAACTGATGAATTTTCGCTCAAGTCCAATTTTGAACAAGTGGGTTGCTTGTCATGGCTTTGAACAACCCACTTCAATCGACAGGCCTGCAATTGGAAACTGAACAAAAAATTTTGCTCAACCACTTTTGGTCCTCAACAAACACATGAAGTGAGTCTGAATGTTGTCTTCTCTTTTGCTCACTCATCATCTCTTCAACTTCACTCACATCTAATTGGTTTTTTTGACCTTTAGGCTGATGATTATGAGTGATTGATAAATCATCTGACATATCAATCACTCATAATCATCATGAACTTTCATTTACTATCAACTCAGAATCAAATCAAATCCATGATTTAACATTATATTATGTTTGGTTAAGAGATGCTTGTCTATCTGATTCATCTATACACCCTCAAACTTGTCAAAAGTTATTTAAATCATCTGATATTCCAACTTATGTTTATCCAATTCAAACTTCAATATCATTTAATACTAAATCATCTCAATCTCAACTGGTTATCAAATGGAGTCATCATCTTTTAAATCAATCTGGTGAATCTAAATCAAAACCCCATATTAGTAAATTTGACTTATGATTCTTAAAACTTAGATCAGATCAATCTAAGTGGATTATTCATCAACATCAACAAAACTATCTTAAACCTATCCTCTGGTCAAACAATCAAAATCAATCATTAAGAGATGATCAAGGACATTGTATACTTCAACTTCAAAAACAATCAAATCTATTTATCAACTTTAAATTGATCACTGAAAAAAACCTTTTACAATATCAATCACTAAATAGATTAAATCGAGATATTTATCAACTTTAAATCAATCACTGAAAAAAACCTTGTACATCTTTAATAATTCAAAAAACCCTCTGGTTTTCAATACTGAAGTGGATTCTGATATCTTTGATTTAACTGGTGAAGTGATCTTAGGTTTACCTGCTTCTCAATCACAAAGTACTCAAGATCTTCCTAAAAGTTTCACAGAATTCAATAATCTCATCCAATTGGAACACATACCTGAACATCACATACCCAGAAGAATAACAAGAAAAGAGGAAATTATCTTAGCACCTGATACTTCTGATTCTTCGCATTCTCATTCCGATTTAGTTCAAGATACATCATCTAAGAGGATCAATAGATCTGGTTTACTAAAAGAAAATAATGAAGAAACTGAAAGGGATACAAGTTTGAATGAGGCTTGTAAGTTATCAGTCTATATTTTCCTTACCTCCATCAGAGTCTCTCTATCAATTGTGAAAAAAAACGGGTTTCAGATCTTGAAATTGATCACAGTATCCTTCCATACCTTCAATCACCTTCAGGGAAAGACAAACACTTACAATCCAACGGCTTAGAAAACCTTTGTATGTGATCCGATTGATAGGCATTTCTTATTTTGATTAAATCAAGATAAATTGGTCTTCTTTGATCAACTTTCCGATCAGAATAATACAACTCATCCTGATCTATTAACTCAATTGATCAATAACTTTCAACTTGAAAGTAGAAGAATTTTTTATGGTGATTATTGGGATGTGAAATCTCAAGGTGATCAAGCTACTAATGTAGCTAATACCAGTCTTACTTTGGATTTTCATATGATATATGTATTCTTGCTCATATCAACACACATCAGATCCTGATTCAAATTGGTTGTGTATTTCAAAAAGATGTCAGGGAATAGGAAACACCTTTTCTGCTTTAAGATGTGAGAAACAATTTCAATTTCTCTGAAAATCTTTCTAGAAAAATTTGTATGACATTGAAAAGGTGAGAATACTTTGTTAATATATGAAATATGTAGACAAATGAGGTTTTTTCTCAGGGCAATGAAATAACAATTTGATATTGATAAATCTACTAAATCATAAGCCCTGGTTTAGTCAAAGTCAAATGACCTATGACTTTTTCAGCAATTCGTTCTTCCACTGTCTCAATCCACACATGGTTGCATGAGCCTATGCTTCTGGCACCACTGTTTGTGGCTTTATATGTGCCCATTCATGATGGGCCTGTCCATTGTAGAGTGAAGCACTGTTGATAATGTACAGATCAGTCTGATTGTGAACAACATGTTGATCTGGTGCAATATTTTGTGAAATGAGCTGGCTGAAGGGCTGCACTGATTTTACAGTCTGACATCTGGAGTCATAACATTTATACTGAACATTGATTGAACTCCTCACTTCCTATTGTGATTTGAGACCTTAATGTCAGCCATGCTTAATTCACAAATAACACTATATCAATGACGTACATTTAGGTATACATAAACACAACTGATGTGCATGTTCAGAGCACACATTCCATACCAAGGATGTAAATTATTGAACATTGACCCCAATTCAAGGGAAAAAATTGGAGATGATTACTCTGAACTGGAATTCATTGGGCTCCATATTGGGCGGATTCAACCAATCCATTTTGGTAGATTGGATTAAGGAGTCATTACCTGTTTGGTAATGACTCAGTAAAATCTATTCATATGTGCAAATGAGATAGAAAAATCACTGGGACTTACAGCCACAAAATCACCAACTTGCACTGGTTGTCCAGTTTTCAGGAAAGCAGAACCTACTTCTTTCATTTGATGTTGGTGCAATAATAGGTACTCCCCAGCAGGTTGAAGTTCCTGTCCAGAAGTTAAGTCAGGCTGGTAGTACGTTGAATTGGAATTTGAATTTAATATTGAATGCCAATTGTGAAGTTTGAAGCCAAAGATCTTCTCCACTGCATCTTCATTCTCAACTATCTCCTGCAAACAACGTCCACCGTTCACCCAATTTTTAGTGACTTCATTCCAGACCAGGCCTCCACTAAACAGATGAGGTGTAACTTCCACATTTTGGAAACTCTCTGCCAAGTGTGCTCCAGGGTCATGGCGGCTAGAATGAACTGAGGCGGTACGTGTAAGAATATTTGTACTCTTGAATGATTCTGTCATGTACAGTACAACTGGTCCAAGACGCCGGATGGTTGCTGTTAAATATGTGAGCATGTGTAATTTTGGCTTGTTGACCCGTTGATAATTCAGACTGATAATGCTACAAAGAAAATTGTTTATATGACGGTCTAGCTTGCAACAATATTGATCCATATTTCTAATCTCTGGGTGATAAATGATTGAAGGCATATGACTCAGGTGAGTCCACACTCCTCTTTCTTCAAAACTGAGCCATTCATAGAGGACAAACGGCGCCCCCTGAACCACAATACGGAACTCCTTGCCAGTGAGAGACAAAAAACTATGGACAAGCCTTGAGTGTTGCATTTGCTGAATATGTAGACCAGAGACATTGAAGGCTTTCCATTGCGCAGCCAAAGTTGGTATTTGTGTTTTAGGGATCTTTTGAAGGGCATCCCAATACAGATATTTCACCACCCCTAATAATACAACATGTAGGAGCTCTATAGGCATATCTTTGTGGCCATAAAAACATGGGAATATATAATGCAAGGTGAGCGTGGGGACTTTGACCCTGTTGAAGAAGATCATCTTGTTTGCGACTCACCATCCAGTCTGAAATATGGATTGTAAATTCTGTCACCATACTTGTGCTCATACTCCATAGCCAATTTCTGGGCCTCAGTCGAATTCTGTTTTCTTTGAACCTTTCTCCTCTTATCAAGGAATGGTTGCAACATTGTGTCCTTTAGGCCATGTGATTTCTGAACTGCATCAATTTTGGAAGCCATATTAGGCTGCTGTGCGTATTTCCACATTTGTTTAGTGACCATCTCAGTTTCATGCCAATCACGCAAAGTTTCATGAACCTAAAGGCGCAGAAAAATTAGTTAGGCAATGGTAATCATTCTTGAAATGAAACAGAAGTACCATGTCTCCCTCCAAGTTGATTCCAACAAATCCGCGGACAAACTGCTCTTCCTGTTTTGAAGCCTTGGAATCCACACCAAGGTAACATATTCTACAAGGGTTCAAGCTTGTACCTGGGTTTCCAGTGTTTGATATTTCCGCATGCATAGGCAAGTCCCCCAAATGTGCAAGCTGAACTGCCATAGCTAAATCTTGTTGTATTCCAGAATCATATGCGTGATATCCCTCTTGTGACAAGTAGCTGACACAAACAAAAACTGATGGTTTTAGAGATTAAACTGGGTAATAATTTTTGCACAAGCACTTACTTCAGCTGATCTACAATATTGTTGCCCAACTCCAAAGCATTGGCTTTTATTAAAGCAGCAAGCCAATGTATATTATACTCCACGTTGGCCAGTCTTGCAGGAAGCCCCAAGTATGAGAATTAGTAACACATATGCTTATTAAATCTCTTGAAATGTGACCCCGAGGTATCATCACTATACATTGTTAAGGGCATATATCGGACAATGTTACCCTGAGCTTTAGCTCGCCAAGGGTTGGGCAACTGAATTGGGGTAACACATTGGTGATCTGACCATTCTGTGAAACCATTTCAGATCAGTGTCATAGCAGTTGCATGAATAGACTAACAAGTCACTCACAATAAAGATTATTTCCATAAACGTCCTTTAAATGATGCCCACTTGGCAGAAGTATGTTCTCAAATGTTTTCCAAAAGTCCATTATATCAAAAACTGATAATTGATTGTTACCCACCCTTTCCTCCTTTGATATCTCCATTTGTGATTCTCTTGGGTGATCATAATCAACTAGCTGCAGTTGGAGACATTTTGCAACTAAGTCATTTCCAAAATAATAGAAATGAGTAGGTACCACCACTCTTTCAGTGTTCAGCTGAACTGGCTCATAGAGATAGAAATGGCCAAAACTGCTGTAGACCATAGGGGCCCGCATCCAAGAAGGAAACCCATTTAGCCATTTTTCACAACGGATAAACTCTTTCACCAAACCATCGCTTTCAACTGCAGGGTAAAAGGCCAAGTTGCAAGCTACATGTGGCTTGGCCAATCCTGAGAAAGACAGGCAAATGATTAGAAAATCAGCAGAATACAGGTACCCCAACGTGAGAAACCCCACACGCCAGTGCCTTACCAATCTCAATAGGTCTTTCAGGGGTAAAGAATGACAAGGATTTCCCAATGGACTTGGGGTGGAATTCAATTTCAACCCCATTTGGTTTTTAGCTTGATTCAAAAGCGCCTTCAGGGTCTTGTAATTTGGCAATTTCAGCCCAGCTAGACTCACTGCACTATGGCATGCTTCATACTGCCTGAAGTAAGCTAAGTCCGTGCAGACCTGTAAATCATCATTGCAATGGTGTTATAAATAAGGGGTGGATTCAAAGTACTTTCAAACTACATCTTAGACTCAGGGCCAATTTTTGTGTTTCATTTGTGACATACTTCCAGTTTTCCAAAGTCTCAGCAAGTGACTCAGCCAGGGTATTGCTAGTCAAAGCCCCGTGGTAAACCACTGAGCTCCAGCCGTAATTATCAACTTGCTCCAGAAGATTCTCTCTGTTGTCATATGATGAGTCTTCAGTTGCAGAGGAACCACCCAAGGAAGATGACTTCCCATCTGAAGGCCTTTCTGAAGAGTTTTCTCTTGAATGATTACAAACTGTGCCAGGGGAACTCCTGTTTACTGACATTGATCTTTGCCAATGACCATAAGAGTGCCCAGGGGAAGGTGTTTGCATTGTAACAGATGTAGATCTTGATGACATTGAGTGATTACAAACCGTGCCAGGGGAATTTCTGTTGACTAACATTGATCCTTTCAGATGATCAGAAGAGCAAGCAAGCAAAGTAGTTTGTATTACAACAGATGTAGACCTTGAATGATTACCAAACATGCCAGGGGAGTCCTGGACTCCAGAGGTGAAATCTTGCTGACCAGGTGATGGCATCACTGGTGGTTTATGATGCGGTCCAGGATCTGATCTTTTCTCCAATACTGCTATGTGCATAGCCACATTTTTCAAGTAAGAAGGACCCTTCATGTGGCTTGAGATATCTTTCATTGCCCGGTTCCCACAAACTTTGCAGCCATAGACAGGACCCCCATTTATGCCTTTGTGCTTGTAAAAGACTAAGAGACTGTGGACCTCAGGTCAACTGCAAGGGATTCCAGACATGAGTAGAGAGCTCACATGATTCTGGAACCATTTTTATGTATGCTTTTTTAGAGTTCACTCTGCGGGATGTGTTGATGAGTTTTATTGATCTTCACCAGCAGACATGTAGTCACAGTTCTATGAATGAAATATGCTCTGGGAACAAGATTCAAGCTTTGTGAAG
Source organism: Melampsora americana (assembly GCA_022264835.1). Taxonomy (NCBI): domain Eukaryota; kingdom Fungi; phylum Basidiomycota; class Pucciniomycetes; order Pucciniales; family Melampsoraceae; genus Melampsora; species Melampsora americana. The sequence goes on along the minus strand of JAIFHY010000053.1, from coordinate 498,832 downwards.
ATCAGTCCCTGTAATAGCCAGCTTTGTGATCACTTGTTGATGAGATCTCAATCAGGTAAGTGTGCTTGGTGAATGCGTAGAACATGTTTTCTAAAGGTTTAAAGTGATGTAATAATCTGTGTGATTGGATTATTATAAAAAGTGACAGTGCACACAGCCTTTTTATGAGGAGTATAAAAAGGCTGTGTGGTACATCCCACACGGCAGCTTTTACCCAGCTTACACATAAAGCATTGGCTGCAGCAACCAACAAGGAACCAATGTCGGTTTCTGCAGCATCAGATGAAAACCAATCACAATCGCTTTTGGTGACCAATCACGATTGGTTTTGGTTGCTTTTGACACTGGTGTCCATCCGTGTTGAAAGCAACCAAATCCATTCTGTCTCAGTAACCAACACACTCCCGTTTCTGACGTCTGGGCGGTTCCTGAAACAAGTGTGAAAGGGTTGCCGGAACGGTCGCCCTTTCACCTGCCAGAACCAGACCGAGCACATCTCTGGTTCGGTTCTGGTCACCAAAACTCTGGAATTGTTTTGGGAACCACCGAGGGCCGAGGAAGCTTACCCCCTGGTGTAGATGGCAGAGGGGCCTAAACACAACAAGAAATTGGGGCACAAGCAGATGTCCCCTGAGTTGGCTTAATGTCATCTTCAGAAGAGTCCAGAGTGTGTTCTTCAGCAGTGAGTAAGTTGTCCTTGTTCACACGCTTGTGTTTTGACCCAGTATTCATGTCAACCTTGGAACACAGAGCAATCACAACAGCACACTCTTGAGGTTTCTCTTCAGGTTGAGGCTTGTCAGTCAGATGGTCTGAAGTGGCAGTGGGGGAATCTACAACAACTTCAACCTGGTTTGTATTGGTTTTTCAATTGATTTGATCTTGATTAACCTCGGTCTCTTCAGAGTCATGGATGATTACACCAGAATTGAGTCGAGATTGGGTGAAGGAGGATGCCTGAGCAATATACAGTATGAGCAGACTTTTCAGTTACTGTGCAACTGGAATTGATGAGTCTGAACCAATGAATAACTAACCTTCCCAAGATTGATCATGACCATTGCAAGTATCACCATCCTCACTATCATTTTTACTTGGATTGTTGTTGTCATCACCAGGGTTCTCTGTGGACAGGCCGCTATCAAAAATTCAAAAGGGGTTGACATTCCCTTTGTCTCAAAAGATGATATCCATATCATCAAAGCACGGGCACATGAAATCGTAAAGCTTGGGCATGCTGTTAATACCTTGTGCAACATCCTTAGCAGAAAGACCTGCACCAGTATTTTTGCTGAATTGCTTGGTATGCATGTATTTTGTCTTGTAGCGTTTCAATCAAGAGTATAATGTTCTTCCAGGGAGGCACATTTTGGTGGAATTGTGTTGTGCATTGTATGCACCATTCAATTTGATAGCCAGAGGGGCCAAGAGGGTGCTTGCTCCCATTGCCTTCCCAGTCACTTTAATTTGGCTTCTGCTGCCAAAGAGGGAGTTTAGGACGGATGGGCTCTAAGGATAAGAAAGAATTGTCCGATAGTCCACATGGTCCAGAGCGGGACCGTCTTTACATTTGATGGGCTTGATGTTTGAATTGTCTTCTAATACACTTTGACCTTGTGCTTTGGCTGCAAGTTGTGATTGTTTCACTGCGGTGGGCAATGGTTTTCCTTTCACAGATTCACCGGCCTTTTCCAGATCCTCCGCAGTTGCGCTTTGGTACGGCAATTGCAAGTTGTTGGATTGACCTGTGGAACATTGAATGACAAAGGAAAAGAAGGTGTCGGCTGGGATGTTGTAGCAATGAGTGCATTTGATGAGGGTGAACCTTTGCAACTGCAAGTTTATTGGATTTAGGTGGCATCAGTGATGTTCACGGTATTGAGTCAAAGTAAGGGAGCAATAGAATCCAGATAATAAGCAATCAGAGAGATGGAGATGAGGATGGATCAAAAATGGTGATATCAAAAAGAAGGATTCATATGTGAATTTCCAGGTGCTCACCAGGTAGTTCCACAGCAAGGATCTTGGTCCTCAAAAGCAAGACTTGGTCATGAAAGAGAAAATGTGAATCAAAAAAGGATAAAGAGGTACAACACAAAAAAATCAGGGCACCCAAAAAACAAAGAAAAATGAATCCACCCAACTGATGTGCCTGAATATACTTCTTTTGTTTGCTCACAGTGAGGAGTTGTAAAGATTTCAAGGACATGTTGTAGCTCACAAAAGCACAAACCATGTTTGGTGCAGGTTGCAAGATTCAAAAACTACTGATAATCTAAGGCCTTCAATTCAAGCTTAAAAATTAAAATGTGTCTGTAAAACCCTGACTTGAACCGCCCTAATGTGGGCGCAGGGCCTAGTGCCTCAATCCTCAAAATGCCAGGTGACGGAGCAGCAGCCCCAGGGCACAGCACCACACTGTGCTACCATCAGCGCTGAAAGCCAGGCTTGAATGTTCAATCTGCCTTTGATTTGATGACCATGCACTCATGATCTTTGGGGTGGATAGATTTTCAAGCTCCTGTAAAAGAATGCCAAGGCGCACAATTTTTCCAACAGATACATTGAAATGTTGTGCAAGGTTGACACTCACAGTGATGATGAACTCAATCTCAAGAAAGGTATCCACGTTGTAAAAACACTGATTTACCAATCCGAGGCAGCTAGGGTCTTTATGCAAGGTCTGGATGAACAAATGAAGCACTCAGATGCCATCTGAAAGGCACATCCACCTTTGGCCTACCAAACCACTCATGTTGATTTTTCCCAACCCCCCAAGGATTACCACTTGACTTTTACAACCCCAGAAGGTGGAAAGAGACCCTTTCCCAATCACAACAGAGAATGATAGCAGATTGCTACCTTATAATGTGTCCTATGGATCCATCAGTTTCTTTTCTAGGTAGATCTCATTTGGATGAGAAGCTTTGTGACCAGAAATTCACTGACCAACATTGGGCCAGGGTAACCAAGGCCAATAACTTAGACCATTCGAATCTGGGTCAAGGGTACTATCAGATTACAAAGGCAATGGATCTGATGTTGGTACTGTCATAGACTTGGACAACACTGATGATGAAGATGAGAATAATGAAGACAAAGAGAAGGACAAAGAGCAGGACAAGGAGGGTGAACAAGAAGAGGAGGAGGGCATGCAGGAAGACCAAGAAGGATGTGATAAGGGAAAAGGTAAGGGTAAGGAGTTACTGGAGAATTGGGCTGAATCAAAGGAATTCAAAAGGTGAATAGGTGGTGGGAAAGGTGATTATTATGTGGAGGATGAGGTGATGATGACATGCATGCAAGGTAGGATCTTTTGGAAGATGCTTGATGGTCTGTTCATTTCCCTGTGATAAGTTCACTGGAACAGTTCTTCCTCATTTATTTTTGGTTGGTCCTCCATGCTTATAAGTCTCTGTTTACATATCCTTGTAACCACTGTTTTGGCCTGTGTGGATTGCTTTTTGTTTGACTCACCTATGTCCCTCTTGAGTTAGTAATCTTTTTTAATTTGTTTCTACAAATTCTCTATGTCTTGTTTTAGTGTTCCTATTGTCTACATTGATTTTCTTTTGTAATACATATAAAATTTGGGCTGTAAGATATGAGAGCACTTCCAAACACTTCATGCTTTCAGTTGCATTTCACTTCTTGCAAGGAATAAATATCTCACCAAAGTTGTCAATCATCAGTAATACACTACAAGCTCATCATAGTCAAACACTGGGCACCAAAAAATAATAATTGGATATGTTAGACGCAAAAACGGGAAATACCATAGAAGAACGACTAAATCTCAAAAGATGAGAACACAGCTGAGGATACAAAAAAAATCAAACAATAAGAAGAAAAGGATCTAGAGGATACAAAACATTAGGTGGGATCAGTATCAATGTCCATTGCCATTCCATTTTCAGCTGTGTGTGAAGCTGAGAACTCTTCCGTGGCTTGGGTGTTTGCGGAGTTCATTGTTGTTCTTGAAAAGCCATCATCATAACAAGCAGTGTAGGGTTATTCAAACCCATTTTCCAAGCTGGGAGTTTTCAATGGTTAATCTGTGAGACTATTGACTTGACCAGAAGGATACCTTCTGGGATCCTTCAACAACTCAGGTGATACCTAAATTTTCTAAATATTTACCCCAGCATCTCATCTTCAACTCCTAAAAATCCTTGCACTGATACTACCTTGTCCAAAGGTTGCTCCAATTGCAAGATATAAATCAACTTTAAAAAAGATACTATTCCCTCCAATTTAATACGTACAATATCTTTTGGGCCCTTCTTGCTGTATTGGATGCCATATCATCCCTCAAGACCCGTAATCTCATGCGCAAAATCTTCTAATATGTGTGCCCCATCCAGATATGGGAGATTCCTGAATTTCAATTGTGGTGCAAAGTTGTGATAATTTTGATGTTTACAAGGCTTTGAAGCACATGTAATAATTGTACAAGTCTGAATGAATTCAGAGCCCTGACTTTACCTGGCCTTGACTTGGATCAAGAGGCACAGGCTGGCAAATTTTAAACTTTGGCAATATCTTCTTTCCTTGACACAGCTCAGCAGAAATTAGGAAAAATATAATACTCTAACGGACTACAACTTGAAGAAAACAAACAACAATAATTGTGCAAGCCTTGCTGCTACCCGCTGTCTCATCACCAGTACTGCAGTTGGATCAGCACTGATCAGCGTCTGTCAGAAAGTATTGGTTTTCCCACACACAACGGACAGATATTTGTAATGACATTGTGGAAATCAAAACATGTCTATGGACACATAATTTCCTCTTAAAGAAGCTCAAAGCCTCATCTTATTAAAGCTTTCAACTCATAGTTTATTTGCATATCTTGTTGTCAGAGATAGGTTTTTTTTCAAATTTCTTTGGATCATTTTTCATATACACAAATCAACTTGATTCAAGTTACAATTCTCAAAGAGTCAATATATACAATCAGAAGAAAAAATTAAATCCTGTAGAGGAATTAGAAACAAATATTCAAATCAAATCAAATCAAATCAAAATCACATTAAGATACAAATCATTAATAATTAACCTTGTTTGGCTAGTTTAGAAATCACCAGAATTGAAATTGAAAAGGGAATGGGTTTGGTTTTGGGGTACAAACCTACAATGAACAAATAGTACACCACGGGAAGGTTATTCCCATCTGCAGGCGGGCCTTCAAGACTGACTGAGGTCAGTCATTTTTGCTATGCGGGCAGTCGGTCTGCAGCAGGTCAGTGGGTGCATCTGGCTACAGACTGACTGTACCCTGCGGTCTACACACAGCCTGGGACGTGGCCTGATGATGGTCCTCCAAAAGGGACTGTCTGCAGACCACGTCCTAGGCTGTGTGCAAGCAGCCAAGACTGGACCTGCAGACAGTCCCTTTTGGATTCCTGGTAGCACTTGATAGACCCCTCAAGATGTGCCTCATATGTTTTGATACAATTAGAAAAACACTCTTGATTGCAGTATAAACATTGTATGATACAGAAGAGGATAAGAAATGTAAGGATACAAAAAGGAAGGATAAGAAATGTAGAATTGGATTTGATAGCTACAAAGCAATAAATTCCTTGTACACACGTTTTCCGCCATCAAAAATTTCACGATCCTCCTTGTAAATATTATTGTAAAAGCTGGATCAAGACATAATTTGCTGAATTCGTCAGTATTGATGGATTGAAGGAAGAGTTTTTGATGTGCTCACAACGAGGTGTATTTCTTCCCTTCCTGGCGTAGTTCTGCCAGTTGGTTGTCCACTGCTTCCCAAACCAATTTTGAGAAGCCTTTAACTTCCAATGTGTATATTCGAAGCGATTCACGCCGCTGATAATCAACCAATAAATCAGAAAAAAAAATCAACACAGGAAATACAGGTATGACTGACCAAGTAAGTGTATCTTGCACGTGGATGAATCATTGTTCCTTTGTAACGTTCGCGTGCGGTCTGAAAATCATCATCTTTTTTACATAGTGTGGCAATCGAGTCAATGAGTCCACAAAGGTCAGGAATTGCCGGGGTAGATTCTCCACTTTTTCGAGGAGGTTTGATACCAGTTAAGAGCTGTAATATGATCAGAGTGAGTGGAGATGATGTGATAGAAGAATAAGCTTGAAATAAATTCAATTGTCTCACCACCAGGTGTAAATTTTCTCGTGCGTGTTTAGCCTTCTCTTTGATGTAGCTAGATACACCCTGCGCATCATCTGCAAGGACAACACCTTGTACCTTTTTGGGCAGATGCTGTGAGGTCCAATCCGGACCCTGCTGTCCTATCAATTTCTGGAATTACACTAATCAGATTCAGAATCACATAAGAAGAGTTGAAAAATAAGATTGAACTTGCTTTAATCAATTTATAAAGACTATTTTCAAGTGGCTTCTTAGTATTGGGTCCAATGATTGCAGTGTAGCCTTCAATATGTGGCTCGATGACATGCTTGGACGCCATTGCACAAACAAAATCCTAATATGTTGTATCAATGTTCACTTAGTTTTTATGAGCAGAAAGGATGTGACTTACTTTAAACAATTTTGATGGTACCCACGGAACAACTTCTTTGGAAGAAGAGCTCTGGGTATGAGAAGGTCCCTGCGAGTTCTCAGGTGAATGGGCCTGATGTTGGAGCTGTCCAGCCATCTCACTTTTAATTTCAGAAAGTTTGCTTTTGATTTCAACTTTAATTTGTTTGATCTCGTTCTTCAAACTCTTGCGGGTCTGGTCTTGAACATTGATGAGATCTTGATGAATTCTGGCTTGAAACAAGCCGAAATTGATTGATTGTTTGGGTTGATTGTCAATCTACACAAAGTGACATATTAATCAAAGGAACCATGACACCTCCATCAAAAACAACTGATTGTATTATACATTACCAAGATTACAAGCAACTTTGAGATGAGGTTCATTCAAACTAGATTCAAGTTGATGAGTTATGTTTGTTCCCAAATTGTGCTCAAAGTTAGGTAAGTCAATAGTACTAGATCGATTGCTGTTTGTGTCCTCTTGTTCAAGATTTTCTTTCTTGAAATCATCTTGTCCAGACTCTTCTTGTTCATTTTTCTTCAACCTCTTCTTGTTCATCCTCCTTTGAGTTGAACTCTTGTTTGGACTCTTCATGTTCAGAGTCGTCTTCTGCAATAGGAATCAATGAGGACGAGTGATGTGCTTTGGGGCTGCTGGCCTGATCGAGGTTCTCCGGGATCTGTTCACAACTGTTTGAGGATGTATAGGAGAGCATTTACAATCAGAAGGTGTGATGACAATAAATAAAAAGGGTAAAGTGATTAATCTAACCTTGTGGAGGAATTGGATTGTTGAATTTGGCAGGAAAGTTCCTGTTTGAGTTAATATCACCTTGTGAATGAGTGGGCTGAGAGAATTTGTTCCTTGAAATTGATTCGAGACCGTTTGAGGCTGTGAAGGAGACAATCAGATATAAGAAGGAAGGTTGAATGATACAAAGACAAAATATGAACTGACCAAGTTCACTTTGCAGGGCGATTGGGTTGTTGACTTTGGCAAGTGATTTCCTGATTGATTTAGTGTTACCTTGCAAAGAAGTGGGCTGAGAATGCTTGTTCCTGGTAGTTCTTGTGTTGATACCGTTCTGGCTGGTGGATGCATTCAAGGGATAAGGTTGGGGTTGTGATTGGGTGTTTTTGATTCGTGGCTGCTTTGATGGAGCCATGGTCAAGCAATAAATGTTGGATGGTTGATGGTCAATGGTTCAGATCAGAGGATTGAGAATTTGAAGTTCAAGACTTGAGGATGTGACATGTGTGCCAACATGTTACATGTTGGCATGCATGTCACATCTTTACTTTGAGTGAAGAAAAAAGAAATTAAGCAAATCCAGATATTGAAACTGGAAAAAAAGTTTGAGTCCATTGCTGTTGGCTCACTGCCTTCCAACAAACTCTTTCCTTTTTTCCAGTTTGAATCAATACACTTGGCTCAATGGCAAAATTGGGCTGGTTGAATTGTCAGTATTTTTATAGGATCACTCAACCAAAAGCAATCACAAGGAACTTTTGGGTCCTTTTCATTACATTCAAAAAGGACAAGTAGACAAGTGAATGCTTTTCATTTACATTCAAAAAGTAAAAGCTTGCAACAAAAAGTGAAATGAAACATCTCAGAAGATTGATGTCGATCCTACAAACGCAATTTGAATTACTTTCACTATTCACTGACCTCTTTGTGGTTTGTTGTTTGGTTTGATGTATTTGTTTTCTTGCGTCTTTTGGCACGAGGTCAAGGGGGTACTGAGGTCCATACATTCAGGCTCTTCTCAATGGCTTCGTCCCATTGAGCTTTGGAACAGCCAGAATGAGGTATGCCAGATGCTTTACGATGCCATTCCACAGAGTACAATGCCGCTGAGTTGATTATGTATGAGTTCAAATCATTATGAGTGATACAGGACTGAGAGTGACTGAGAGTCCGGAACAATTTTCCGCTCAATTCTCTTTGGATGATTGTGAGTGACCGAGCACAAAGCCTGGTTGCAGTTGTGCTGTACATTCAAAATGCATTGGATGTGCTTGAAAAACACATTGATTGGTTAATCAGATCAGCTTTTCAATTTGATAGGAAATATAATTGAAGTACTCACATCAGCTTTTATCCAGACATCATCTGTGGTAGTCACTACTTTGCGCATTCCATAGAGGGGCAGTATTCTTCCACGGTTACATTTTTTAAGCAAAAGCAAGAAATTCGAGGTAGAACGTTCATCTGCTCTCCATATAGAATAAACTCTACCAATCAGGATATTTTCTTCAATCTGTCAGTCAAATGTGATTTAGTAAAATGCTAAACACAGGTATCAATGAATGAGTAAACTTACGAGAAGAAAGTCATCAAGTTCTACTCTTTGTTTATTTTTTAAAGTCAGTGATTCGATTTGAATCCACTGGTGGTTTCTTTTCTCATTTATTAAGTATGATGGAATAGAAGCACCATTGTTATTATTCACTTTGCCTATCAGAAAGATAAAATGAGCGCATTGAATGACTGTTGTCAATAAGATCATTTATTTAATACGGAAAGTCACTTACTACCAGAAACATAAAATTCAGTTTTGTTTATGTTGAGATTTCTCCCTAAAGAACGCTGTATTTCACTGTTTCCTGGGAAGTTTAAGACAAGTTGAGGTCCAGCAGTGACCACAGTGTCCAGATCTTGATCATAAAAAGCACTCTCTGATGTCATGATCTTTGAAAGTTGCCTATTGTTGAAGGTATCTGCAATATCTTGTCCAGGTCTTTGACGGTTTGAGTGAACTGATGCGTATCTTAAGACACCATTGAAGAATTCAAATTTTTGTGTTGCAAACAAGCTGGCTGGCCCAAAATGTCAAATTGATTCAGGTAAATGAGTTAGCATGTGAAATTTGGGTTTATTTACCCATTGCGTCATGATTTCAACTCTTTCAGAAAGATATCAATACGAGACTCTAATTCCGTAAGATATGAGTCAAGGTCTGATATTTCTGTCTGAAAGATGTAAGAGCAGAGGAGGCAGAGTGAAATCCATAATCGACGCTTAGAAGCAGACAGATGTCCAAAAAGTACAAAAGGGACGCTTTGTAAGACCACTTGAAACTCCTTGCCCACAAGACTTTGCAAGAACAGGATTAATGTGTTGGGCTGAATTGGTGGAACGTTGAGACCTTTTGTGCTGAAAGAGCGCCATTGTGCTGAGAAATCCTTGTATTTTGATGAACCAGACTTCATTGTTCCCAGCCCTTTCATCTCATCACAATAAAGGTACTTTACAATACCTAAAAGAACAACATGAAGGACTTTGACTGGAGTATCACAATGCCCATCAAAGCCTAATACATATACGATAAGCTCTTGAGTCCCAGGAAACATGAATATGAAGACCACAAACCTTTCAGACAAAGCATCGGATTGAAAATATGCTGACCAAGGTCAGCATTTAGTTTATTGCACATTTCATGAACCTTGTGTGCAGGATTTCTTGCATAAGCTTGTTGAACCTCCTCAATAAACGGATCAGTCATTGTATCCCAAAGACCATGGAGGTGTCGCTGTTTTTCAACAGCTGCTTTTGAATTTGGCATTTGAGCCGTCTTCCATATCTCAATCGTCCTTGTCTGTGTTTCATTCCAGTCACGTGAGGAAAGGCGGTTCTAAAAGCATTGATCAATCACAAAGTTAGATTGCAGCCTTCAAATTACTGAGGTGTTGAAATACTTACATGTGCACTATTCTGATCTAGTCGGATGAAACTACGTACAAACATTTTGGACTTTTTTTCTGCCATCTGATTGACTTGGAGCTTACAAACTTGACATGGAGCGAGTGTGTTTCCCGGGTTTGTAGTATTGCAAATCTCTGCATGCATTGGCAAATCTCCTATGTGCCACAAAACTACAAACATGACCATGATTTCCTGCCCAGATGAAAGATCAAAAGCGTCAAATCCTTCTGTACTCAATTGGCTGCAGTATAACAAATCAATATGTGTTCATTAAGTTTCTGGACAGAAAGCAAAACTTACTTCATTTGATCAACAGCTCTGTCAAGCAAATCCAGCGCTGTAGCACAATTTGAGGTCTCTAAGAAGTGGATATTATATTCCTGGTTCAAGATTTTGGGTGGCAATCCAGATAACGTGAAGAATAAGCTCATATGTTTGTTAAATTTTTTTGATACGTTTCCAGATGTATCATCTGAGTAGAGCGTTATTGGAATGTGCTTGACAATTTTCCCTTGCGCTTTCACCCTCCAAGGATTTGTCAAAGGTATTGAAACAGATCCATTTGTCTTCAACTCTAAAACATAATTGAAATGTCTCAGTGCTCAGGTTGAGCGGATTAGTTTAAATGGAAACTCACGTTGAATCTCTTTTTTACAAAAATGTTGAAGTAAAACTACGCCATCTAGCTTGATTTTGTGAAAATCTTGCTCGAATAAGTTGATATCAATGGTGTGCAGCTTTGGTGAATCAAAATCGGGTTCGTCAGGTATTGTGATCACAAGATTGTTTGAAATGTCATCTTCAGGAATGATTCGTGCCTGAAGACATTTGGCAAATGTTTTGCCATTCCTTTGGAATAAGTAGACTGGAACTACTATCTGACTAGATATCAGCTGATAAACTTCGTAAATATAGATATGTCCGATTTTTGATTGTACCATCTGGACTCTAAGACCCTTGTCATAACCTTTCAGCCATTTGTTTGATTGTGAGAGACTTTTGATAGGGAATCCAATGTTTTGCTTGGGTAAGCAGGTAAGATGTGGGCTGACAAATGGGTTGGCCAAGTCCTAACAAGATGAATGAATTGTTCAACCTTCTTCCTTCACAGAAGAAAACAATAGAATCGTTTGTACCTACCTGTTCGATGATATCCTGTATGTTAAGGCCCAAAAGTGGTGTTCTGCTAGGGCTGTTACGCTCAAAGATCAATAGACCCAGTCGTTCTTTCAATTTTTTTTCAAGGCCCAAAGAGCACCCCAGTCTGGAAGCCTGACATCTCAGATCCGGAGGATTGATTGGAGGCGCTGATATTGTGAGCGTGAAATGAGATTTTGGGTTGATCCAATCATCAAAAGGGCAACAAAATGGTGGGATAGATGAAACAAAACAAATTAGCAATCTGATCTTATGGATATGAATGGAAAGATGTACTTCTTTCTTCTTAAAAGGAAACCAGCCCTTTGAATCAAGCTTCTTCACAGTTGCTAATTCTGCTTCAAGACGCTTTTCATGACCAGCTTCATCATCAAATTCCTTGTCTTCCAAAAGTTCAAGAGCATGATATAATTCCCACTGATTAACTTTGTCAAAAAGGCCCCCCGTGGTGTACTATATCAGTATAGTGTGATCATCAATCAGGTACATAGAAAAGCAATGAAACAACTTACTTATCAAGATCAAAGATCAAAATGGAAATTGAAGTTGAATTAAAACTATCAAAGTGGAAGGAAAAGTGGAGAAAGTGGAGATTAGGACCATATATCCAGGATGGAGATCAATCAAAACACACAAATGGGAAGCTTAATTACAGTATTAAGATTGAAATAAATCACAGATGATCGGGTGTGGGATGGTATCTAAAACTATGTAACTTGAAAAAGGAGATGGGAAGAGAAAAGAGATAGAGTTGGATTAAAGATAAGATAAGGAGAAGAAAGAGGGTTAAGAAAAGAAGCAATTCATTTGGCATGGTAGTTCAAAATAGAGGGGCCAGATCAAATTTGAATTAGTTTGAATTTTGACATGAGAAAGGCATTAGATTCAATGATGTGAAAACACAAGATGAGAAAGAGAAAATATAGTCAAGGGTCAGTTAAGTTTCAATAGACTGGTCAGAGCAAAACAAAAAGCTTGTAAACTAAGAAGAGAAAGGGAAGATGGCCAAGTTGGGGTTGGGGACAGGAAAGAACATAAAAAAGGGACTGTTGTGTGCAAGTGTCCAGAGGTGCCTGTCCATTAGCGAAAGTAGGAAGTGTCATTGAGTGTTTCTGTGTTTTTGGTAGAGTCCTTTTATTATCAAGTCCATGTTAGTCTTTTTGTGATCTTGAAGTAAATCAGAGTTTTATTTAGTATTTTGTGAAGTCTTCTCTGATAACAGAGACAAAGAAGAGTGGGACATACATTGAGTTTTTTTATCAATATCAAGTGTTTTCAAATCCAATTGTTGTTTCTTCTTATTTTGATGAGCTTGGTCATTGAGTGGAAATTTCCAATTTCCGATTTCCATTTTTTTTCATTTTATTTGAAATTTGGCCCTAGTCAAGTTTTTTTTGAGGTTTTTTATCAGGGCTTCAAGCCTGGCTCTGGTCACCACTTCCAATCCACCTTCCATCAACATTATTTGTTCTTTTTAGAAAAGGATTCAACAAAGTTTGGAAAAAAATTGGAAATATCAGAAACTTAAATAACTTTGAGTGTAGTAGTGGTACAAGATTGTGGAGGATACTGCCAGACATTACAGATTCATCTGCAGGGATAGATAAGGTTTGCAGGGTTTTTTTGTCAGGAATTCTTCTAGACCATCAGATTACTAGTAGTAAACATTAAGTGATAAACAAAGTTTTACTGGGAAAATTGCATCAAGACTCAGGTTTTTAAAATTGCTCTAGTGTTGTTTTTTTGAACTGCATATTCAAGGTTGAGCAAGGGCAGCTCAAAAAGCACTCAGGTTGCACACACATCTTTGGTGGTGATTCATTTTTTCTCCAGCTCAGGTTATGCTACATAGCCTAGGAGTTCTACAACATAAGTGGAGCACCAGCACAAGTCTGGGGACTTGAAAATGCCCTGTGCTTGTACATATCATCATTTAGGCCACTTCACATTAGAAGGACAGGCAAGCTACCTACCCCAGAACAAACAAACATGAATGTGCGCTTCACTCATCTAACTTACTTACCACCTTCCAAACCAAGGAATATTCCTGATTATCAAAGTACACAACCACACTTTAATGTTCTCCATCAATCCCTCAATCCCTTGAAAGCTCTGCTGTGTCTACCAGTAGCCAAGGATTGCAGTGGAACCACATGTAAAGTTTACAAGTCCCTTGAATGGATGCAGTTCTGATCTAGATAGATCAACACCTAAGAAGCTAGTCAAAAGACACAGAGGATACACCTGAGGGCACAGGGTACATTAATCAGACTAAGCTTCTGGCTTGTCAACGACATCACAAAGATGAATTGACCTGCAAGTTCAAAGAAAAACGTGAAGAGCACATGATTAAAGATTAACAGACAATTAGAGGAAGTTGATTCTTTTCAACAGTCTACACCCCTGAGGGGCACAGGGTACGTTGATCAGACTAAGCTTCTGGCTTGTCAACAACAACACAAAGATGAACTGACCTATAGGTTGAGAGAAAAGAAATCAGAAAATTGAAACAAATAAAAGAAAGAGTAATAAAAGAGCTATCAACCTGCAAGCTTGAAGAAAAACATGAAGAGCATGCAGTAAAGATTAACAGGCAATTGAATGAAGTCTGAAGGAAACAAAACACAGCAACACAATACAAACAAGAATGTTAGTGAGGAAGAATAAAAGAATTGATAACAAGATTTAACAATCACCTACTAATTCATTTTGACAGTGAAAAGAATCAGAACACGCAAAGGAAAAAGAGAAGATAAGTATATATATCTATCACCCCTGTGTACAAAGCTACACCTTTCCTCAACCAAACACACTAGCGCATAACATGTTTCACTAACCATCATTCCAACTTGCATAACCAATAATCCAACAACCCACAGCGACCTACATAACACCATTACACATTTCACTGGGGATGATCTATGACCAACCATAGACAATATAAGCCAAAATCTCAAAAACACATGTGACTCTTTCAAATGTAGCCACCTGAACCCAGACTCAACCATCTACTTCTAACCACACAATAAACCAGGAAACATAGGAGAGAGGGTAAGACTCATCATTATCTGTTCTGAGCCTCCCTACTAGAAAAAGCTTGCTTTGTATTGATCCATGTGATAGTCCCAGTTTGACAATTCATCCTACTGTACCTACACCTCCCGGTGGTATCAACATGAGATCAAGGCACACTACCACAAATTGTATATCACTGGCTACCTTATGCTCAAGAAAAACTACCACCTTCCCACCCAATTGGCACCTATGCGTGCGCAACTGATCAGCAGCAACCTCACGTTTGCCATGAACTTACACCGGCTCCTCAATTCCAGAGATGATCACAACCCATGCCCTGCCACTCAGACAGACCCATCACCTTGACTACACACCAGACACCTGGAGGTGCCAGCTTGAAAACCAGCCAGAGATGCGGCAGAGTTGGGGGTGTCTTTGCCTCTGGCCACAACATTAAAAACAACAGTAGATGTCCAGCACCGGCATGTCCTTGAGGTGAGCCAATAATTTTCTTGTCTCATGGTATGTGTTCATGTACTGATTCCACATTTCAAACCACAGTGCTGCTATCACCTGTACAAGGGTCCAGTGATGTGTTCAAAGCACAACATCCTAGTCAGACACAAATACAACATTTTGGGTCTAATCACTTTGGAAAATCAACACACAGCAACCCAGAATCCAACAAGGCACCTCAGTCACACACACCCAAGCAAAATTGAAATAGAAGGCAATGAGAAGATCAACGAGACAATCACTTTGGTTGCATGGCTGGGTACACAGGCCAAAGATAGTTTACCCCTTTTAACCATGTAACTCACACTGAAACCTACATTTATGTTGTAGTCCAATCCCCAGAAAATAATAGATGCAATTAGCTCAACTCACATAGACCATTGGCAGGCACTCTTAGAAATGCACATGTAGAAACATTAAAATGTGGACACATGCAAAGTTACGGTTGCTTTTCCTGGCATTGATTCAACAAAATGCAAGCCTGTTGACTTGCACTTGGCCTCAATCTTGGTATTGTCTGCAATGGCCTCTTGCCAATTTGTCAATCTGGCACATTAAGAGGATGTACAATTGCCAGTGATGCCACATGTTAAAAGCCCTCCCTTATTGGCACACTCAGATAGCACACCACCGGGATCTCAACCTGAAGACAACAAGCATGATGAGAAAACACAACACTTTGGTCAAATGCAGGTGTGACTTTGCTTTCCAATTGTGACTCCAGTGCAACACCCCAAACACACTTTTCACAGAAGCACATGCATGCTTCCCCTGATGAACCAACTGCAAGTGATGGCAATGACCAACCCCAATGGCCTCTTTGGGCCAACATGAGTGCAATGGCCAAGTTTTACAATATGACAGTCGGCAACATACCCATGCTCAACAAACCTGTGTGGAAGAAGGTATTTAGTGGTAAAGATGCTTATGTTGTATCAACTGTCTCACATTATCAACACTGGCTCCACACTACAGGCTCTGGCACCTTAGCTACAATGTTCAGATTGATGGAAGCAAAATGGTGCGCAATGGACAAAGACACTTCCACATTCAATGAGAAGAATTAGCCAAATGGCCAACCACCCTGATAAGATCCAGAAACAAAGCTGTTTTTGGTTTTGCTCAATATATTTGAATTTTGCTGTCCTACACCTCTTGTTTCATATTTCTCACCGCAGCTGCCTTTATCTACTCCAAGTCTTCCAAGTTGGACAAGTTGCACCAAAGGTCACCATGTATGATAGTGATGGACTTCTGTGGAACAATATCACTAAATACAAAGTTCTTATTGCTATAATTAAGTACAAGTATATTTTTGTGATCATTTTACCATTTTTATTATTCACTACAATTTTTACACAAACTAACCTGACCAAAATTTGTATCAGACATATGTCTTTCTATTTATACTCTGTATTGCTGAAAGCTTGTTCCTCATCAAACAACAAACTCCCTATCTCACATATCATTTGTGCCGGGTCACTTTGTATACTTAGACTGAGACTTATACATTTGTTTTGTTTGCTTTCTGAGAAGGATTATGAGAGTCCTTTAGGTTATGAGCCCAGGTATATCACCTCAATCTTTGAGTCAAACAAACGGTAAAGTAAGAGTATGAACACGGTCTGGTAGCACAAGATTTGTTTCATGCAAACCTGAAATACCTTCCAAAGGTTTTGATTTTTTTTGAATTTAATTAGCGTCAGCGTCTACCAAACCCTAACAATTCAACTCATTAACCTTTGATGAATTACCCCACATCCTCAGTCTCCCACCCTGGACACCACATCCAACCAACCTAGCAACTCAATACCAACGTTGATCACAAAATCTAGTGGATCACTGGTATTAACACATCCTAGAATCCTACAGAAGACACTGTTGATCACTTCAAGATGGCGCCTAACACTACTTCTTCTACCTTTGTCTCACATTCTTCATTCTTACTTGGACAGATTCCAAAACTCAGCAACATAAACGAAGTTGACTGGAATCTGGGCCTCAAGACATATCTGAACGGCTGACGGCCCTGCAAGTACATTGAACACGAGATCACTCTGTCCAAAGATGATCTCAAGGACCATGACAAGGTTGAAAACCTTGAATTCCACTAAGCAACAGTCCTAGAAGTCATTTGTGCTACTGTTCAGCCCACCCTCCTCCCTATCATACGTGGGATAATACTAAGAAGGAGTACAAGACCTTATTGGATCAAGTCTCACAAAAAAATGGGCTTAAGGTTGCTACCCATGTAGCCAAGGTTGCAACAACAAGATACTCATGAAATGAGACTGTATTTTCAGTTCTTCATGGAAAAAATGATTTACGCTCCCAACTTGCTGAAGCAACATCAGCCATTGCAGATCTGAAAATCAGCAATAAACTCTTGGCAGTTTTCTTACTTCTACATTTCCCTGGAGATCAATTCTCCACTATTGGTGATCAGCTGTTCAGTGATCTCAAATCTCTAACGACCTCAAAAGTCATTACTTGTCTCCAAACCAAGTCGTCTCTCACCAATGTGGATGACATGACCATCACAATGAATGCTGTTGTTTGAACAACACAATCTCAATGGGTTTCTACCCATCTGACCCTTGCTCCTTATTGTGTTGATTGCTCACCAAATGTGCTATGTGTTCTACGGGAGCACTGAGGCTTTACTCATACCAACTTGGAGTGCTCTAAGCAGCAACACAAGGCAGCCAGTGGTGGTCCTGCAATGCCAGGAAGAAATCAACAAAGGAAGATACTCAGCCAAATTCAAAACACTTTTACCTGGGATGAAAGTAATCCCTCTCTTAATGACTTCAAAGAAAGACTCAATTAAAATGCGGGTTTGTTCCAACATGAGTGCCGGTCCTCCTTCTCCTAACAATTTGATTGACAAGGAAAATATTGCCGTCACTTACGACTTGCTCAAGGATCTTGTTCCTTATCTTATTGATGAGAAAGAGGAAGAGGAAGATCTAATGCTGTGGAAATTGGAGGTTGAAACAGCTTTTAGAAATATTCCTTTACATCTTCAATATCAAATTTGACAAATCATGCGTATCAAAGACAAGAAATGAATTGACTACAATTTAACTGTTGGTTCATCAGCTTCTCCACACATTTGGTGTGGAGTATTCTCGTTAGATCTTTGGATTGCGGAATTTATCTTTGACATCAAACATATGAATAATATGATGGATGATGTTTGGGGGGTTTGTTCTAGTAAAAGTTTTATTATGTTTAAAGATAGAAGAATTCCTTCACCACAAGCTAAATTATTGTTTCTATTTGACCATTCGGGAATCCCTTGGGTGTGGAAGAAACAAATACATAGTCCAATAATTGAAACTATTGGTCATATGGTGGATTCTGACAAAATGATTATGTATCTTCAAGCTGACAAGAAAGAAAAATTGCTTCAAGTCATCAAAAGTTTCTTATCAAAACCAAAGAGTCCCTTGAAGAGTTGGCAGGAGCTTTTGGGACACGCGTCTTGGGCTTGTACTTCAATGCCTTGGGGAAGATTCACCCTTCAAAGTCTTTACAAAAAAAACAAGCGGCAAGTACAAAAAACATTTGCAGATTCCTCTCAACAAAGAAAACCAAGATGATTTGCATTGGCTGTTGAATTATTTCAAGAATTCAGAAGGAGTGCGGTTTATTAAAGCCATGCGGTGGAACATCCAAAATGCTGACTCAGTGTTTTTTACTGATGCTTATGTCCGGGATTGGAATTTGGGAACCTGGAGCTAGAATAGGTCCGAATATATATTGGGCAGAATTGCTTGGAGTCATCTGTCCCATTGATTATGGCATAAAAGAAGATTCTAAACAAATTTTCATTCATTCAGATTCTCAATTAGTTTGTGATTTATTTAATTCACATTCTCCTAATAAAATAGTGAGACCTCTGTTTTGATATTGTATATCTCAATCGGTTGAAGCGGGTGCTGATGTAAAGGTCATGCACATTTCAAGAGATGTTAACAGCACGGCTGATAATTTGTTGAAACAGAAAATGGGCATGACTCTTGTTCAAATTGAAAACCTTTGTGTCCGGATCAATGCAACTTCAGTATCATATTTCAAGACCAATCAAAATTTATCTTCAGGAGGTCAAGAAGCAAATCTTACTGTCAACAATTTTTATTCCGGTTTGACGACATGGCAAAACCCAAAAAGAAAGCGACCATCTTAGATATCTCTTTAGAAGATCTAAGAAAGCTTTTGAACAAAGATTGTTGTTCTATGGTTGCAAAAATTTCATTAAGAAAATACAAATCTGGTTTTTGTCATTTTGCAAAGTTTTGTAAAAAGTTCAATCTTCCTTTCATTCCAAATGTTTTAAACCAATGTGATTATGTTTTGTATTCCAGTCAAATCATCTCTCCCAGATTGGTTCAAGCATATCTAGTCGGCATCGTTCACATTTGTAAACTCAATTTTCCATCAGTTCCTTGTGAATCAAGACATCAAGATGTTACAGACACAATGAAGCATTGTTTAAAAAATTATTCAGTACCAGTAGTAAGAAAGAAGAATCTCGCGGTGAATCAAATTGAATATGTTATCAAGAAATTGTCTTCTTCTCATGACAATAGGTTATTTTTAGCCATGTTAGGTTTGGGATTTGGTGGTCTTCACCATCTAGGAGAATTGACTATTCCGGATGAAGAGAATTTGGTGGATAGAAGGAAAGTGATCTTACGTTATTCTGTCTAATTTTCAGACTGTAAAAAGTTTCTTCAGTATCATCTTCTGTATTCCAAAGGCAAAACAAAATGTTTAGGCACTCCGATCATCAGCCAATATTTTGAGAATACCATTGGCCCTATTCAGCTTATGAAGTCTTACTTGCGTTCTCGTGATCGTAATTTTATATCATCAAAAGAATTATTCATTACTTCTAACGGTTCAATTCCAGCTCAATCTTGGTTTCTCAAGAGATTTCATACTCATTTCAATAAATCATATTCTGGCCATTCATTACGTTCTGGAGGGGCTACGGCATTAGCACAGGCTGGAGCAATGATGGATTACACCAGGGGGTAAAGTTCCTTGGCCTCGGACGGTGTGGTGATCAGAATTGTTTAAAAAAATAAAAAAAGTTAGGAAACTCAGTAGAATATAACTCAACATACTCAAAATACTCAAAATACTTAAACTACAGCCCATCAAATAAGAAATGTATTAGGTACTGATCATTGAAGAAGGGTCATTATAATCAGGTTGAACTTATATAATCATATTTCAGTAGATCACAGCAAAACATAACCCAATATGTACAAGAGCCTCAATACTAAATGAAATCAGAGGGTCATAGAAATTAAAATAGTAATCTTAGGAATATTAAACACAGCAGCAGCACCATCAGATTAAAATGAATGACATCAGAAGATTAACTTAGAACCAATATTACATCACTAAAAAAACATGACTCATAAGTTGGAAGTTGTACAAATTAAAGAAATTAAAATTGAAAGAATTCAAAATCAAATAAGGATTAAATTGATTAAAAGAATAAAATTAAATGTAGTGGAAAAGGATTATAAACATTAATTAAAATTGCATTAGAAAGTAAAAGAATATTCCAATTTGAAACTAAATTCAAGAAAGGAATTAAAAATCAAAGCATTAGATAATTAAAATTAGTGATTTATCAAATGGAATATGGAAAAGAGGAGGAAAGATACTTACTGGTGTGTTTAGATGGAAGGATTAGTGAAAGAATGGCTGAAATCGAATTTAAAAACAATTAGAAACAAAGGAGAATATGGGAGGAAGCATCTCAAGTTTAGAAATGAATTCAAATTGAAGAAATTCACTCAAAATTAAATTAATTAACAATGAAAGTAGTCAAACCAAAAGAGTTAAATTAACAATGAATCAAATGAACCAATTAGAAAGGAATTAAATGATCAAATTAACATTCATGAGGTCATCATAATTAAATTAGTAATCATCACATCATCATCATTATCTCAATTGATAATTAAATAAACCAATCATTGAATTATTGAATATTGAACGTCTGAAACATCAAATTAGTAATCAAATAATTAGAAAACATTTATCATTCAACCATTGCATCATTTAAACTATTTAATAATGCAAGTAGCCAATCATTTAATTATATCTCATAACCTCTCAAATGTTCAATCTCTCTCATTACTAAATTTCAAAGATTACAAATAAATACATATCAAATTGAATTGAATTATTACACATCAAATCAAATATGTCATATCAAATAGAACATCAAATGATCATTACACAATGAACTAAACTCAAATCACTAGTTATCAAATTATCAAATAACTAAATAACAGTTCATCAGACAATTGAATTTAACTATTACTTGAGATGTGAGAAGGTACAGGAGGGATGAAGTGCAGGACAAGTGGTGTGAAGTTTCTCATAGTTTCTTTTGTCTCTTTTCTTGTTTCCTTTTACTCAATCAACTCAGTCTCAGTTATGTAATTGGTATAGTCAAGGTGGATTCTCAGTTTCTCTTTTCTCTCAGTCTCTCTCAATTCAATTATTTATTTGGCACAGTAAGGAGGAAATTACATATTTCAATTGTTTAAAGTTTATTTATATTGATGGGAAAGTGAATCTTGGAGCAGCATTGGAAGTTGTATATGTACACAATTGTGGCCCTTGTTTTCTTTTCTCACACTCTATTTTTCTCTCATCTCTCTCCATCTCTCTTCATATGTGACTGGCAGTGTGTATATAAACTCAGGTGTCTTGCAGGGAGGATTTGAGAATTATCCACAAATTTATCCAGGAAAGTTCCTATTAGCTATAGCTCATTGGCAGTACCAACTGGCCTATACTCTTTTTTTATTTCTGTGATCACTACTTGCCCTTTATATTAAGTTGATATAAAGAGACTTTTCATTGCTCTCTACAAAAGTCTGATATTCTTTGATTTTAACCTCTGAATCTTAGTGTGTGGTATAGCCTTTAGTCTAGTTAATCCATTGAGCTCTATTATTCTATCATACGCTTAGTTTGCTTCATTGAACACTTCTTCTAGAATTCTAACATATTAACCTAGGTTTTGAAAGGCTTAGAAAAGTATAAGGCTACAACACATTGGCCAATAAGTTGTTGGACGAATACTTTGTGGATGGTAGTAACTTATAGCTGTGTCAGGTTTTATCTTTCATTAGTCTAGTTCTTAGTAGAGGGTAGTCTGTCTGTTGATTTGGTTGAAAGTTGTATTCAAGGGGGTAGTCTGTGATAGTTCCTTTGGGATTGGTCTTTTCACTCAGTTATATTTAAACTATTGATTGCTTTGGGGAATCTTAGTCTGAAGCAGTAATTGTAGTGTAGCCCTTTTTTTTGTGTTCAGTACACACCCCCATTTATTTACTAGTCTTATTCATTTAAGCTCATTATCATTCCGTATACCCTTATCATATCTCAATATCCTCAACTCTACTCTCTTACCTTCATCTCATATCTGTAGTACTCCTCAAATTATTATTGCTCCCTCCTTCTTCTGATCTTTTGGCTCTTTAAAAGGCTCAGGATTTCTTTAGAGTAGGCTAGTTAACGCTATCCAAAGTTATTTTGACACCTCATATACTTCCTTTTGTGTGTGTGTGGTGGTTCCTTTATTTCTTTGGCTCCCTACTCAGTTATTGCTTGCTAAAACTCACATTTGCAGCAAGAGTTCCTACAACGGTTCTGAAAATGTGTTCAGAATTATCGATGAGAACACGTTTAGAAACGGTTCCAGTCACAAAAAATGTGAGATCGGTGACTGGAACCTGGATCGCACTGAAACCAACACGTGTGTTTCTCACACCGAAACCAATTCCGCCTCCACCCGGTATGAGGAACCGTCCGGAAGTCAGAAACGGTACAAATACCGTCTCTGACACGGGGATTCCAGTGGTTGACTCACTCCGTTCACATTCCGAAACGGAGTGAGACGATGTAACACCGTTATGTCATGGCCCAGCTGGAGGCGGCGTGGCTGGAATAATTGCTGAGAGTTTGGAGATGTCCGTCAAAGCCCTTTGCTGGGCTCATTTGGAAACGTACCAAAGCGAAGCGATCCGTTCTGCCGTAGCCCAGCTGGAGGCGGAGTGGTTGAATTTACACATCTTTTGAATTATCTCAAAGGCCTTGAAATCATATAAATAGCAGTCAATTTGGTGCAGCATTTGCAGCTGACTGTTTTAAAGCATACTACATATACATCTTTCCTCAGTCTTGTCTTTGAAACAATTTTTTTGGCTTCCATAATATTATTCCATCAATTTTGGATAGAAAATTGATTGTTTTTTTTGTTAGAAAACTTCAACATAGTGCCTTGAATAAGTTGTGTGTGGAACAAGGCATTGCAGAAGCTGATCTTCCCACTGGTGAGTTCATTCCGTGGATTTATATCAGGTATGATATGAGCTGATAACTTCTTGCTCTTAGGCTTCACAAAGCATGTGGGACTGACTGGTAACACAATGTATAGCTGTGGTCTTTGTGGTAATTGTGCCATGGCACAAAAACCACGTGAAGTCCGCAAGTCACCAGAAAAAAGTGGCAATTAATATTTAAATATTGGAGAGAAGAGCAGCAAGAATTCTACCAGGCATGGATTCAGCTGTCCCCTCAACTTCTCAATTACAAGAGCCACCACAATCATTACACGCCCCAGGTCACTCATTGTCTCCAAGTCAAAGAGACACCTTGCTGAGTCAAATTTCAACCCTTGGGTCATTGAGTCCTCCACGTTCCAGAGTTAGATTATTCAAATTGAACCTTTCATGAATTAAAATGCTCTCTCAAAAATTGAAGAATGTCTTGAATGTCATGAGTCTAAGATCTTGAGATGGATGAGAAGCCAAGAGGCAATATATCAGTTTTCTCAGTAATTTCTTCTGATCATGAATGAAGTGATTTAAGGAAGGGCTTCACCAGACCTTTGCTTCTTTTGACCAAGATTGAAGTTCATGTTTGTTTGAGTGCAACATCTCAAAATTTTGCTAAGTTTTTTTGAATTGATCCAATGGGAACCGGATCCAATTGTTGCTATTTATCTTTTTGAATGGCAAGAAAGCAAACTTGACAACCATTTCAAAACATTTGAAATGGTTGCGGACGTCAATTTTTCAATATCATCTTCCCTTCCTTGAGATGGTTGGGGACGTCAATTTTTCAATTTCTTCCTTTCCTTTTTTGTTCTTTTTTTTCTGCCCTCACCCTCCTCGCCTCAGATGCTTCTGAGTTCAGGTCAAAGATACCAAAGCCCTATTTGATCCAGCTATGATCAATTTGCTTCGGCAGAGAGACCACCAGCATCAATCATTCCCAGGGCGCGCTTAGCCTCGGAAGCCCTTGGAATGGACAACCAGCACCCAACAACCCCCCACCTTCAACAGCACTCATCTCAAATGAGCCACGGGCCCATCCATGACGATGAGCCTGATTATCAAGCTGTGCTAGACCACCCCAGCTTGACACCTAATAATTTGCAATCTGCAATGAGGCCTCAGTCTTCAGTCCTCAATTCCGGGGAGGACCCAGTGGCAATTACCAACTTGATCACTATGATTGGGGGACAGTTTGGTCTGACTCCAACTCAACTTTGTCAAATAGACAAAGTCTTCCAGGTAAGTTCGAGTATAAATTGGTTGAACATATTTATACTGATCTTCATGTTTGCAGCAACCCAATGATTTCACTCGTCAAATAGCTTTGCTGTGCTATTTGACATCCCAGATTTCAAATGCTCAACAGTCCACATTTGAATCTCCGGGTTTGATGAATCAACAGTCCAACGAGGTCTCCAGAAATCAATCGCCAGAACCTACACGTGAATGGAAAGGTGAAGAAACTGTCCGAGTAAGTGTAATATTATGGCTACATCCTTGTTACTTATACTAACAGCCATGTAGGCATGTGAGACAATCAAGGAACTCCTGATGAAGCCTTTGATCCAGGCATACTCAACTGCCAATGCAATTTGGAATGATGTTACTGTAGATTCTCTTGAGAATCTCGTGATTGTAAGTCACCATTATCCTCACTTATACAATCAGCTCTTCCACAACTGACCCTTAACATCAATGAGTTCTTCCATATAGGAACAGCTCATGAAACCCAACACTACGGTTAGAGACCGTGATTTGCCACCACGCTTTTGCTCAAATGATCTGGCAGCGGAAATTCCAATGCAAAAGGTTATCAAAGAAATTGCCAAATCAGAGAAGAGCAAGTTTCAAAACGGGGTGAGTCTTTTCAACTCCAACATCATTACTTCAAATTCCTTATGTCCAATTTGAACACAGCTCCTTGAAAATATCAAAGACCCAAAAATCAACACCTTGGTTCCAACACTGTTCAAAGTTTACTTTGAGCTAGGTCGCACTCGAGGACCCAAAAACCAGACCACCAGCAAAGACATGATCTGGAACGCCTTGGATATTGCTGAAAAATCCAGAATTGCACTCCTGGTGAGTTTTTAAAAAGCCAAAAAAATAATCCACCCCCATAGACTAATTCTTATTGTCTGATATAGCGCCTGGAAGGCACCATCTATCACCTTTCAGCAAAGAATTCAACCAAGCCACGCACTTCTGAAAAAGAAAAAGTGGAATGCTCAATGTGGGATAGGGTTGATGAGCTACTCTATTGGGTCCGACATCTTGAAAGGGAAAAGCAAAAAGCGTACATAACCTACCTACATTCCTACCACCATGAAATTAACTCACACCCTCTATCTGTAGCTTTTACAGATGGATCATGAAGTACGATGCCAAGCTGTTCACAGGTAAACAGACCTTTGAACAAGTTAAACAGTCCAATATCATCTGCATGGTCACCCCAGAGCTTTTGGACCAATGGATGCTCAAAGGTGAACCAGCCTTAGATTTACATCAACATTAATGGAGACATTACAGGTTGTATTGGTATTTTCATTCTCCTCAGCAACGGCAAGAACTAAGTCAATAAACCATGTAATACATTTCAAAGTTTCTTTCCATTACTACGTACATCATTATTTCAATCAACACTACATACAAATTGTCTGCTTTAGAATGTGTCATTCAAAGCAGACATGACTTACTTCAAACCCAACGTAAGTAGAATCCAAAAAAACAATTCATATTGCTCCATTGATGGAGCGTATTGAGTCGCTCTTGTGAATTGAGCGTTTGAGAGAGAAGGCAAAAACTACCCCAGCGCAGAAAAACCAGGATTTCCAGCCTAAATCCTGGTTCCCCGCTTCGCTTTGGGTACCGTTCCAGGCATGGAGGCGTCACTGGACACGATCAGTGTCCAGATTAACGATCCTGACACGGAGTCGTACTGAACAATGCGGGGACGGAATAGAACGTATCTGGAACATACGTCCGTACGTCCCCCGATCAGTTTTCAATGCCGTGCCTGTTCCGTCCACGGTACATATTTTTTTGGTACCTTCTTAACAGGCTCTGGACACGCTCCAGAGCAATTCAAATATGACACCTTTCCCGTGAAGGTATTTGTCACTGAATTTCAACGTGACACTTACCCCCTCGTGTACATCAAAAGCGTTGGTCGTTGGTCTTTGGACGCTTTTCTCAGCTACGTTTGTGGCCACACAGCTCTTCGTCTTCCAGAAGATCAAGATCACGTAATTGGCCATACTTCTCATGTGGGAGCACAAGTCTTCTTTAAATAGTGAGTCACGTTGTGTGTCAGAATTATTTCTTTAAGGCTGGTTCATGGCATCTGCCTTTAAAAAAGTCTATTTTGGTCAATGGTTTTTTAAAGCCTTAATTGTGTCAAAAGATAAAAAGTTTTTAATAAGGTCAATGGCTATATATTGCCTGTTCTATAAATTTTGTCAATGGCAAAGTCCTTATGATTCTATCTGGTTGTTCTTGTTTGGCATGCAAATATACTGATGATTGCCTTCTTTGACTAATCACTCCCTTCCTACTTCACCACTCTTTTGATACACTTGGTAGGCGGGTCAGAGAGGTGTGTTATTGTCAAAAAGTAATATCAATTCCCTCGGCTTAGGCCCTGGGCTTTGCACCAAACATTCCATTCTCTTTGGTATTTTTATACCAAACATTTCTTGAGTTTAACAAGTCCCATTTGCAATTTTTCATTTGATTCATTGTTGATTTAACATATTTGATTTGCCTAGTTTTGATTTTTAATAAATTTAATTTTGAGTGATTTTCTTCAATTTGAATTGATTTCACAACCTGAGATGCTTGCTCCCATGTTCGCCTTTGTTTCTAATTGTTTCTAAATTTGATTTCAGCCATTGTTTCACTAATCCTTACATCTAAACACATTAGTACCTTTTCTCCCTCCTTTCACATTCATATTGCTCAATTACTAATATATATACTAAGATAAATGTTCTTGCCAACTGTTCCCACACGCTGTGGAAAGCAAATCCTTGCACAGAATCTTACATTACATCATCATTGCCTCAGTTTTTACATCTGATGATCCTGATGTCCATAATATCAAGGCTCAGCAAGCCAGAGCTTTTTCAAACTCAATAACCTAGTAGTATTTGTGATGGGATCAATTTCTCAGTTCATTATCTTTTTAATGTTGCCTAATTTTTCAAGTATATCAATCAAGCTACTTTATATCATACATATCAAATTAAATCTTAACAAAAAAAGAGAGAAGAACTCAAGCAAAAAACAGAGGTCAAGATCAAAATCAGAACTTAAACAGGTGAAGATGATCAAAAGCAAATGACCACAATTGATCAATCTACGTCAAGAGAAAAAAAAACAATATAAATCAAAGAGAGAAGATTAAGTTAGCTATAGGTCAGGAACAATCAGATATAGTGGAAACAAACAACACAAAAGGAACTCACTTAAAGTCAATCAAAATCAAATATCAGAAGTGATCAGAGTGTGTAGATTGAACCTAAAAAGCACAGAAGCAAATAACAAGCAACAAGAATCAATACATTATAAGATAAATCTAGCTCTTGGGTCAAGAACAAGAACAAGATGTGTAGGAAAAAAAAGGAGCTCACTCAAAGGTTGAATGCTAGGAATTGAAATTAGGGATGCTATCAAAAAGGAAGAGAAGGATGAAGTTAGTAAAGAGGAGAAGATGCAAGACCTTACTGAAGAAAAGTAAAAAATCGAAATTAAGAATGGATAGAATAAACAAACAGCAAACTTACTTGGCATGAAAGTTCAAAATTGAAGGTCCAGATCAAAATTGAATTAAGTGATAGGATGACATGAGAAAGGAAAGTAGATTGATGGAGTGTCAGTTAAGTTCGAATGGATTGGTCAGAGCAAAGGGAAAAGAAGTGCAATATTAAAACAAAGGAGAGGAGGGCTAAGTTGTGGTTGAGATGGTGGATGATATGAAAGGGGACCTGTTGTGTGAGATTCATTTGTTTTGGATGTCCCTTAGTGGAAGGAGAAGTGTTATGAAAATATGAAAGGGGACCTGTTGTGTGAGCTTCATTTGTGACCTCTTTCCATCAATTTGGCCACTGGTTCAATCAATAGGGAACATTTAAACAACTATATATTGCTTTTTATTGAGTGTTATTGTTTTCATGATTGAGTCCAGTGTTAGTTTTATAAAGTCCTAGAAGTTTTTGAACCACGTTTTTTTAGTGTTAGTTAGCATTCTTTGATAACAGAGACAAAGAAAGAAAGAACATACCTAAAAGTTTTGATTGTTTTTGAGTCTTGAATCTTGATCTATCTGTTTCCTCTTTGCTGAGCTCGGCCATTGAGTGTTTGGTTTTTATTTTTATTTTTTATTTTTTTCATTTTTTCAAATTTGGAAATTGCCAAGGCTGCTGGCAACATAGTCACAACAGAAGAGGACAGCCTGCCAAACCTGAGCCTCTTATATCAAGTCAAGGCCAGGGCCTGATTTTTTTTGAGTTTGTTTTTGTGTCAGGGCTTTTTGCCCTGACTCTGGTCACAACTTCAAACCCAACATCCATCAACATTTTTTTTATGAAGTTCAACAAATTATACAAAATTAGAAATTTGAATATATCTCCAGCTAAAGTAGAGGTACAGTGCTGTTCAGGGTATTGCCAGACTTCACCAGACCTT
Organism: Melampsora americana; assembly: GCA_022264835.1. Classification (NCBI taxonomy): domain Eukaryota; kingdom Fungi; phylum Basidiomycota; class Pucciniomycetes; order Pucciniales; family Melampsoraceae; genus Melampsora; species Melampsora americana. The sequence goes on along the minus strand of JAIFHY010000053.1, from coordinate 469,830 downwards.
GCGGATCCATCTACAAGGATAAACAAAGCTTACAAGAAATAGTTTTTCAAATAGTTTTCAACAATCATCAAAACCAGTAACAGTGAATACAGAAGGATTAACAAAGTTTCACATCAAAATTTGTATCAAGACCAATGTTGTGAGATTTGCACCACTATTATTTTTGAACTTACATTTCAAAGGCTGAGGGCACCTTAACAGCACCTTTAGATTGCCTCTCTCTTGAGTGGCATTTCTTCCCCTCCCCGGCTCAGCCTATGCTAGACTGTGTGGGAGGTCTACAACGCTAGCCCTCATCATTTTCATCTTCTACGCAACCCCCCTATACTCCACCAACCGTTCACAGACCCCTACATTTCCCTTATTTGGTGCAGTATATTTACCCTTATACAACCTCTCCTACTACAGCACCTTTACCCAGCCCTTTGCCTCCCTTACACACCCACTCTATACACCATCTACTTTTCTACAGACCTATAAGCCACCTTTCCTCAGTAAAGTATTTCCATGCTATGATGACTTGGATTACTGCAGTGTCTTTATCAAGCCCTCAGCCGTCTCTGTCAGCTCTCAGTACTAACCAGTAGTACCAATGGGCGACGTATAATAATAAATAAGCATAAAAACATCAATTACATCTCATGGCTCAGTTTCAAGAGTCAAGTACATATGATTTTGCATATGCAACATGTGCAAAACTTGCATAAAAGAGTGTGTACTTACACAACCGTTATGTGAACCAAAACTACATATATTTCACAGCCGTAACATGGTCTTAACAAATGAAATATATGTTTAAACAGTTGATAACCATATGACTGTAATAACCTAACCACGCAACAACAGATTGTGTGCACTTCTAGTGTAAAGATTCTCAAGGTTTAGAGTACATAATCCCTGAGAATCCACTCCTCCTTATCACATCATCACATTAATATTCAACAACTTTACAAATAACTCATATCAGCTTTTTAGAACTTTCAAACTTTGTCTAAACTTCCACAAACTTTACAAGCTTCATTCTAAGAACTGTGAATTATCAACCTTGTGTCTTGTTGACTGTTGTGTGTTTACATCCAAATTTGTATCTCCCTGATTAGACACCATAATCAGTGAATTTTGTAATATCCATCAGGTGGAATTACTTGTAAGAAAGTAGTCCTTGAGTAAGGCTTATATCAGATTTGGGATTCATCTGATATAAGAAACTCTAAACCTGCGGGGAACCTCTATTAGTCAGAGTATAAAGTTCCCAGTGTTAAGACAGACTTTAACACTACCCTTATTTGATCTTTCTGTGTCAGAAGTGAATCAATTTGGGATTGAGAACTGTGCATCAGTTGCTCTTATCTATAATTATTGTAATAGACAATAATTAACCCAAAATCCCTGGGCAAAATCCTTTGTTCAAAGGTCATCTAACTGCAGTCTTTACTTGTGTAATTCAAGTAAAGCTCTTTTGCCCAAGTCTCATTCCATTCATAGTTGTGGATAGCAATCCCCAAAAGTTTAGTAGAAGTCTTACCAGCTTCTACTACCTTTTTTATTGACTCTACTAGCCAGGCAGAAGCTAGTAGGCTCACAGTCTCCACCCCACGGTAAGATACACACATCTTCCAGGGTTCAGGCCTACAACCAAATGTTGCACCCCTTCATGCCTTTGCCATCCTACACTGTACACCAATTGGCCACCCACCTGACCTACTGCACATTTCAACTGTGCACTCGTGATGGCTTGGACTGGACCAGTTTGCCAGGCCAATTCCCACTGACATTCATGTCTGCCCACCCCCATCTGTGCTAATTCAATGCCACAGGTTGTCCCACTCATTCTGTTCTACGCTCAGTATAAAGATGAAGTGTTGGGACCTTATTTTCCTTCTTTTCACTTCTGTCTGCCGCCAAATACTTTCACCACCCCATCCTCCTCTGTCTCCTTCACATTGTTACCTATCTTGCTTTTTCTCACTCACATCACATACCATGCTGTACACACCCACATATTCATAAACTCCCTGCGTTTTTTTCCTCCTTGCCATTTGATTGCCTCTTGCTCACCCCCACTTCTGTCCTACACTACTCTCTTGATTATGTCCACATCTAACATTCCCGTCAGACAATCAGTGGTCAGTTTTCTCTGCAATTTCCCTTACTCTCCAAGCTCAAGCTTACACTTTTCCAACGCTTCCTCCTTCAGAAGCACATAACTACTGTGCTCATGTACTGTGGCAATCACATGTAATGGGTGGAACGGAGACAATGTGAAAGAATATGATGGCAACCTCACTGCCTATTGCTTGGCACCCCAGATTTCCAATGAAGGCAGATGTCACTGCGTCAAAGCCCGTTTTCTCCCTGTTAAAGACTCAGGGGTCGTGAGACACTTGGCTTCATTGTTGATTGGAATAGCACAGTTGTTTGCTGGGTTGTGGAGGTACACACATTTTGCCAGCAATTGTCACCTATCCCCATATTCAGTTTCCCCTTCATCAGGTCACCACGGTCAGTCCTTGTACCAGTAACAAAGCCATGGATGGCAAAACAACCAACCCAACTGATCAGGTGACTGCGGCTGGAAGGGTTAGACTGGCTAAGTGAGTTATCACTTCCATTCAATTTTGATGTAATGCTCACATTACCTCTTTAGTAATGTTTGAAATACACTAATTGTGACGTTTTACCTTACAATGCATTCTTGCTACTCAAGGTTCAATGCCACATCAATGGTGAGGTCACTTTGGGAATGAAGTCAATCAAGTAATGCTACAAGTACATTGCCAAAGGACATAACCACAGTGTAGTTTGTCTTGAAGTTGAAAATGAAACAAACAACATTGTAGATGTGCAAACCCTTGCTTCTCCAGAAGGTACGTCTCTCTCTGTCTATCTATGACTTCTACAACTCTGACACACTATTTGCAGCTATTTGGGGGCTATATAAGTTCTCTCTTCCAGGGCGTTATTCAGCGATCACACAATTAATGTTTCACCTTGAAAATTCCAATATGGTTTACTTCCACCAAACTCAAACTCTTATAAATCAAGTTGAATCCGACCAAGCACAAAAGTTGACACTCACAGAATTCTTTAAAACATGCAATGCTGGCAGAATGATACCCAAAACAAGGATCCCGGGCTGGAATTTGCTGTACGCAGATTTGCCAACTTACTACTGGTGGTCAAAACCTGAGAAGGCTTGGGTCTGCAGAGTGATCAATACTATTGCTGTTCCCCGCCTGCACTTTGCATTGCCAAGTCATGGATAACATTACTATCTACGACTACTTCTAAGTACGCTCCAAAGGCCGAGGTCGTTCATGGATCTCAGGTCTGTCAATGGCGTTGTTCACCAGACATATTTGAGTGCAGCCAATGTGTTTGGCCTTTTACTCTTGGACACTCATTTTGATGCCAGTCCTACTGATGCTACTGCATGGAAGACGGACCAACAACACCGGGAAAGATTTGCACCTATGTTAGTCCACAGCCTGCCAGCCTGCCCTCTGGGACTATGGGAGGATTACATCAATGATCTAACTGACAACTGTGAATATCAGCTTGCCTTGGTTTCACCACCTCTAAGACCCAGCTCCAAACAGCTTTACAATTACAGCCTTTTGCTTTTAAAAAGCTCTGTACTTTTGATGGGGAAGACACTTAAGGACGTCGGTCTCTTGGACATGGATGTCCAACTGTTGTTTGAGTTCAGAGGTGGTACCGTCAATGAGGAGGACACAATTCTGCCAATGACGGTCAAGGCTCTGGGAAAGAAGTATTTTGACATTGAGTGAGGAGCAGCTGACAATCTTTGAATTGCTTCAGGAATCTATTGTGTCCCCTGAGGGTGCTCTTTTTTTCTTTGGACCTGGAAGTTCAGGAAAGCCTTACCTGCTCAACACATGCCTTCGATACTGCAACAGAAACAACCTCCCGTTTTTCACAGTCGCTTCATCAGGGATAGCTGCATTGCTTTTGTTGGATGGTGGCACAGCACATTTGGTAGTGAAGATACCAGCCAAAGATGTGAAATCTGCAACAGTGCCACAATGGTTCCAACCTACAAATCCAGGTCATGGGGTGGGAACCCCAAAAAGTTGAAAGAATTGAGAATGTCAACGCTGACCTGCTCCGCCCAATCACCAGACATGTCATCTACTGACTTGTACTGCTTTGCTAGGCCTTTCTGTTTTTTGAGAACATATTCATGCATCTTGTTGACTGTCTTGTTGAGGAGTGTGATTATTACTTGTGCAGAAAAGGACATACCAAGCTCCATCCACTTCCCAGCCTTCAATAGTGTATTGGCATGTGAGTAAAAGTTGTTAACAACCTTCCTTTTGACGCCCAAAGAGAGTTCGTATTGCATCACCTTCACATAATGCAGCTGTATCATCTCTCCTGGATTTTTCTGCAAGGCTCCATCACCTACCTGCAGCAGCCACCAGGCAAGCACCTGTATTTCCTTTTGAACAATAGGATCTGGGTTATCATGACCTAACCTCATGTTCACTGTTAGTCTGGATTGTATTACGTCATCCCACAGATACAAGTTCACCAGTCCATAACACAGCCAAAACAAGAGGCAGCTGAATAGTCACCAGAGTTCTCCATTCATCTGCTTCCAACTCCCCATGAACCTGGTTGCTAAGCTGCTTGATAGATTGAGAGATCCAAGTAGGTACATGCACTGTAGGTAAGAATTTGTTTATTGACTGAAGCATATCCAAATCAAATACAACTTTGTTTTTGGGAGGGTGAGAATAGCTTCCATCCCAACCATAGTAACAATCATCAAGTGGGTCCAAGGAATCATCACCTGATGATGTGTCTACTCCTAATTCTGCCTCTGCTATAAATATTCCAACTTCATCTTCAGCTTGATCATGAGTATAACACTGTCTAATTCATGTCTTAGAGCTTGCAACCAAACCTCGGATTTAGATTGTTGTCATTGGCTTTAAAGGAGCTGTGTTTAGGACATCTTCAGACATTGCCCAAAATTGTGTCACATGGCAAGCAAGGAGACCTAGAATTATATTATGCGTTGAATCTATAACATGATAGTCTGTGACCTTCCAGTAGTCTAACTTTAGGATGACTGAATATTGAACATTGTGTTCTTTGAAGATGTTTTCACGCTCTTTAGCTGTGGGTGCATCATGTGCCGCAGTTGCCCAGGATCTATGTTCCTCTGAAGTTTGTGGTACCGAAGTACTCTGATCAATATCATTGATATTGGATCTAGGAAGATAGCAGGAAGAGCAACTGTGGCCGGCTAAACCAAGCGCTTGACAACATGCTGGTAAGTCTGCTATGGATGTCAATAAACCACCTCGGATAAGTCAACCATCCGGGTAGAGAGGTGTTTTTGTTAAGAAAAGTCCCCTATGCCAAAGTTCCTTGAGATTGGAAACACCAGGTGCTAGGATCCAGTTGAATTGCTCAAGCCCAGGCTCGTGAGCTCCAGGCGCAATTGCAGCAAGATAGATACTTTCAGGCAAGAATTGGGTAGTATAGGGTAAGGTCAAGCATATAATCACAATAAATGTATCAGTTGCTCTATGACCCATTTACTTGTTTCCATACGGATTGATACCATCAGTGAACATTGCAAATGTCAAGTTTCCTGATTGTGATGTGAATTGAACACCATCTGGTCCGTGGAATGTCTTCCAAATCTTTGATTGATGAATGTCTTCAATATTCCTTTCTCTATCAAAAGGTTTTTGAGATTATGGAAGTGATTTGTCAAGCTCTTCTTCCATATAGGGTTGAGTGATGAAACAATAAATCCATGTGATCAAGTCTTGAACAGCATACTGTCGGATTGGACGGCCATCTGGTTGAAAGAGAGGGGTTGAACAGATTTTGGTGTTGTCTTTCAATTGGTTTGTTGATTTTTGTTGCAATGGCAGTTTGTTGTTGTGATCTAAAAGCTTGAGAGATCCTGTAACATGATCATGCAGATGGCAACATGTAGAGGACAAGTAGTCTAATGGATAAAGTGCAAAACACTCTGGGCAATAGTTGTAATATTCCAACATAGGATCTATCTTCAACCATTTCATAACAGTGTGAATCGTGCTTGGCATTTTTTGCAATGCAAGCTGAGTTGTGTATTCAATTGGTTGTGATGTATTGTGAGGAGTGAAGCCTGATGATGTTATATGAATTTCAAAATTATTTCTTTGTGCTTGTAGAGGCCAAGATGATTTGCTGAGGGAGGTGTGGTAAAAGATAGCAATACATGAAGCTATCAAAGATGCGTGAATCACAATGGGGTTGTCCCCCTCCAGTGAATGTGTGATAAAACCGCCTGTGGGTTGGAAGTCAGCCTGTGCCCCAAAGCCGACGCCCCTAGGGGTCTCCGAGCCCCTACCCGCTCGGTGCGGTTTTGGGGTGACCTTTTAGGTCTTTGGGGTTGCGTGCAACCCTGCGGTTAGGGGTGTGGGCCTGCCCCTCACCCCTAACCCACGCACCGCGCTCTCCCCGCGGGGTCTCAGCTAATAACAATGCTATACTGAAACCACTGTATCCTGATTGAGTCTTTTATTATCTTTCTTTATGGGTTATTCTCAATCATCAGACAGGAAGATGGTGTAGTATATATGAGATTGATCTTACCTCTGGAATAGTCAAAGGACAAATCCAAGTAAATGTACACTATTACGAGCAAGGAAATGTAAGCTTCTCTGAGGATTCATCTTTTTTTCGATTTAAACCGATCTGATTCATACCATTCACTTGATTTATCAAATTAGGTACAATTAAACACACGTCATACACCAATCATAAAGCTTTCATCAAGTTCAGGTCCAATCACACCCACTCAAGTGTTAAAATCGATTTCTCAAGCAGAAACAGATTATCAAAAATCAGTGAATTTAGCTTATATGGAACTTGGTGATGATACTTTTAAACAACTCAGAAGGGCTTTACCTTTTACAAAACGAAAGATTGATTGGAATAATATTAAAACTAAGATCGTCTTTAATGATAAATGAACTATTTTGTGAATGATGATGAAGAAATGTCTTGATGTGGTTTGTATTGTTTCTAGGTTGGTTGAATTATTTTATGATGAAGTTTGAAAAATACTCAAATGTAATACATAGATCTCTTTTTCTCCATTCAATGATTAAGAGAGAAAAAAAACCAAACTGAACTTTTGATTCAACAATGATAGATATTGCATATCTGCTTCAGAGAGGCTGATGAGTGTATTGATGATTCTCAGAAGAGAGTGACTCATGAGATTCAGGTTTGGTGATGATGATCAACAAGACCATCTTTGGCTCTCGGTCAATGACTCACGTGAATGTTCATATCAACTTATAAGTTTGAGGCTCGAAAATCTACTTGATATCAAGCAAGCAAATCATGTCCGTGACTGAAAGTTACGGACATGATTTGCGATCCTGGTACCCAGCCCGAAACGACCTGACACCCTGGTTTCCAACATCTTTTTGGGCTGGGCACCTTCATCGCGATCAGATGAGCGCTTTCAGGCTGGGGACCAGCATTGTTATTAGCTGAGACCCCGCCCGAAACTATGTAGGCCCTCGCAATGAGTCATGAGCGCTCTCATGGTGAAACAAAGGTTGACCTGGCCGCCAAGCTCAGGGTCAGGCTATTCCTTATTTAGAAGGTTGTGTTAAGGGATTGATAGAAACAGGGTCTCAGATTGTTTTGGGCTGGGTACCAACATTGCAATACCCCAACTCAGCCATTTCCGATGTTGGTGCCCAGCCCAAAAAGATGTAGTCCATTGCGATGAGTCATGAGCACACATTGAAATGTTATCATCATTTAAACCCTTTTGCCTTCTTATCTTGCTCCGTTTTGATCTGCTTCCTTTCTATCTTGCTCTGTTTTGATAATTTCCTCTCACCATCACCATCATCATCATACAATCTTATCTTATCTCTCTATTCTCTATCTACTTCAGTTCTTTATCATCATAAACTACCCTCGTCAATTCACTTCTATCTTGCCATCGCAGCCTAGGCCAATTATCATCTCTCACATTTTCTTTCTGTTTGCATCTGCCACAACCTGCCTGCTTCAAACCTTGAGCTCATCTTGACGCATAACCCAGAAGCTACAGGTTGTGCAGGTGTTGCAGTAAGGAAAACTTGGGAGACAATATCAAAAAGCCAAAGCACAAGTTGCCTAGCACTATTCGCTCTTGTAAAGCACATTCTCTCCGACAAAAAGGTATGCGCAAGAAGAATCAACCACCACCCAACCAACGAGCCACCAAAATTGCAGCTTTGACGGAACTCTATGGACTTCCACCCAAAACAAAGTTCTTATTCTTCAAAAAAGGGCAGCCTAAACCCTTTCGCATCCACTTTGGCACTGTTGTTTGCCTTGACGCAGACACTAGCCAACTGCTCTTAGTTGCACGCTTTTTTGAGCGTTCTTCTTCCAACCTTTCTCTATTCAAACAATACAACCATGCTATCTCAACAGTCTATCATCATGCCAGGGCACGTGGACTGGTCAAGATCAACGGTGCAGTCAAAAAGGCACGAGCTCTTCAAAAAAAATACGGCAAGATGCACGCGGCTGGATTTAGGCCTGGATATGATTACATTGTCAAAGGAGGTCCGTTTTTTTTGGTAGCATATTTTAAAAAACTTCACACTAATTTATCTTTGTATCTACTCAGGTGCATATGTGTTCAACGCAACCACCAGCGGCCAGCTTTGGCGCATGCAAGAGGATCTTGAGCCTCAAGGTAACCTGCCAGCCATTGAAAACTTCTATGCCAAGTGATTTGCTGGTCTATCTGCTTATGCTTTCAAATCCAACGCTGAACTAGCTTCAAGAGTTGGTGCTCTGTCTTGGGCCTCTGAATCCTTCTATGTGTCTCCAAATGCCCAGGTATTCGCCTCCAACATAGCTGTTACTTTTGACAACTTTGTTAATGCCAAACACACAGACTTTGATGAAAGCCAGTACGCCTTTGGTTTTTTTACTCGCATCAATTGTAAGACTGGCAAACTCTATTCACTTAAAAACGACCAGTTCCAGGGTGATTCCATTGGTGCACAATTTTTTTTGGACAACTACAATGTCATGGTGGACTACGACGCATGTGATGGTGTAGTTGAAATGCTCTGAGCGTCTCAAATTCACCACCACATTGCAGCTTCAAAGACCTACAACCACAAATCAATTCAAGTCATCCCATCAAGAGGCAAGATTACTCGATTTGGTTGTGCCTGCCAAATTTCTAAACGTTTGGTTGAAAGGATCAATGAGGTTAATGATATGCGGGGGGACCTATGTGATGAAGATTGGATGAAATTGCGTAGCACTCTGCTCACTGGCTACCCTGAAGAAGTCCGTAAAAAGTTGGCACACCTAGCTGAGAAGAAGGGAATCAAACACTTTTATGATGACCTTTACCTTGTTGTTCCAACCTGATGACTGCATACAGCTAATTTTTCATACTCCTACTTTTTTTCACCTAATGCAAATATATCCTATTTCTGTGTCTCACGCTTTCTATTTTTCTTGCTTTTTCCTTTGGTTGTGTTATGCCTATGGCCCTTGAGTCATTGGATTTCAAAACACATCATACTTTGTATTGAAAAAAATGATCATTCAATCCACCTCTTTATCCTGTATGTTTTGTCTCAAACTCCACCTTACATTCCATCCATTCTCATTGTAAATGATCACTACTGATGCCCTAGATCAGGTGAGCTCCTGGTCTTATCTCGTGAAGGTCAGAGGGTTTGCCACTAAACTCATTCAGTGGCAGCTTATCACTTCAAGGTAAAGCTAGCTGTAGTGAGATTAAGCACATTCTCTCCGACAAAAAGCTATGCGCAAGAAGAATCAACCACCACCCAACCAACAAGCCACGTTAAGTAAGAAAAATTGTGATATTGAAATGAAATCTATTATTTAATCATCTTCATCCATCTCCATGTGAACATTTGAAAAAAAATTATATGACAAACGGCCAAAGGTTTGATACCATTCTTTGAGACGCAAAAGAATCTCAACACTTAGACTAGAGAGAGAAGCCCTCTGAGGCGACAATACTCTCTTTGTCTTACTGAAGGCTCCCTCCGATGCAGTACTTGTTGCTGGTATTGCAAGGTACATCTTTGCCATTTTAGCAAGGCCAGGAAGATAACCAGCCTCGCTACGTCTCCAATATTCAAGCACACTAGTTCCTCGCTGCTCACGGACTTCATTCAAGTAACAATTGATCTCGCCCTCGATTGTAGAATCTTCTGTGTTCTCCTCGGGTCCGTAGATTGCATCAGCAAAGTGAGAGGATTTATGCTTCTTCTTCTTACTAGGTGAGGGTGAAGTTGTTGTAAAAGTTGAAGCTTTCCTGAAGAAGTGGCACTTGAAATCATCAGGGGTCATGCCATATTGGATGAAGAATTGAGCATGATCCTAGATTTGCACATAAAGTCAAAATATGATATGGGTTTTCTTTAAAAGAGAACGAACGGACCTCAAAAAATTTGATCTTGAGGGATGGATCAAGTATTGTCGAACAAACTGGGGCTGGTTTTTGTAGTACATCTTGGAAATAATGCTCAAGTTTGCAAAGCATATCTTTTGCTGCTGGCATCAGTCGATCATGATCATACTTTTCCTTCACCTAAAGTAAGAAAAGATCATTATGAGCAATGTGGTTATTACTTTAAAAACGGACAGAGAGTGATAGATTGTACCTTGAGCAAATCCTGGATGATAACAGTGTAAATTGGTATGACTTCTTGAATTGTTGGAAACCTTCTCTTACAGAGAATATCAGTGGCTTCACTGAGTGGTTCAAGAAAGTCACACATATGTTCAACGTAATTCCATTCGAGTGGGGTGAGAGCAAATCTTTGGGCTTCTTGACGTTCACAAAACTTGATACATACATTCTTGAGATGAAGGGATTGCTTGAGCATCAAGTAAGATGAGTTCCTTTGTGTAGGAACATTAATGGTGAGTTGGTTCATGTGAATGGGAATGATTTTGTGCTGAGTTAGCGGTTCTTGCTCGTCGAGATTGATTGGTTCATGATGCCGGAAGCTCTCAAAAGCTTCATCTTGCAAAGCTGTCACACTATCGTCATCCTCCTCCTCATCCTCATCTTCTCTTCTTGATTTACGTTGTCCGCTCCCTCTACGTCACCATTTCCATTTTCTGAAGTGTCATAACCGTTGCCTTCTCCCAAATTTTCAGATCGGAGAAGGTCTATTACCCTAGCAAAAGCTTGGCTTTGTTGTGGAGTCTTTCGAGTAAACATCACGAGTCCGTGGATTTGTGCATAGATAGTACTAATCTTGACCAAGGCATTGTTGGGGGGGTCAATTAGTAAAGACAACGTTGAAGGTGCTTCACCGTCTTGGTTTTCATCCAAAGCGGTTTCATCACCAAAAACCTTCAAGCCCTCCTTTGCAACTAGATTGATGACGTGGCCACAGCATCCAAGCAACATATCCTCTTCAAAGTAGACTTCCAGATTTTCGGAAAGTAAGTGTCCCATCTTCAGATTCACACTTGCATTGCAACGCTGATATCTTTGAACATAAATTATACTTTCTCAGGTATTTGAGAAAGATTTTTGTGAAATTTTTTGCATCATGAGAACCTAGGTTGTGTCAGATAGGCAATTTTGAATCAGCTTGCGGTCCAGGAATCAAAATTATCAAGCAAAACTGAGAGGAATACCTTCGATTTCAGGCATTCCAATTACCACGTCCATCAACTTCCAATTGTGCGTGATGTAATGACTGGTAATACCTAGAAAAGCCCAATTGTTTGGTGAGGTCCAGGCGTCTTGAGTGAAAGCCACATATGGCACATCAGCAAAGCAAACGGTCTTCATCCAATTTTTGTACATATCGTAAACCTTGTAAGAATGTTGAGCCATGGCATGTCTCTTTACAATCATACTGTCGGTTTAGGGATTCACAAGTACAAGTAGTTCTTTAAAAGACTCTTTGTCAACCAGGGCATACGGAAGATCACATTCAGCCATTAAGTATGTGATCGCCGTTTTGAGAGTCAGACCGTTGAGTTCCTGGCCACAATCACACATAAAGTTAAACAAAGTCATCCATTTGGAAAGTCAGGTCAAGAAAAACCTACCACATGTTCAGTATTGGGTTTCCTGAAGTATCCCGAACCACTTGATTGTGTGTTCACATCACTATTTGGACCAATTCGATGTTTTTCTAGATGATCAGACATTGACTTGGTGCTTCCAGTCGCACACTCCTTGTACCTTTTGCCACAACGATTCCCAGTCACGGGGTCTACGACATCACAACGATTTTCGCCTTCGCCCCTTTTGGCCCCCGGAAACTTTGTAAAGTGATTCCAAACGTAGCTGACACGGATCCGTTTACTTCCTATAGTTGTAGATGATGTGTGAGTATCATTGTCCGACTGATAGCTTGTGTCATTCAGGGTGGAGGCTGGCGCAGAGAAAGGCATGACAATTTAAGAAGGCAAATATTTAATGGGACCCAAAGTTTTCCAACTTTTTTTTTGATTTCAAAAATAAAAAAACCTTTCTCTCTCGTTCAAATAATATTTGACATTAACTTACATTGCTTGATACTTCATCGCGTGAGACAGAATCCTTTTCTGACATTGGCATCACAAGCGGTAGTTGAAAATGCCAACTTCCTGTTCAACTCAATTTCTCAGGCTTTGGGTCCCCGCAAACACCGGGGTGCCATAATCAGGGTCGAGTTGCGGTTAGGGGCAAGCCCCTAAGAAAACACACGGGGCGGGGCGGAGTTAGGAGCGGGGTGCAAGACAAAACTTTGGTTTGGGGTGTGGTATTGCAAAAATCCGCATTTTTAGGGGCGGGGCTCAGTGTGAGTTGGAAGAGATATGAATTAGCGCTGGTGTTTCAACAAAACAATCTCAGATAAACAGCATTGGGACTCCTTAGATCAAACATAGTGACATCATCATCAATCTCCATCTCAGTATTCATATTAGAGCTAGCGCCAAGTTGGAGCGAGTTGATGAGCCAAATTAGAGTTTCTGTCTAGTGGCCATGGATTGTCATCACTGGAATCTTTGGAGGGATTTGAATCTTCAGAGTCATCAAGACCATCACTGAGGGTGCCTAGGACTTTCAACTTTTGATCATTCAGCTGATGAGAAGCATAAGTCTTGTGAGTTACTTGAAGGCCTGGGTGATTTCTACCATTATGAAAGTGGGTGTTTTTGCTGGATTTTGAACAAAGACAGGAATATGTCCGCATGATGCAGTTTGATTGAATGAGGGTACGCTAGCTGTTGATCTGGATGTGCTATGTTTAGATAGGTGACAGAGAAACTAAGAGCAACCTTGAAGTGGAGAAAACACAAACAATCAGATTGGAGGGGACAGATCCCAACTGCAGAACAGAAGAAAGCAGAAGACCCCCTGCTGCGGGGCACATGAAGGAGGTGGCTCCTTCTACACTTTTGCAATTTCAATAAAAAGACATACCAAACATCATTTCATGGGTTGATATGCTTCACAATGATCTTTGGGAGACTAAAATTGATCATTTGAATTGAAGATTAAAATTGTATAGAGACTATCAACAAGAAGAAGAGAACAAACATAAGAAATTAGACAGATTTATGAGAAAGAAGATCAACGGTTGGAGGGGAGGAGTTTTTTAGATATCATCTCCATGACTGGATGCAAGATTGACTTATTGATTTGTTTGATTTCAGCCTTTTCTGTGGCGTCAAGTTGGTCATAATATGCTTGAGAGATACAATCTTTGTAAATCTCATTGGGAGGAGCTATATCACTAATTGGGTTACTATGACTGCAGCAGCGTATTCTAGGCTGAACTCCAGGAGAAGACTTTATGGGGTTATTCCGGAGTTGGCTCCATCTATAGATTCAAATATTGAATCCAACTGACAGCTTTGCCATTGTATGATGTGGACTTTGCAGTGCTTGCAACCTTTGTCTTTGTAGTCCGTCTCATCAGTACTACAACAGTCCTGTAATATTTTCTTTTGATCAAGATCCTTCAAGAAAACACCTGTATATTCCCCTGATTGAGTCAGTTTTATCATGATTGCGGTTGCCATCTTGAAAAGGAACGTATTTCCAGGACAGCAGAGTGACTCTGTAAAGTCTGGACAAGAAGATTCAACTCCAACTCTCTGCATAACATCTCAAATTATTCAAAGTACCTTTGGACTTGCTTTCTCCCCACCTGGACCCCTTGGATAGGGGAAATGCAAATCCTCTGTTTGAGCCATGGATGGCTGGTTGAATTCTGGAAGGTTGTTTGCATTGTCAAGTAATTCTTGGATTGAAATATTGGCAAACCAGTTTCTTTTCTCTGCAGGAGTAGCGCCATGAGGAATAATCTTGTCATCCTTTTTCAGCCCGTAGAGGGTCCTTATCAGATTTTTTCTCAAAACCTATCAAACAAAGGGTTATCTGAAAAGGTTTGTGTCTATGGAGATCCTATACTACTTGACAAACCACTTTTACACCAGTCATCTCCTTTTCTGTCTCTGATGGAGGATGTTCTTTCAGGAATGATTTCCCCGTAAGAATTACTGAATCTGATAGAACTTTGAGGAAACCAGTGACTTTTGCTGGTGAAGGTTGTACAGAGATTCACATTGATTGCCAAGTCTGATGCCAAAAGGCTGATACACATTCAAAAACCTTCTCTGTGAATGATTCTTTCTTCAATTGAGAAGTGTTAAAAAACCCAACAGAGTAAGCAGGCTCACCAGAGTGAGAATTGAAAAGTTCAGGCACTGTGTGAATCATAAATCAGGATGTCAGGTAAATCCTGGTCCTAAGAATCTGGTGACTTACTGATATGTTGTATTGTTTCAAACCAGCTTCGAGCATTAAACTTGTTCTTGATCACTACAGTTCTTGTCCCATCTTCAATTGAGTCTGAGAATACCTGATCCAATGGTTCCCCCAATTGTCTTTGTTCCAATAAAGAAGTTAAAGCTTCCCATGGAATAAGCTTTGCATTCTTCCTGATTTGATGACTGGTGTATGGTAGTACCAGCTTATTCAGCTCCTGCTCTGTATCAGTCAAACCTAAGAAAAATTTGACTAAGATTTTGAAAATTGTCAGCAGGTTGTGTTGTATCAGAAATTCAGTTGGAATCTTACTGTTGGGTACTTCCACCACCGCTTCCTTCTCTTTCTCACTATTCTTTTTTCAAACTATCTATATCTTTTGTTGGATTTGTGGGTGTTGAAAACTTGTACTTTTTACTACTGACATTGTATTTGGAAATAGCAACCATCACATCCTTGTCCTTAGATTCCTGGAACTGTTTGTATCCGCCGTTGAATTATGCATCTCCTCAATATGCTTGGATTTGTCAACTACACGTTCAGGCTTGGAAGACTCATCTTTAATAGGCTTTGAATGTGATTTACCATTTTCCTCTACAGACTCAGCTGATTGAACTATATTGAGTGTTGAATGTGATACACCTTTTGAAGTTGGAGAGTTAGGGGACTGATTCACAACAGGAGCTGACTCAGTTGTTTTTGCTTGTTGATCTGGTTGGTTAATTGTACATTCAGATTCAGCTGGCAGAGTGAAATTCAGAGTGGACTGGGGATCTTCAGTTTCCTTTCAGTATGAGTAAATTGGCTGACAACAGGTGCTGACTGTGATTTGTTGGGGCTCTGAGACTGACCAGATTGTGCTTGCATACAACTCAACTTCCCCTCCTCATTTTCAGAATGAGGAGGAGAATCATGAGTTCCAACATCTTCAAAAGAATCTTTCCGCAAGTCCAGGAACACCATCAATCTTGATGTCCTCCCTCTTCCCTATGACCGCTTCTATATCAGAATGGTTTGATGAATTGTTCTTCTGCTCTTCTGCACTGTTAGTGAGCAGTGCTTCATTTTTGTTGGGGTGGAGAGGCTCTTTGCTTGGCCCTGGTGTCAAGATGGGATGTACATTTGTCTTCAAATGAACCTCTGTTGTATTCGAGAGCTCAGATGGGAAGCTGCATTTGGTGTGCAAGTCCTTGTCCTTGTCATCCAGCACAATGAGAATGTTGTCTTCAGCTGGTAAAGGTATATTGTGGATTATGGCTGTTTCCAAACAATACAAGTATGAAGATATCAAGACATTGTCATACCGTTTCCTGTATTTCACACCTTAGAGTCAATCTTTCAAGTTCCTCTTCCATTGGGGTTGTTATGCAATTCAACCTTATTGCTTCTTCTAGAGCTGCAATAAGTTTAGAATAAACGGGGAGCGTAGTTGAGGCCCACAAGGGCTTTTTGTCTATGGTAATCTCAGCAGGATTCTCAGGATTGCACATTCCTTGTGCCAGTGGAGCATACGGGAGACAGGTGTCTCTTATGATCAATAGGAAGTGGGACGTTGTTGTCTGGTTTACTAGTTGAACAATTGGCAGAGCTTTCCAATTTTTCTTCCAACAAATTCCCAAATTGCTAGAGACCGTTGGGAAGAGCGTATATTTTTGTCGAAGCTGAGCAGGTGGATCTTTTGAATGTTGTAAGCTTTCTGTCTCTGAAACATCCTTGTCTTCAATTGTCATGCCAGCTGAATTAGATCGATTGATTGTGACAGATTGAGATATAGAAATCATGGCACTTGAGTAGGATAGAGAATCTGTTGAAGCAGACGTAGGAGATACCATTGTATTATTTGATGAAGATTGATTGGAAGCTGGTAGAAGCAATTGTTGACTTTGATTCAAATCATCAGGTTGGTTGCTATCTTTGAAAGGCTCAGACTGTAGATGATCGAGTGTGGGATATTTAATTTGAGCTGACGGATCTGGGTGAGACTCATGATTTCAGTCTTTGCTTCCAAGATCGGAGGTGTTGATAGTGAACAGAGATTCTTGCGCTTTGGCGCTCTGAAATGCAAGCTGGTCCAATATGAACAATGGATTGTCTTTACAAGGAGTATCTTCATTTTCTGATGTAATACTCGGCTGATTTACAATTTTTGAGAAAGTTGATTCATTAATATCATTAACATCCTTAGGGTTTTCTATGGGACAGTTGCTGGAATCGCCTCTATCAATGGCAGGTTCACTGGTTGTATTGGGAGTGGTTGGTGTTGATTTAACTTGATTTTCAATGACTGTTTTATATAAAGACATTGATTCCTTGATAACTTGTAGACCTCCCTTGCTAGTTGGCTCATTTGTCTTATCCTTATTGAAGGTGACTTTGCTTGTTGTGACTTGATCTTTGTCGTTCATGTTGGTTCTTAATACATAAGGTGATTCACTGAAGACGGATACAGATTCTGAAGGTGGTTGGTTGCAGTTATTGAGGTTGTACTTTTTGAGTTTGCCTGAAGATCTGAGATGAGATCGGCTGAAGTCTTGGTATGGAAACTGTTAAAATCAATCAAGATGATAATTAGCTATATTCAAAACCTGAAGCAGTCAAGAAGGGAAGGGAACTTACATAAATTGAGAACGGCACTTAGTTGGTTTCTGGGTAGCAAATTTGAGAGAAGTTGGCTTGATACGGCGGGTGGAAGAGAGAGTTGAATATAAGCAAACTTCATCAACAATAGGAATCTGGGAAGCTAGCCAGGCGCGCAGGGCCAGCAACTCTGGAGCCAGTTCACGGAAGCTCTCAAAGCTGTGAGCTGATTGGAGTCAATTTCCCCTCTCACCACTCAAAGGCTCACAACTCAAAGACTTGCACACTTCACTACTTGCCTCCTAACATCATATGCAACCACCCACCTCGCTGCCCACCCTGTTCAAACTGCGCCTATCTGCCTTACTGTTAAAGAATAATTGTGACCTCCTCCTTCTCCTTGTTTGAAAAACTCATATTCAATCATCATTTGTAAGAAACTATCAACCTCTTCAATTCTATTACACATATTTCAATCTACATAATGAAAAAACAAATACATCATCCATCTTCTTTGAGCAATTAAGATTTTTGATTTTGCACTGCTGGGAGTACAACGTACATAGTCAAGTTTTTTTAATCAGTATGTTCTTACTAAAGGAATAGAATCTGATTACTTAGCCAATCATAATCAATTGATCTAAAAAGGCATTCCAGGATCGAATCATTTTGTTTTGATTTCAACAATGTTTTCTGATCGAGAATCACTAACTTAGTCTTATTTGATTTTAGTAGATTTCCGTGGTTCTTGTGGTAAAATTAAGAGGCAAAAATTCCAAACCAAACAGATGAAAAGATGGATGAAAAGAAATTGATTGAATGGTTGCTCCTACAAACTACAAGATTTGCATTTATTGATTCAATCCCGCCACCCCACATTGATACACAGGATGCATTGATTGATATCTATCCATCCCGTTCTTCTAGAGCTTCAAGAACAGCTCACAATCAATCTGCAGGAAAAGGAAACCCAATAATTTCAAAAATAGGAGAGGAGTTGGTGATTGATTGGAATACTAGTTCTGAAGAAGTTGCTAATCAAATTTTATCTATAACTTTGCCAAATCATAGAGAATTCAATCTTCAATTCAAAAATACTTTAAGAGCTGAAGAAGACGATTTGAAAGACTTTGAGATTAGGATCCATATTTACTTCAACATTATATATCTGATGAATTTGGAAAAAATTAAGTCAACGATCTGATGGAACCAGACTTTCTAGAATGGAAGGCAAAGATTACAATGAATATACCAGAAAGAGAATGTGGAGTAGAAGTTATAAAGGTGAATATTTAAACTTAACAGGAAAAGAAGAAACCTAAAGAAATGAATCAATCAGAGTGAGGACAAACCAAGATTGGAGATAAGGAAAAGTATCAAAAGAAAGAAAAGGAATTCAGTGCAAAGTCTTGAAAATGATGATTGATTAATCAAAAATTCCAAACAAAGCATTTCTTATGATCAAACTCAGAGGCTAATCTTTCCCAAAGACAAATCAGTAAATCTATCAAATACTAACTCAAAGATAGATATAAAAAATCATTTCATATTGTAATCAAACTGAAATTTGAGGAAAAAGATCAGTGGATCTACTTTATTATTATATCATCCTGATCAATTTGAATCCCTTATCATACAGCGTCTAGATGTTGTAATTTAGATAAAGATAAAGTGAAAGTGAGGCAAGTTGGATCAAGAGTTGTGACACTCTTGAATGAAATTCATCAAGAACTATATATTTTGCAAGTATAAAGTCTTTCTTAATGATTCATTATATGTTGTAGAAAAAGGATTCTTCAATTGTATTCACTAAATGAAAGGCTGATTGATTGAAATCCATTTCAACCGGTCAAATTTGTTCAAGTTTCCTCTTTGAGGCTTGGGACATCTTTTGCCTTTTTCTTGATGAAATCTTGACGTGTCATACCTCAAATTGCATGTTTAATGTTGAAATGTTTCGGTATTAACATTCTGTTCTTGGATTGCCTTCACTGCACAACAATCTCTCAGGTTTTAACGTTACAAAACCTATGTATCTCTCAATTCAATTACTGTTCCTATTGTTGCAGACTCCGGAATTTGCTACAATGATTTGGCTGGTGATTTGTTTAGTTTTCTTCATCTTCTTTATGACACTTGATTTAATTTGCAAGCCCTAAGGGTACCTTATCACACTTACTTGAATCTGAAAAGCAACACATGAATGTCATTGTATCAACCACAGAGAGATGACATGTGTGGTCATAATGATATTGAGACAAAGAAAGATCAGCAGTTGAAAGTGGAAATTTTACCAAGCACAAGCTTTATCTGCAGAAGAAACATGATCACAGCTCACATTGATTGGCAATGGGGAGGCAAAACCTTAAAACTGAAGTCTAGATATGAGATTAGGAGTGAACTTATCTCCTCAGGCGTTATGGTGTTCCAATGACTTTTTGATTCCAATGATTCATGACCATCCACTTCAATCGGTGACATTTGATGCCACTTTAAGCTTATGACTTGGCTTTCCAGCATCAATCTGATCCGCAACTTTGGGATAAACAAAGGTCTCATAAAACCAGTTTGCAAAGCTTCAGATTCTGACAGTTCCCAAATTTCAGAGCTATCTTTAACGGCTGAGAGTCAGTCTATTTACCAACAGGTTGGCATGGTTGAGCTGCTCAACTGTAACACTTCAGAATTTTAACTGAGGAATGTAAAAAAAATGTGAGCTCAGCAGTTCAGTTGCAATTGAGGTTTGGCTGATTACTTCTCTTTCCTGTTTATCTGGGAAGCTGAGAGAGATTTGGAGGATTTCTACCCAAAAAAGTCCCTTCAGCTTGCCTTTGAGCTGCTTCCTGAGCTTGTGTAGTCTCAAGGATATTCAAGCCCCTCCTTACTGAATCTGAGTTCTCCAAAGCATGCAAAATACTACTCATTTGAAGGAATTGAGAAAGAATCCTCAAAACCATATATATATAGAAGAGAAAGCCTTCCAAATACTGTTTAAGCAGTTTTATCTCAACACTCAATTTGAATATTTCAACTGGAATCGGTTTCATCAGGTTTCATCACTTATAGATTGTCCAAGTGCTTCAATACATGATTCAATCAACCACGCCCAGTATCACTTCTTCCCCCAATGACAAAATGAATGAACTGTGGTGTAGACTGGAAGTGGCTCTGAATTCAAAACACCTTGGTTTTCTTGTTACCCTAGATACGGACATTGATTATAACCAACATAAATGCAGCATTGGAAGGCTACGCCAGCTGATGACTATTTTGGAGGTCAATCAAGAAGCTCTGTTGCCCCAAACAAAGAAAGATATGGTGGTTCAACACCACAGGAAGTTTGCTGCTCCTATGGGTGATAGCTTTGTTCTTTCTTGTAATCAGAACTCCCAATAAGGATCTTTGCAAGGATCTTTGCCAGAGTTTAACAGGGATGTCCGGATGACAATTGCTACAAACTCTTCACCTGAGTGCTCAAAGTCTGTGGCAGCCGCCTCCAACTCTTCCCCAACCTCTTCAGGCGCGGATCTACGGAATCCTGTTCCAGGTAGACGGTCTAATTCAATGGTGGAAGAGCTTTGGGAAGGTCTAAAGAAGAATGTCAAGAAGCTGGTCTCTCAAAGATTCACCAAATCAGCACTTGTTAAACTTCAGTTGCACATAGAAAATAAAACAGGTTGGGTATGGGAAACTCATCAATTCAGCCTGGCAATCTTTGACGTCCTTATCTACTTAGCCTGGAGGAAATTTCAACCAAGGATTGTGATACTATCCGTAAAATCCTGCAAGGTTGGTGCCCTCAACTTGGGATTCCCCTCAATGTAGCAATGAGCCGTCCAATACTGCTAGCTCTCTACAACTTGATCTGCATGGAACCCGAAGAGCCAGGCCTGTTCCAAGGGGTCCACTTTGATATATTTCCACTTCATGAGCTGCAATTTGACGAATGTTTCACTTTCTGATGGAAAGTTTCAATTGTAATCTTCTTCAGTTGAACAACCACATCCAGCTAACTTATTCATTTTTCATGTTCACAGTGACAACTTCTTGGTTATGAAGATAACTTATTTTGCTATAGGCTCTCTGCAATTTTTTTATGCATTTGAATGTTTGGATTTTTGAAGAAGCTATGTAGAGAGATGCTAAGAGTCTGGAAGTCTATGTAATTATACTACAAGTTACGGCTCAGGGGGGCAGCTTCCTTAAGATCTGATGTGGGTTCCAAGAGTGAGAATCTAGTAATGATTACAGATGTGTGATGCCAAATTGAATGAAATAGTTGGACACCAAGAGTTGGATTTTCCTAACATAGATCTGGAGGGGAGAAATCAAATTTCTTGCCTCCTAGTTCCGCTTCAATCTGATCAAAGCTCTACTACTACTTTTTGAAGCTGACAAGGGTTAGAGGCTTCCACAAAGATCATAAAAGGAAACAGTACACTTTCAAAGGAAATAAAAGGTAACAATGTGAGGGAGTAAAATTGGAAGGCTTCTCTATTGACACTTATCCAAAGTGCAAGTTGTGATGAGTAATCTGGAATTCCAAACCAATCTCAGACCAGTGCAAGTGAGAGAATATATGTATTGTAACTAGGGAGTGTTGATTAAATCAGATTGTTGTTGTCCAAATCTTGAGCACATGCTGAGAAGGGACAAGTTGGTCAAAGTCTGGGAAAGGGAAGAAGATTTCGGGAATGGGGCTGAATAAGATAATCAATATCACAGCTGTGAAATGATGACGCTGGGAAGACTCCTTTGTGTTGCATGTGACAGATCAGAAAACTGTATTAATTTTTATTCCACAGGGGTGAATCAGTTGCAAAACAGTACAAAACAGTGTTTTTTGTTTGGTTGTAACAAGTTTCAGTCCTTCCTGCAAGGTGCCTTTGTGTTCCTTTGTTTGATCAATTTGCTCAACATCTTCATCCACCTTTACCAATTGAAAGGGACAAGTTTGTGTGTTCTTCCAAACGGCTAAGCAATCTCAGAAGCATTTTATGAGCTGTGAGTATCCTTTTTCTCTTCATTCACAACAACAATGATAAGCATCCTTAGCAAGATCAGCATGCTTTGCATTTATCTCAGTTGTAGAAACTAGAAAGGATCCTTCAAATCACTGGGAAATCTGTTCCTTCAATGACTGAGGTATTATGTATAAAGAAGCTTCTATGATTTGTGAACATTCCAGGTCAACAAAATCATCTCAAATTAATTCATTGGTTGATCTCTTCATCAAATCTATTTCCAAATCAAAAGTTTCTTTATATACCATACCTATAAGCATATTTCTCACTACTAGTAACTCTGAATCACCTGCTCCAACTAGCTTCAACCTCGAATCTTACTCCCAAAAAATGTCAAGCCCAGACTCGTTTTCCTCTTTTGGCTGCCCTAGAACATTCTTATCGAGTCCCATTCTAAACCAACCTGATTTATATTTATCTGATACCCCTTTCTCTAGACTACTGGATCTGCAGCGCGTGGAACAGCCCTGATTCAATCTCTAGAAAGCGAACCAAACCTTCAAGTTCAGAATCCAGCTTTCATACTCCTCCCAGCACGCCACCTTCTTTACTTCCTAGATGTTGTCCAGGCCTGGACCCTTTTGGCTGCTTGATGGAACACCGCCGCAAGTCCTCACCTGGACCAAGCTCAGAAAAAAATCACAGCATCAATCCAGGACAAGAGGAGGTTCCAGTTTCGCCAGCTTAGGGAGGCTCTTTACCTTATCTACACCTACTCAGGCCTCTACCTTCAACTTCCAGGTGACAAAAAGAAGGCTGCTAGGTTCTTGTGTTCCCAAGATCTTGCTGCTGAATTTGTGGAGAAATTTGACAATGATGCCAAGTGGGAATGGCTGAACAACCAAGTCAAAAACTCGCGCTGGTCAGCTTCAAAACCAATCCAAGCAAAAATGAATTACATAGTTGAAATGATTAATAGAGCAGTCAGATCATGCACATTGTTTATTTCAAGTTGACTTATCCAAGTTGAGATCCACAAAGTGAATCTGGACTTGAATGAATTACATGTTCCAGGATTTCAAGTAAATTCTTTGTACGGAATCCTGAGCCCTCCGCCAGGCCTTGGTGAGACATCAAGATAGGAGCTTCAGGGATAACAGGCATGACACAACCAAGACTTGAAAGGTCTGAAGCAAAAGTAGAGTGTGCTATGGGGGGATACACAGGGTCAACTTGAGACAGACATTGGATCTCAACTGATATGTTATAAGAGCACCAATTTCAGATGGGAATTCGCATCTGTCATCAGGAATGGATTAATGCTATGAAGCTTAAAAAATCTAAGGAGGAATAAATACATTGACCACCCATAGAATCATAACTAGGCACAAGTCACAAAGTAAACAATTCTATCTACCACTGAAAACAAAGTGACAATATATGTGATTTTGAGAGGCCTCAGCATTCTCATGATGGCTCAGCAACACTCCTTATCCTGACCTTAAACCTAAATCGTCTTGACCCAACAGACTGATCTGCATTTTGATCATGGTCATTAGCAGTTAGGGTTGTTAGGGGATTTACTGAGTATATGACCCCTAACCTTAAATACTGATTCTGCTTAGTCAATCCATGATCTATTTGCACAGAGATCTAATGAGTCAGCCTCCCCTCACATTCCCACAGGGGGGGATTTTATGATGTTTGCAGTGAGAAGATAAAATTGGGGATCACTACATACACACACAAATGTAACACGCTTGTAAAGTTAGCAAGCTGTTGTGCTTTGGTATTTAGTGCATGTCTAATTAACCAACTGGTTGCTACCTTGTTATGAAAATGAATCTCACACACTGTGTGCACCACAACTACTTCAACTAGTTTCCGTGATTAATTTCAATCACAACCGCAGCCTTAAACCAAGGAATGTGGTCCATGATGAAAGAATGACATTCTTATGATTATAACCAAGGATGCTTATTGTGTTCTGTTTGATCAAAACTGTGGCTCAGATGTAAAACTCAGGACAGCTCATTCCCTCAGTATCCTCCTTCATTCTGACACATCATGAATGGCTTTCAATTAATTGCTTTCCCTTGAAGGAATGATTTTCCACTTGGAAGTTGATTAATCTTCACACTGAGTGGTGTAGGGAATAAAGTATCACAAAACAGAATCAAGCGGCACAGTGGTTTATTCAATCTTTTCACAAAGTACAACATCCTGTTGTTGCTTAAGTCCTTCACATGTCCAGCGGTTGTGCAACCGGATCATCTCCTCCAGGAAGAAGCTATACTTTACTTGGTGCATGTTGCAACAGATTGAGTTGAAATGTGCAAACCAAACCTTGATCACTTTGGCAGTGGATGCATTAAATCTCCAACCTTTGGGGCCTTTGAGCTTGGGGACAAGGACTGGACCACTTTTTAGTTGGCAAGTAGTATGAGACTCTTTGTGTGAATTGATGTACAAGGTTTTGGCGGTTAACATTATCTTTTGGAAGTGGTGTGCGTCTGCTGGGTTGGTTTCAATATGTGGGTACAATCCAACCGTGTTGCCATAAAATATGACTTGAGGCATTTGAATTGGGAATATTTCTTTGATGAAGTCCTATAAGGCAAGACTTGAGCTCCCTGATGTTCCCGCTCCTCCATGTTGTCAAAAGTGAGCTTGTCATTGTTGGGTTTGATCTGGCTTGTTTCTTCCAAAGGAAGAGCAGTTGGATTAATATTCAGCTGGGCACCAGGCTGAGTGAACCTGTTGGGCAGGCCAAAAAAGGAAGTATTGCACTCCTTGAATGCTTCGCATGCAGCAATGTGCTTTGAGCTTTCACATGTTTTGGTCTGCGGGACTGCCATTGCAATGCATGGCTGGGCTTGGCACAAGTCTTTCAGGACGCTATGATAGGGGCAGTATCAATGGCCTGGGTATGTCCCATTCATTTTTGTTGCAGCTGGGATTGAGTGTCTGCAGTTGTAACTTGGAGATACTTTTGGTAATGGCCTTGGATTCTCTAGTCAATTGCATCCTCAACGTGAGCTTGAGATGAAAATCAGATTAACCAATGCAGAAAGTTTTGAAGCACAAAAGGTTGGAACAGACATCTCGGACATCTTTGTTTTGCTGTTGTGTTCAGGTAAAAGTTTTCGATGTTGAGTGATGTTATGTGAGTCAAATGGATTGGTGTTGCATGGGTTGCAGTTATTTGAATATTGATTACGAAGCTCTGTAGGAGAAGTCTTCATGTTGAATAGGGAAATGCATGTAGGGCAGTAGACACAGTGCTCCATTGACACCTCCAGATCCAACCGCTTGGTGATTGTTTGCATATCCTTTGGCATGGCGCCAATCAAGTTTTCAGTGAGCCAAATCTAAGAGGTCAAGTTGATGATCCAGGTGAGGTGATCTCACGCTACACAACAATTGGCACAATTCATGCTACAAGCCAGGTAGATCCAGCAATGTATTCTGCCAGGTCACAGGGAGTGAGTGAGGTTTGCACTTGTACAATATTGTACAAGACCCAAGAATGTTTGATGTTAACATCTTGAGTTGTTGTATTGCATCCTGGGTATCTTACTGATAATAATGTAGGACTTGAAATGTTCTTCACAGAGAGCATTGAGCAACTAAGGATGTCTGTCCCTCTTACAATCTTCAATGACAAATGACAAGAAGAAGCTTGGCACTACCATGATGAGAAAAAGGTGAAAGCGATGGATCAACTAGATGTCAAAATATATACTCAGGTTTACCATATCCTCACAAATTTTCTCAACCATTTATGGTATGGTCAATCATCAATTATAGAAACTTCCAGAAAACTATACGTTATGAATTCAAGTTTGAAATATTAGCTGATTGAATTCAAAAACATAAAGAAAACATAGAAGAGATAAGAGAAACAGAATGTTGGATTGTAGCATTTAGGTATGATCTCGGGATTATAACACTCTTCTTCACTGAGAAAGTGATGGATGAGGATGGATTTCCTGGACCAATTAACCTCTCAATCTGTAGGGAAAACTTGCAAGTGATTTGTTTTGCAAAGGCAACAAATTCAATGGAACAAGTTTTGAAGACAATCCTTACGCAGAAGGTGGCAAGAGGTTTGGTTGGGATCATAACACAGGTTCTCTGAAACATGGAAAACAATCTCCATCTAGATCACCATCCTTCAATAAACCAATTCAGATGAACAGAAATAGCAAAGTCAACAATTCTCAAATGATACAACTAACCAGTACACCTCTACAATCCCAACCACATTGAGAGGAGGAAGGGAGTAGAATCATCATCAGGAAATACAGACAAGACGTAGATTCACAAATTCATTATTCATTCCCCTACATAGAAATCCTGTTCTGTTCAAGGCCTTTATTCCATATCTATATTGGGTATCTTTCAATTCTATTTTGATTTTATCCATTAGAGGTAACCTTTGTCACAAATCCCTCAGAACATCTTTGCAGTTATCTATTAGATTCTAATGATCTAAATAAGGTGAACCAAAGGATCACCAAAAATACGGTGATAGCCCTGATAAACCTCAACAAATCTGTGTGACATGCTTATAGTGAGACCGTTGTATGTGAAACCCCAACCACAATCTGACAGCCCTAACTTATTGCTAACTGGACAAAACCTTTTGTCGACTAATTACAGAGCAACCTGTCCAAGGGCCCAATTGTGGGAGTGTGCATGTCTAGTTGGTGACATCCTTATGAGTGGGGTGCAGGTGTGAATGCAAAGTACTGAGTAATGGTGTAATTGTGTGATCAAGTATTCCCCTCACCCTCATCCTCTCATAACACCACCCAACCCACTTTATTGTTTTTGTCTTGCTATGTTGACCAAGCTATTTTTCAAACATGCTTCTCCGTGATTTTGCAATTCAATCCACCAGCCAGTCACCAGACCTCTTTGCCACACTCACTGTGGCAGACTCCGTACACTTTTCTTGGCTCGCCAGCAAGGTCAAATATCACGTGAGCACTTCCTTACATCTCACACCTTACTCAAATGCCTCTGCATTCCTATGCGTCCCTGTGTTGCACTTCATTGTATGCTTGCAAAACAATTCAAAAGCCTTACACATACACTTGCACATCAATGGTTACCTTCACAACACTGATGGTGTACACACAGTTAAGACACTGATTCTCAGTTACTTGAGTACGTGACTCAAGCACTACCTGGCGTCCTCATTTACTGACAACTCAAACTATAGACCCAGAATGTGGCCCGGTATATAGGCCTAGTTATTATTCCCAAGATAGCCTTTGATTCTACTACACGCAAACAATGGGTTGCAATCAAGAATTTGAATTGTTATTATTACATGAGTACACGTTTGGCCTACATGTTATGAGTGCTACAGATGTTAGGCCAGTAAGTTCTCTTTTGCCCTTCCCAAAGACTCAAGTTAAATCCAGTGACTGATGATGAATGTGAATGTAGTGTCTCTCATTTCACCGTAGTCAATTGGTATAACCTGATCTTTTCAATGACACCCCTCCTGCAAAATTCACCCCTGGCCACACGTTTATGCCATCAATGTCAGAGGAAGAGTGTTGGAATGGTCTGATGCTTGTTCTTTGAAGATGCATGCGGATCAAAGAGGCACCCGGATCGTGGTCAGCTCAAGTGGAACCAACAACATACACTTTGAGTCAGCAATCAAATCACACTTAGACCAATTACTTATTGAAGGAACAAAGTATTGTGATCAAGACAGGTTGGATCCACTGACAGGCAAAACCTTTTACAAATGTATGTGTCTTGTTCCAAAGGTTTTATTTTTGCCTGTACTGTGGTTGTGCATCCTTTGGATGCAGCAATCCGCGCCGTGGTCACGGATGGTGTGACCATTGGGCACTGGCAATGCAGTGCGTCATCAGACCAATTACACAAAATTTCCAAATCATTGGGTTGCCCATTACTGGAAGGTCCTTGTACAAGCAAGCTGGGGAATATCAACAATTGATTCTGCGTGGAACACTTTGCAATTCTGGGACAGTAATGTTATGGCCAACCGTGTAAGAATGCCTCAGCCGCAAAGTGTGAGACTTGCAATGACCCAAATCATATCAAAGCATGGGCAAGTTTCAACAAACAAACACAAGCAAATTTCTCTCTCATCTCAATCCTCACCCGGCCAGGATCAAATCTCCATTCCAATTGAACTGTCCATCTGAATATCAAAACAGCTCATTGTGGGGACATGTGGAATTCTTTGGCCCGGAAAACATTGTACAATGCTGAATCAGTAAGCACCGTGAAGGTGAGTGACTGCAAAACATATACCTTCCTCTTTAGAAAACTGATTGATTTATTTCTACCTTCATATCTTAACATTGGGAAAGGCCTTTCTTGAAGAAACCTTCCTCAATGTATGCCCGAGGTGATGTCCTATGATAAAACGTGCAGATTGACAGAGCACATATACATTGGCCAATCTGACCCTTCCCACTTTGTGGGAACTGCGCCACCGCTCCCACACAAATTCTGATGAGTTCTGTAAAACGTTTACGGATCCAAAACTATTCCCTGATATTGAAGAGAATGGCCAATGGATTTTCAACACATCTGTGGCCAAACTTACAAACATTTAGTATGGTGGGTATGCTTCAATGTGTCAGAACACGACTTCCCTAACTTATAATTTCTTCTTGGAAGAAATGGTTAATTCAAGAGATATGTGGCTGACCAAAAAACTGGACAAAAGGCCTGGTATGGAGTTCCATGGGGAAGGTGTTCTGTAGTGTTTTTGCTCAACTCAAAAGTACCGGTGATCTTTGTACCCATCATCAATCTCATGAACTAGTACATGAAACTCCAGGTATTGAGCTCCTCAGCCGGCTGAAAGCTCAATCCCTGTTCATAGTAACCTGTTACCATGAATCCTATTGCCATCAAATGTTTGTGCAGAGCATTTCAGCTGACACAACACTTGCTATCTTGAGACCTTCCCACCAGAGATTGACAGATGAAATTGAATCGGAAATTCTCAAACATTTGTTTACATGTTGGTTTCTTTGTTTCTTCTCATTTGGACAATTAAAGCCCCAGGTCTCTTGTCTCACAGCCGGCTATGAAATTGCTTCCTGCGCAGGATACATGGTAACTGCTTAACATGAATCCAACTGGCATCCAATCTTCCTGCTAGGTTCTGTGCAGGTCCTAAGGTGACAAGAGCGGTCCATTGACTGTGTGATTGCTCAGTATGTTGTTGGTTTCAGTGCTACGGTGATCCCTTGCAATTTCCCAATTCCTCAGATGTCTGTGGGCCACTAGGAAGTCTTCATCAGCTGAGGGAGGAACAGGGAAGAGGAAGAACCACACCATTGTACCCCCTTCTAAACAAGTATTTACCAGCTTGACCAGGGGTAGGGCCAGTAGCTGAAGACTTCTTGGGTATGCTTACCTGTTAAAAGACAATATACCAGGGACTTAGTGTAAGATAACCACGAAATAAAGGATTTGATCAAAAATTCAAAAGAAAACTGACTTGAGCTCCAGTTTCTCATTTTGGATCATGGTCAAACCTCTGTCCATCTTGGACTGTTGAGGAAAGATAACAAACTTGTGCCAGCCTTTGTGGCAAATGGAAACTACTGTGTGGTGACCAACAATTGCTGGCCAGATTCCCAGGACAGAAAAGTTGAGACACCCAGAAAGCTAACCTTCAGATAGGTTGGCACAAAGCCTTCTTGTGCTATTCAAGGACTTTCCATACATGCACTGCATGACTTCCGCATGTGTGTGATGGTATCTGATGATGATGGAAAAAAGAAATCAGATGGCTCTCACTTCATGCTGATGATGTACATGGATAAATTTGAATTTGATTCAGGTTGATGATTTTTGAAGAGATTGAAATCAATTGTTCTGAGTCTAACAGGATCTGATTGCTTGCTTTGATTAGAGGGTAAAGAAATAATGATATTCAATTTGATGAGGAAAACATATCAAACTGACCAATTTGGCTTGATTGCAATAAGACCAGTCAATTTGGGTTGGATCAAGTTGATCAATTATCAGTCAATCTGGCAGGTAAGCTTGACACTTTTCACAGGGGGCGCACGGTCCACCTCTCAATTTTTGAAAGCTCTCGATTTTAACCTTTTTGAATTCAACTGTATATGAGTTGATTAATTGATTTGGATTACAGCTTTTCTCCTAAAGCTTGATATTTCTTATATGTTTTGCACCCTCTGTTAAATATTTGAAAGCTTGTTTTCTTGTTTTTGTCAATGAGTAAGCAGCCAGTGCAGACCAGGGTGAACATTCTAAGAGGTTTATGACTCTCAGCGCACTGGGTTGGTCCCTGAAGAGAATCAGAACAAAACTTGAGCTGGATCACCATCACCTGCTCACCCCACCTGGGCATATATTCTTGAGTATCAAATTTGTAATTTGACTGTTTAAAAAATAAGAAAATGTTGACTGGTGTCGAAATGCAAACCTACCACAGGGTTTTGTATCACAACATTCTCATTCATCATTCATTTAAGCTCCACGTAATCTTAATCTAAAGATTTCAGAAACAAAGTCTGGTTTCATTTATTTTCATTTTTCTCATCAGTATTTAAAGGGAAACAAAAAAAGATAATGAATACTGACCTTCTCAAAGTGGCTTTACAATTGGGTCAAACCTGCTTGGACTTTGAACTTTGCGTTATACTTTTCTAAAACACTCTTCCATCTATCGGACTTGAGGCCACCATTGTTGCCCTTCCCAAGGTCCATCTGGTGTGTGATCTCATCCATAAGATACAAGGTATGACTATTTTCCCATTTGTCACTCTTCTTGGTTGGTTCTTCATCTTTTGATTTGACTATTGAGTTTTCTTTTGAATTCTTGTTTGATATCTTATTTGAATTATCTTTCAATTTGACTTTTGATGTCGACTTTGATTTTGGTGGGACTACTTTGACTTTGTTGCTGCTACCATCCGATTCTGGCATATTGAATTGTTGAGTGGTTGAATTCAAGGACAAGTGAAGATGAGTGGAGGTGAGGGAGGTGAGGGAAGGTGAGAATGAAGTTTTGTACTGTAGATTTGCTTTCCATATGGTAGACAGGGACTTGTCAAAATTTGGGCAAAGGCAAGTTACAACAGAAAATCACAGAATTATTATTTCTATTGAGAACAATTGCTAATAGCAGATTCTTGGAATGTGCCAGAAAATTGCTTTTTATAAGCATTTTTTCATTTTTGAAATGCTTGTATTTAAGAAATCAAACACATTTCATTGACAGTGATTTCTTGAATTTCAAGAAAGCAGTGTTTCACAAAAAAGCGCTTAAGTGAACGTGCTCTTAGATTTGCTCATTTTTCATTTTTTGCACTTTATATTCAATGTTGAGGGCAGCTCAAAGCACTCAGGCTTCACACAGGTCTTTAGTGGTGATTCATCCCCTCTCTGGCTCACCCTCCGGTACACAGCATAGGAGTTCTCCAATGGGTACCTGATTGACCATCTATCTCATCCATCTTTACCATCAATGAAACACCATCTTTGACATTGATCAAACCTCCATCATCTTGTTTACTATCAATCAAATCTTCATTAACCACCTATACCTCTCATCAACCCTTCATTTACTCTCAATCACCCTTCAAACCACCCTATCATCTTTCATCTATCATGTATCTCTTCTTGCAATGGATCCAATGGAACACTTGCCACCAGCTTGCCTTCACCTATTGCTTCTAGAAACCCTACCAATCAGCTCATGAGAGTACCCTTGGACTATAATGCCCCCCCTCAACAGCCAGGATTTGACAATCACCTGGGGTACATATTGCCTGAGTGCTCCTCTCAATCAGACTCACTCCAACTCTGTATTGAAATTTCAATTGGACTTTGCTAGTGACACAGATTCTGACTCAGACATTGGGATCATAATCAATGAGCCCAAGCCAAATGCAACACCCTTCCGGATTTCTGTTAAACTGCAGGATAAGAAGCTTCTACTTCAAACCTTGCAGTGTTCCCCTGCAAGTCAAGATTGAATGGCCTCAAGAATAGTGCAAGATTACTGATTCATTGAATCTTGCATGTGATAGAATCAAGCGAATTTCCTCCATACCCATTCTTGTTTCAAGAACCCAAACTCATTGGCCATCCAGGTAAGCATTGGATCTTCTCCCTGTGACTGTGAGTGTATCTGACCTGTACTGAATGATTTACTAACCTTGATGGATTACTGTTTTTGATCTCCAATCTCAACCCCAAGGAGATGATGCCAGGGTCCCCAAAGCTCATAGATACCAATTCCCACTGAACCCTTTCAACTTCCTTCAAAAACCCACTTCAAAAAGAAGAAGGATGATTTTGATCCTCTTTATGTTAGGTGAAAGTCTCATTCAAACAGGAAGAAGAAAAATACCACTCCGAATCCCAAATCTTGTCAAACCACTCCAATCTCTCATTCAAAAAGAAGGAGATTGATCCTCTTCAAGTCTCTTCAAAATCTCACTCAGATCATAAACCCAAATTCACTCAACTGACTTCATAAACCATAACATATCATAATCAAGACACATTGTCAAGGCCATCTAATTGGATCAGTATTCCAAACCACCCATTTGAAAATCGTATTCCCTCTCCTAAATCACAATCAATTTATGCCATCATTCCTGTCCCTTGGCTGAATCCTGAGAATATCAATTCCCATTCCTCAATTGATTGCCATTTGGACTATCAAGCTAACAGATCCTATAATATCAACATTCTTGAACAAAAAAATAACAGACAAGTTGCTCAAGAACCTGGATCAGTCATCTTTCCATCTCAAGACTTGGCTGAAAAGGCTGTTAAAGACCCAAAAAAAAAAACTTAGGGCCCGTTTTTTAGCCTCAATTTTAGCACAGTAATTTTACAAACGCTGTAAAATAATCTGTTTTGAAATTTGGCTGTTTGGTAAGCCAAACTTGGAGATTATTGTACTGCATTATTTGGATGATAATCTCCAAATCCTGTAGTATTTTTGTAATGCCCTTTTTGGGCATTATTGAAGTATAATGCAATTAAATTCTGTATGTGAGAAGGGTCCTTGTCCAAAATCCACCCTTCCCTGTACGGAATTTAATCACATCTCCCTTTTTCCCCACTCCCTTTCCTTTTCCTCCATTTGATTTCTCCTTCCTTATTTTCAACTCCCTTTCCTTTTCCTCCCTTTGACTTCTT
Source organism: Melampsora americana (assembly GCA_022264835.1). Taxonomy (NCBI): domain Eukaryota; kingdom Fungi; phylum Basidiomycota; class Pucciniomycetes; order Pucciniales; family Melampsoraceae; genus Melampsora; species Melampsora americana. The sequence goes on along the minus strand of JAIFHY010000053.1, from coordinate 436,257 downwards.
CTTTTTCATCTTCTCCTTGTTATCCCTTCTTTGCTCAACTTCAATCAAATTTCATTCAACCTTTTCTAATCAACTTCTCATTTCTTTGTTCAAATTCTTGGTTTCATCTTCTCAACACCGGATCAACAACATGCCAAATGTAAAACCTGACAAACCAGATGAAGAATCGAGCAAGTCTCCCAACTGGACCCATGCAAAGACCCAATGTCTGATCAATGCTCTCAACCTTCAAAGGTTGCTGGCAAGAAAGCAGCCACTGTCTTCAAAAAGGAAGCTTGGACTGCGGTCACCAACAAATTCAATGATACCTTCAAGTGTAACCTCAAGAAAACCCAGCTCAAGAATTACTTTCAAACTGTAAGTCACTTGAATCAATTTCTTGCTATCAATCAAAAAGCCAACCACATTTCATTGTCTTTTATGTAGACCAAGGGCCAATACTCTATTGTGCAAGGTTGAGAAACACTTCAGGTGCTGGTTGGGACGAGACTACTCAGATGGTCACTGGTAAGCCAGCCTTTTGGACCAGCTACAACTTGGTAAGTTGTTATTTAGTAAATTCTCACTATTGCTCCATACTGATCATCTTTTTTTAATTGATAGACTCATAGAGGCGCTGCTGCCTACGAGAAGAAAGCATTTCCGCTTTATGATCTCATGAACAAGCTCTGTGGCGATGTCAACGCCACTGCCAATGGAATCATTGGAGCTCAAACGGCCAGTCAACCAATTGTCAAACAAGCCATTGATCCACTGGCCAAATTTAATGCCCCTGACCTGGAATCCAAACAAATCCTTTCTGAAACAATCAATGCACCTTTTGTGAAATATTCCGCTAGGGAGGGTGGTTTACCCAATCATGCTTGCTACTATGATAAGGCAGGTTTTTGGTTCCATGGTAAACAATCAACTCACAGTAAATACTACCTTGACACCAATGAATTTAGCAGAGGAATAAACCGGTAGCGTCATGAACCTCTTTTGTTTTTGGTGGGAGATGGTCTTTGACAGATTCTAGCCCTCAATCATCCAAACTCTCTTGGAAGATTGAATGGTTTCAGTTTTTTGTTTCCAGGCTCCAGAAGATAAATAATAATTCTTGCTCTGATTGTGTTGAAGAGGGAATGTGTAAGTCTTTTATGATTGTATCTCAATGAGGTGTATGCCTCAAGGATAGGCGATGTGATTGATTTTCTGGCGGTGTTATTTATTGCTTCCTGATAGATTTCTGAATGAATCAGTATAGAGTAATTAGATACAAAACATGTACTTACATGCAGCTTGGTTGAGACAGACCAAGGTGTGGAAACATTGCTCAGTTGCGCATCTGCTTGCGATTGAGACATAGATTGGTTTGGTAGATTTGGTGTTTTAATTGAATGGGCAAGTTCTTCAACTTTGTGTTCTAGACTATCAAGCTTCTCAAGAAGAGTGGGCATATCTGTGAGGATCCTGGTTTGAAGCACTACTGAGGCTATGTATTGATTGTTGGTTCCATGTAGATTAAGTACGTATTTTAGTTTCTTTACTGCTGATTCTTGGTTGAAAAAATAGAGAAAATTAATGAGAAGATTTTGACCTCAAAGTGACCTTTGGCATATCTTGAATCATGTTCATTTAACTCAACGTAGGTGGACAATTCCTTGGTGGTAACCACATTTGATTCACTCAAAGGTCTGGTAAAGCTGGACTTGCTGAGCTCGGATGGCTGATGACCTCCTTGTAGTAAATCAGCCAGCAAAGCAAAGAATCAGCTGTGGCCAGCTCATGTTTAAAGTCATCAGAACCGGCAACAGGGGAGGGGCTGGAGACCAAGCCACTGGTCAACTCCTTTTTGATGATGACCCTCCAGTCAATCCATATCCGATGGTGATTGGGATCAACTGGGTTCCCTGTGAGTCAAAGAACACTGTGTTTGAGCGCTATTTCTGGCCCTCTGAGGCAAGTTTGGATGACCTAACAGGATGTGATCAGATGATTGTACAGTAGTTTGAGTGGAACCATCATTGGGTTGACTGATATAACCTGAAGGAGCCCACCACGAAGAACAAAATGAACCTTGTCCCTTTCAAACTTTGACATGAACAACTTACTTGTTGAATTTGTCAAAGGTGGATGATTGTTGAGCCCTGGAATTGACTGCTCCGCGGAAGCCCCATTTCCGCTGTTGCAATCACTTGAGATTTGGGGAGTGGGATTGAGAAGGTGTTCTGATCATTAAGGAAAGTGAGACAGAGTCAAAGAGTTTTTCAAAAGGCAAAAAGCAAACACACTCAAGGATCTGAATTGATGAGATGGGAGCTTTGATGAATGATGGTGAGTTTTTAATTCTGCTCAGGCATTTAATCAGCCTTGAGCAGCTGACCAATCAGGATGATCACATTTCAAATTTGTGAGTTGACTGCAATCAGCTTGTGCTCCACGGGATTTTTGGTCTTAATCTTCATTCAAGACTATGTTGATTACAAGGTGAATGAAGTCACCTGATGGAACATCTCAAAAACAATTGCAAATGTGTGATGAGCACAAAAGATAGATGCTCAGTCACAAATCACTGCAAGGAAAGTTATTGGCCAGATAGATAGACACATGTCCGTGTTGGTCTCTTCATTTTGAAATACCAAGAGTTGCTTCAAGCCCGGTTTCAATTCAAAGTGAATTCCTCAAGGAGTAGCTCTTGCACAAAACTTGGGCTTTCAAAGAAGAATTTGCTTTGCAATTGCTTCTTGAACAAAGGTTATTAAGGAGGTCACTATGGCTTTTTGATCAAAAGGTGTATCTTGCTTTGATCAACACTTCCAATGCAGGGTTTGTTGCTCAAAAATCTGGTCTTTGCAAAAAAAAACTTGTTTTTTGAGAAGAAACTTGTTTCCACAAACTTGTTTTGAAAAACAGCTCATCCGGTATGAAAGAAACTCCTTTAAAAGCAAATCCTGTTTCTGATGAAGCAATCATTGCCTCCTTTTGTGGAGGAAGCTCTTGCTTTTTGAGAAGTAACTTTGCTTTTGGCTTGATTGAAAGGTAGCTCTAAAAGCCAACCACAATCTAATTACCTAATACATCAGCTCAAAAGCATAACAGATGAATTTCTTTCTGAAATGAAGACCTGAACTTCTTGTATATATAAACATCACGTGATGTTTGTTTCCATCTTTTTGCAGTACTCATTCGGACCAACCACTATCATCACTTCCATCACATCCACTCTGCATTCTTCTCAATTTTGCTTCAAACCATCATTGATTCATTCATAACAAATCCTCCAACCTTCTACCATCGTGAAATCATATATCATCAACAAATATCATCCACCAATCCCCAAATTCACACTCCAATCAGTGTTTCATACCTCAATTTTTCCCAGTTTGTAAGATTTCAAGGTACATCTCATTCATCTACCTTCTTACACATTGAAATTTAGCTAGCTTTGTTTGTTTTTGTAAAACTTCATCCTTTAACTTCCTAGGTTAGTACACCACAGGGCTGCTGGCACATGAAGATTGGGTGAAATTTGGCTCTGCCAAAAAAATCGGGACTGTTCACACAATGCCACATCTACTGGCTACACATGGAAGTCAGTGTGACCATCACCCAGTGACCTGGTGAGCCCTCACCTGATTATGATGCAAGTCATTTCACCCAATGAACAAGGTGAGCTGTTGGGTGAGATGACTCACACCATAATCAGGTGAGGGCTCACCTGGTGGCTCACCTGTTTATTGGGTGAGATGACTTGCCCCATAATCAGGTGAGGGCTCACCTAATGAACAGGTGAGCCATCACATACTCATAGCATAGGCAAGAGGTATCAAGCTTATCAGGTTCACCTTATTCAGGTCCAGTCTCAGCCCCATGAGGGTTTCATTGTCACTAATGACGCTCAATTTATTGTTGTGGCTCAGGCATATCACATAAAGCTTGCATTGGAGGTTGTTACATATAGAGAAGTATGAAAAATCAATACAAGAATGGCAAACACTCACACTAAGAAAAAAACAACTGAGCCAAACAAAATAATTGAAAAAAAGGTAAAACAAGAGAGTTGAGAAACACGAGAGAATTGAGAGAAACAAAAGAAGTGAGAAAAACAAAAAACTTGATTGTGAAAATGTGAAGATTGAGCAAAGAAACTCAAACTGAGGGTGAACCAGCATATTCATCTTCAGACAGTGTAGAACTCCTATGCAGTGAAGCGGAGGCTGAGCCAGAGAGGGGATGAAGTACAATATAAGATAAAGAAAGTACAACAATGCAGTTATGCTGCCCTCAACCTAATAATAATCCCAAAGTTCAAAAACAGAGGGATACAATTCTAGACAAATCTTCCTGCTCCACACCACCAACACCTGTAATGATGTTGCTTTATTCTTTCTACTGATAAAATCAGGACCGACTTGGTCCAAAAACGCTCAGGCAAGTCTGTACTGAGTGGTCACCAAAAGTCCCTATACACTGTAGAACTCCTACGCAGTGTAGTGTAGGCTGAGCCGGAGAGGGGACAAAGTACAACCAAAGAAAGCGGAAGTACAACAGGTGCAGTTAAGCTGCCCTCAACCTTTAGAAATCTCTAAGTTCAGAGCCAAGGAGTACAATTCTAAAACAAATTTTCCTGCTACACACAACCAATCACCTGTAACAATGTTGTGTTCCCCTTTCTACTGATAAAATCAGTACCAAACTGGGTCCAAAACAGCTCAAAACAAATCTTTCAACTGATTGAGTGGTCACCAAAGTTCCTTAAACACTAAAATAGTGCTTAAGCTAGGGTCAAAGAAAGTTTAAACAACACTAGACAAGAATTGACTACGTATAACGCTCAAATTGTCGTTCAAAATATCCAAAAAAGTAAGAAATTTCAAGGGAACTTTTTAAAAAAATAGATATAGAGGTAGTTGAAAGATAAGATGGAAGTTGAATGAACCTCTATGGATGCCTTCAACTATCAAAAATTCTACAAAACTTCTACTAAAAAATAAAACTACCCAAAATTCACAAAAAGAAGAACTAATGCAGAAAACAAAATTTGCAGCCCTTTCACAAGTGGCGTTTCACAGATACCAATATCACGGCTTCCAAATTTGAAAAAAAAATAAGAAAAAACCATTATAAGGGTATAACACCTTTAATAGACTCAAAAAAAGGCTTATAAAAATTTATAAGACCCTAATAAAAAAATGAAACTCGGTAAAAAAATTGCTGAGCACTACACTTGACACTGACACAGAACACGCAAAACACACTGGACACACACCAAGACACACTCACAAAAAACACACAGCACACAAGATCCCCCCTTCCTTCATCATCACCCAACCCTTTTATATCTTTTCCTTCCATTCAAGTCATCCTCAAGATGACTTGATCTCGGCTTCAATTGGATCCAATTTTCTCAACCTGTAAGTCCAATCCTTTTCATCTGATCCTTTACTGATCATTGGATCTAACTGATCCTTTGATCCCTTCTCTAATTTATGTTTATGTTTATTTTTATGTTTTATAGTTTAGTTTTAGACCAATCGATCGATTGATTGGTCAGTTTTCTTTTCCCATCACCTCCTTTCCTTCATTCTTTTCTTCTTTCTTTCTTTTTTTTTAAATACGTACTTAAATTTTAGATTCTAGATTTTTTTTATGTGTATTTTTAAATTAGATTAGACCAATTGATCAATTTGTCAATCTTCTCCTTGTTCCCATCCTCTCTGATCCCAATTTCCCTCTGTTCCCATCTTCCTTCACCCGGTCCGATCCTTTTTTTATTCATTCATTTCTATCTTAATTTGATTTAATTTAATTTTTTCTTTTTTTATTTGTTTGTTGATGATCTGTTGTGTGTTTTGCGGAATAAATAAAGATAAATGAAAATCCATTTAATAAAAAATCTTCATGATATTGAATGAAGATCTGATGCAAGTTTTTTGAGTAAGAGAATCATCCAAGGATGTTCTAGGCCTTGTTAAGTATGTATATGAAAAAAATTGAGCATAAAAAAGAAGGAGAGGAGGAAATTGTCTACCATAACACTAATGTGACTAGGCAAGGGCTATAGAAAAAGTATCACAACACTGTACAGACAATTGACAATGCTTTGCACTCCAATTGCTTTTGAAATACACTAACTGAGATATTTACAAATGATTTATAAAGGAGGCTGGTTGATAAAATAGAGGCTGAATGAACTTCTAAAACTGTAATAAACTCTGAAAAAATAAACCACAAAAAAAACTACTATAAAATCTTGAAAAAACTGCAGTAGAAAAACAGGAACACAGCTACACAACTTTCACAATCAGACCTTTTACAGGTCAAAAAAATTCACACGGCAAAATCTCAAATTTGAGATTTATAAAAAATATAACACTATCACCCTTATAAGGGTGTTGCACTATTAAAAAAAGATAACACTTTTTCTAATACACTAACTAAGGACTCTACACTATGCTCAGTAAGAACATGGACACACACGAAAACGGACCTCTACCAAACCACCAAAAACACCCTCCTTCTTATAATATCCGACTCAATCTCCATCACCAATTTATCCTTTCAATCCATTTAATTACATCATTTATGCTTCTTTCAAACTAACCAATTACACCCTTGGATCTCCTCTTGATTCAATCCCAATCTTCTACATTTAATGTAAGTCCGTTTCTTTTCCATTCTTTTAGATTCAATTTGTTTTTCTTCTTGTCTCTATTTATAAACGAATTTATTAATTGATTATCTTTCTTTTCAAATTTAATTCTAGGTATTATTATTTTTTTAGATTGGTCTCAAAAGCTCCTAACTGTCCGAATCAATCAATCTTCATTAAATTCAACCTTGAGCTTCTATTTTGATGTAAATTCTTTTTTACTTTCTGATTGTTTTAATCTCATTTGTTCTCCTTTGAATTCATGTCAATACGCTAACTGATCATCTGTTCTTTATTTCATCTTCAACTTGTCTTGTTTGATTTTAGATTGTATCTCAAGAGTTTCTAGATGTCTGATTTGATTGATTTCCAAATTCAATCTTGATCTCCTTTTGACTGGACTTCTTATTTCATTTTGTAAGTTTTCTCTCTTTACTTCTGTTGTTCTTTATAGACTTCCTGTTCAATCTAGGTGCTTGATAATAATACATCCGTCTTATGAATCTAATTTTCATACTCTTTAGGTCTTCATAGATAAATCAGTCAGTCTCCTTTTGCTTTTGTTGATTCTTTCAATTCCTATCTTTGTTTGATGTGAATAAAAACTAATAGAAAATATTGTGAATCTTTGTAATGTTAATCTGGAGTTGAATATTCTGTATAGGTGAATAGAGAATGATAAAATGAAATAATCTAATTTAATTTGTTCAGAATTGATGTAAAGAATTTGAGATGTGAGTTTTGTAAGAAAGATATGTTTTGAAATCATCTGAGAAATAAAATAAATAAATAAATATGGTTTTTTAAAAAGTGATCCAATAAAAGTAAAAAGGGGAAATGGGATGTATGTAAAATTGAAAGATAGAATCATTTGCTTTCCACAACGGATCTGGAAGCCCATCCCCATGTCCATCATTTTCTTCTTGTTCTCCATTTTGATCTTGTTCTTCATTTTGATGTTGTTGATTCTTCTTCATTTTGTTGTCTTTTTTCTTATTCATGAGGTGATATTCATTCATAATTTCTTTTGCAGAAGGGGGAACCATGTGATCTGTATCTTCAATTCCGCTGTAAACTAAAGATTGTTCAAAATAGTAGTCATTCAGTTGCATGACTGCCTTGTAGAACCTGGAAGGAGAAGTTATCAGAATTTTAAAAGCCTAAAAGATGAGATAAAAGAACTTATGCATCCTTGTACAACTTGCCATACTTGTCTTTCTTACTCTTGAGTAATTCTAGGGCATCATCAACACTATTCCAGACACAATATCTATGATTGGTTCTTGGTCTTTGATAGGTGTGCACAGCAAGTGCTACAAAGCACAGCGAAAAGATCAGTATATAGAAGAAAACAAATGACAGTGACGGAAGGAGGAGAATTTTACAAAAAAGGCAAGTCAATGTTTGAGGTCTTTGGAGGCACTCTCAAATGGTTTGTCTTCAGTCCAAGGGTCAGTTGCAAGGATAACAAGTGGCGGACGGATCTGCTTGAACACAAAAAAAAACATAAGCAGAGAAACAAATAAAAAAAATCACATAAAACCTTACCAGACTATGAAGATGCTTAAGAGTGGGCATTGGGTGGGAGGGAATTATTTTACCCGCTGGTTTTATATTGCTAAGTAGTGAGAAAAAATGAGGTTTGGTCAGCAGAAATTAAATGGAAAGGTAGTTAATGATATGAGAACTACTTGCCATGTTTCATAGATGTCTACAAGTGTTGGTTGCCAATTGATTGGCCCAGTTGTTAATAGTCTTGTGCGCTGCAGATCCATCAGGGCTTCCATATCCAGGAGGGTACTGAGCTTTTATAAATTCTTGGTCTTTTAATTTGTTAAATATAGCAAAGAGTGTACTTAAGATCAAATGGAGAAAGAAGAAAAAAGAAGAAAAAAGAGACTTACTTTGCATAGTGCATCATAGGTATGTTGTATGGCAGTTTGCATGGAGTCATGGGTGCAAGAATATGCTTGAATTTTGATGTCCATAATCAAGGCATTGAAGTTGGATTGAGCCACATTCTGAATGGAAAAGAAAAACATATGAGTGGAAAAAGGGAAAAGAAAAGGAAAAGAGAAACTTACCTTGAGGACATCAGAAGGCTTCCAGTTGGCAATAGCAGCAGATTTGAGATTAAGTGGCCAATTTGCCAATCCATCCCTGGCAATTTCCTGGATATGAGCAAGAAAGGCAATTGTACCAATGAATTGATTTTCTGGCCAAGTCTCCTGAAAAAAAAGGTGTCAGCCACTGCTTATAGAAGGACAAGATGAAGAGAAACCACCTACCTCGCATACCCTCAGGACTTGCTTGTGAGCCTCATCAGAGAAATCAAGACTGTCTGCAATTCAATTCCAGTAGGCTTTGTGACTATTGGTAAGAACATGTGGCTGGACAAATGTGGGAGGGTTAGTAGGATGCATAGAGGCTGAAGCAGACAAAGTTGTAGTGTTGGAACTATTGTTTTAGGCCGGTTAGACTTCTTTTGAGCTTGGAAGGTGCTTGCAGCCTGGGAAGTGTGTTCTGCAGGTGCATTGTGTTTTCAGCGTACTACAGAAATACAAGGAAGAGAATCAGTAATTGTATCCTTGATACAAAAGAGGACTCACCACTTTTTGCAGAGGGTGGAGGTCCAAAAAGGGTGGAGGTGAAGATTATCTTTTTTGATGTCGGGTGTGCTTCTTTGTCTTGGTGTTGGGCATTTTGATGATTGGTGGACTCAACCAATTTTGACATTGATGTCTGTTTTGAGTTTTGAAGATTTGTTTGTAACTGACACAAACAGAAACAATATTTAAAATGGTGCCAATGAGAGAATGGAGATGGTAAAGACAAACTTACAAATAAACAATTAATCAACTTGATTGAGATAAACGATGTATCTGGTTTTGAGATAAACAATCAATCCTGTTCCAAGATGAACAATCAATCCTAATTTTGAGATAAGAGGAAGCTAACACAAACACAGTCGATATACTAGTGAGTGTTAAAATATATGGTTTGAGAGAAAAGAAACAAAAACAAACTTAAAAGTGGATGATCAATTCTATCCAACCACAATTAAGAGGATAGTGGAAAGTAATTGATCTGGGTTTTGAATTGAACTGGATACAATTTTGAGACAAGATTGATTCTAGTCAGAGGTGAAGATGAAAATGATTTTGAGATCAGCGGAAAGTAGAGACTTTTGTAGTGATATTAATGTAATAACAAGTTTAACTAAAATAATAAAACCTTACAAATGATCCAACTCTGAGATAGATGAACAATCAATCAAGCAATCAGACTTTCAACCTTGAAACAAACCAAGTCACTTTGAGACAAAAAATTGATTCAACAAAAGAAACTCAACAAAAAGAGAGAAGATCCAATCCAAGACCAATGATTGGCTCCAAAGGTGAGTCGTGATGTAATGGGAGCTGGAGGAGTCTGGAGGTTACAAGAGGCAGTGGCACTGGTCATTGTATGTACCAGTGACATGCAACACCCCCAGGTTTGTACTTGTCACAGGTGAAATTTGGAGTCAGCCATCTTCAAGTTCACACAACACAATCTCATCAAAACTTGACCTTCACGCACCACGAGCTCATCAAAACAATGACAACGCCTCTTCAGTCAACTATCAATGTGTGCATCAGACCAGCAAGGTGATCAACACTGACCGTGTCAGTGCGCTGATCACCTTGTGGCCTTTGAGATAATCACAACCTGTTGTGACCTCACTGGCTTGATTGAACTGGACTACATTCAATTTTTGACTTGACATCAAAGGTTGGTCTCTGTTCAACTCAAGCTGTCTTCCCAAACATCTTTGCTTATCATATCATGCTTCAGATCTCATTCAATCCAAATTATAAACAAAATCAGAGTCTTAATTAAAGCTGGTTATGTGATGTTAGAAATTGATAAAATTGAAGATTCAAAATGAATTAAAAAATGGTTAGCAGAATTTAAAAGTTTTAATGGATCTAATTGGGTTGAAATTGCTTTACAAATGGTCTTTGCTTTGAAATGTGGTGAAATTGTTAGAGCAAAGTAAGTTTTTCCCTCACCTAATTGAAAAGAGAGGAAGAAAGGATTGACTGATGGTAGACAAATTGTAGACATCATTGAGGATAGCATTAAATGAATCAAAATGACAATCTAATCCACATTTGTAAACTTTCTTACTAGGTTTATTAGGTAATCTGTCTGAAATACTAGAACTGATCAAGCTTTGAAAATGTTAAAGGATTCTTTTGAGGCTTCTAATGGGTTCAGAGATCCTTCTACTTTGGTTTTGAATCCTAATCTTGGAATTCCTGGTCTAGGGCTTTGGTCTGGTACCAAATCACTGGGTTCATTTTTTTCTGGAATTGGGTTTGTTTGGGAATTGGAGATCAATCTGAATTTGGTTTGGTGGGGATTGATTGGTTTTTTTGTAGAGATTTATGAGAGTGGATTGGTGGGTCAAGATGAATGTGAGGAAAAGATCCCAAAACAAATCAACCTGAATTGGGATGATCAAATCATTCTAAAATCTATGCCAAACCTTCAAATCAAAACAAAATTCATATAAATAAAATTCATGTGTTAATGTATTTGTATAGTTAAATGAAAACACCTTGAAGTATGTGTGAATCCAAGTGCATTATCATTAGGTTCCAAAAGATTGGGTCCTTTTGAAAGAAAACAAATTGGGTTTGAAAGAAAGATGATCTGAGTGTTTGAAGAGATGTGAATGAAGAAATGATGGGCAAGATATTCTAGTTGAGGATTTATGGTTTAACAAGATGGATTTGTCAAATGTAATGAATAACTGTTTGTTTGTTTTTGTGTTCAGTTTTGATGCGTGATAAGTCATGAAAGCTGAGGGGGTCAAGATTGGTTGGTCAGTCTTAGGTTTCTCTGCTGAAGCTTCACCTTTGGTTTGGAACTGGAGTCAGACCAGTTCAGTCAGTTACCCAAAATACGTGTATGGATTGAAGAAAGGGCAATACATCAAGAAAACTTTACAAACAATGACATTTAGAGAAAGATGATAATGTAGTTTGTCACAGACTGATTGACTTGCTATCCTTTTTCCTTGATGAATTTGTGTTCAACCATTTGATTTCTGGATCAAAAAATCTCACAATTTCCATCATGACAGTTGTGCTGGACATTCAAGAGGCAGTGAATATCCTATTGTACAAACCAAATTTGGTCAGTAACCAATTGTTTTGAGAAAGAGATTCATGGATCCACAACACTGACATCAAGCTTATTCCAAACCTTATCCTGAAACTTTCTAAACTCCTTCATGTAATAAAAAGAATGGATTCCAGGGTTGTCCCTAGTGTTGACAATTTCCCCTTGCCATACAGAGATGATACCTCCAACGCATCCGTCTGTGGCGTTTGGATCAGTTTCCTGTTGAATCTGATGAAGAGAATTACGGAATGCAAGGTGAGTCAAAGTGACAATGCAAAGATTTGAAATTTGGAATTTCAGAATCCGCGGGTGCAAAACTGAAAAAACCTGACAAAACTTTGAATTAAACTCAAATACTGGACTTAAACCACCTGTATTTGGGCAAAAACATATGTTTTTGCCACTTTTGCCACATTTTCCAACCATAAGTCAAAATGTCACTTGTTCGTTGTCGCTTTGACACAGATAATACCATAAAAGTTCAAAAAACAAGTTTTGCAAACACAAATCACAAAAACAACAACTCAAAACGTCAACCAATCCACAAAACACCATGTGTAAAGACAAATACTTCCAACTCAACCGCCAAAACTTCAACCTCTCAAAACATCCACACACTCTCACTGTCTCATCACTTCTGGACTAATACCTGCCATGTCGCAAAAATCCTACCTTGCTGACCTTCCATCATTAACTGTGCAACACTGACATTAGACAAGAGAACATATTGGGTGCCAAAGCTATGGTCAACAAGTCACTGAAAGCCCCTAGATAAACTGTACGAGGTGTCACCAGTGTGACACCTCCTGCCACGGTTGTTCAGTCACTGAACAACCTTGGCGACCACCCAGGAGTCTAGGTAGCTGCCTAGATTCCTACGTTGCCGATCTCAAGACAATCAGCTACCTGAGGGCCTAGGTAGTCAACCTCGAAAGGAAGACCACCTAGGCTCTTAGGTGGTCAACCTTAAAAGGAAGCCCACCTAGTCTCTTAGGTGGTCAACCTTAAAAGGAAGACCACCTAGGTTCTTAGGTGGTTGCCACGGTTGATCGGTGAGTGATCAACTGTGGCAGGAGGTGTCACAAAGCTGAGTCAGTGACTGATCAACCGTGGCAGGAGGTGTCACAAAGCTGCAACACCTCCTGGGACCTTGCCACGGTCGATCAGTGAGTGATCGACTGTAGATAGGTCGCCTAGGAGTCCAGGCAGCTACCTAGACTCCTAGGAGCTCACCACGGTCAATCAGTGACTGGTTGACCGTGGTAGGAGGTGTCACAAAGCTATGGCACCTCCTACAAGATATCTACGGTTGATCAGTAAGTGATCAATCGTAGATGGGAGACCTAAGGTCCTAGGAGGTCTTCCTTTTAAGGTTGACCGCCTAGGACAACAATCTGGGTCACAAGGAGGTCAACCTTGATAGGAAGACCCCCTAGGACCTTTGGTGGACTTTCCCTCAAGGGTTTGGCCTGTAGAAGGGATACCTAACTTCCTAGGTGGTCTTCCTTGTAAGGTTGACCACTTTATGTCCGCACTGAATCAGACATAAGGTGGTCAACCTTAGAAGGAAGACCACCTAGGAAGTGAGGTCAACACCATAACCTCCCCACTGAAAAGAGCGTGAGCAGAGCAGTTTTGGAATCCACTCAAACCTCCGCTACCCAGAGCGGAACCTGCGCTCTGTGCTCCAAGGGTAGAAAATTCCTGAGCGGAGCATGTTGCTCCTCTCAGAACCGGAGCCTGGGTGGCTTATAATCAGTTCTTGTAGCACTTTTCAAGTCTTTTGCAACAATGTGCGCCGCTATATAGTGTTGTGCACTGCATAGTGGTGCTACACTACACACATCCAGGGGAGAAAAAAATAAAAATGTGCAATTTGGTGCGCAGCAAGTTATAGCGGAGCCCTGCTCTCCGCACCTAAAAGAGGCCCAAAACCTGTGTGGTGCGTAGCAGTTGCGGTGTTGGTCAGGTACCCTACCCTACAATTCAGTCAAAAAGTGACTAATCCAATGCGCTGTAGGACAGAACTGTCACATGTATAAGTCAAGTGACATATTACATGTGTCAGTTCTCCAGATGATTTTGAATATCATGGTGACCTGAATGAAGACATGTTCCTACCACAAATCACACTTTTACACAATTTAAAAGGTTCATCCACTCCACTCTTTATAAAATTCCACAAACTTGCAAATACACAAGTTTGTTGATCTCGTGCTGAGCAGCAATAGATCAATGTTTTTCAAGATATCTTGTTTTTTTAATTTTTCTGCGGAGTGTGTGATCTGTGCTGAACATGTAGGTCCATGAGAAACACAACCTCTTACTAAGCTGAGCGTGCCTGTACCCACCTGTCATTTAAAAACCACAAGTTGCACCTGGGGTGGTTCCATGTGCAAACCTATTTTGTTCAACCACAAGTTGATTGTCTTTGGGTTTCTATAAGTTCTTTCCTCATCATGCAGCAAATCCATCAAACCAATTCCCAAGTTCCATTCATTTGTTGCTTCATCCATTCCTCAGTGCCTCTACTTCAGAAGATAGTGAACCCATAGTGAGAGGTTGTGAGGGAAGCTGCCAGTGACTGGAGGATGTCTGATGTTAGGGGTTGGAATAAGTGACTGAGGGTACCCCCAATTACCAGTCTAGCCTCTTGATGCACACATCTTCAAGTCCTCTCAACTTTCCTTCCAACCTCCTTCTATGTGCTTCATTATCCTGAAGTATTTCACCAAGACTGAATATGCTTTGGCAGGGATTACATCTGTGAACCAAAACCCAAGCCATTCTTTGGCTGCTCAAACATTTGTTGAAGGTAATATCTTATCATTGTCTCAAAGGCCCCCACTTTTGATTTTGAACTGATAGCTAGAAGGTGTAAGGGAAGCTGCAAGTGACTGGACAATGTGTGATGTTAGGGGTTGGAATAAGTGACTGAGGGTACCCCCAATTACCAGTCTAGCCTCTTGATTCATGCATTGTCAAGTCCTGTCAACTCCCCTTTCACCCTCTTTCTATTTAGGTCATTATCCTCAAGTATTCAACCCAAACTGACTGATTTCTGTCACTGTCAGCTTTGCGTTGTGCAGGGTGAGATCCTCAATTTGATTTTGGGTAAGTGACATGACACAACACTGATGTGTTATTTGTCAAACAGATGGCAAAACATAAATCTGAAGCAAGGAAGGATAAACATGCTGTCAAGAGTGCCCAGTATCAGAAGGGCAGATCTGCCAAGTATAAAGAAGAGAAAAAAATGAGTTGCATGATGCTGAATGTGAATCTGTGAGAAGTCAAACAAGGGATCTGATATATAAGAGAATTATTGCTGTAAAGCAATGTTCAATCTGAACGGCTAATGGTCAGTACCAAGATTAGACTCGAGGTCTAAGAAGGAATGGTCTGTACCTAATATGGATGGATTGAAGAGATGAGGAACAATCCATCCATCAGCTGCTCAGGCTAATAAGTGAGATAAACATGTTAAATGTAGTGAATACATGAAATAGACAAATGATGTCATAGTAAGTCGTGACATGGTTAGTAGCACACATGATAACTCCAACACCCCCCCTTGCAAAAAACCACGACACCAAAAAAAATCAACATAACAGACATAAAAATGTAAAATAAAACATAAAAAGAATAGAAAAGGAAGAGGAAAGAAATAAAAGACAACTCAAATAAACAATCAAACAATGCCTATCATTTGCCTTTGACGTTGAAGCAAGATTATATCAAGGGGCTTGGTAAGAAGATCAGCAAGCATATCTGCAGAGCGTACATGTTTTATTGATACACTTCCATTTTGAACACACACTCTCACAAAATGAAATCGAGTATGTATATGTTTTGTTCAAGAGTGATGAGAAGGGTTCTTTGCC
Source organism: Melampsora americana (assembly GCA_022264835.1). NCBI lineage: Eukaryota > Fungi > Basidiomycota > Pucciniomycetes > Pucciniales > Melampsoraceae > Melampsora > Melampsora americana. The sequence goes on along the minus strand of JAIFHY010000053.1, from coordinate 420,567 downwards.
AAGGCTTCAGCGCCTTTGTTATCAATGTGAATAGGAATAGCCAAACTTGGACATAATTTAAGTTCTGATAAGAGATTGCGTAACCAAGTAGCTTCACAACAAGAATCAGAAATTGCTTGGTACTCAGCCTCTGTGCTTGACAATGACACTGTTTGCTGTTTCCTCAATTTCCACAAGATAGGGCCACAGCCAACTAGATATGTGTGACCAGTCATAGACTGTCTGTCACAACGGTCTTCAGCCCAATCTGAATCACTAAAACCGGACACAGCAAAGTCCTTACCACCTAATGACAATTGGAGAGGAGAGGTTCAGCCCAGATACGACAAAGTTGATAGATGTTGTGGTTGCCTTTTTGGAGACTGGAGGAACATATTGCACACTTCAGTTGTTGAGTGTCCGTAGTTCTGAGTAGAGTGCAGTGAGAAAATGGGTATTGAGTGATGTGCTGTAAGGAAAGGCTGATGAGCAGTGTTTGTAATACGGAATGAGAGATGTCAGAGTTAAGGAATAAAATAAATACTGTGTTCCATGGTTGACTTGTGATATTTACAAATAATGTTTTGTGGATCGGTTGAGGTTTTGAGTTGTTGTTTTTGTGATTTGTGTTTGCAAAACTTGTTTTTTAAAATTTTATGGTATTATTTGTGTCAAAGTGACAAGGAACAAGTGAAATTTTGACTTGTGGTTGGAAAATGTGGCAAAAGTGGCAAAAATGTATGTTTTTGCCCAAATACAGGTGGTTTAAGTCCAGTATTTGAGTTTGATCCACAGTTTTGTCAGGTTGTTCATTTTCGCACCCGCGGATTTTGAAATTTCAATTTTTGAAATTTGAAGTTGTCACTTTGACCCACCTCGCATTCCGTAAAGAATCATATGAATGTTTGGACTACAAGTGGAATAAAGATAATCATTAGACTAACCAACACAAAAGCACCTGCCTTTACCTTCTGATTTTTTCTTGGAATGGTGGTTTCAACAGGTGTCCATTTGTGTGGAGGAAACACGTGTCTAAGTTCTGCGGGACAAGGAGAAGTGTGCTTGGAATCTGACTGGACAATTATCACAACCCAAAGGTTAAGTGTGGATCTTGGAGTGAGAATAACAGTGAAACTTGCAGCGCTGAGTACTAATTAGTATTACCAATGGGTGACGTATAATGATAAATAAGCATCAAAACAACAATTACAACTCATGGCTCAGGTACAAGAGTCAGGTACATATGATTTTGCATATGTAACATGTGCAAAACTTACATAAAAGAGTGTGTACGTACACAAATTTTATGTGAACCAAAACTACATATATTTCAGAGCCGTGACAAGGTCATAACAAATGCATATAACTGTAATAACCTAACCACGCAACAACAGATTGTGCACACTTCTAGGGTAAAGATTCTCAAGGTTTAGAGTATATAAACCCTGAGAATTCACTCCTCCTGATCACATCATCACATTATCATTCAACAACTTTACAAATAACTCATATCAACTTCTTTCAAACTTTTAAACTTTGTCTAAACTTTTACAAACTTTAAAAGCTTGATTCTAAGAATTCTGAATTATCAATCTTGTGTCTTGTTGACTGTGTGTGTTTACATCCAACCTTGTTTCTCCCTGATTAGACACCATAATGAGTAAAATTAGTAATATCCATCAGGTGTAATTACTTGTAAGGAAGTGGGGAAACTCTAAACCTGTGGGGAACCTCTATCAGTCAGAGTATAAAGTTCCCAGTGTTAAGACAGACTTTAACACTACCCTTATTGATCATTCTGTGTCAGAAGTGAATCAATTTGGGATTGAGAACTGTGCATTGGTTGCTCTCATCTTCAATTATTGTAATAGACAATAATTAACCCCAAATCCCTGGGCGAAATGCTTCTCAAAGGTCATCTAACTGGAGTCTTTACTTATGTAATTCAAGTAAAGCTCTTTTGCCCAAGTCTCATTCCACTTGTACTTGTGGATAGCAATCCCCACAAGTTTAGTAGAAGTCTCATCAACTTCTACCACCTTTTTTATTGACTCTACTAGCCAGACAGAAGCTAGTAGGCTCACCAAAACACTCACATTTGAACTTGATTTCAGGTGTCTCGTTCCAATCCAGATCAAAACTTAAACTCTTCTGTATTTGTGTGTTATTTCTGAACAAGCCCTGAGGCGTTGATTCTGCTTGAATAAATCCATGTAGATCAGGTTTCAAAGCTTCCATATGCACTTGAATTCATCCACAGTTTGCCCAAAAAGCTCACACGCATTAGCAGTGTTGGTTGTGGCTAAAAAGTGTATGTTGAACTCTTGATTAGCAAGCTTGGGAGGTGAACCGGCGAGTATTGTATATATAGGCATATGTTTATTCCACTTCTTTGAGACATTTCCAGGAGGATTGTCAGAATCAAGCACCATGGGAGCTTGTTGGATCAGTAATCCATTTGCACAACTACACTAAGGATTTGGAAGTGGAATTGACAAAAGATTTTTGCCGTTTGGTTCTAAATCACAAAAAGACAGCTATTCAGGATATTGGATAGAGAAATTGTAATGAAAAAATTTAAGAAACCAACTTACAACAAAGTATATCACTACAAACAACTTTCAAAATCAAACGGTTTGATAATTCCAAGTTTGGATACAGGCAATAAAATTTATCAACTGAAATAATTTCATAATTCTCCGAGCTCCAGTCTACTTCTTCTGGGATTGAGGGATTCTGATGATTGATCAATCAGCTTGAAACATTTCAAAAAAATGACACCTTTTTGCTGGTAGACATGAATAGGAACAACTCGTTCACCGGAAAGAAGCTGAAGAGGCTTGTAGATATAGTAATGGAATAAGTCATACTCAATCATAGGAACTCATATTCTTCACTCCACTTTTTTGAGTGTGAGAGACAGTTGACAGGTTTGTCGTCCACAGCCTCCGGAATAAACACAAAGTGAGGACTAACAAGGGGATTTCCCAGCTCCTACGTAAAAAATTCAATCAGATTGAACCATCAATCATTATTCAGCTCAAATGAAAAGCTTGCCTGTGTGATAATCTCTTCCATCTTCAATCCAAAACAAGGATTTCCTAACGGACTTTCTTGTTCAGCAATGGTGAGACCAATCTGTTCCTTCAAAGGTTGATGCAAGTTTTGAGTGGTGTTGTATGGTGGAAGAGCTACTGGTCAGATGGTAAAAATTGCTTGTACTTGTTCCAATTCTTCTCTGGCCATCAAATTTTGGCACTTCTGATCAAGAGCATTGTTGCAAAATGCTATGCAAGAACACCAGAAGAATGTGTTGATATCTCAAATAGAATTCAGCTAAATGAAGTAAAAAATAAGACTTACTTCCTTCTCTTTGAATGGGTACCAGTCACTCTTTGCAACAGATGACAGTTCTGGATCACTAGATGAATCAGAACACTTTGGTTCATCCAGGCTCTCATGTCATCATCATCTTCAGTTCCACGTAGAGAGCTTGAGAACGACTCAGGGATCTTGTTGATGTTGCTGAAATCCAAGTGGACATTGAACTCATCATACTCTTCATTCAAGTTGTCAGAGTTGTTGGATCGGTTGAATTTGTTGGATTTATCAGATTTTTGTGATTCATCAGATTCAGACAATTCATAAATAAGTGCATTTTGTATAGCAGCCAATTCCAAGGCTAGCGGTGGTAAATGAGGTGAGAGTGGTGCAGGTGGTTCATTTACAAGCACAAGAGATTTGTGTTGGGATTCTGTGATGTGAATCCCGTCAGAGACAAATCTACTATTACATAAAACACATTCAAACATCCCTTTGTTTCCCTCTTCTACATTCACAATGACTGTATGTAATTACATGCCAAACATCAGTTACCATTGAATGTTTTTTTACTCTAGCCGCTATGTCAAAGAAACTTATCCATCTGAGTGCATGCGTCGTGGCATTATACAGTCTATTGTATAGTGAAGATAAGTTGTGAGCAAGTTTTGGCTATGGAACTTTGAATAAAGGGTACCACAGCAGTTTTTCAGGGAACAATTGGTTGGGGTCTTTTCTACTGGGGTAGATAATCATTCAATTTAATGTCATTTATCATATTAGTGGTAAAACAAGGTGGTAAACTGGGTATATCACATTTTTGAAACTTTCATTTGCTTTTTAAGGGTAGATCTGTCAGAGTTAGAGTTTAGCTTTGGTGAGCAAATCTGTAGAGCAAAAATACTCTTACTTTCCGTTCCTTCACAACTTTTATATGGGTCCTCAATCCTATTTTATAGATTTTCTTGTTTTCTGTGGTAAACAGCTAGGTTGTAGGTTGTTTTGTGTGCTTGAAATTTTGTTAATGGTTAATTTGTGTGCTCTTATTTTTCATATATACATTGGTATCTTTGTAGAGACTTTTGTCCCCTTTTTAGTTAGCAAAATCAATTATTAGGAATCAGAATATAAGCCTTGTATCTCTATATTTATTTAGCTAACAACTAGTGAAAGTTGAAATTTTGATATTTGACCCTCATAGTTCTTTTCTCAATTAATCAGAGTTGGGCTGACTCTATGGTCACTGGTTTTGGTTTGTTTGGTGCCTGAGTGCGCCCTTACTGTGCTACTTTTCACCTTACTACCCTTTTTTAGCCTGGTTTTTATTAATCCAAAGTCTCAAAGGACTTGAATTTGATTCATAGTAATCAAAGTCCCTTATTGAGAAGGGCATTTATCTGTTTGAAGTCTTTCATTCACCACTCAAGACTTATTCTTGATGCTTTGTGGTTTTTTTGTGTTTTGTGGTCTTCATACTTCCCCTTCTCAGCTCTGCTTCCAGCCAGTTCTGAAAGAGTTCTACACCGGTCTATCTTACTTAGCCTACCTGCAATCCAGATGCTCAGCACCCAAAAGAGCTTGCATGCCGGTCTTCCAAACTCTTTTGGGTGCTGAGAATCTGGATCACAGATCGGTCTCAGACAACCCAGCTCACCCTTTGATGGGCTGGCATATCATGCTACACTCACCTGGACTTTTTTATTGTGGGTGACAGGCCTGGGTGAGGGCCATGTGGCCTCCCTTGCATTCTTGTCACCTAGAATGCCCTGAATTCTCACAGCCACACCACATAATGCCACTATGGATTGTTTCAGGTGAGCCCAGTTCAAAGTTGCCCCATGGTGTAGTCATTCTTTCATGAGAGTAATCTGCACTCCATATCCTTGCTACCTTGATTTATTTCTTTAGTACTTCCATACGCTTAGGAAATTATCTATATCTCTATGAATCTTTTCCTTTAGTACTTATGAACACCTAGGAAATTCTCCATAGTATAGGATCCTCCAATATCATCCGTTGAAAGATGGATTCTGAGACTCAATCTTGCATTTCTTGAAGTATTATGCTAATATTCAATACCCTTACATTTACAGATGGTGAAGATCTCTTCTCAGCTTGGATCGTTGGCTTCAAAGCAGGCTGAGAAATGCCTGAACAAGAAACAACTACATATCCATTTTCAGAGCTATTTTCCAAGAGAAACACGGAACTCCAAGCACTGCCAAAGCTCTCCATATCCATTATTGCCATCCTGATTTCAAAGAACATATCATTGAAGATGGTCATGGTATCATTGTTGATGCACTTGTCAGTGAGTTTATTGCAACAATTTATACACTACAGAGCAACAATTAAACCAATGAGCACCTCAGGGAGAAATTTTATTGCGCTGTACAAACTTTATATCATCATGGCCTTGCGCGCAAGAGGTGTGATGGGTACAAAGCCCATCAAGCTCTAGGAGATGCTAACAGTGGTGAGATGTATACTACTGGCCTTTTTGGGGGAACTGATAAAGGAAAATCTGGTGGTAATCTTTTTTATGCTGAACCCCTTTGATAACTTACTAAATCTTCTCTCTTCCAGGTGCCTATGTACTCAATGAGCGGACCAGGAGCAAACCCCAGCTCATCAAGCAGGACATTGACCGCATGAAAATTTTGCCTTCTGTTGCCAAATTCATCTCAGAACTCTTTGCATATCTAGTCCTATCTCAATTGAAAGCAAACCTTGAAGTAGCGCAGGAGTATGGTATCTGTTGGGCATCTCCAACCTTCTTCAACAACCTAAAGCAATCCAGCTGTGGCTGTAACCTGGTAATCACTCAAGATGAATTTTCTAACAAATCACATCAAGACCCCTATGCATCTGGATGCACCATTGGACTCTTTTGACTTATGGAACATGACTTGGGTAGCGTCATTCACCCTGAGGAGACCAGGTCATGGCTAGCATACCAGAACATTTCATTCATCTGGTAAACAAGTGACCCCCAAAAAGGCCAAAAAGGCGAACTTGCCCAATTTTGGCTCTTCCATTCAAGTCCTAAAACCATTGTTGATGGAATCTGTGGCATGCATAAGAAGCAAGCTGGGATGAGTGACAAGGCTTGCAATACTTTCAACAACCAGCGTGTAAAATACTATACAGACAAGATGGATAAAAGGTTGACTTCTCTGAAGCATAAGAGAAAACTCAACCCTCTTATTGAGGTGCAGATACAGGCTACACCACGGGGCTGCTTTGAAGTGAGGTCACCTGAAACAAGCCATAGTGGCATTGTCTGGTGAGGCTATGAAAAAATGAGGGGATTTGAGGTGACAGGCACGTGAGCAAGGCCATGTGGTCCTCACCCAGGCCGTCACCCAGCAACGAGATGAGAAACATGACCAGATTGGCGTAGTGTGGTCCACCAGCCAATCAGTGGGCAGATCGGGCTCATCTGAGACCAACCTGTCATCCAGGTCTCTAAAACTTCTTAAAGCTCAAAGGGTGGCTTTCAAGTTTAATTTGATGTTTATTGAAACTTGGATCAGAACTGGGGAGCTGTGGGAAAAGTATGACGTCAAGAGGTGGAATGAATCAGTAGATTTGAAGTTTGGGTATGCTACTAATATTTCCTCATCAGAAGAGATTCCCAGAAAAAAGTGATTTTGAAATGTGATCATAGACTTTGATGTCCACACTGGCACCCAAACCTTGATCCCACCATTCTCATGAAACTAGATTGGCAGCACCATCAGATCTTCATAATGCTCCATCATCTTCAGGTGGATCAGACCGCACCATTGAAGGATAGAAGAGAGCCAGAGTGGCAAGATCACCAACACCCCACCACCTGTACCTGCAACCATTTCATTTGTCACACCCTATGAACTGGATTTGCTTCAGCACTGTCTCCAACACTACAAGAAACATAATCTTTTCCAGGCGGTAAAGAAAAGTATTGACATAGAAAAATGCTGAGACACACAGGAGAGAGCAAAAAATCCAAAAAAATATGTGCCTGAGTTTTAGATGTTGGATCTCCATGATGAATATTTTTTTTGTATTTTACACATAGATATTGTTCAATGTACTAACAATAAAGGTGAGAAATCACTCAATAACACCTTGTAACAATACCTGAAATTTGGCCCAAGATCTTGGAGACAGGATTTTGCAATCTAAAAACAGCCATAACTTTTACAAGTCTGCTTGAAATCCATCAATTGTTAGCTCATTCAAAAGCTGGACCTCACTTCTCTAAACTTGATCAAGGCAGTTTGGTGTCATCTTGGCATGAAAATATGCTATATTTCTTGTAAGGGTTTCCCATAGATGGCTATGTAGAATCTCACACTGACTAGCTATGTATGTGATGTGCTATGTGGAATTGTGAAGGGGAGGTTCAGCTTTTCAATGAGCTCAAAATTGAGTGGTTTGCATGAGAACCGCAAAAGTTATGGCTGTTTTTAGATTGCAAAATCCTGTCTCCAAGATCTTGGGCCAAATTTCAGGTGTTGTTACAGGTTGTTATTTGGTGATTTTTCACCTTTATTGTTAGTACATTGAACAATACTTATGTGTAAAATACCAAAAAATATCCATCATGGAGCTTTAACATCTAGGAATCAGATGCATATTTTTTGGATTTTTTGCTCTCTTCTGGGTGTCTCAGGATTTTTCTATGTAAATGCTTTTCTTTGCCGCCTGGTAAACATCAAATTTCTGGTAGTGCAAGATGCTATTGCCCCCCCTGGAAACTTGACCTCAGAGTGACTTTGGAATGGCTGGTGCTGGTATCCCTAAAGCAGCTGACTGGCAATATCTATTTAAGGTACAATAGCCCTTGCTTGGGTACCCCATTCCAACTCTGGGTAGCGTGGTTTCACCTCTGCCAAAATACTTGACTGCCCAATGCAGCTCATCCAAATAGGTTACATAAGTAATTTCCAATCATTCCAGCATGGCTACATGTACTTGCTCACAGAGTTGGTCAAAAAGCGTCAAGTTATTGTTGGGAATGGATGGCCTCATATAATGAAGAAGCCAAATTTGTGTTGTTTTGCTAAAAACTTCTTGGCCCACCTGCTTATATGGCTAGCTGGGAAGGGGAGAGGGTTATTGGTAGCATGGTTGGCCCATGTAAAAACAGTAATCAGTGTATGTCTTTATCTCAATATCTGACCTAGACCTATGAACCATCAGCTGCCCGCCTTTTTCTAAGACTAGAATGGCAGGGCAAGGTGTTACTTCAGTATTACAACAGATGTGAGCCTACTAGCTTCTGTTTGGCTAGTAGAGTCAATAAAAAGGTGGTAGAAGTTGGTAAGACTTCTACTAGGCTTGTAAGGATTGCTATCCTCAAGTAAAATGGTATGGGAATTTGGGCGAAAGAGCTTTACTTGAATTACACAAGTAAAGACTCCAGTTAGATGACCTTTGAACAAAGGATTTCGCCCAGGGATTTTGGGTTAATTGTTGTCTATTACAATAATTAAAGATTGGAGCAACTGATGCACAGTTCTCAGTCCCAAATTGATTCACTTCTGACACAGAATGATCAATAAGGGTAGTGTTAATGTCTGTCTTAACACTGGGAACTTTACACTCTGACTGATAGAGGTTCCCCGCAGGTTTAGAGTTTCTTATATCAGATTAATCCCAAATCTGATGTAAGCCTTACTCAAGGACTACTTCCTTTCAAGTAATTCCACCTGATGGATATTACTGATTTCACTGATTATGGTGTCTAATCAGGCAGAAAACAAAGTTGGATGTAAACACACAACACTCAACAGGACACAAGTTTGAAGATTTAAGATTCTTAGAATCAGGCTTTTAAAGTTTGTAGAAGTGTAAGGGTTGTACATCATGGCTTTACACAAGTCCCACTACATAGTTTAGATTAGTCACTAGCTCCACGTTGGGTTCTCCTTTTCCTCACGAACCCTGACTGGAGCTAGGTACGAGATTCCTTTTAGTTTCTTTTCTCATTTCTTTCTTATGGTTTTGATTGTTGTTCTGATGATTGGACCTTTTCCTCACGAACCCTGACTGGAGCTAGATAGCGTATGGTAATTATAACCGAGTTCTAGAATAGTTTTCAGTGGTTGTGAACCACCGTGAGAGTTGAGCCAAACCTTAGTGAAGGTTCTCCAGCGAGATCCTTACACTTTTTTATTCTACTACTCTTTTTTTTCTCTTCTTGAACATCCTCATCCTTGACACCTTGACATTTCGACAATCGACAACGTGAACCTTATGCCATTCAATTTACCCGATAACTTCTGCATCAATCCTGACAATCTGTTACGCCGGAGAAAGTACATAGAACTCATCGACACACCTCCCGCTCCGCCACCTCCCCGTTATAATTGGAAACCCGAAGAGGGTACCTCCTTTACCCCGGACAAAACCATCAGAACTATCTACCCCTCTTCCTCCCATTCCTTATCAGACAACGAAACAACCATCACTCCCGACGTCAAGATAGTTCGAGAATTTTTCAATACCGATCTATCTGCGACGCCCCTTGTCCCCGGTAGTTTCACTTACTCCCCGATGCCGGATTCACAAGGCGGCTCGTCGAGCGCTGCAACGGTCAAAGGCAAGGATAGCGAAGAACGGCCATCCAAGGATGAAATCATTGAGGCATTGCATGAACGAATGAAACAATTAGAGAAGGAAAACGCTACTTACGGAGCTCGAAACGAAGCCGCGGCGGCGGATCGGCGTCGAATCGAGGCGTTGGAAGCTACCTTGACCCAAATCATGAACACGAGATCGCCAGCAACTGGGGATAGTGGTGGCTCAAGCAATCCGTTCCTCGCAAATCGCATTGGAAACAACGCCGTCACGCCCACTCCTGCGGGCCCCCGCACGGGAGTATTCCCAACCAAAGATCCGACACAGCCAACTACCACCGTACCGGCTTCACATGCTAAACCGCGCCCTCCACCTCTCAGAGAAATGCATCAACCGGCTCATTCGACACCTGTCGAGTACGCGAGACACACCGACGAGGGTAGACGAGTCTCGATTCAGGAACCACTTCGATCAGCAACTCAGCAACTTTCAGAGATCGAATTGAACCCACCTGATCAGTCGACAATCTCGGGACAGCTTGAAGCTAGATTGGACGAGCGTGCGACCAAAGGAACGTTAGCTAGCGATATTCAGATCTCTGAAGTTCCGAAATTCTCCGGACCTACGGAAAACCCAGCAGCACTGTTCAACTGGAGAAGATTGATTGAACAATACTTCACGCTCAACAACCTTACAGACGATAGCCAACGCTTGATCATTTTAGGCTCTGTACTCATCGAACCACGCGCTGGTTCCTGGTTCGTGAATTCTCTGATGGATCTGAAGGGATTGACGTGGAACGAAGTGATCAACGAGTTAGCCATTGAAACCCTGCCAACTGGATGGCAATCAGACACTGAAAAAGCTATCCGACAATTGAAAATGAACACGAACAAAGATTTCAAGACCTACGTTGGACGCGCGCGCGACTTGTACAACATAGTACAAGTGCAAACCTCACTCACACCCCGCAACCTAGCTGAATACATTGTTTGGGGAGCACCGGATGTCCTTCAACGATGGGTCAAGGATCGGGCCTTACTTGAGACACCAGTGTTCAAGTTCTTACCGTTTATATCGGCGGTGAACAACATTTGGGACCTTCTCGTGTCCAGCAACCTCGTCCCGAGAGGACGAGTACGTCAAACGGTCAACGAACACAATCACCACGCGGTAACCCGCCCTACTCATACGTCAAACCCCGCAACTGGTGATACACGAACTGCAGAGCAGCGCGCTGATTCGGCTTGGCGTTATCATTCGTACATGAGACAGCTTGGATTGTGCGGCTACTGCCGAACGAAATGCGGCAACACCCAGTGTCGCGGTCCAGCCAAAGGGCCGTTTGTGGCAGTTCCGGAATCTTTCAACCCAGGCCCGCGACCAGCGAGACGTCAAGAAAACAACATTAACCCTTGGATCCGACCAACGACCGCAGTCCCAAACAAGCAAGCCGCGCCACCGGGAGCACCTACAACCAAACCGGCAGGTCGTCAACCCACCGCTTCAGCCCTGATCGCAGGACTTCAAGAATACGAAGATCAAGATGCACCCAACCTCTTCGCTCAAGACATCGCGCGCTATGAAGAAGCAGACCGAGTATTAGTGGCGCATCTAGGCGAAGCAAAGGAAGACTCAAGGTACGCAAGCCCACCTTCTCCTAGGACTAAATCTATCATCTTGAAACTGAAGATTAACGGGGTTGTGTGTCGGGCTTTGATTGACTGCGGAGCAGAGACCAACTTGATGTCAGACCGACTGAGCAAGGAAGCACGAATCCCAAGACGACCACTAGTAGCTCCCGTTGAGGCTCGACTGGCCATCGACAACGGTGACAGTAAATCATTTCTCTTCAAAGAATTCTGCTTCGCAAACGTCGCATCTCATGATCCCGTGCTGCGTTTTGGATCCACGTTCTTCAAGCTCGCACCACTGGGGGATAGGTTCGACGTCATCTTAGGCACCCCATTCCTGGAAAAATTCCATCTTGATGTTTCACTACACGACCGCACCGTCAAGCATGTACCTTCAAAAACTATCCTGAGAGAAGATACTGCAATGAATGATACCGAGTTTAAACTGAGCCAATCCATGATAGCCTGTGTGATGGAGAACTTATCAAAAGTGAAAGAGAGCCGAGAGTTGTCGGCTCGCGAGGAGCAGATCTTTAAAGAATTTGCTGACCTTTTCCCAGAAGAGTTGCCAGCAGTAGAGAAAGAGGAAGACAATGATTTCATACCGCCTGAAGGGCAGAATGAGACTTCCAAGGTTCGCCACAAGATCGTGTTGACTGATCCAAACGTGGTGATCAACGAAAAACAATACGCATACCCCGAGAAATACCTCGGTGCTTGGAAGAAATTAATCGACCAACACCTGAAAGCGGGACGAATTCGACGATCAACCAGCCAGTACGCGTCGCCGTCAATGATCATTCCGAAAAAAGACCCCGCTGCCTTACCCCGCTGGGTGTGCGACTACCGCAAACTGAACAAGTTCACAGTAAAAGATCGTTCACCACTGCCAAATGTAGACGAAGCGGTTCGATTAGTAGGTACTGGCAAGGTCTTCTCACTTATTGACCAAACCAATTCCTTCTTCCAGACGCGAATGCGTGAAGAAGACATCCCATTAACCGCAGTCAAGACACCATTTGGTTTGTACGAATGGATGGTCATGGCCATGGGATTGACCAACGGACCAGCAACTCATCAAGCACGGGTCGAAGAAGCCTTAAGTGACCTGATTGGTAAGACCTGCGTTGTTTACATCGACGACGTCGTAGTCTTTTCAAATTCTGTCGAAGAGCACGAAGAACACGTACGACAAGTGCTCAAAAAGCTGAGGGCGGCAAAACTCTACTGCTCACCGGCGAAAAGCAAGCTCTTTCGACGGAAGATCAACTTCTTGGGGCATGAGATCAGCGCAGAAGGTATTTGCCCAGATGAAGCAAAAGTCGAAAAAATCTCGAAATGGAAAGCACCTTCGTCTCAGAAACAACTGCTACAATTCTTAGGTACAGTGCAATTCCTCAAGAAATTTGTTGACGGATTATCACATTACGTAGGAACATTGTCACCGTTGACAAGTACGAAAAGAAAGAATTCCCCGTTCAAGTGGGGCAGGGCGGAAGATGATGCTTTTGAAAACATCAAGCGCATAATGACGACCCTGCCGGTACTGAAAACACTCAATTACGACTCAGACGAAGACATCTGGCTTTTCACCGACGCGAGCGGGCATGGATTAGGCGCGGCGCTATTCCAAGGAAAGGAGTGGGATAAGTCATCCCCAATTGCATATGAAAGCCGCACCATGACCCCTGCTGAACGAAACTATCCGGTTCACGAACAAGAACTACTGGCAGTCGTCAACGCTCTTCAGAAATGGAAGATGTTACTACTGGGATTGAAGATCAACGTGATGACCGATCACCATTCCCTGACTCACCTTCTGACACAACGAAACATCAGCCGTCGTCAAGCTAGGTGGCTCGAAACTCTGTCGCAATTCGACCTGAACTTCAGATACCTGAAGGGCGAAGACAATACGGTCGCAGACGCCTTGTCGCGAGCTGAAGAAGTGGGTTGCTGCGAGGTACGAGGGAAATTGAATGAGGATATCGTCCACAAAATCAAGAACGGATACCCCACCGACACGTTCTGCTCACGTTTAGCTGCGACTCTACCCCTCCGGCGAGGGACTGAAGCAAAAGAAGGACTCCTTTTCGTTGACAGTAGACTGGTCATCCCCAACGTCGACAATTTGCGCCGTCAAATCATTGAGCAAACCCATCATGCCCTCGGCCATCTCGGAACCCTGAAAACACTAGCACAACTGCGAAACGAGTTCTTCTGGCCGGATATGTCGAAAGACGTCAAGCAATTCATCGCTGGCTGCGACAAATGCCAACGGAACAAAGGAAGTACCTCGTTACCCTCAGGCAAACTGCAATCGACAGAGGTGCCGCGCCAACCAATGGAAGATATTTCATTGGACTTCGTAGGACCATTCCCGAAGGTACGAGGATACGACATGCTGCTTTCCATCACATGCCGCCTTACCGGATTTGTCCGCGCCATACCGGCATGCCAAGCTGACACGGCCGAAAAAACTGCCCAACGAGTCTTCGCATCGTGGTTGGCGATTTTTGGTTCACCTCGAAGTATGATCGGCGATCGCGACAAGCTATGGACATCAAAGCTCTGGCAGGAACTCAACCGCTTGCTGAACATCAAGATACAACTGACGACCGCTTACCACCCCCAAAGCGACGGCCGAAGCGAGAAGTCCAACAAGACCATCGTACAAATTCTACGGCAACTCGTTGAATCACGACACGGAAAATGGTTCGAGTGCCTCCCAGCAGTGGAGTATGCCATCAACTCAGCAGTCAACGTAGCCACAGGAGTTTCTCCGTTCGAATTCGTATACAGCAAGAAACCCCGTCTATTCCCGACATCTCTCGACTCACAACAATTGCCAGAGGTCGGCGAGTGGATTTCTAGACGGCAATCAACCTGGGCCGAATACCGGGACAAACTATGGTCAAGCCGTATTGAGCAAGCGGTCCACTACAACAACCGCAGGCGACCGGGGGATCAACTACGTGTAGGCGATTGGGTATTAGTAGACAGCAAGGATCGACAACAAATAGTCGGAGGTCGAGGGAAACCAACGGGCAAGCTTCGACCACGATACGACGGGCCATACCAAGTCATCGACTGCCTTAACGATGGCAGGAACTTCAAACTCAAGCTATCAATCAGCGACAACTCTCACCCGATCTTCCATATTTCAAAACTCAAGAAATACAAGCACGCGGAAGAGCAAGAGCACAGGGAGGAAGGATTGCGAGAAAAAGGAACACAAAAGTAAGTTCCACCCACTTAGTATGCACCGCCGGAGCTACTACGCCTTCCTCTCTCTCTCTCGAAATATAATGAAAGTAAAAGACAACACCTTGGCCACATATGTGAGCACCGCATCGAACTCCGTGTTCTCTTCTTTTCAGCATGACGACGAAATATGTGATTCTTCAAGTCACGATATTATGCCAAATATGTATAATTCACTTCAAGATAACATATTCACAGCAAGAGACTTCAAGCTTCAAATATCGACTTCAAGATTCATTTAATTCACCTCAAGATGTTATGTTTTGCCTTATTCCTTATTCTGTTTATCACGATTTTTTTTCTTTTCTGATTTCTTGGCAGCGCAAAATCAAATCTTTAAGGGGCGAGTTATGCCATTGTTTCTTTTCTTTCCTTTTTTTTCTTTCTCTTTATTTCTTATGTTTTTTTTGATGGATTTGGGATACTCATGATTAGGAAGCGTTGGATAGGTCAAATTTTTTTTAGAAGGGGAGGGATGTAAGGGTTGTACATCATGGCTTTACACAAGTCCCACTACATAGTTTAGATTAGTCACTAGCTCCACGTTGGGTTCTCCTTTTCCTCACGAACCCTGACTGGAGCTAGGTACGAGATTCCTTTTAGTTTCTTTTCTCATTTCTTTCTTATGGTTTTGATTGTTGTTCTGATGATTGGACCTTTTCCTCACGAACCCTGACTGGAGCTAGATAGCGTATGGTAATTATAACCGAGTTCTAGAATAGTTTTCAGTGGTTGTGAACCACCGTGAGAGTTGAGCCAAACCTTAGTGAAGGTTCTCCAGCGAGATCCTTACAAGAAGTTAGACAAAGTTTAAAAGTTCTAAAAAGCTGATATGAGTTATTTTGTAAAGTTGTTGAATAATGATGTGATGATGTGATCAGGAGGAGTGGATTCTCAGGGTTTATATACTCCAAACCTTGAGAATCTTTACACTAGAAGTGCGCACAATCTGTGGTTGCGTGGTTAGGTTATTACAGTTATATTGTTATAAACTGTTTGAACATGCATTTCATTTGTTACGACCTTGTTACGGCTGTGAAATATATGTAGCATTGGTTCACATAAAAGTTGTGTACGTACACACTCTTTTATGTAAGTTTTGCACATGTTACATATGCTAAATCATATGTACTTGACTCTTGAGACTGAGCCATGAGTTGTAATTATTGTTTTTATGCTTATTTATTATTATACGTCGCCCATTGGTACTACTGGTTAGTACTCAGGGCTGACACCAGACATGGCTTCTTCCAAGCCACATTCAACAACAATCACACTGCTTTTGAGAATGATCTAATCATTGGAGAACACCTCTTAAGAACACAGCAGACAAAGTAGAAAAAAAGCAACATCAGTCCCATCACCTTCTGAACACTTCAAAAACATGGTTGTGTAGGAGTGGAGTACACTGCTTGCTTTATATTTGATGTTCACACCAGCATTCTCCTTTTGAAAAAGCCACATAGCACTTACAAGATACCCCCTGCAAATAGCTACATCTCATATTCCCACAACTCTTGTAAATGGAAGGGCTGCATTAGGGAAATTATCAGGCCTCCAATTCTGAACATCTGCCCCTTGTTTGCAATTCATTGATACCCCTTCAACCATGAGGACAAACACAGAATCCATACTATTTGTTGCCAAAATTGCTGAATGCCTCAGTGGTCACAGAGAAGTTAAGGCCATCGGGCAGCTAGCTGCATCTTTGGCTACTAGACCCCTGGACTAGTACCCAAAGGGAAACATGTCATTGTGATTGCATAATAGCCGATGTCAATTATGAAATAGCGTGACACATCCAACTTGTTGGACACCCGTTTTTTTCAACTTTTTTTTATCAAGTCCTACCTTCCCAACTCGTCCAACACCAGCTTATCTGCTGACTACACCAAGGCCCCACTTCCCCAACTCCACGCACTACAACTCAACCTCACAAGCTCACAAGCTCCCACCTATACTCCTATACTCACATAATTCACACATTTACCTCAAATTCCTTACACTACTTCACAAGTTCACATCAAAACCCAACTTCACTCATTGATGGGACTTGAACCACTCTACTTCGCAATCTCACACCAATTCAAAACTCCACCTCACAGACACCTCACATAACTCATAATTTCACTTGTAAATTCTTACAGTTACAGTACTCCACAAGTCCACATTGAAACACAACTCCACTCCATAATACTTCATCACAACAATAGATCTTTCACTTACAGACTGCACGTCACCCATTCAAAACTTCAGCTGTTTATACACTCAACAGTGAGCAGAACAATTTGGAGAAGAATGATACTCGTTTTTTTCCAGTGGCTCTGACTTCTGACCTTGAGATCCAGATGAAGAAAATCAAAAGTCAATATTAAAAAGAGTATGGAAGATGAAGTGACTGCATGAAACCACTGAAAGAGCTGATTTACCTCATTATCAAGAGCTGCAAAAATTTTGAAGTGAGTTCTTCTCAAAACTGAGTTCACAACAATGATTTCACAAGATTTTTGAACTGGGTTCTGACCAAGTTTTGTGAGCACTGTAAATTGAGTTCCAAAAAATTGTGAATTCTTGTCAACTCAGTTTGTAACTTCAGTTCACAGTTCTTCGCTGAGAACTGAGTTCACAAGAATTGTGAACTGACTTCCAACTGAGTTCAACATTCTTGTGAAATTTGTAAACTCAGGCCAAATTATGAACTCAGTTTGTGTTCACAGGAATTGTGAACTGAGTTTTGATCAAGTTTAAGATTGAATTGTGAAAATTGTAAGCTGAGTTCACAAGAATTGTGAACTTGATCACTCAAACTTAACCTTTAGTGAACTTCACGACTATATCTCACAATGAGTAGATAGCTAAAGTTTTAGCCATTCTGGAGGCTTTATGTATGGGGGCAAAAATTGCAACATCCAGAGAATATAAGCCTTTCCATCTTTTGGCGTCTTGATCATGTAGAAGTTTCCATTCCAAGTTCAGGTATGGTATTGGTAGCAATGGAGCAATTGGGAAATTGAGGGCAACAAAATGAGTTTTCTGGACATGAGCAGAAAAGTCAGTTGGATATCAGGAGGTGGTGGCAAAAAGAAGGGGGAAGTGTGCATGGTCGCAGTCTCATATTTGGTGTAGAAGATGACTGGTTGTTTATAAGTATTGGCAATAATTGGAGATGCACCTGGAATTGGTTTCCAAAGCTCTTGGCTGGCCGTGGCATGCGCGTTTTGAAGTATCTCAAGGATTCTACTAATATTGTAATTCACACAGAGCTGAGGTATGTGTTTTTCATACCAATTGTATTGCAATAAGACCTCGGCTTCAAGCTCACTACAGATTTTTGTTGATTCATCTGAAGAGCAACCAAGGAAGACCGCAATAGAAGAAAAGGAGCAAATTCCATCACATTTGACGTCAGTGTGTATTTCTTTGATATAAGGTAGAGGCTGATATGTGATATAGTGAGTTAATATAGTGGGACTAACCTGAAGGGCAGAGTCATCCAGGGTCAATTTGGCTTTGCTTCCACTTGGTAAGTCTTGCACCTAATCAAAAAAAGTTGTTCATCATTCAATCTATCAGCATCAATATTTCCAAAAACACAGGCTGGTAGTGCTTACGGTAGGAGAATCACGTTGTAGTACTAATAGCACAGCAGGTGCTATACAGTGCTTGAAAGAGGATAATCTGTATGAGTGAAAAACTCTGTTACAGAAGTTGTCTTGAGGCTGCCCTTTCAGAGAATCTTCAACAAACTGGACTTTTTTGTTAAATGACTAGTACTTGAATTTTTAAAAAGAGAAATAGCAGACTTTATAAGGCACCAGTGAAATAATCTCAACACTTCCTTAGTGTTATTCCCAATGAAGCTTATAGCTTTTTAAAACACAAATAAAATAAATTTCTCTTATTGAATAATAAGGGCTGTTTAAATGAACCAATGAATGTGTAGTGATTTTATAATGATAAAAACAACTACCGTGTATCATAAATAAGGAAAAAGAGAAAAAGGAGAAAAGAAGAGAAAAGTGGGACAAAGACACAGGCTTTATATATCTGATGTACAAATTCAAAATTGATCAAAGGCTTTCAAATTTATAGCAAAATGACCCAAAGATTGGTAAACAGCTATGATGTAATGATTGATTCAACTTCTACAACTTTTATTTTCCGCCAAAAGAACCTTATTAATCCATTGCTGTGTTGATTATTGTTTATTGGTTTCTCATTTGATAAGATTTGCTGTAATTCATTCATTTGAGAGTGATTTTTTCTCTTCTTATGATTGTGCGCTGTTAACTGCTGTTTATATACTTTATCTTCATTTATTTGATGTATTACATATGATGCCATTATTAATTTAATGAAAAATTGATGAATAATATGATGTAATGTGATTTAATGATGTGATAAGTCATTTCATCATGTGATTTGGTTTCAATCTTGTATAATTTACTTGTATTGAATTACATATAATTTTATTCTCATATGAGAATATGCTGATAGACTGTGAAAATTGAATTTCAAGTTTAATCAACTATTTTCCTAAAACACCCTCATAATCTTTAATTTCATACCCTTATAATTTAAATACCCTTATAATCTTCAATCCACCAGTAACAACTTTTCCTTTAATTACCCTTCTTCCTCTTTCTTCAATTCCACTTTCTCTTCTCTTTATCTTTTTATCTTTCTATTACAATAATAATATATAACTTTTAAATTCATTAAAAGGAAAGTTCTTGCTATTTTTGAATCAAAAGATAATAATTAATTTAAGAGAACAATCAAATCAAATTTAGAATTGATTAAATCAATTCTAATTTTTCTTTGTCTTCATTTGACTTTCTTTTTTGAAATTTTGTTTTTTTAATTAAGTTTCTTCTTAAATCAGTTGATGATCTTCTCATAATCTTTTTAGTTTTAACTTAATTTCTTTTGAAATTATATATATTTTTTGGAATTTGATTCAATTTTTTAAATTGAATTGAATCAATCAAGTTAAATCAATCAAATAAATTGATTGATCTTGATTCTCTTTGTGTTCTCCTTTTGAATGATTTTCATCATTTTTTTTATTGTTCTGGTCTCTTTTTCTTACCCAACTCTTTATAAATTTGTATTTATATTTTTTTATCAAAAATTTTTTTTCAAAGTTTTTAAAAAAATTATGTTGAATACTCTCTAATTGAATTCTAATAATAAATGAAAGAATTGCAAGTATCAGATTTAAAATAGGATTTTGAGATTTTCACTTGAGCCAATTTTGAGAGTAATGAATTTTCAATAATATAAAATAAAATTTATTTTTTTTAGTTTCACCTCCATAAATAGCTCACCACAACGTTGAGGTGGTTGATTTTTTTGGGTGTTGGTTGCCATGGTAAGCAATTTGGGCTGACCAGTGGTTGCAGGTGGTACAGGTTCAAGAGATCTTGGAGTCTGCTTTGATGGGTCCTTTCCTTGTTCTTCAATAGGTTCACGTTTGAGGCAAGAGGAATATTGAGTGGTTGCTACCAAAGTGGTTGCTTTCCTCTTTTGCTTCTTGGGTGGAGCCACAGAAGAGCCGTTTTGATTGGTAGTGGGTACTAAGGAGGCGTCTGCTTCCTTGCGCTTCTTGGATCCAGTGCTATCAACTTGGGGGAGGAGAGCTTTTGATGGGCGGCTGTTTTTTCTTGAGCTTCTTTCTTGGAGCTTGATGGATGAGGCTCTTGATTGGAGTGTTATCAGCTTGATGTACCAGTGGAACAATCTCAACGGGTGCGGTAGCAACATTGGATTTCTTGTCCTCCTTCACTCAATGATTCTTGGTGGTGCGCGTGTTTTTGCAGGCGGTGTAGAGCTCCGTAGGTAGAGCTGTGAGGGGAAGAAACTAACCCAAGGGGATAAATCTCCAGGGGTTGTAACTAAAAGTGCTGTTAAGCTGCCCTCAAAATACACAAGACCCTTTTTTCCAACAGTACCACCACCAAAATTGAGCTTTCAACCTTATAAATGCAATCTACAAGCTTTAGTTCAGTCTCAGGATGCCCCAAAAAAGTTTCCCCAATTCAAAAACAGATGTAAACAAGCTGTTTTTTCTCAAAAACCTTCCCGCAGCAAAAGAAAAAAATAAGAAACCTTGTTCTTCCTCCAAAACCTTGTCCTTCAACTTCCACTGTTTCCAAAACTACCCTACACGTCCTACTACCTTCAAAACCCAGCTACTTACACCTGTAACTGAGTAAAACCCCCTTACCTACCCTATTTTTGAGGTTTCTGACTTAAATGGTCAGAAACTCAAAAAATAAAAAAGTAAAAAAATCCCCAATCTCAAATGCCCATATAAGACTCTTATAATCCATATAAGCCTTTCAAGACCCTTATACAAGCAACAAAAAAAGTAAGTTTTTTAATTTAAAGACTCTTTCTTCTTTCTCTTCTTTCCCTTTTTTGCTTTCCTTCCTCTTTCTTTTATTCCTTACTAACTTTCCTTGCTTCTCTCTTTTTTTATCCTTCTTTTCTCTAGGTCCCTTTTTACTCGATTCAATAACCGAGGCCAATGAAAAAAACAAACAGAAAAAAGAATCCCCCCTGAACAAACAATCAGTTTGTTCTTTTATACCAACATCCCCCTCTCTACCCTAAACCTAAAAGTGAGCCCCCTCTTTGCTTCTCTCACTTCTTTTTTCCAACCTCTTCTGACTCCCTTACTGACATGTTTCACAATTTTTATTTTATTTTTTTGTTTGTTTTGTTTGTTCTAGGTGTTTTGATTTGATTCAAACCAAATCAAATGCCGTGGACCAACCAATGTGTTTCACCTCCTCCGCCTTTGCCTTGTTGTCTCTTCCGCCTCGGTGGTCCATCACTGGATTGAAATCAATCGTTTGATTGATTTCAATCAAGTTGGTAAGTGTTTCCATCTCTTTTTTATCTTTTCATCTTTTGTTTCTCTTGCCTTGCTGGCTACCCTTTCCTCTTCTGTCCACCCTGGTTCCCTCTTGATCAACAACCCTGATTTCAATTTTTTTTTCTTATTTTTCCATTTCCTTTTTTATATATATTCAGCTTTGTCTCTCCTTTTTAGATCTTTGTGTTACTTGTTGTTATTTCAACTGAAAAATGTGAATTTTGAGAGGCTTGAGAGGATGAGAGACCCTTAAGAAAAAATATCCCCAGTGAGAAGAAAATTAAATTAAAAATTCAAAATTAAAATTAAAATTAAATTAAATTTAAATTTATTTCTATAAAAAGAGTGCCCAAAGGCCTCATATTTTTTGATCTCCACAGCAGCAACATATGTGTTTTGTTTGTGCTTGCACTTCTTGATTAGAGGTTCAGGCGCTGGTGAAACCAAAGTCAAAGGCTGATTGGTTTCATGCGTGAGTTGGAGTTGGCCTGCCTTGAGTTTGTTATCTTTGATTGCTGACATCTCATGTTATGAATGGCTGGCGTAGGTCTTCCTTTGGTGTCTGTTTGATAATTGGGGTAAGTGACTTGCTGTTGGTTTGCTTCATCAACTCCAAAGGTGTGATTGAAGGGAAAGTTTGATTTGGGGTCTCAAACTTGTCTTCCTCTTCAAAGTCAAATGGGAAGGGAGGAGGAGTCAACAGTCTTTTTGAATTGGCTGTGGATTTCTTCTCTACGTGATGATTCAAGGGTGATGACTCATTGGGTTCTATGTGTGCATTGTCCTGGAAAAAATGGCAAGATAATGTCGAAATTCCTATTTGAACATGAGATAAAAGTGGTATCAAAGACATCAAACCTTGTCTGAAATCATCTGATCTGATACTGGTTTTGTGGGTAGCTTGGAAACCTTTGGATTGATTTCATTGGAATCAGCGGTCCCCTTAGACTTGTGAGTTTTGTTCTTTGTGGACTTGCAAAGGGTGCTTGTTTGTGCTTTCAACATATTGCTGATGATTGCTTCTATCATTTCATCTTTGATATCCTTCAAGTGCTCATGCATGATTTGATTCAGCTCAGGAAGTTCCAACCCCTCCTCAAAAGCCTTGAGAAGTAGGATCTGGGTTTCATGGTCAAGATTCTGCATTTGTTGCATAAATGTAATATACTGTTTGGTTAGACTAGGGACATTGTTTCTAGGTGGTTTAACAATATCATCCTTTGGAACAGCAGCTATTGACTTGTTGCATTTTGGGTTCTTTGGGCGATGGAATGAGAGCTTTGTTGTGGTAGCCGGATGATTGTGATGGGGGTTCTGAATGAAGAATGAGGTGCAGGGATTGGTTTCCAAATCTCCCCCTGCTCAAGCAGCAAATGGAAAGGTGCCGGTGGTTGCACTATGAAAAGTTGGTCCTTTGTAACATTTGAAGTTGATCCAGGTACTAGAACAGTCCATAACTGATAGCTTGTAGCCATGTGGTATGGTAGGAGGATCAAGGTATTTATAGATGTCTTCAAGGTCTTCAAAGTGAGTGCTGGGTGGTGGGTTTGATAAGAAGGGATTACTGTCTTGATCAATAGGAATGTGGAGAGACTTCTTGGTAGGTATGGGGCTTTTTGCCATGGTTTGATGAAGCTGATTGAGGGGTTGTGAACTTGTGAGATTGAGAAAGGGTTTTGTGAAGATGTGAGATCAAAAGAGTATCTTGTGAAATTGAGAGCGGGAGAAAGGGTTGGGACTGGGGGTTGTGACCTTGCATGTTGTTTTTGTCAACTTAGGTTAGGTTACAGTGGTTATTACAAGAATTTTGAAGTTTTTGAGGTAGAAGACCTCAGTTCACAACTCTTGTGAACTGCATGCTTGACCACTCAAACATAGCCTGTAGTGAACTTCACCACTATATCTCACAATGAGTAGATAGCTGAAGTGCTCACATAGCCAAATGCAATTTTTCACACAAATCTCAGTGTCCTCCTCAAAGTCAAATATATGAAGTACAATCCTAGTTTTGGTTGTTGTGTGCTCTGATGATGTATGGAGTGGCGCATAAAATTCTCCTCACACACCCAATGTAAATAAGTACATATGCTTTTCCAAAAACCAATTACTTGATGTTACAATTTGAGTGAACTGAGTTCACAATCTTTCCACTCACAGGAATTGTGAAGTTTGCTGGAATTGTGAATTCAAGTAATAGTTCACTCAAATAGTGAACTTGACGTGAAGTTCACTCGTATAGTGAACTCAACTCAAATTGTGTCCTGAGGTCAAATTGTGAGTTCATTCTAGCTGTGAATCACTCAAATTGTAAATTTGCCTTAAAGTTCACTTGAATAGTAGGCTTGATGTTAAGTTCACCACAATAGTGAACTTGTAGTGAACTTGACTCAATTTGTGACCCAGGGTCAATTTGTGAACTCAGTGCAGTTGTAATTCACTGAAATTTTGAATTCAGGTATGTGAACTCAGTTCACAATGTTTGTGAGGTTCACTCAAATTTTGCCATCAACTAATAGTTCACACAAATAGTGAAGTTGACATGAAGTTCACATGAAGTTCACTCAAATAGTGAAGTTGACTCAAAGAACCGTAAAGCCAAGTTCACAATCCTGTTCTTGTAATCTTTCAAATTCTTCTTTTGATCAATGATCTTATACAACTCTAAACAATCACCTCCAGTAACCAGTGCAGTAGTAGTAGCAATCCCTGGGATAACCCTTCCTGCAATCAGTATGGTTCTATGTTTATCATCATTGTTGATGGAACAATTAGTAGCTCTTAGATTTGAGGCAGCATTGATGAAATCCATATGGAAATTCATATCATCATTCCGTTCAACCTTTGTGAAGTGAGTTCAGTTCACTTGAACTGTGAACTTGATGTGAAGTTCACTTTAATTGTGAACTTGATGAGTGACCTGAGGTTAATTTGTGAACATCACTTAGAGTGAGAGGTTACTCACAATTTGTGGGGTTCAAATTGTAAAGTTCAAGTAGATGTGAACTTGAAATTCAGAAGTAGCCATCTTTAACCTTGCATAAACTGGGACTTCATGCCGTTGTAGAACTCCTACGTAGTGTAGCGTAGGCTGAGCCGGAGAGGGGACAAAGTACAACAAGTGCAGTTGAGCTGCCCTCAACCTTTAAGAATCTCTAGGTTCAGAAGCAGCGGGGTACAATTCAAAAGAAACTGTCAGCCCCGAGCCCTATTACTAGTACCAAAGGGCTGAAATATATGATGATAAAATAATAAAAAAATCAATAAACAATACTTACAACTCATGGCTCAGTTTCAAGAGCCAAGTACATTCGTAATTACATATAGTTACATATGTAACTATATATGTACATACATGTAGATTAAAATTAAGATAATTTGTGATATAAACTTTCACAAGTGCACATCACATGCGTAACACAAGAATTACACAGGCACATAATTCAATCGTAGATGACATGATCAAAATAATGATTACATACTGCAAATAAGTATGTAATCAAACCACAGATTGTACATGAGGGATTTTCAGGGTTTTTGTGTATATAAAGAGCTCTCCCACCCGCCAGGAAAATCCATCATCATCATTACTTTTAACAAAATTATCAATACACTCATCAAATCAGATAAATAGAGTCCTTGTCCTCTTTTATTAGACATTGTATATTTCTCTGATTGATTTTAAAGCATTGTTAATTGTTGAAGGTCTTTTGAAGACTTCCCCAACTTCTCCAGGAGGTGATCCTTGCAGTACTGCTCAAGTTATTAAGGGAATCCAATAACTTGAGAAACTCTAAATTCACAGGAGTCCCTCTGTGTTCAGAGTCTAAAGAACTTTAAATATCACTAGGTGATATTTCCCTTGAGTCACAAACTCTAAAGTAGAGTGTTGTGATCTTGGGCACGAAACTAGACTGTAGTTTCTACTTTCAATCCTGCTAGAAGACTCAGGTCTTGCATTGATTCCCGGAATTGTATCCAAAAACCTTTGTTTAAAGGTCATCTAACTGAAGTCAGTACAGATTTGATCACACTGCTTCAATACCAACCTTGTTTAGTATTTCAAACAAGATTTTCACGCTGATAATAAACCCAGTTTATTATCTCCAACCTTTCTTTTAGTGATTTACAAGCCCAACAGACGCTAGTAGCTCACAGAAACCTTCCTGCTACACACTACCAACACCTGTAATAATCTTATTCAACGCTTCCCACTGATATAATCAGTACCAAAACTGGTCCAAAAAACCTCTGACAACTCTAAAGACTGTTTTGAGTGGTCACCAATGGTCCCTAGACACTAATGTGACTAGGCAAGGGCTATAGAAATAATGAACAACACTATACAGATGATTGATAAAGTTTTCACAGTCCAATCTTCCAAGAATTGTGTGCAAAAAGATGATTTTAGTGAGATATATAAAAAAGAGAAGACACTGGGAGGTCCACAAGCAGAGAAGTAACACTATAAAACTTTCACACTATCCACATTTGGATATACTGGCGATAAAAAATAAACTAGACTACCCTTATAGGGTTTTAACACTTTGATTCACACTTATAACACCTTTTAAAAGGCCACTAAAAACACATAAAAAAACACTTTTAAAACTCCACAATGGAGTGCGCACACACTAACCCACTGATGACGGACCAATGGATCCCGTGATAAAAAAAGAAAATTAAAATTAAAAGAGAAAACAAAAAACCTTCCTGTTATACCCTTCCAACTTGACTCCTAACCCCCTTTACACATTTTCCAATTCTACTCCTATTGCATTATGTCAACACTCCTTCAAATTTGATGTTTCAAATCAAATATAATGTACATTCCCTTTCTTTCTATTTCTGATCACTTAATTTGATTGTTTTATTTTTACTAATTTGAATTTTCTCTTTTTTTTCTAAATTTAGATTGGTTGATTGTGATTTTAATTAATTTATATCTCATTTGCTTTTAGTTCTAATTTGATTTTATGTTTCTTCAATAGTTAGCTCAATTGATTCTATTTGATTTTAAATTTTAGGTAATGTATGTATTTTTTTTTCTTTATACCTATGTTCATTTGATTCAGAATCAGTCAGTTTGATTCTCTAGATCGATCTCAATTTTCATTTGTAAGTTTTCTCTTCTTTTTTTCTAATTTGATTTCTTCTCTTCTGTAAAGGATTTGATTTTTCAAAAAACTAATTAAAATATGATTTCTTCTTTTCTGTTTTAGACCAATTGCTCGATTCGGTTTTACATTTGATTTTTCTTAAATTTTTTATTTGATTTGATTTTTTTCTCTTTTCATCTTTAAGGGTCAAAATTGATCAATGCAATTAAATTTCAATTGTAAGTCTTCTTTTCTTCTTCTTTCTTTTCTCTTGTCTACTTGATCTTTTTTTCTTCAATTAATTTGATATGAACATTTAAAACTAATTAAAATAATTTTTATTTTGATCTCACAACTCTAGTTGTTTTAGATTGTTTGGTCCAATTCCAAACTTCAATTTGTAAGTTCTCTTTTTTCATTTTTTCTTCTTTTTCTTTTACACTTCATTGACTCATTGCTATCTTCTCTATTCATTCATCTAATCAATTTGCTTTGACTTTCTGAATTGATCAATAGGCACTTTTTCAACTTGATTCTTGTTCAATTGACTGATTTCCTAGTTTTGCTCTAGATTGTTTAACAATTGGATTGATTCAACTCTAGTCTATCTTATTGAATTTCTAAGTCATTTCTTTATTTTTAATTTTATTAATTGGATTTAATCTTCAAGTTGATTGATTCTATTTTGACATTCAGATTTGTCATTTGTGATACTGTTGTTGGTTTTCTTTAGACCAATTGATTCTATTTCCATTTCTTGTAACTGGTAAGTCATTTCAACTTTTCTTTTGCTTTTATTGTCTTGTTCTTACACAATACTAACTAGCTAACTGTTCTTATTTTTTTTATTCTTCCATCTATTAATTTAATTTGCTTGCTTTTAGGGATCCTACAAAGATTGATAGGTTATTTTGATTGGATTTTGACTCTAAATTTAATTTTAGTTCTTGATTAGTATATATTTTTTTCTTCTTATGGTTTTGTGTAATGGTTCTTTCTTGAATTAAGTAATTGAAGACTAAAGTGTTGATTTATGAAATGAAATATAATGAGTTGAGCTGAGTTAAGATTGATCTGAGTGAGCTTTGTTTGAAAAGAAGAAACTCCTGAAACTAAAGTATATAAGTCTTGTTGAAATGAGTTAAGTATGAAAATATGAGTATGTGAAAAGAAGATAAGGTGACTTTAAAAAAATGCTCCCATATAAATTGATTTCCACACCGTCAGAAGTTCAAGATAAACTTCTCAGATTGTGAAGTTCACTGAAAGTGAACCTGAACCTCACAAGTATTGAACTTTAACCTCACATTCTCGAAATTCACAAGTAGTTATCTTTAACCACACATACTTGAACTCAAACTTCACATCAAATGCAAAGTTTGAGTGAGTGCATGACCTTTGAATTTTGTGAAGTAAGTTCAATGAACTTCCAGCTTGTGGATTGGCTCAAGAAATCCAAGTTGAACTTCTGTCTGAATGTGAACCAGTTCACACCAATGTGAATTATTACCTGCATTGTGAGTGAACTAAGGCTCTGCATCACCCAATATTTTGTGAACTGAGGGTCTTGAATCTGATCTCTTTTGGAGGATTTTAATTTCCTTCACCAAGAGAAATGTGTGACCTACTGAATGTAAACTTCCCTCTGAATTACATCATTGGGTTTTGTGCAATGGACCACCATCACAATTGTGAACTACTTGATAGTAAAGTGTTTGGTAATAACCATGCCTTGTTTTACTATTGTGAACTATGTCACACTAAAGTGCCAGATTTATGTAAGTTCACAAGCACATGAATTGTGTAGAAATACTTTTAATCATCTCATCTGGATTTGATGAATGTGATCAAGCTTCATGCTGAGTTTCTTAGCAAATGTAAGTTCACAAACTCATATTGGACTTAAATCTAATAATGTTCATCCTTCATGTTTGGAAGAAGTGATATCATAACCATTCCAATTGAAGGCACAAAGTAAAGAAAATAAGCAAAAAGGAAGGCACAAAGTGAAAAGAATAAGCAAAGAGAGGCATAAAAAAGGGAAACAAAGAAGTAAAAAAGACATAAAGATCAAAGGCATAAAGTAAGGGAAACAAGCAAAGTGAGGCATAAAGAGGGAAAAACAGTACAAGTACTTAATCAGGTGAGCTAAGAAAAGATGTGTAGTGTAGTTTCTAGAATTCCTCTTGCCATATACCCAACTTTATTGCTAGTGCTTTCATTTTTTATGGGCTTGCTGCTTATAACCAGTTAAAACTGTTGATGTATAATCAAGTCATTTGGGCTCACTCATCTTCACTTGCATGGCTCTGACTTTATCAAGACAATTGACCAAACCTTGTGCAATTTGAGTCGAGCAGGCAAATTGAGGTTCAATTCTTTCGGTCCTTGCATTGAATGTCTCTGATGCTGCGGCAACAATGAACTTGTGAATTCCACACCATTTCAATGACACCATTGCATGCATCCAAGTTGACATCAAAGTTGTAGTCGTCAAGTAAAAACTGTGCTCCAATGGTTTGGCCTCTTGGCGCTGTTGGCCCGCAATGATACAGTTGGCCTGTTGCTCAATTGATACGCGCAAAAAACTCAAAAGTGTATTTGGATGCGTCACGATCCTTATGTTTTTTGTTTGAAAATTCATCAAACATGACAGTGATGTTGGACCCCAAACCTTGAGCATTTGGTGATACATAGAAGGATATGTTTGGCCATGATGGGCAACCGGTGCAAGCCGCAAGAGCTGCATATCTTGGGGAGGTTCCCCTGACATTTTAAGTCTGCCTCCATCTTGAGGTAGTCTGCAGCGGTCACCTTGTTCCACGTGTACTGGCCTGGACAAAAACAAATATATCTAAGGTCAGCACCAAATCATACATCATTATTTACATAGATATGGTTGATTATGGCTCCACTGACCTCTCTTACAACTTTATTCAATCCTGGACAGAATCCAGCCGCAAATATGCAACCAAACTTTTGCCCCTGTCTCCTGCTATGGTAAGTAGCGCCATTGATCTTGACTTCCCCCCTGTCTCTTGCATGCTGATACACCGTTGATATGGAATGGTTAATTTGTTCATAATAGACATCATCCATGTGTTTGCGTTCTACAAAATGGGCCACCAACAGGAGTTCCAAGGACTGCTCATCCAAGCAAACAACGGTTCTATACAAAAGCCTCAAGTGAGGTTTACCATAACAGTGACCTTTCTTGAAGAATAGTTTGGCTTTCTTGATTGCGCGAGCATTTGGTGGTGGTTGTTTTGGACGCTGTAATTTCATGTGGTGGGACCAATCATCACGCAAGCAATAGATAGTGGGAGATTTATGTCAATTGTGCATGGCCACCATTTTTGCAAAGATGAAGATGTACAATGGTAGGTTGTGCAGTTCAAAAATTGGAAAGAGAACAAGGTCCAGAACACAATCACCAAAGAAGGAACACATGTATTAAACCCCCTTGTAGCTTCTGAGTTATGTGTTGCAATGAACCAATGTCTGAAGCAGGCAAGGGAGGTTTTATAGTGATCAATTCTAGGGTTCAATGTGAGGAAGTAGGTTAAAGGATGGGAGTGATTTGAGTGACTTCTTTTAATCGGTTTTCAATCCGATTGATATTGAGATCAGTTTCAATTCAATTGATATTGAGATTGGTATAATTGGTTTGCAATCCAATCAATATTGAGAATGGAGTCATATAAGTTTGGATCAAGATATTGAGGGTAGTGAACGCTATGAAATTTATATCAAGAGAAGTCTCGGAAATTCCATATAAATTCAAGTATGAGAGAGTCATACTTGGATTTATAATGTGTGATTTTTTTACAGCTCAAGAATCTTCCTTTGCCTCTGCGTGTGAGCTGTGTACAGAAGCGGTATATAGAGTTCACTTATGGACTAGGATTTGCCTGTGAACTATGCAGCAGGGACTAACCGATTCAAGGTTTGATAGTCTGATGCTTCATTTGATAGTAGACTATCAATTGAATGAGTCCCATGCTCCTCCTCACATGCATCAAGCAAAAGGGAATTGTGTTGAATATGTGATTGGTCTTTTTGGCCACATTGAACTGTTTGTATCAATTTCAAACTCACAGTTACCATTATTTTCAAATGGTCACCAATTGAGTTTGAGACCAAAAAGGGAGCAAGAGATGCAGAAACAAAAATAAGCTGGGTGCATGATTTGAACAGGGAACTCAAGGGGTTGGGCTCTCCAAGAATTTAGCCTTCACCTTTCACTCATACACCACTGAGCCTATGAGTGGACTGTGAAGATTTCAAGTCCTGTATGTTGATGATTCTAAGACCTTAGCAATTCACAGAGGTTTACTTGGAGAGTGAGGACTGGATGTTATTCTTGCGAGATTTGTTCATGCTCACAATAGTACACATATAACTTCAAATAAGTGAAATGTGTACAATCATTTGTGGAATGTTTGTACAACATTCCTTGAATTGTTGATATTGCTCAATTCTGGCCATATCTCTTTCAATATTTGTCCAAACTGGTTCTTTCAATAATCAAAAATGTGAGAAACTTAAATTCAAAGAGGGTTTGATAAGGGAAATTTGAAAAAAAATCATTCCGGTGGGTGACGTAGAGCAATATGTGAGGGGTTGAAAATGTCTCAAAAATGCCACATTGGTCTCAATTTTGGTTCAAGGTGTGTGGTTCCATGATGAGACATTTTGGAGAACAAAATTTAACTAGAGTTTCATAATGGCACTTTTGAAGATAATCATTAATTCTGGGTGACATAGAGGAATATGTGATATACTGAGGTTTTGTACATGTCTCAAAATGCTCATATCTCTTTCACTTTTTCTCCAAACTGGTTATGTTGATGATGAAAATTGTTTGGATTTGGAATTCTTTCTTGATTGAATCACCAAACAAACAGAAATAACATGAGATCAACAAGATGGCAGGTATCTTAGAACCAAAGGAAAAAAATTACCTTGATGATACTCTTTTCCAAGGTACAACCAGACTCATATAATATCCCTGCCCTCTTTTTACGACTTCCAGGCTCATTTACGTTTTGAATCAGGTTGTCAATCATAGACAAGATATAGTATTGGCTTACTTCCAACAACATGAAGCACGTGGGTGACCTTTGTTTTTTTGCCAATGGAACTGGTAGAGACACATAATATACTGTTCTCCACTCTGAACCGCATTGACAAAGTTGAGGACAAGATTGTTTTGGCAGGCCATTCCTATGAGGCATGTTTTGTTAGAAGCCTTCCAAGTGGAACCACTGCGGTTGTCAGCAGCAGCGGTATTTTGAGCCAAGAATCTATCCTGAAAGATGCCATTTATATCAGTTCTTGAGACCAAAAAGAAGTTCATAAGCTGCATCACTTACATTAGCATCTATGTCATTATTCTTTTTGGGTCCCTTGGGTGCCCATTCCTCAACCTTTTTAGGGTCTATAAACAGGGGAGGAATGGCCGCTTTGATCTTGTCATATTCTTCACTGGCCAATTTGTGACGCCAATGATGAAAATTGCCATCTGCACATACTATGTAGTCTGGCTCATCCTCTTTGGTCTTTGATTGAAGGGGGCCAAAACCTCAAGGGCAATTCATTGCCAGCTTCTCCATGTTTGTAAGTTGGAGTGCAGGGATTGCCAACTCTTCTTCAAATTGAATCATTTTCCAGTAAGCATCAATGGCCAAGGAGAATGGCCATCTCCACCAGCAAGGCTGACATAAGGGCATGAAGTAGTCAAAACGTATTGTATGATATGAATTATACAATGAATACTGACTTCAGTTCAACTTGGTACCAAGAGAAGTGGGCTGGCAGCATCCAAAAACTCTTCCAAAGCTAATGTAAAGCCTTGTGTTTGAACAGTGGAAAACTTCCACATACTATGATGATACCACAGAAGTCAGAAGGAGAAAGCTGTTTCAGGATGTTTGGAAGATCCACCAATATACCCCATTTGAATTGGTCTTACTTGATCAGGGACACATTCACAAAAAACAAGTTCCTCTTGTGTTTGACCTGGAGAACAACTCAGTGAGGCTATTGTAACTCCTGAGAAATAAAAGATACCCTTAATGTACTTCTGATGTCTACCATGTCCACTTTGCGAGGGCGCTTCTTACCACATGACAATGGTTTGTTTCAATCTTGGTTCCACCTTGCATCCCCCCATTGTGATGTACGTTGGGAGCATACTATGAAGTCCAGGAACATTGGCCCTAATACTTCTGCCCAGTTCTTGGCCTCTTTGATATTATTTCCTTTGTAAGTTGAACCTTGTATCAAATCTCCAAAATTCACAACTTTGGGTGGCTCATCATGATTGTCTCCTTGAAGTAAGAAGCGGTTGATGAGATGATCTTCCCCTGGATTGATGTTGGATAAGCTGACGTCTTCTATGTCAGGATCAAATGAATTTCTTGGTTCCTCTACAGGTAGGTCTTGTGGAATCTGAATAGGCTCCCAGGGAGTTTGAGCATTAGCCAGGGTATTTTGTAGATGTTGGGATTGATGATATACCCAGTCTGCATCACTGGCCTCTAAATTGGCCACGATTTGACTGGAACCTTGAGGTGTTGGTATTGCTCATTTTTTGGGTTGAGGGCCTAAGACACAAAGGGTAGTTCTACCTTTTTAGGGCATGGTATTGGTATGATGAGGGCTTGAAATTGTTGCAATGGAGAAGAGGAAAAACTGGAACCTGGTTAACACTCATTCTACTCCTCATTTAGAAGACGACCCCAAATGTGTCATCCACTTTGCGATAGCTTTTGTGATTAGGGAACTTTTAGGTGCTGTCATTCAATTCAATTGCGGTCCCTTTCCAGTTATTGACAGAACCCAATTGATCTTAGATCCAGGGTGGGATTGGGCCTGCAAACTTTTGATCCAGAATGGCATTGATATTTTAGGTAAAAAGTGTGAACCCCAAATCTATCATAGATTGGTGAACTTGTAGGTCAGATCAGTGGATGGTCTTAATAAACAAAGGGTAGTTCACATCTTATTGTGAAACAGCAATGATGCTCACAATGAGTGGTGAGATATGGCTGTTTGTTTTACAATGGGTGTGAACGTTGTAGAAATCCTACACTGTGAAACGTAGGCAGAGCCGTGAGCGAGAGAAACAAACCCAAGGGGGTAAACCTGAGGAGTTGTAACTTAAATGCTGTTAAGCTGTCCTCAAAGTTGGAATGAGATCCCTTTCCAACAGTACCACCACCAAAGAGGGCTTCCAACCTTGTAACTTCAATCTATAAGCTTTAGGTCAGCTTTTAAGAATCCCTCACCGTGTCCAACTCAGACCGTCTTGACGCCAAGACAGTCAGAAGTTGGCACATCACCAGAACTTCATCCACATTTCGTCAACCCACCAATTCCTCAACACATGTCTCAGGAGAAATTGATCCTGAGGTGCTCAATCTCAGGCATGCTGGATCCTGAGAGTGAGCATCTCAGGATCAATCAATGCTTAGATTGCGTGACTGAGGACACTGACGATTTCTGTGATTTTGGAGCAGATGTGGCCAGGGGGACCGGGGTTGCTTGATACTTACAGGTGTGGCTAAGCTTTCCGCTCTAAGTATGCTCATTACTCAGGCTTTTGAGTAGCTCTGAAGTCCGAACTATGAGATGGTTCAGCAAATACACCTAGACAAAGCGCAGCTAGCTCAGATTGGCAGCTGAGCGTAGCCTGGTAACAACTGGGAGACTTATTGGAAGAAAACATGCAGACCTTGGATCCGTCTTGACGTCAAGACGGTCTGAGTTGGACGCAATGCCAATTCAAAAACAGCTGTAAACAAGCTGTTTTTTCCTATGCTTCCCAATACTTTTTCTCAAAACCTTCCTGCAGCAAGAGAACAAAACAAAATAAATCCTTGGTTTTCCTCCAAAACCCCGTTCTTCAACTTCTACTGTTCCCTGAACTACCCTACACACCCTGGTACCCACAAATCCCTAGCAGTTACACCTGTAACAGCCCAAACTACTTGAAAAACCCCTTACAATCTGAGGTTTCTGACTTAATTGGTCAGAAACAATAAGGGTTTTCAAGAACCCTTATATGAATCAATAAAGGTAAGTCTTTTCTTTTCAAAAGACTTCTCTCTTTTTTTTTCTCTACTAATTTTATTCTTTCTTTTTATTTTTACCTTGTAATTCTTATCAAATCAGTCTCAATCAACACCAAAGACTGACTTTATACAATAAAAAGCAAAAAAATAAGGAAAACAATTTGATCTTTGCACACCCAAAAACAATTGATCAATCATGATCACAACGCCTTTGTATAACCTATTTCTCCTTTCTACTCAACCCTAGTCAACCCTATCTGTAAGTTTTTTGTTTGTTTCTCTCATTCTCATCTTCCAAACTCTTCTGAACTCCCCTACTGACATTTATTTTTATTAATTTTTTTATATTTAGTTTCTTTTTTAGTTCCTTCTGGGCCCAAAGGCTTTGGCTTTGATCCCTCCCTATGGCCATCACTGCCGCCTCTTTGGTCCTTCACAATTGAAAATGATTGTTTTGATTGTCTTCAAATTGCTGGGTCCAAAGCCTTTGGCTTCAACCTCCTCCTCTGCCATGTTGCTGTGTTGATCCCTTCTGCCTCGTTGGTCCCTTCCAAATTAAAATCAATTGTTCAGTCAATTTTGACCAATTGGGTAAGTTTTTCTCTTTTTCATCTCTTCTTTCCTTGTTTTTCCTTTGCCATGCTGACTACCCCACCGTCTCCTTCTGACCCTTCTAGTTCTCTTGATTAACTCCCTCACTTTCCTTTTGATTTCTTTGTATATATTTCATTTGTTTTTGTGTATTTTCATTTCTTCTTTGGTTGTGTTA
Source organism: Melampsora americana (assembly GCA_022264835.1). Lineage (NCBI taxonomy): Eukaryota > Fungi > Basidiomycota > Pucciniomycetes > Pucciniales > Melampsoraceae > Melampsora > Melampsora americana. The sequence continues at coordinate 384,973 of JAIFHY010000053.1, read as the reverse complement.
TTGGTAGGGCCATGAGCCACGCTGATTAATTGAGTAATCATATATATTTTTTCATGGAAAGATGCAAAATTGGCTAGTCCTTGTAAATGAGAAGCCCCTGAAAGCCAAGTGAGAGGAAAAATAAAATCACAAATAAAAATAATTGTATAAAAAGAGTGCCAAAAGGCCTCATAAATTTTGATTTCCACAGATATTGTTGACCTTGGTCACTTTTTGCCGCCATTGCAAAAATTTAAGGCAGTCCTCAAACAATTGTGAACTGCTGTTTGGTACCCAATCATTCAGTTGTGAATCAAAATGTAAACGTCATGTTTGGTTCACAATACTTGTGATCAATTGTATGCACTGGATTGTGAACAATAGATAACAACATCCAGTAAGTGTGAACCTCACATGACCTTCACAATTTGTCACAAAATTGTACATACTTCAACAGTTGTGAAAGGTAACAAGTGTGAGATTCAAGGGGGCCTTTGGCAATTTTTATCATTCAATATTCATTCATCACTCTCAGTCTAGCCACCTCAATCAAATGTTGTGTCTCACCAGTTCAGCTACAAAGCGGTCATCCCCTGCAAATGCTCATGCCAGATCAAAGTCAAAGTCACAAGCAATCACATCAAAGTCATTAGCCAAGTCTGAAGTTTTTGCATCCCGGAACTTCCAAATGAGAGGAACTGAAGAGCCAACACAACCACTAGCTATAGCCAGAAAACCTTCAGTATCACATCCAATAGGGTCTGATAGTGTAGATGACTTTCCAGACGGCACTGGTATCTCTGAGCTATTGGAATCAGATTTGGGCTCCAATGATTTGGACTCTGAAGGACTCTGACAACAAAGTCCTTGGTGTACTTGGTCGTGATAAGTCCAAGAAACGATGCACTGGAGCCACTCAAGGACTCGATTTAAAATGTGCCCGTATGGTTGCGGAAGATATTCTTGGGGTTGATGATGATGAAGATCTCATGGCACACATGGAGCTTCAGCTTACCAATGAACCACCTTGTGTGATGGCCAACCTTGGGCTCAATGATAATAACATCAACATACCTCTTCCAAAAATTGAGGATTCTGAAGATTTTGTTGAGGCTTGGCCCAAATCACGTATTGCATTGGTTCAAAACTTGCAGAAGAAAATCACCTCAGTACCTTCTGAAAACTGGCTGAAGCAAAAGCTATCAAGAAGCTTTATAAATACCACAAGAGGATGCTTGCAATGATGGTTAATGTGACAAGATTCACATTAGATAAAAGCTTGTAAGTTATTCTTTGGGGTCTCAGGGTTTTGAAATCTGATTATCAGTGAACACACAGGGGTGATCTTGGGGGAACACAATTCCCTGATGTGTATTGTCTTTGGTTGAAGTTTTCAGTTGAGGCTCTTTGTCTGAAAAGTAAGTCTGGTGGATGCTATGCTAACTCATTGTTGGGGTGGTGAGATGTGTATGAGTGTTGTAGTGCCCCACAGAGGAGTGGCTAGTTTGTTTGAACGGAACAAAAGGCTTGGTGCCACTTGGAAAGCTTTACCTCAAGAGCATAAACGGGTCTTTCATCTCCAAATTTTCTATACCCTGTCTGGTCTGCCCTCCCCAAACTGTGAGATTGATAGTGACAATGAAAATGAAGGACCTATAGAGTTTTCATCTGGTGAACAAGGGGAGCTTCAAGGAATATACAATGAACTGGTTTGTATTATAAGTTGAATTTCTTGTTTTCCTTTCTCTTACAAATTTTCTTTTCTGTATGTTTGCTTGAGGCCAGATGGACACAATGGGGGTGTTGGAATACTTGCACACAATATATGACTACAAACATTAAACAACTCCCCTTGGATTGAGCAGGGGAAAATGATTGGAAGTGTAATTGGTCATAAAGGGTTAATCAATGTACACCTGAGCCATAAGAGCAACATTACATATATGCAACAAGCTGAGTAATTTAATAGCTATCATGTACATACAGGTCTGCTCAGTCCCTGGCTCATTTGAATGAGTAAATCATATGCAATACAATGTGTAACGTTTTCCAGTTTGACAAATTCCTCCCAAAAATTGACTACATATAATTCCAAAGCTCCTGAGGCAATAATCTAGAAGCAATCCAACAGTAACAGAAAAGGTGTTACATGAAGTTTAGTTGATGGAATTGCACCAAAATTACACGTCAGTGTATGTAGTCCATTTTTTGAATGATTTGTAGATACTGTAAAAAATTACTGGTGGTATCACATATGATTCACTGATTCAGATGAGCTGTTAGGTGAGCAGCTCTGTATGTACATAATAGCTCCTGACTTGCACATCCTGATGCACATATGTAGTGTGGGTGCTCTGGCTCCAGTGTGCAGTGATCAATCCTTGATGACCAATTATACTTCCAATCATTTTCCGCTGCTCAATTAAAGGGAAGTTGTTTGATGTTTGCAGTGTATATTTATTGTGTATTCTGTTAATGACCTAGACACTGATTTGCTTTCCATCTCTACTTTATTACAATTTCATTTCTCATTGTCTACAAACAAGTTGTTCTTTCTACTCAGCAGATCAATTATCATTTACATAAATGTTTGTTAGATTTTACCCAAGCTAGATTGTATATATAAGCAGCCTGGAGCAACACCAGGGAAGGGTACTCATCTCCTCACCCTTTCCTAAAATCTTTATTGCACTCTCTAGGTAGGCTTTTTGTTTGTTTCAGGTGGTTTGTTTTTGTCTTTGTCTTATGAAATGCTTAGATATATATACCACCTTTTCTGGAAATCTGTAATCTGTACTTTAGTTTATTGCAACACATCATCTTTGCTAGAAGTCATTCATTTCAGGTTCACAGCCTGCATGTCAGTTTGCTCTTATTTAGTTATTGTTAAAAACCAATAATCCCAGATAATCCCAGTAATTGCCTCACAAGAAAAAGAAATTGAGTTTAGAGCGACAAGGAGCCAGAAATGCAGATTTAATGCCAAATAATGCAAATTTGATACATTTTCAGTCCTTTGTTGCTCAAAATGCAATCTCTCTTCTTGCAAGGAAATCACTTTTTGCTGATAGTTTGGGTTCCTTGGTAGCAGCTTCCAAAATCCTGGATCATCGATCTTTTGAAAATAGGAGCAAAAGCAATAACAACAAGGATATATGGGAAATGTTGTGACATGCTAGAGCACACAAGATGAAATGTGGAAAGGGTGAAGAAGCCATTTATTGGCATAGCTCTAGATAGCTGATCAACATGAATGATTATGTAAACAGACTATGAACAACTATGTTAACAGCAAGGAACAAATCCCATAATCCAATGAGTGCACTGTCAGCATATTTGCCTTGGATTGAAAGATAGGAGCTGTTCTTGGACCTCAAACCTTGGATAGAATGATTCCAAGGATTTCATCTGGGGTATTCTTTTGTGCATAACAATGCCTTGGAGAATATCTTTCTGAGGATTTGCATCTGATGATGCTTTGGTTTCACTAACCTGAGGCATCTAGGTTTGCAGTGGTAGGTGAAAATGAGTACATGTGAAGTGAAGATGGAAAGCCCATCAATGAGAAACATTTCACGGAATACACTGAAGTTCTCATGGTCACAAAACATATCCCAACAAAAAAGTGGAGAAGGGGTTATCTTCAAAAGATGAAATAATGATACATTTTGCCCAGTTTTTCTTGGAAACTATACCAAATGGGGCCTGAGTGCTTCCAAGAAATGTGTTGTATTGTACTTTTGAAATTTGAGCAATTCAACTTGTGTATGCCAAATCAAGTCTTTGAAACAAATTGTCAGTAATCATTTTAGAATTTGAATTACTTTTTCAATGTTACATCACCTGAAGATAATGAAGCAACTCAAAACAGATGCACACTTTTGTTTTCCACATATGTATCAACACATCAAGCTTGCAAAAGCTCATGATGAAAAGTATGAGAGTTTTTAGGTTCTGCTTATCCCAAAAGACATCAAAAGACCACCAAGACCAAAAAGATTCCATTTCCAATAAACACAAATTCACACCAAGAAAAAGAATCAGAAGAACCAAGAAATCTTAACATGTGATGAGGAAAATTGAGAAAATGCAGTATAGTCAAGAGGTGATATTACTTTGTGCATGCATATGACAGGCTTTCTAAGATTTAATCAACAACACTGGTGATTGAGAAGGATGAGAAAGAGGATTTACTGCGCACTTTACAAAGAATATTATACAAGCATACCATCAATGGCTTGGTCATCAGATTTTCATTTGTGAAGCTGAGTGTGCAAAACATATCTAGGGTAGATGTGGGCTGAAGCAGATCAAAAGCACTTTGCCTTCACATAAGGTGGGTAGTTTCAGCAAAGGTATATTCGCCTCATCAGATGATTAGCCTGAATGATGTGGCCTGTGAGACAGTCATATTGATCATTTTGTGACTTGGACTGGGATAGCTGTGGTGCAAAGAATGATCAGAAACACATCTATAAAGACATGGAGATGATGACTCACCTCAAGACCAGTAGTGGTACAAGTCATGCTGAGATGAGAGCAACGTAATTGGACGGTACAATACCAGATGTTCCATCCTTTTTCTGAGCTCTCCACCATTTACCTGAATTCAAACCAGAATCTATGAATAAGGTCGCTAAAAGAGAATTATGAATTTATAGATAACTTACCATGGCTGTCGTGTATTTCAACAACCTCTCCTTTTTCAATGCTCAACTCGCGAGGATCAGTTGGTGAAGCTTTATCTGAGATGCAGTATTCGAGATGAATGTCAATACGAGAATTGTTGTATGACAAGCAACTTGCCTTTGCTATTAAATTGTAGGATAGTGATGATACAAGAAGCAAATGATCAAACAACACTTACAGCTGAACAAAGCTCTAGCAGGAAAACTCGACTGCGTAGTCTGTGATTGAGCGACTGATTGGTTGCAATTATCTTGGACTTTGGGACTATCTTGCGGCCCAGGACTGTTCAGGCCCGAAAAGCCAGCTTCTTCGCTGAACAGTGCACTGCCGATTCGATTTGTGGTCAGAGGAATAAAGTTAGGTATTGGTGGAGGGATCGGTGAGATTGGCGAGTGCGAGTGAGAGGTCAGGTTATTGGAAGATGCTTCAGATGACAGTTGTTGATCAATGGAATTAGGAGAGCAAGGAGGCAACGCTCGATTTTCGGAATTAGATACATTGTTCGTATTAGAGACATAGGGTAGTGGAGCTTGCAAATGCGACTGCACTTGGTTTTGTCGTAGAGGTTGAGTTTGCTGAGGTGTGTAAACGGGCTGTAAGGGTTCAAAATGTTGTGTTTGCTGCTGAGTTTGATGATGCGGCTGTGTTGGTTGCTGCTGGTGCACGGGACTTTGTGTGTACTGGGTTTGGCTGTGAGGAATCAAACTTGCTACATTGCTTTCAGGATTTTGTACGCGCAAGCCTTGTACCTTGGGAAGAAACGTCTGATGATAGCTGCTGCCGTCATCAGTCGAAGCCATCTTGTTGTCGTAATGATCCACGTCGACCCTGGGTACCAATCGACCTCCAACATCTTCTGGTCGACTTTGATTGGCAGGTGCATAGCCTAAGACAACGTTATGCGTATTCGGTGGGTCATCGTAGAGTCCGGAACGCCGTAGATTGATACTAGAACGAATGATTTGCTTTCGCTGATAACCTGGATTCAGCGTTGTGAGAAGAGCTGAATTTTCGGGAGACGTGAAATAGATCAGCCAAGCTAGCTGAGGAATGAAATTCGATTATGTAAGCGATCGTTAACTGGCTTTATGAAATGAGTCTGAGACCTGGATTCTTGGAATGAGTATTGTAAAGGTTGGACATCATTACTCACGTTGATAACGCTCAAAACCAACCACCCGATCCCAAAGATCATCACACTAATCTCTTGTTTTGCATAAATACCCAAGTTACATGATAGAATTCCAATCACCACATTAACTGCAACCAATGTCGCAAGCTGTGAAGCATGCTGATGTTCGACATCCCTTCCAACGCAAGTCATGATCCAAAGAAATAAGAAGAACTGATAAAAGATTCCGAACCACCCCACTCCAATAGGTGTTCCAGCCAATTTGTCGCCTGATGAAGAACGTGAAGCGTGATATCTTGATTCGGCCATACATTGTGCAATAAGAGTGACAGTCCAAGCGATCTTGTGAAGGAGAGCTGTGATGGCAAAGAATGGCTGACTGACACTAATAATTCAAAATCGTCAGCTCAGTCATCAAATATTTTGATCTGTATCTGATTTGTTGTAGGAAAGTACTCACATAGAGCTAAATCGGAATTTTGGCGTGATCATAACGCCCGATGAAGGCATGGTTCGATAAACGGCTTTGACGCTGTGATCGATGTATGCTGAGCAAAGTGTGAGGAGGTTAACGCAGTGTTTAAATGTGAGCGGAAATGATTGGGGAGAATTGAAGTGGTATATAGCAAGGAAGGTTGCCGTTGTTGAGGGGTATAAAATGTGAAGGATTGAACCTTATTGCGTTTGTATTTCGCGGGAGTTTAAGGATACGCGCCCGCTGAACGACGTTTCCATTGACACTCAATTCTGAACAACGCAGAAGAACGCTGAACTATCAACAGCCGTCGCGGTGGGCTTCGCGGTCCCAGGAGACGGTACCAATCATCTCGCAGTCTTCCACATTGGGCGAGGTCGGTAAGAGCCTTCGCCGCCAAGACCAAATTGGAATCTCAAGCCGTAGATTGAAATAGTTTGAAGTAGTCAACAAGATTCAAACCCATCAAACGCACAACAACGGTACTAAATATGGTATCATCCAGGCAGTCAAGCTCGAATGGAAGATCTTCAGGAATCTCCCTTGAAAAACTATGCGGTGACCCATCGCCCGAAATCCGAGATTCGGTATTCAAGTACGATAGAGGACACTGTGTCCATCGTCCTCACATACATGAGATCTACACGTGTCCATAGCACATGATTGGGATAAAGCGAACCCTTGAGGTACATATCTCAAGGCTGGAAAGTATAAAAATCAAAGAAAAGATAGTTACGTTGTGAATAACTATACAGTGTACAAAAGGATATTACAAATAAATTTAGCAAGAAAGAAATCAAGGTGATGTTTTAAAATGCAGCAGGAAGTCTGTTAATTCTATCATTCATAGGTGAATTTTTCAAGTAGATTTAATCTCATGTAGCCAACTTTGCAATTCGAAACTGCTTCATCTTCTGTCTAGCGGGCCAGGAGTGTTGATTCAACTGAAAGTGAAATGCATCACTAGAGTCAATCCATTCAATTTGATACCCGCTCATCCAAGATTTGTTACTTCCAGTCGAAGGATCATTATGTTCCACCTGGTCGAGCGCACTTGGAATGCTTTGAGAATCGCCCACTTCACCGTGTGCCTTAGACGATAGCCCTACTGCGTCGCCGCTGGTTGTCAGATTTTCCTCTTGAGATTCTGGCATGAGTCCCTCCGGGCGGATGATTGAATATTGTCGTAGAATCTTAACGCCTCCAGGGTGATTTCCCTCATAAGCGTATGTCGTGACATCCGACAGGTAGCCATCAATGAGTAGGACGATCAACTTCGGTAATTTTGCCCGGATCGCGCTCATGTCTTTTTCAAAATAGTTCTGTTGATCTGATTTTTCAATGAGGTAGTCCAAGAGATGCTGACGAATCTGAGCTTTTGACCAATGGGGTATTGATCGGTGTCGAGTTCGAATTACATTGGCCTCTCCAGCCTGACTCTTCTGAAGGCTCGTTGAGTGTGCATCAGAGCCAGTTGATTTGACATGCGCAGGAGCAAAATCAGAGTCTGACTCAGAAGCGGAAGAGGGTAAAAGGGTAAGTCCCGTTTTCCTTAAACTTGATGTTGGTTCTCGGGTCATATTGTGAACGACATCCCCGCTGTGGTTCTCCCATTGCGATTCTCTTGTATCTTCATCACTATCAATTTCCCGGGTGTGGGAAGATTCTGACGCAGGTTGGCGAAATAAGTCTTCAAACGAAGGGAACCAGCGGGGACCTCCGACCTTGTGTGAAGGCCTGGGTGTCAGACTGGTCATTCGCAATACCCTTTTCCTTGCAAGTGCTATTTCTTCAGGGGGTGTGAAGTAGATCTTTGTCACTAGCGGCGTATAGGTGTACAAAAGATAAATGATCCATCTGAAAAGAAGTAGACGACATTCAGACTTGGTATGAGGTCAAGCAAAGCCAAAACTCGTGTGAAGTAAACATACTTTGTAGGATCCCAGTCCAAAGTGGCGGGTCCATTACGATAGTCTCTTGGAAAGACATGGTGATAATCTAGATATAGGTGAGGTGACCATAACGGCCGGATCATCAGATTACCCCGATGTTATGAATATCTCTGTGAGCCACGTTTTACTAGATGGATAGGTTGCTAAAAAATACTCAACTATGATTGGCTTCACCACATGTAAAGATAGCAAGCCAAAAGTTGCTACGAGCCGTGATGTCAAGGTCAAAGAGCTGATCACCGACATAGTGGGCCAAAGAATTGATAAAAAAGGTCAGGTGCCAGATGATCAGCCTTGACACAAACCCGCCCCAAATCAACCCGTCCCATGTCGAATGCTTGTTACACTTGAATACGTAGGTCGACAAGAGATGAGGTAAAGCAAAGCCAATGACAACACTGATAGGGATATAATACTTGTGTTGAAAGTTCACCACTGTTTAGAAAAAAGGATCCATATTAACCGCGTTGCAATTGTCAGAATAATTGAGAGGTGTCCAAGGGAGCTGGCTGTACTATACGTGCATGAAGGTTGATGAAGAAGTATAACAAGACTGACCACGATCACGGTCAAGATCAGACCGATCCACCAGTCTCAATTTCTCATACTTCGGTTTACGAAATATCCATCCCATATGAGAAAACAAGAGTCCTTTTCTGGCGTTGTAAGGGTCATGCTCGGAGTCGGTCCAGCGATGGTGCAGTCGATGTCGAAGGACCCACCTGTATATCAAAAATATCTCATAAGATCAGAAAAAATGTTGCACTTCCTTGTACTGATTATTTTAGATTGACATGGTGTGATATGCAACAAAGCAACTTAGCACTTTCAAAGTAAAAAAAAGTTCCCTGGCTCACCAACGCACTGAACCCTGGAACCCGAAGGAGGCAGCAAAGACCAAAAACCATCGAAATGGTTCAATGGCTGTGAAGGCACGATGAGACCATAAGCGATGATAGCCAATAGTGATACCAAAGGTACCAAGTTGACAATACGTCCAACACAAGATCAGATTGGTTATTGAAACCTTATGAACGGGCGCTATGAAGAGTACTCCGAAGACAGCAAAGGCATGTACGAATATAAACTAAAGGCGAGATTCGATTCGAGAAACATAGTAAAGTATGACTTCAGTGAGAGGAAATGAACGTGATCTTGAAAGAATGAACCAAGACTGACAAAGATTGCATTTGACCACCAGATAGGTGGAGGGTTATCATGATCGGTCAAGAAGGGTGAATGATTGGAAGAAGGGTTATGAGTTGAACTCTTAAGGTTCAAACTCTCATGAGAAGAAGATGAAGATGAAGACTTCATGATACCTAAAACCAATACAATAGATGGTTTTTATGTGTGATGAGACTGAATGATAGCAATCGATCGATCGAGAAGAGAAAGACAAGGGTAGTCTTGGGTAGTTTTGTTTTAATCAGGAAGTGGTTTTTAGATTTACTCGATAAGAAATTGATAATTTTCCAACTTCACCCTCTCTTCACTGGCCTTGTTTGTCCAGATCATCCCTTCCAAGTATCTCTCGATCCCCGTCAACATTTTCACCAATCGATCGATTTCTGATAATTTGACATCATCACCGCATTTCTCGGGTCACAGAAGTACCGCATACTACTTTCTTTCAATCCGAGGACCGGGGTCGGATCAGAGAGCTTTGGAAAGTTCACTTCAAGTTCCAAGTGATGCGTTCTCCTCAACTTGACCGCGTCGCGATTGGTTGGATTTCTTGGCTCAACACTTACTTAAAACTCGATCGAGCATCACAGAGTAGACAAAATGGTGCGTGGTTTTATATCTGGTTGAAACTCATTTGAAAGGGTACAATTTCTAATGTGCACTTGGAACTTTTGTAGGATCAGTACGGTAGGTCGAAATTATCCTTGTCCACAGACAATCTTGCTCATTCTTAATCAACGATTTTGTTTTTGAAAAACGTGATCGATGATACTGGTCGTAGATGAGTGGGGAAACTATATTGGGTTTGCTCAAAATCCCATTCACTCTCCTGGCTATAGATCATGAAAGACAACTTACAGACTCTTCAACTTAACCTGTCCTTATGCTCCTTATCGAATCAAGTGACTTGTCTGATGACTCAGATTCAGAAGGTCTGGAGGAAAAAACCTCACACGCGAAACTGCCTTCACCAAGTGACTTTGACTCAAATCCTCTCGGCGCACTCCCCGAACCTGACGATCATGCATTGATGGAGATCGACGGTGTGTGATCGATCGCACGCAGTTTCAGAACAGAATAAATCCTCGCTCGATAGCACTGACTGAAGTCCATATTCACCTCGTCATCTAAATTCTCCTATTCATACGCAGATATCGGACCTAGTCAAGCTGTAGTACTCCATGACGACAAAAAATATTATCCCTTGGCTTCCGGTATTTTCCCAATCATCTTTGTAAACGCGGAAACCTGCTCCATACAATTCAACTGACTCGGGTCAAATCAACCTTCCTGCTATTTTCATCATAGAGCTTTATGGTCCAGATGTGGAAACGATGGTTGAGGAGGAGGATGCACAACCCTTGAGCGAGCCCATCATCAATCCAATCAAAGTACGAAAATTCACGATATTAGAAAAGGGGGCTGATGTTCCCGAGACAAATTTTTCAAAACAGTTGAGTTATGTTTGACACTGCGTCCTTTTCGAGTTTGGAGAGATTGACCGCTTTGTTGTAGATTCATGTTGGACCTGATGAGTCATTCTGAATCCGTTCGCAACGTGGCCGTTGTTGGTCACTTGCATCATGGTAAGACGGCATTGATTGACATGTTGGTTCATGAAACTCATCCATTCGATTGGGATACGAGCAAGCCTGTGAGTGCTCCACCTCTTTCTTCGCCGCCATGTTGTTTCTTGACCTCGAGAACCAAGCTGATATGGATTTTCATCTCGTCTTGTGCTTCAAAGTTACGTTACACCGACACGCATATCTTGTCTCAACAAAGAGGAATATCATTGAAGTCGTCATCCATGTCATTTGTGCTACCCAACTCGAAAAACAAATCATTCCTAGTCAACATGATTGATACTCCCGGTCACGTCAACTTTCTAGATGAAGTGACTAACTCATTACGACTGGTGGATGGTGCCATTTTGGTAGTGGATGCTGTCGAAGGGGTGAGTGCAGTCCCCGGAGGCAAATTCCGCAACAATTCAATGTTTGGCGACTGACTTCAAAAGCCTTCACCACCTCATTCAGGTACTAGTCACTTCAGAAAAAATTATTAGGCACCTTTTACAAGAAAACATCCCGATCGTTCTGGTGGTCAATAAAGTCGATCGACTGATATTGGAGCTACGACTTCCCCCAGCCGACGCCTATTATAAATTAAAGCATACTATTGAGGAAGTCAATACGATTATCTCAAGTGTGAACCCAGATCCCAAATTCCGTGTATCTCCCGAGTTAGGCAATGTAGGCTTTGCCTCGACGGAGATGGGATGGTGTTTTAATCTTACTAGCTTCGCTAAAATGTATCGAGATACATATTGTCAAGACAAAAGAGACCTTTTCGATATTGAAGAATTTGGTAAACGTCTCTGGGGAAATATATGGTACATGCCAGATGAGAAAAAATTTGTCAAGAAGAACAAAGGTTCAGGTGTACGAACATTTGATCATTTCATCCTGGAGCCACTCTACAAGCTCTATGGACAGGTAAGCACTCATGGGCCGTAACAAGACTTGCTTCGTAAAGTCGTTGAAATTTACCGTTTGATAGGTTTTAGGCTCGGAACAAGCAGAGCTGCAAGAGACTCTTTCCACTTTGGGGATCTACCTCAAACCATCTGCTTACAAACTCGATGTTCGGCCTTTACTCCGAATTGTCCTATCGCAATTTTTTGGACCATCGACCGGTTTGGTAGACATGATCGCTGCGCATATTCCAGACCCTAGACTTTCTGCGGACAGCAAGTTGTTAACAAATTACACTGGTCCTCTGGACTCTCCCATCGCAAATCACATTCGAGAGAGCGACCCTAAAGGCCCTCTCATCATTCAAGTTACAAAACTGTATCCCACTCATGATGCCGGTGAATTCAGGTCGTTTGGAAGAGTGCTCAGTGGAGTGGCGCGAGCTGGTGTCAAGGTCAAAGTATTGGGTGAGGGGTACTCTATTAATGATGAAGAAGATATGGTAGAAGCTACAATCGAAAAGGTTTATATTTCGGAATCTCGGTTTGTACGGGCATACTATCTTTAGCCGTAAGAATCATCCTTGACTGAGGGGTCTTTCTCTTCACCAGTTATTCGATCGAGACAAGTGGAGTTCCTGCCGGGAACCTGTGTTTGCTATCTGGAATCGACAACTCGATCACAAAAACAGCCACTGTCATCGAGAGCTCTTACACTTCCCCAGGCGGGGCGGGCGAAGGCGAAAGCTTGTACATCTTTAAGCCAATCTCGCATCTCACAAAGTCTATCTTGAAGATTGCTGTTGAACCGCTCAACCCCTCCGAGCTACCGAAATTGCTGGAAGGGTTGCGAAAAGTCAATAAGACTTATCCGTTGGTTGAGATCAAAGTTGAAGAGTCTGGTGAACATGTAGTCATTGGAACAGGCGAGATTTATCTTGATTGTTGCCTGTTTGATTTACGTGAGATCTTTTCAGAAATTGAGATCAAAGTGTCGGATCCGGTGGTCAAATTTTGCGAGACAGTAGTTGACACCTCTGTGATCAGGTGCTACGCCGAAACTCCCAACAAAAAGTAAGTGATGTGCTTTCCACAGGATCTCGCAATTCAGTCGTAATTGATGGCCTGATTTGACTTTTGCTTCGTTGTTTGAACGTGATCGGTGTGTAAAAGGAACAAACTGACAATGATTGCAGAGCCCTTAGAGCGAGGTATTGCAGAAGATATCGAGACTGGTAAAATCAACATCAGGATGCCACCCAAAACATTGAGCCAGCATTTCATGGGTACTTATCAATGGGATCTCTTATCTTCTCGCTCGATTTGGGCATTTGGGCCTGAGGAAGAAGGTGGTGGGACCAATATTTTGATGAATGACACGCTGCCTACCGAGGTTGACCGAACCTTGTTGTCGAGTGTGAAGGAAAGTGTGAAACAAGGCTTCCAGTGGGGAACGAGGGAGGGTCCTATTTGCGATGAACGTAAGTTCTGACAAATGATATAGCCAATCTTCAAGTTGATTGCTCATGTTTGCATGCCAGCCATCCGGAACGTCAAGTTTCGTCTTTTAGACGCCACCCTAGCTGACGAGCCGATATATCGCGGAGGTGGTCAAATCATTCCGACAGCAAGACGTGTCTGCTATTCTTCCTTCATGATGGTGGGTATCCATGCCTTTGATGCAGGGACAAGTGGTTGTTGCGCTGACATCACGTTTTCGCATCTTAGGCAACTCCTCGACTCATGGAACCTGTTTATTATATTGAAGTACAAGCTCCGGCTGACTGTGTACCTGCTGTTTATGCAGTTTTGGCTAGGCGAAGAGGTAGATCGATATTTTTAGCGTCATCCTGACATGTATCGCTGAATTACTCACAATGAAATTGGGTCGCCTTTACCATAGGACATGTAACACAAGACATCCCTAAACCCGGCTCACCTCTCTACACAGTGAAAGCTTACATACCAGTGATCGATGCTAACGGTTTCGAAACCGACCTACGAACTCATACCCAAGGACAAAGTTTTTGCTTACAGACATTTGATCACTGGTCCATAGTTCCCGGTGACCCCACCGACAAGTCTATTGTTCTTCGTCCTCTCGAGCCCGCCTCAGCGCAAGCATTGTAAGTGAAATTTATTGGCACATCTTGACTCGTTCCTGGGAGATATGCATTGCACAGATCTATCTGACACCTTTTGACTTTTAGGGCACGAGATATGGCATTGAAAACTCGTCGGAGGAAGGGTCTTGGTGATAATATGTCGGTGGCCAAGGTAAATTGTTACAAAAAGTTTATGTCCATTTGTATTTAGCTGATCAAAAGTACGTTTCTCCAGTATATCGAAGCAGATCTCGTTTCGGCTTTAATTGCAGCTGGTCAAGAAGATCTACTCGGGTAAAATTGAAAAATTCAAGATAAGACTTGAAGTTTGGTTTTCCTTGAGAGGTTATATTGGCATGTAATCTTGCTCTCATAGATGGTGTATTTGTTATCAAGAGTGTGTTTTGCAGCTCTTTGTTGAGAAGGTTGATGATTGGAATGAAAAAAATGCATGAAAATGTAGAAAGTTTGCAATTTGTTGAAAACCTGATGGGGTGACATATCCTGGCTTTATGCAAGTTGTGATCTCCTGGAATTGATTTCTCAGCCCGATCAAGACAATTTTTGGCAGAGTGAAAGTTTCAGCTGGTGCCAACAACCAAACCTGAGATTGCTGATAGGAGGAAGCAATTAGGTGGTTCAGTGTGCAATTGCTTATGAGAATAGGGTTTGTCATTGTCTTGTTCAGTCAGAGGTGTAGAGCTACCTGATCTGGCATTGCCTTGATGTGAGAACCATATGAAGAAGCAGCACAGCTCTCACTTCCCATTTTTGAGTCAATCAATTTATGACCCTGTCTTTTGCTTTCCGAATGAAAATGCCCTCCTTGACCTCAGAGCTTCCCAGATTAATACTTGAATGACTAGAACCTTATGACATGGTGCAAGATGTCCATCATGACAATTGTAAATATTGTTGACTATGGGATGAAATTCTTTGAACTATAAAAAATTTGATCACAAGGTCATGCACTTCCAACAAGGACACCTTGGATTCAAAACTACAAGGTGTCTAGGTGGAGATTGCCTTGTGTTGTTCAAAAGGATGATCCTGAGTGTCCTTAAACAAACATGAGATACAAAGTAGATTCCAGGCATGTGCAGAGACTTGTCCACAGATTCTTTTGGCTGTAAATTTGGGTTTCCTGAGCAAAAGCCCAGCCACAGGATTCAAATTTGCAGCCAAAAAAATGGGCAGAAGTCTGGGCATGTGCCCAGATTCTACTTTCCATCCCACAAATGATAAGAAAATTGTTTGACAGAGGCATTTTTGATTGCTTATTACAAGTTCCAAGGTACCCTTTTTGTTGGGGATGAAGGTTTTTCTCATTTGTTGTTATCAGGATGAAGATTATCAGGTAGCCACTTGACCCAAAATTGATATGTCCTCCTAGCAACCAATTTCCAGTCTCTTGAAAATCAACACTGGTCCCAAAATTTGATTTTCATCTTAGGACAGACAATACAAATGCTTCAAAGCTCTAATCATGATGATCTTGAAGTTCCCCAAGGAGATTCATGCCTCCATATTTTTATTTTATTGTGTAATCAAGCTTGTGTGCTCAAAGACTGCGATCGGAATCACCCACTAGCTTATCCTGAGTTTTATGAGGGCTCATTGTTCAAAACAACTATAACCAATTACAATCTTTTGGAGAAGTTGAATGATTGAAAGTCTTTGATGACAGATTCTTTTGTACTGTTGCCTCTCAGAACCTCAAATCTTCAACACCAATTGTTTTCACCTTGGGATGTAAATGCAACAAACTTGACCAAGACTCATCATGCAGGAGTTTCAGCATAGAAAGTGATGACCAAGGCACAAGGGACCTATTCTCTATATAACAATCCATTTGTACTTGAGTTTGTGAAACTTGATTGAGGAGATAATACCCTTTAGAGCATGTACAGCAGTGCCAGTATTTTTTGAGCTCCCAAGCAGACCCCCAAAAGCAATTCTCAAATTTGGGGGGTCTGACAATGTGGGTGTGCATAGCAGAGCGCCTAAATCTATGGAAAACCCTTGATTGAGTTCTTTTTGGTATGCTTGGACTCATTACACAAGTGGAATCCAAATTCTACATGTGTATTTTGTATTTCTGGTGGGTGCATGTGATGTTGAAACTCCCAATCAACCCCCTAAATATAGAGACTCTTGATGTTCACCTTGCATTGAGCAACGTCCACTGGGGTGTTTTTTGGCATCTTGAGCCCTAAATTGTCAAGAACCCATCGAATACAAGCCCCACTGTGAATGCTCTCATCTAATTGTTATAAAAAACACCTCTCTGTTAAAAGTACATCAGAATCATGGCTTAAAAAAATGGACAGCCAATACCATAACAGCTCTAATATACTATTGATTTTGACACATCTTCACCTGTGTCCCTTTGATTCTCCCTACTTCATCCAGTGAAAAAAGACCCCATTTCAGGCTACCTCTTTCATTTCCTCTTAGCACTGGTACTAGATCTAGAGTTAAGACTTTGTCTATTATCTGCTAAGTGCATAAACTTGCCATTACTTCATCAATCGCATCATCAATCCACTAAGTTTGTCACCTCATAGACAAGCTCACCATTTTCCATAAGGTTCACCCTGGTTCACCATCTTTGCCAATGCTTCTGGCGCTCTTCCCAAGATAGCTGGCATTTCTGCCTACAGTTTCCTTCCAGTCCTATTGTGGGGGTGGTGCCTTCCTATAGCTGTCCGCAAACTGTATCCCTTAGCGCATTTTTCATATGTACACTGTATAGGATGCCTTGCTGTGCTGTTGCTATTGTGCACACTCTTAGGTGAACAAAAATTAATAATCTTTGCAATCTGAAGTCAGAACTATTCTTGTTAGATTGTGTGTAGGAAGCGGTTCTCACTGTGCTAATGTGCACGACCTTAGTTCCCCAATTCCCAACCATCCTTGATTCCAAAAAACTCAGACATTCTTAAGTCGTCTTTGTATCCTCCTCAGAAGATGTTTTTTGGATCACATGATCATCCTTTTGTATACTTTTTATTCTTTCTAGATGATAGCTGGGCATGCCCAATAATAGTTTTCTCAATATCTATCACACTGCTAAAAACCTTCCAACAAGCCTGTTTAACAAAAAACTATCACCCATGGACTCAGAATGAATATTGTCTCCACCTCAATCCAAGATATTGCTGCAATAATTTTCCTTGAATGAGTGATCTTCAAATGACATGTTTCTCTTGATTCTGGAAGTACAATTTTCCACTTGAGTAAAGGTTTTGGGGACCATTTGCAGGGTGCAAAATAACAAATTCTAAATGTAGATAGGTTTCTCTCAGAGAGAATCAAAGGAAACTAGTTGGAGTGAGAATTGAATGCTTTGTACAGAAGAATGTTTATCCATTTCAATTCATGTTCAATTAAAATATGTGCAATGAAAAGTCATTGAATGTAAAGACTGCTTTGAGGGGATATGAGATGTATTCCATGAATGTTGTGATGTTTTTAAGCTGGTAAGGTATGAAGTTGGAAGCTCATAAAATTGAAAAAAATGAGTGAGTTCAATTTTGAGTTCCAGAAGGAAACTCTAACAACTTGCAGAGGGGCCTGTGCTTATGAAATCAACACTCATGTCAGTTGCTTTTGGTGATGTTTGATGGGTCGATTGTTTATAAAGTCAGTGTGAGTGAGATGATTAAAAATTCAAAGAGAAACAGTCTTTCTATCATACTACAATGTGAATCAAATGGTTGATGGATGTTAACAGGCATTGTTGACTCTTCATGTGGTGTGCCCAGTCAAACGCAATGTTGGCAGGATTCAGAAGCTGCCAAAAAATCAGCACACATGAAGTTTGAAAAACCAAAAAATGCAGGTGAAGACAAAGCCAAAACCAGTTACACTCAAGAAGTACCATGAGAATATTGAACAATAAAAGTGTACAATCATTGATCTCACTATCTGCAATACAATGTGGAAAAATGTGAAGATGCATCTATGTGTTTAGAGACAATTAGTCATAGCAAAATGAATTGAAGAAGATGAACAAACATTGAAATGGATAGCCTGTTCATCTTGTACACGTGAAATGAACAGTAACAGAGAAAGCCAAAGTGAGTTCAGCTTCACCAATATTGATCGCAAAGGTCAATAAAATGTCTTGGTCTCTGTAAGTACCAATTGATATACCTTGAAAGCTTCCTAATTTGAATTGGCAAAAAACTTAGAATACCAATTAAGAATAAGATTGACCACTTGTACTTCTACCAACAAAACACTAAAAATAGAAATTTAGAGGAGCATGTGGGTAGCTTGCTCACTTAACTAAGGCCCTGTGATTTGCTTAATTGTTCATCAATCAGAGGAACCTACCTCTAGTCTTGAGTTTCCTGGTGACAAGCCTAACGTCTTTGGTGGGAGAAATCGGGCCCAATATAAAACTTTTGCATGTCATTATAATGTTTTGTTTGAAACTCTCATTGTTTTACATGTTTCACATCTTCTCATCTCTTGAGTTTTGCTTATTTCCTTCAATAGCAAACTGTGCCATTGAGATCAAATTTTGTACTTTGCAAACTTCAAAACCCTGTACAGCTGTGAGTTACACAAATGATCAAATACATCTAAAATTTTACACAGTCATTCTTGTGATTTGAAAAGTACAAGTTTTGAACCCAATAGCACATTCTGATTTTGAGGGAAATCAAAGAATTTAAAGAGATAGAAACATGAAGAATATTCTGAATAACAAGATGGAAGTTTCAGGTAAAAAGTTATAATAACACTACCAGCAGCAAGTAATCTGCCTGTGAGAAGGGATACTGTATTTAGAGCAACAAAGGGCTGGAAATGCAGCTTGAATCTAGGATAATGCAGATTAATTCAGATTTGATGCATTTTCTACCCTTTGTGTATCAAAATGCAATCTCTTGTTGTGTGAGGATATTACTTTTTGCTGGTAGTATAAGATGCACAAGGTTTAACCCAAGACTACAGGTAATTTGATGCTCACCTCAGCCTCACAAGTCAGAGGGCCTTAGTTAAGTTAGGGTAGGTTGTATCTTTTTAATATTTACCAGAGAAATAGGGCAGCTGAAAGCACACACTGCTCCCAATCACTTATCTCTGGCCACCCAGATGGGGACTGTACCCCCAACAAGATTCTGGTCTGGCATCAAAAAAACCCACGTCCTTCTTGAACAATCTCAGATGGACCTAGATTTTCTGTAGTTAAGAATGCATAAGTGATTCATCGAAGGTATAGCTAATTCCAATTTTCTTCACAC
Source organism: Melampsora americana (assembly GCA_022264835.1). Classification (NCBI taxonomy): domain Eukaryota; kingdom Fungi; phylum Basidiomycota; class Pucciniomycetes; order Pucciniales; family Melampsoraceae; genus Melampsora; species Melampsora americana. The sequence continues at coordinate 365,722 of JAIFHY010000053.1, read as the reverse complement.
AGCCACTTGACAGGGTTCTTTGCAAGGTCAGATGCATTCAGATTGGTTGTACCAAAGCTCTGTCCTTGATTTCTTCATTCAATTTGTCTGGCTCTTATTGATATATCACATCCTACATAGTTCCTCTCCACTCAGCTTGATATTTTCCCCTACTACATCTGTGAGAATCTTGAAGAAGAGGTAATGTAGGTTCTCTATGAAGTCTGAATGAGTTATAGGCATTCTGAGTCACCAAGGCTATGATGATTTGATTTCAGGATACCACATGATCAAGATGACTTCAGTCTGCAGTATGCAAGCTGTTGGAATGGAGCTTTTGGAGGGATTGATGAGAAGCTACGAATTCCTTGTTTTTTTTTTGAAGAGTCATAGAAACACTATTAATACAACGGCTCATTCTGTTGCAAGCTGCCTGAAGATTGTTATGATGTGGATTGTATCAGAATTAATCTACATCACAGATCAAGTCAAAGTCAACCCTTCTTGGTAAGCTCATTGGAGCTGCTTCACAGATATGAAGTTGTCTCATTTGCTCTCAGATGTTGGATCTGCCTTGACTCTTCCATTTCAAAAGACCCACACAAGACTTTTTGATTGTCATGATCAATGTTGTTGTTGCAGTTCCGGTGGTCAGTAGATGCACAGTAGTGCCTCAATTATGTGCAATGTATGAAGTGTTATGGTGTTCATTTTGCCTTTGCTTATAATTCAATCAACTTCCCCCATCATTCAGACAAATAACTACAATTGTCAAGTTCTAAATCTGGCGGGGCAGTACAGTATTCATTTTATCTGAGGACCACAGTGCTGAGGGCATGAATCACAAATGAGGTGTTTCTACTGTGTCATAAGAATTTAGAGTGTGCAATATATTTTTTTCACCAGATTTTAAAGCTGTATTATGATTCATATGCATGTGAAAAATCACCCAATATAACTTGGTTCAATCAATTCACTGTTTGCAGTGATACAATATCAGAGTTTAAGTCAAAAATTCCAAGCAGGAATTTCAGGCAACTTGATCCAATTTTCACCAAGCAAGTGCCTAAATATAAGTTAGTTTGGTTCAAAATAAAAAACAGCCTTTGAAACAATGGTACAAAGCTTATAAGGAGTACAATGTTACTGCTGCTATGGATTCAACAAGAGAGAGAATTGACTGTTGGAAGCTAAAAAAAACTCTGAAGGTGTTGTTGACACACAAAAGCAAAGATGTTTCTCTTTGACTTGCTAAAGCTTACAGCATTAGTACATCAATTAGTTCTAGAGGTACTTGTGTTTCCTAAAGATAAAACTAAATTTGCAAATTTCAAACATTTCCTAAAACTGATTTGAGGCCACTTGTTCTGACTTGAACCCCACTACTGTGGGTCATTTCTTTGTACGTTATGATATCATCACAATGTGAATTTGTCTCTCATCAGACTAACCTTGAAGAATTTAGTGGTCTGATATAAACTACCTGTGATCTCCCCGCGGCACAATCTTGTTGACAGATAGCTGACAACTGTGCCACACTTTATCAGGTGTGCTTGGATTTCTGACCACACCCCTGTTGCATGTGGGTGTTTGGTTCCCCTTTATAGACTTCAAGATACAAAATTGGTACAAAAAATGAGGTTGAAATTACCATGTAAAGTGACACAGTTGGAAAATAATTTACCCAACAAGGTTCTCAGTGTGGTTAAGACTAAGCTTCAAGAGCTTTGTCAAGGCACATCCTGGGATATGTCAGACAAAATTGAAAGTAAAACATCACGTCAGCAGGTTAAAAACGGACATCAATGTGATATTGTCAAATATCTCTATATCAAAGGCATTTCAGCTCATCAGCTCAATATTTGGTACAATCTTGCCTTAGGTCACCTCAAGCCAATTTTAGGGCCATCCTGTGGTGTATTTGATTTTGAAAGTCTCTCAATTTTTGGATCTCTTCATTAACTGAGCAATACTTCCAGGATCACATCCTTCAAGAAAAAGTCTTCAGAAGACTGAATCAACAAATGAAGAATTTAAATAGAGACATTGCTAACACATTTACCTCAAATTGAAAAATGAAAGGTGTTTTTGTATCACAAACCTTGGACCAAGTGTTCGCAAGGTTTTGATTCCATGGTTTGTAAATGATTGTAAATAACTTATTTTAATAAAGAGTAATAACTTTGTCAATTATATGATGTGATGATTATGGAATTTTATTGTGGATGAAGATATCTATGTATATCAGCGGTACTCAAAGTCAAAAGGTAGATTCTGACTTTTTTTTAACCTAGATTTTTTTGGTGGAGAAAAAAAACTACAAAATTTCTAGGCTTTGAGGACCCCGTGCCTACTTATGCACTCAGCACTTCCTATAATCATGCCGTGTGTCAGTGTCCTATTACCTCTGTCCTTGGATTTGTTTCAAGCCTCAGTCAAGGTCTCATTGGGCCTTAATTTCACCCCACAACCTTTGTCTTGTGGTGATGTATGTACAAAGGTGAAAGTAGGTGATTGGCAGTGGAAAACAGGAAATCTCATTTTTTCCGGTTGGGGCCAAGTTTTTTTTTATAAAAATTTAGGTTTTCCAAAAAGGTAGATTCTACCTTTTGACTTTGAGTACCATAATTATAAGTGTGAAAGTCCTTTATGTATGGCTTTCAGTTTGATTACATAATAATTCATTGTATGTAATGATAATAATTCAATATTTATCAGAAGAAATATACACATATGTGACTCTTGTGATACTCATGTAATGTTTCTGTGTGGCATAACATAGTATGTGGTATGGTCTTTTGTCTTGGTTTATAGTTGGAGGTAACTTGATAACTACCAATTGTAATATTGGACATGATAGATACTACAGAGGAATAGTTGGATAATTGTTGGGTGCATATTTATGTTTAGTAACTTAAGTGGTGTTATGACATCATTTAGATTATTCTCCAATTCAATTTACCATCTTTCTTTTATATTCACTATCATCATCCAATTTCCATTTTTTAAGGAATATCTTCAAAATAACATGTTATAGTATTAATATTTTATAAGAAGAACTTGCCCATCCCAGCCATTTTTTGTTTTGTGCAAAGTTTTTTCTTATTTATCTTAATAAGAAAGTGTTCTGTCTATGTTACATAAATGTTATCACCTTGTAGCCAAGTTATTTTTGTAGTGTATGTTTGTGTTTATTCAAAGGAGAATATTTCCCTTTATTTTTACATCATTCTATTTTGTTTTCATGGTCCTCCTACCACCCTGCACAGTGTTTGTTTGGTTTAGGACATGATGATATTGAGAACTCTTTGGCCCTAGGTTAAAGGGAGTTTTAGCTCAGTTTCATTTAGTTAGTTTGTCCAAATGTTTCCATAAGCAAAATGAAGATATTTCCATATGTAATTCACCCTTGGAACTGACCTATGAGTTTTAAATATTAACTTTATTCTTTTATTTGTATATTGCAGCACTTTGGTCTACTAATAGGGCTAGGGGCTGACAGTTGTACACAGACACACCATGCTCAGTATAAACACATAAGAAATTTTATAATCTCAATGGAGTCCCTTGTGTGGTAGTTGCAAGACCTTGATCTGATTCAAGGCAGAAAGTTACTCACAACAAGCTTATACACTTTTACCTGTGTGGGCAAAGCAGTTTTGGTAAGGAAGATCATTGTCTTTGCAAGACTTTTTTGCCTCATTGTTGATCTTGTGCTACAAAGACATCTTGTCTGCCTATCTCAGGCCCTCCAAGCGTTTAAAAAAACCCAGAAATTCACCACCCTGCCATTTTTGTGTTGTCCAGAATTTGATGGGCTTTGCATATCTTATCCTGTATTGCCATGTAGTAACTGCTTTTGATCACTGCAAGCATCAAATAGAAGATGAAAAAACTGAAAAGTGTTGATTTGGTTCAAAATACAATGGGAAGAAGTCAGCCTTGGCAAGATACTTTTGTACAGTTTTGCACATCTAGGATAGACAGACAGAATTTTCCTCTGGTCTAAGGAATTCACAAATCAGGAGAAAAAAACTTTCATAAGGAAGACCATTTTTCTCATCAAAATTGTGGTCCCCTCACAGTCAATAGTGTGTCAGTTCTTCATAAGTCCCTCACCGGCTCAGAGTGGCTCTGGCCACTGTCAAGCAAGGGATTACATTGAGTCCTGCAAATTCCAAACATAACAAGAGGAACAGAATGTTAATACAAAAGATACAGGCAAGTATTGGTCAAATACTGTTGTTGGAAAAATCTTCCAAAAAAATATGCCATGGTAGCCAAGGGCAGACACCCAGCTTTTTTCAAATACAGCCATATTTTTGAAATGTGACTTGATTGATTTGAGTCAAAAATGGTTCAATTTTTTGTATTTGAAAAACCTTGGGTTTTTGCCATGTCATAAAATTGGTTTTATTTGAAAAACTTTCATAAAACAACATTATATGACAGAGATTGAACAAGAGTGTTAATAGAAAACATACAGGAATGTGTCTTAAGCAGAAGAGAAAGAAGACCATAGACAACAACAACACAGCAAGTGAACAACAAAAATTAAAACATCAAGGAGCAAGAACAGATATTATCAAGGAGAAAGGAAAAGTCACCACATAATCAAAATGTGGTATCAAAGACCTCAGGTCCTGCCTGAAGACAAACATAACCCAGTCTGCCTCAAAATTTTGTTTTCAAGATTGTTTTTCTATTTTTTGGTTCAGTGTGTTTAAGCATCTATCACAGCCTCAATTAACTTTTTAAAACAGAACACTCAACTTATTTGTTGTCTTTACTCACAGGACACGTTTTCAAAGCTATACTTATACCTTGAACTTGATTGTTGTTTCCAAAAAGTTTTTGGTGATTTCTTTGATCCATTTGTACAGTTGTTCTGATTTTTTTCTTATCCACCAGGTGCGTCCAGAAAGCCGAGTTTCGCGCCAAGGCGCGCCTCACGATTTCAAAACCGCGCTCACCACCTAATCTCGCAGCAAGAGGACTTAAGTGGACTTAAGTTAAGCTTGAGGGTAAGCGTAGCTAGGTTCCCGTTATCCGCATGGGAGTTTTTTGCAAAAAAGATCTCATTTATTTTGCAAACTTACTTTTTTTCGTACATACACAACCTTCGATGCAGTCAGAAACTTCTCAAGAGCAGGTCGAAGTTGAAGATCAAACTACAAGTCATCCTCTAAATAGGACTTCTTCAATCACATCACTTCAATCGAGCTCCGTTGAATCTCGGACACCTTTTATACCTTTCAGTGCTTCCTTCAGTGCTGATGGAATTCCTATTCCTTCACCTATTCCTTCATTGGACGAACACGGATTAGGTTGGCCTGGAAAGGGAACACTCGCTCGTCTAGCTGAAAAGCTCTCCCTTGAGTCTCGATCTCTTCCATCCGAAGCTCTACTTCAACCTTCTCAAAAGACCAATGACATTCTCGAGACTTCGGAACAGGCGAAGTCGTCGGATCGCGTCATCTTACCAGCGAATCCATCTCGGGCAGGTTCTTCCTCTGTCGCAGCACCTACCGGGGACTCAGCTGAGCTAAACCGTGTCAGTCGGTTAGCCTCAGCTGTCAGGGAAATTCTAGATTGTATCGGAGAGGATCCTGAGCGTGAAGGTCTTCTTAAGACGCCTGAAAGATATGCTAAAGCTTTATTATGGATGACAAAAGGATATGAAGAAAAACTTCCGGATGTGATTGGTTCAGCAGTGTTTAATGAAGATCATGAAGAAATGGTGATAGTGAAAGATATTGAAGTCTTTAGTTTATGTGAACATCATTTAGTACCTTTTACCGGAAAAGTTTCGATTGGATATATTCCAAATCAAAAGGTTTTAGGTTTAAGCAAATTGGCTCGAATTGCAGAAACGTTTAGTCGAAGGTTACAAGTTCAAGAACGACTGACTAAACAGATTGCTGTGACTGTTCAAGAAGCTATCCAACCTTTAGGAGTCGCTGTCGTGATGGAATGTACTCATATGTGTATGACCATGAGAGGAGTACAGAAACCAGGTGCTCTGACGGTGACGAGTTCTATGCTTGGCTGCTTTCGAACAAAGGACAAGACTCGAGCCGAGTTTCTCAATTTGATCAAGGTGAATGAATCCATAGGTGTCGAACAATTTCCGGACAAATCGCTAACTCTTTAACAAACTCTTCTTGTATACAGAAGTAAATATAATCTTGAGCTGGCTTACTACCCGATCAAATCGCTTTCAATGTCTTCTTGTCCTCTCGACTTAGTAAAAGCAGCAAAGTGTGTTTCGTCCGCCTCGCGTCACTTTGTGTGAACAATCAGATCAATCTCAATTCTTGAACGTTCTCCTCCGTCCTTCTAGATCTTTAGCATGCTATCAGATCCTGATTACTCTTTGGAAAGCATTGTACACTTTGACCCAGTGTGAATATCTTCTATGTCTTGGTCCTATACACACCTTTATATTGTATTGATTAACATCTGTTCATTTTGTGTTTTTGAAAATGTAACCTACATTCACAGACCTTGAATGTGTTCTCTTTCTCCTCTTTCTTTGTTCTTCAGAAGAAATCTTCTTCACATTCTTAACTACTTACCATTTTACAATCTTTCATGGGAAATTTAAATATGTCAGGCTTAATTTTTGTTAAACTGTGGATCCGCCAATTACAACTCCTCTTGATCAAGCTGATCAAAGATTACATTGTGCATAAGTGATATCTCCCCATTGGCAAAGGAAAACACACACAATGGTGTTTTAGTTGAGATGAATCAATGAATCACCTATCACTGCGTCCACCAGAAACGTTCTCAACGTCAAGATTGTAATGTACTACAAGGAGGCCTCTTTGTAGTGAGTGATGTTCTTGATGTCGAAAACGTTTCCGCCAGATCTGGTGTATGGCCAAATGAAATTGCTCAAATTGGAAGGTTGTGTGTACAAAGGTTCAAGTCGGTTTTCTAGTTATTCAAATCCTCAATCTTACTGAACCCAGCCGAACTTGAGTATCAAGCCTCAATCAAAGTCAACTTTTAGATGGGTCACTTTTTTCGTAGACCTCAAACTTCCTGCAGACCGACTGAGATGTTGTGAAATACTATCCCACCATGCTCTTGGTTCAACCCAACCTTTTCCACCAGCAGCAGCCAATTTGAAACTCTTGATCGCCAGAACATCACCGGTTTCGTTCCATAGACGCATTCCAATTAAGTTGGTCTGTTTATCAAAAAAAATCGTACCCGGTTCACTCTTTTCTAAGTTTAAGCGAATCGGTTGAGAAAGTTGAGCAAGGAAATCAGGTATTATAAAGTATAAGTTTGTATTAATTCGTATGTTAAGATGATACTGTGAAAAATAATTGAGAATATTATCAATAGGTATTCGCCTATCTCTCTCTCTTTCTCTCGCTTGAATATCAAACTTTACAACATATCACATTTTTCTCACCTGATGACCCATAGCCAAATACCGTGACTTGACTTTTAACAAATCCCAACCTGATCCAATACTCAAATCAGTTTGTAAAATTTTACGAGCTTTTGTGGCGTTCTTAGAATTTTGTTTCTTGCTTGTTTTCTAACATCCTCATCAATCAATCCAAAAAGATAAAATGTGAGAGAGGATTGAAGAATTGAAGATGAAGTGAAGTGCTTACAATCAGGTCAGGTAAGTTTTGTAAAACTTGACACATCAAATTTCCTCCTAGACGTCCTAGGAAGCTTTCTGCTAAAGCGTAAGATGTGTTGGGTGGAAGTGGCTAGTGATGGATTTCGATTAGAGATCAGTGATGGCAAAAAAAAGAAGGTGAACAAAATCGCTCACAACAGATTGCTGAACAAGTATATCACCCAAGTCAAACCCATCCGGGCTCAAATCTTGAATGGTGACCCCTAATGGGTTAATCTGATGGGCCAATTGCCACTGAATTGGAGCTGGACCACGATATAACGGGAGCTGAGAGGGATGTAGATTCAAGCAATGTGAACTTGGAAATTGTTTGATTAAACTCTTAGGTATAAAGTACGGGAATGAGGCAGTAATCAAGATACGATTGGTATGATCGGAGTTTTCTGTAATTCTTTGAGGTAGCTATGCTCTCGTTTGCGATATTCAGTCACATATCACTTTGACTAATCGGCAATTTCAAGAAAGGACGTACAACCCAATTCTGAAGAGGGTTTGAATTCTCTGGGCCGATGCGTGATAAGGCCTCAGAGCTAATGTTCAACTGCTGAGCCAAATCTAATAGGGGAGCTGATATGGTGATAGCGATGTAAAAGATCATGTCAACGGCTGAACGTCGTTTCATGAGCAAATTCTATATCCTTGCGCACCACGATAAACATTTTTCAATCCTCGTCCTTTCCGAGCGATAGGAGGGGTAACCACATGAAGTTCATCCCACAGTTCTTTTTCACAAGAAGGATATTCAAAGATAACACCAGTTTATCTTAAGACTTGAGGCAAAGTGATCATATGAGGGTTTCAGAACACACCTCGTCGTGCGATGATTTCCTTTAGAACCACGCATGAGAATGAGTCTGAACCAAAGAAGATGAGATGTGGAAGTGTGCTTTTGAATCGGCGATGAGCAGTGAGAGGTAGTGGTGAAGCGTGAAGAGACCTCAGAGAGATAGTCTGAGATAGCTGAGTTGAATTTCTGAAAGTGAGAGTAGAGTGGAACATGAGAATGAAGAATGGAAGAGGAGAATAAAAGATTGGGAAGTGATAATGGAAATTGGATTTATTGGAATCGCAGAGGTGTTGTGTTATTTTGATTTTGAAGTGGTGTGTGTTTAAAACTCAGTCTCTGTACACTTCAAGTTTTCTGACCTTCAATCGTCATTTTCGATCGCTTCACTTTCCATCAAGAATATCAAACTGAGTCAAAGTATGGCACTCAATCCATCTCAGGAAGAACTTGCTACAATCTTAGCTCAAACTTTATCAAATGATAATCAACTAAGGTCTAATGCTGAATCAAAACTTGGTTTCTTGCCTCAAGAGCTCCCTAGTAAGTCTGATATCATTTGTTTTCCATTTTTCGAAACATTTCGATCATTTAGCTGATATATTGTTCTTAATGAATAGCATTTGGAATTCTATTGGCTGAACTCATTAAAAACGATTCTTATGATATCGCGCTTCGTCAAGCGGCCAGTACAAATTTGCGAAGATACGTTCTACATCATTGGAGTCCATTCTTTGCGTCATTTGTTGGCTCTGCTCCGTCAGTTGAAGTCAGTTAAAGTGTCATGATCAGTCTATCCAAGTTTGAAGTCGAAAATTTGATAATTTACTTCATGTTGAAATCGATCTTAATTTGAATCAGATCAAATGTCGAATTCGCGAAATAATGTCACAAACCTTGGGATGTGCTACTAGAAAGTTACGCTCCACTTGCGTTAGTTTTATCTTGTATTCAGTCATTTTCATTACCGTTATGGTGAGCCGACCTGATTGAACAACATCATAGGCACTTGTCATCTCCGAAATCGCGCATTGTGATTGGCCAGAAGAATGGCCAGAACTCGTTCCGATGCTCATCGCTACCATCAACAATCCTGATAAATCAGATACAACAAGATACTTCAAAGATGGCGCTTTACGTGTCTTATGCGAGTTGGTTAGGAACGATTTAACCGAACAACAACTCGTTCCGGTCGCAAAGGACCTCATACCATGCCTATTTTCAGTGATCTCAGCTTCACAGGACGATTCGATCTCAGATGCCGCTATGAAGATTAGAAGTTTATCCATTTTCCGACAATGTTTGGTCACTTTAACTTTGGTGAAATCGTCCTATCCAGACTTAACATCGTCTATCACTATGGAATTACTACCGAATTGGTTACACCTCTTCAAACTTCTCTTGACCACTGACGCTCAAGCACTTCAAGCGATGGTCGATCGTAGCGAACTTCACTTGGTTCAAAACTTAGTAGGAATCAAGTGCGAAGTGATGAGGACGTTGGATGTAATTTTAAATGGCTTCTACAACTCATTTCGACAAGCCGAACTACTTAGGAATGATTCTCTAAGTGTCTTTGTGGAATTAGGTTTCTCTACCCTCAACTTGTTTTTTCCAATTTATCAGAAAGCTGTCCTTTCCCTTGAGGAATCACCAGCCTGGATGCTAGCTGATGGGGGTAGTATTGAACAACAAGAGGATCCAATCTTCCAGTCTAACACTATTCTTCGTTTACCAGCAACAGTGATCAATTTTCTCAAAAACGTGCTTTCCAAGCCAATCTCAAAAAAGCTATTCCTCAATTCAAACTCGCCTACCTCACCTGATAATTTGTCACCTACTCCTGCCCTCGAGATCCTTGTTGGATTCATTTTTCAATACGGTCAAATCACTCGAGATGAGGAGGAGAGTTGGAAGGCTGATGAAAATACATTTGTGATTGATTACCTGGATGAGGATGAAGACAATGCTGTTCAACTTGGTGGGACTAATAGACAGGCAGCTGTTGACTTGTTGGAGGTCAGTTGACTCCAAATCCTCTTACAACAAGCTTGAACTCAGTCAACGGTTTGTATATGATGAACTTTACCAGACTCTAATCGATGTGCTTGACCAACCTGCTGTCACGGCTGTCATGAAACATCTTCCTGAAATGACAAAACAAGCTTCACAAATGAAATCACATGGAATCTCCCATTGGTGAGTCCTTTACAATTGTGAGATGTTGTAACACGACTTAGCTTGATCCTATGCCGACTTTGTACTAGGTGGAAATCGATAGAGTCGACTCTCACTGTCATTGGAAACTTGTCTGGGGAGTTCCAAGGCGAAGGGAGTGTTCATTATAACATCAATGAGTTTGTTGAACGAGAAGTGTTGAGTCTTTTGACTTGCGATGGTGAGTATAGCCAAATGATTTTCTCAGAAAGATCGTCCGATATTGAACATGCCTATCGTTCCTTGATCATCAGACCAACCTTTGCTACAAGGTCGAGGCTTTGTCTTCATCAGTCAATTTACTAAACATCTCACCCAGGACAAGTTGCAACAAGTCATGTTATATTGTTCTAACCTGTTCGCCTCGAGTGATGCTTCCAAGAATACCGATCTTGATTCTGGATGCACGATTACCACATTATGCTTGATCAAAGCGTTGAGAAAGTACGTGTATGGTACACGATCAGAATTTCTGTCGGACCACAAAATAGCGCTGAACCGAGCTCATACCTTGATTCTTCTTTTCTTTTTTTTGAATGAATCCGGTGGATAGTTTCGCTCGCTACTCTCCATCTCTCCTCAAGCCTTATAGCTATGCAATTCTTGACAAACTTCTCCGAATCCTCCCTAATGCTGTTGATGCAATCTCCATCACGATCATTGAAACGATCCACCGGGTCTGTGAACCTGTGCTTGACGAGCTAGAAGCCGAAGCTCTAAATAAACTCGCGGATTGTGTCCTCCTGCATCTTTCCCGAAATGTATCTGGTCAGTTTGGCCTCTCACCCATTTCTTGCAGAGTTCCTGGAGTTAATTAACGATGGGTGCTGTCTGATGTGTGAATGCTATTTCAAGATCATCTTTTGGTGGATGCCATGACCGATTTATTCACAATGTTATCGACATCTTCCTCACCGCTTGTCATGCAAGCCTTAACCCAACGTGTTCTTCCTCAACTAGGCAAAGCTCTAACCGTCACTGAAGTTGAATCTCCAACAGATCACTTTGTCATCAAAGCTTCATCTGTGGCCGTGATCGATGGGATATTCAAAGGAAAGTTGATGCCACTGAGCGGTGGGATGTTTGAAGCAGTAGCACCGGGGTTGTTCGTAACGCTGGCCTCTTCCGAAGACCCGGACCTCATTCAGGTGTGTCTATGTTGTCAACTGGCAATCACATATCACAGCCATGTTCAAAAAATCGAAGAAAAATCATGACTCATGCTTCGATTTAAACTTTTATAGGACTGTTTGAACATTTTGACATCGGTCGTTCGCAAAGGGACTGATCAGTTGATCAACTGGTGGGCACAAGACTTGAAATGAAAGCAAGTCGACACATCCAGCCTTACATGATCTTTCGATTTCATTCGGGCTTATAGGAGAAGTCCAATCGATCAGAAGAGCGGTATCGATCATCTTGTCAGTTCCTTAGCTCACGTTTTAGACCCGCAGCGAGCCGAATCAGCGGGGCTCTTTGTGGGCGATTTGATATTACATCTCCTACGAAAGTCGATGGACTCGATTGTTGGTGTATTGCCTGATCTACTGAAAACACTGGCTAGCCGACTGGCCACTGCTCGTACAGCCACTTTTAGTCAGGTGAGCTTATAACCTTAAGTTGAAGACGAACGCTAGTGCTGATTTTGTTCTAGAGCATGATTTTACCCTTTGCCTATCTTTTACATCAACATGCCGATACGGTACTCGACTTGTTAGAATCATTCCATGTCACTGGTATAAATGGCCAACAGCAGTTAGCACTACAACTTGTCTTATCGACTTGGTGTGAAAATGCAGACACATTTCAAGGATACTGGAATATTCGAGTCAGGTGTGCATTCATCTCTATCTTATTGCGTCAAATTGTTCCGAAGGATCAGCTTGAGATTGATCATGATGTGGTTTGAAAATTTTGCCTGGAAAAGCACGGTGGCCCTATCACAACTTTATGCATGTATACGACCCAGTTTGGACCAGATTACTGTCAAAGGTGATTTAATCATAACTGATAAAAATGTTCATACCATCATGACGCGGGCAAGAGCCAAGGCTAGTGAGTACCATGTGGTATAAAAAGGAGTGAAAAGCCAACAGATTTGATATCGTGATATTCAACTTAATCACCTGTATGAATGAAATTCCTTGACGAGAGCTGGCTCTGTAATCTTACGTAGATCCCGATCAGTTTCAAGCCATTCCACTCCGAGCCAAAATCTTGAAGATTCTTGTGGGTGAACTTCAGAGCCAGTTAAGCGAGCAAGCTAAGGTAGGAGTGAACGAAGAATTAGACGGATTGGATGATGATGATGAGGTGAGTGTTAACGTTCCTTGTAGCTCTATAACGATGAATTGTATTAACTTCTTCTCGAGTAGGACCAGGATTGGGAAGACGATGTTGTTGATCTCTCGTCTAAAAGCAAACGAGAAATATTACAACTCTCCGGTATGGTTTCTTCTCCTAGAGTTGAGTTTGGATATATAGAAAGCTGACCTCTATAACCTGGTGTTTGTTTCAGATATGTTAGGACCATCTGCTAGCTATATCTTAACAGAAGATGATGAAAATGATAAAGACGTTGAAGATGAAGCTGACTTGAAGGAAGACCCATTTTACAATATAGACTTACTGAAACATCTTCAAGATTTCATTCAACATGCATGTTCACAAGACGTTGAAGGTTTCAAACAACTCTCCAGTCAATGGCTCAGCGCTCAGGAACTCTTGGTTGTTCAAACGATCTTACGATAAGAAGACGTATTGTGATGCAGCCCATGTTTTTAACAATTTCGATCGGCACCTTTATCATGACTTCTTACTCATCAAATGCATTACATTAAAGCAATTCCCTTTCCAATTTCTTTTGCGTTTCTATCATTGATCGTTCACACCTTTAATTATTCCTCAAAGTAGGATCGGTTCTAGCCTCGGAATGTAAATAGCATTTCAGCTGAGTTTGATGTGGTTAGATTATCGAAGAAACTTATCTTCGTCTTGTGTAACTACAAGTCGTCCTTTTTCAAGCATGGTCATAATGATAAAATCATCACTTTCTTTAAAACTTGATCAACGTTTGCTTTATCCTTTTGGTGAGCTCTTCACTGAGCTTTTCTTCATAGTAAAAGTATGACATGGTTCCTTGATGTAAGTTCAAAAATGACCAATCTTGATGAACTCCTTATGATCTTGTAAAGTAAAAGGGTTATCAAATCAAACCAAGAAAATGTTTTTTCTTTGGATAGTTGAATATAAAGGTGTGGTTAAAGAGATTGATTTGTACAAATTTTTTCTTTTACATCTATAGCTCTCAAAGTAAATCATTTTCAAATTTGTGTAAGAAGCTTGATGGTGTAAGTATACAAAGTAGTAAGACCTTTTGGTTTTCAGGAAAAAAAATCAACCTTTTTCACTTAAGTTTTTTCCAATGTTCTAGAACGATAAATTTTTGAACCTTTATCATAACCATACATAAAATCAATTTTTTAATCCTAACTTGTGACGAAAAAAAAAATCGTATCAATTATGTGGTTCTATGTTGGTATGTTGTAATGGATTCAATTTAGAAAATTTTTGATCAAAAGATTTTTTAAAGATATATGAGATCTTGAAATTTTGAATTTTCTAGTTTTTTTTTATGTTTGTCAATTTTTAAACTTAAACCCCATCTATTTGTAAACACAATTTGTCTTCCACAATCGATCATTTCATTCAATCTTAATGTCATCTCAATAAACAAATAATTCAAAATTTTAATCATTGTTCCGATTCGTTTTAAATCATCAATGAAGCAGTATGTACATAGAAATCAATTCAACTTTTTACAGTTGAATAAATCAAATTTCAAATTCCAATCATGTAGCACCAGTAGATCTCAAGACTCAGGGGTATCAGCTAATGATAATGTCTTATCTTAATTTCACCGCGGAACACTGTATTCGCCGACAACGAGTCGCAACGAGAGAAGCCTGTATAGCGACTCGTTGTCAACATCCCCCGCTCACAGCGTTTCTCAAAGAACGCCTGAGATTTGGCCCCGATATAGGCCCAGAACTAGGGCCAGAAATTTTTTCAAATTTCAGACCCGAATTTGGCCAAATCCCGGCTAGAGTTATCCCTCTGACCCGGTCACGAGTCGCAGACTCGCAGTGTCAATTCGGTCCCCTCTTACTCACACCCACCGACATCCCCATGACCCTGAAACTAACCACATGGACAATTTCACTTCTCGTGATTGTCATTGTATTATTCTCCCTTCCGTCCGTCGTGAATCCAATGTATGATAAGGAATAGAATAGTTACACTTTAAAATGATGTATCATATCCAAGCATTTGATAGATGTACCTTTCCTTGCGATATTGAGTAGAGATCTGTAGTACATGAAATGAGAAGTTTTTCTGCTGATTGGGTAGTTCTTGAAACTAACCTACCAGTGCACTCCCAAATGTTTCTTAAGAGACTTCAGAAACTTTAAAAAAGGATAGATGGCAATGGGATTCAAATTAAAAAAAGGATTTATTGCCAAAAACTTCACGATGAGGAACAAGAACATAAATTTTTACACGATCATGACAATCATGAACTGATGAAAATGAAAAGGGAACAACAATTCATAAAGAACAGAGTAATGCATGCAAAGTGATTGTATGTATTGTTATTTTAAGCTTATGTTGGCAATGAAACGTACAAAGAACAAGATGCGACAGAAGCAAGGGAAACCACTCAATCATATTCAAACCACCATTGGAATATTTACTTCATCATTGTCCCCTGTCCGCGTGTCTTCTTCCACCTCTGATGAAAACCGTTTTCGTTTCTTTTTTGCACCCACCTTATACTTGTCAACAAAGCCCGGAATAGGGATCAAGTTGATGGGGTTAGCATGGAGATCTTTATTCACTCTTCGAGCCTTCACTTCTGTTAGACCTGAGCTCGCGTGCGTAATCCATGATCTGTACAGACTATCGGATGGTTCGTAATGTAATGTGAAGCCTTGATCTTTCAGTCGATCTTCGCAATTTGTCCATTTCCAAGTTTCTTGTGAGTTGTTGGTAGCTTTTCCTGTAATCAAAGAACGCAGATTGAGCCACAAAACACACAACCAACAAACAATCTAGTACATACGGATTATCTCATTCAAAGTGGATTTTAATTTGTCCACTTCTACCGAAGAGCTTTCTGGAGATGAGCCGCACAATGAGGTATTGTCAGTAATAAAGTAGTGAGATAATGAAGTTCACAGAACTCACTTGATCGCTTTCGCGGCACAAGGTCTGCAACACTCTTACCTGTCACATACGCTTGCATCTTTGAAGGGGTACTTTCAAGCGTTGCTGATGAATTGAGGTCATACTCAGCCCAATCCCACAAGCCAGGTGTTGTGGCCATGTATTGAAAACAATGCTTGGAAAGGTGAGTCGACACCGCTGTGATGCTGAATTGTACCGGATGAACACGGGACATGTTGTTTGCCTAGAAAGAACAAGAACAAGATAGAGATAGTGAGGTCAATTGTGTGATGCACGAAAGGGAAAAAAACAAAGCACAAACCTTTTGAATAAATTCGGCTACAAACTGTTCGCATTTAGATTGTGACCGCGCTAAGTCGCGACCAGATCCACGAAAGCTATCCTTTTGGGTGACCTCGTCATTTGCTGCGCGAAGCAAGGTGACGGCACCTATCTTAGTTGGTCGATTGTCAGGTATTTCCTGAGGATTAACATCATAACTGTTGTCAACGTCCTCATCAAGGTCGACTGATGTGTTGATATCGGTGTTGATATCGGGCTCTGTGGGAAGAAACGCATTCTTCTCTTCGTCTGAAAGGCTGTCATAAAGCGCCTTCACCTTTGCCTCTGCTACAGCATTTGCTGCTCCGCCATCTATAAAGATCAAAACCAATCAATATTCATGGATATCAATGAATATACATACAGTTTATCAACCATCCGAG
This sequence comes from Melampsora americana, assembly GCA_022264835.1. NCBI lineage: Eukaryota > Fungi > Basidiomycota > Pucciniomycetes > Pucciniales > Melampsoraceae > Melampsora > Melampsora americana. The sequence continues at coordinate 349,122 of JAIFHY010000053.1, read as the reverse complement.
CTTGTACTCACTTGATTGGTAGATATCCTTCACTTCCTTGCTTGCCTTGAAGTAGTCGTATCTACCTAGAGCTCGGCGAGTGGCTAATTTTCCACTGTGTTAAAAAAAGGAAGTCAGGACGCAAATGATAAAAAAGTATTGCGAGACGCTCACATTTCTGTTGCTACAACATCTTGTGATATGCCGAGATGTATACACAAAATCGCCAGGAGCTTCTCGGTGGAGTTATGAAAGGCGCGGACGGCTTGTTTTTTAACTTGTGAAAACCCACCTTTCCCCTTACTATTCCTGTTGGCCATCACCCTAAGTTCCACCGCATCAAATCTATCATATAGTTGGTCCGCGGTAAGATTATTAGATAGCTTTAGATCGTTCGGTAAGCGGAACGCAGGAGTTAGAAAGTGCTCGACAGCAGCCTTAGCACTCTTGGTCGCCGTGGTTGAATTCTCTACACGCGTATGTTGGTTTGCCTGAGAATATCGGATGTTGCTGGACTGATCATTGCTTTCATCTTGAGCCTTCTTGGCTCGAGATGATGGCTTCTTTGTTTGAGATGCTGGGACGTGGTTTGTACGTAGTGAAGGCTGTGTCGATTGATTGGATGCCTGCGAGGTGCGTGCGACGTTTGACTGGGGAAAGCGTCCGTTTTGGGATTCTAAACCCCTCGCTTCAAGAGAGGTTATGTTGATAGATACAGGTGCACGTTGAGGTTTTGGGACCGAAAGATGCTGATTATTCTGGTTGGGGTTGGTGTTCAAGGTCTGGTCTTGACTTGTACTGTTCAGATGATCTTTGTGCATTGATGACACATTAGGTTGATTGATATCAATACAATTAAGATTGGTGGTATCATGATGTAAACTGCTACCAGCAGTTTGATTATGATTGAAACTGGTTGGATGATGTGGGTTGATAGAGAAAGAATCTTGTTGATTGATAGCGATGAAATCATTTTGATTGAGACTCATTGCATGATTTTGATGAGGATGAAGAGGTGGATTTTGCGGCATAGCAGGAAGATTCATATTGAAGGGATGATCTGGAGTTATCAAACGGTGATTGATGTCTATTTGATTTATATTGATAAGATTATGATTGGTGATATCATTGGTATGATGTGATTGTGGCACCGGTGGAAGTTGTTCATTTCGAGAAAACTTTGAGCTGTTGGTATCTGTAGAGCGTGTTTTGAACGTCTGCTGGAAGTCAGCGTTGTGATTTACTGGGTATGATTGGCTGTAGTCCATTGAGCTTGATTTGAGGATTGAAAGACTGATGATATCGTGGTGAAGGCCTTGTATGCGGGTGATTATAGTAATGCACTCCACAGATGATTAAGGTTGGTGGCGCGCTAGAATTGGCGCAATCCGGGTGGTGGTCACTACACTTTAAATTTCTGCCCAATTTGAAATATTTTGAGTAAAATCTAATAAAATCCAGTGAAAATTTAATCACAATATTAGTCACCATCAGTGTTGACCACATGTGCTGACACCAGTTATGGAAGTTCTTTTGCATTATTCTACTCTAGGTAAAAGGTGAAGCTCAAGTTTAAGCTGTGAAATACCCCAAAACACAAAATGACATGCACCACCACTGATCACCAAGACATGAGGAACATTGTTGCACAAGCGGGAAGTAAATATGATACTGATTGGTAAACACATATGTGGTTATGGAGAGGCCCACACATGTCAGAGAATATTTATGGTGATATATTCTGAAAGCTAAAGCTTTGACAAAAAAAATGGGCTTTTACTGGAGATATTTGAACCACAGAAAAGAAAGTGGCAATCACATCTTTGCCAGTCAGCATGCTGGACGGGAAAGACATGTGGGTCAATGGAGGTTTCAGCACATCTCAGAGGTGTGTTGTGATTGTATATTAGCTTGATCCCTAAATGATGCAGAGTTTAAATGAGATTTCATTGAAGGATTTTGGACAGACACAAAGTGAAAGTGTTATGGAACATCTCGTCATAGTGGCTTTTGTACCCCTATATGTGCAGGGCTGCGGAAGCACACCCGATAAGTAAAACTTTTGCAGTTTCTGTGCAAATCCAAAAGTTGAAGCTGGGTTGGATTCTTGGAGGTTGGGTCTATTGCATTGTTGAATTGTATACAGAATTATACCACTTGAGGTGCCACTTATGGCTCTTCGAGTGGCTTTTGTACCCCTATATGTGCAGGGCTGCGGAAGCACACCCGATAAGTAAAACTTTTGCAGTTTCTGTGCAAATCCAAAAGTTGAAGCTGGGTTGGATTCTTGGAGGTTGGGTCTATTGAATTGTTGACTTGTATACAGAATTATACCACTTGAGGTGCCACTTATGGCTCTTCGAGTGGCTTTTGTACCCCTATATGTGCAGGGCTGCGGAAGCACACCCGATAAGTAAAACTTTTGCAGTTTCTGTGCAAATCCAAAAGTTGAAGCTGGGTTGGATTCTTGGAGGTTGGGTCTATTGAATTGTTGACTTGTATACAGAATTATACCACTTGAGGTGCCACTTATGGCTCTTCGAGTGGCTTTTGTACCCCTATATGTGCAGGGCTGCGGAAGCACACCCAATAAGTAAAACTTTTGCAGTTTCTGTGCAAATCCAAAAGTTGAAGCTGGGTTGGATCTCTGTAGGATTGGGCCATAAATATGAACCATTGTGAACACCTGGACACCACTCAAAGAACCTCTTATAGCCTTATTAATGATATTTGAGGTGCTTTTTTTCTGCACGGAGTATAAGGAAAACTTTTTTGTTTTTTGAGATAAAGCAAAAAAAAAAAAGTGCTCTCTTTATCTCACATGGAACTATGAAAAAACCTAAAAATCTCAACTTTTTTTTTTTTTGGTCCCCTCACCCAAAATTGTGCCTAGATATCTCCATAACAGATCTCATGGTCATTGCCACAAACTACACAACAACACAGTGGTAAAATCATAATATCACTTATAAAAACAATTCAGCTCTCTCATTTTGATGAGTTAATATAATTACTCACACATATAAACTGACAAAGAGTGCTGATATATCATACTTATTTCTTGTTCAGCACTATTCTGCTGTTTTGACTACAAGGAAACTAATATTGATACCTTTTTCATTGATAACTCAAATTTCTTGAAAGTGGCCTCATTTTTTCCGGCAATGATGGGCCTTTATGTATATGTTATCAGACCATATCTTTGATCTGTGAGAGAATCCCCTTAGTCCCACAAGTCTTTCCTGTCCAGCATGCTGTTTGGCATAGACGTGATTGCTGATAACTTTTTTTCCTGTGTTTCAAATGGCTCCAGTAAAAGCTCATTTATTTTGTCAATGCTATAGCTTTCAGAATGTATCGCCATAAATAATCTCTGACATGTGTGGGCCTCTCCATAACCACATATGTGTTCACCAATCAGTATCATATTTACCAATCAGCCCCCCATTTGTATATAACATTGGATAAAAAGTGTGTGTGAACATTAAAAGTGTATTTATTTGATAATATAGCTCTTGCTACTTGAGCCATTCTACTATGTGTCCCACACACCACTCATTATATACATATATGCTCCGCACTGGCCTTACTCAACCTCCAACAAACCTTTAAATTACACTCAAAAAGAAGATGGCTCAATCTTAATCATTTCTTTGATTTTTGCTGTTCTTGCAGTTTCTTACCTGCACAACCAATTGTCACAAGACCTAGTTTTCAATCAAATATACTGAAGCAAAATGATTGATTTCCTTCTTCCCAACTTGAATCACACACTTGTACCCTCAAATAACAGACATTTGAGGGGTTAGAGATCTGACAATACAATACCCAGTATTTGGAGATCTTTTTTTTAGCTATCATCTAGATGTTTTGTTCAATCAGAGGGATATCTCTTCTCTTATCTGAAGTGCTTTGCTATTTGATCATCAACATAAATAACTGATCTTTGAATGACACTTACAATTGGTCACTTTTTTTTCAGTATGAGAAAAGGGAAAGGGCTACTTAATTCATTTCATCAAGCATAAAGAATTTATGAAGTATTACAAGCATTATAAGTCATTACATCATTGCTTCATTGATATCCTCCCATTCATTATCTGCATCTTCATCACTCGAGGCATCAGTTGAATCACCATCAGTATTGGTGATCCCCTCGCTGTCACCGCCAAGATCCATAAGTGCTTGTTCATCAATGTTGATAGCATCTTCTACCCCCTGCAAGATAGTTACAACACCTGGGTTCAATGAAATCCTTTCCTTTGAGTACATATACTGAATTTTTTGAATTTGATTGCGCCATGTTCTCTTGAGATCATTATCGCCCTCTTGTGATGGTGTGCAATGAAGAACCTCGCCCAGAGACGAATTCCAGTCTGCTTGTAAATTGTATATACGCACGAGCTTTTGATTAATGATAACTCTTGCGGCTGATATCTTACCAGGACCACCAAGGAAGCTCAAAGCGGGATGATTTGTCAACGGTAGATCGGTTGGATGGAAATCTTCGGCGAGAATGTGGGTTTGAAGTTGATAAAGATGAGTTGAAAGCGACCTGTGGGAAGTGATAGCCCACCGCATCACTCTTCTAACTTCCCAACCCAGGCGGCGGATTTCTTCGATGGCTCGATCGTGATAGGCGATATGGCGCATTCCGTGCTGTGTATCAGCATCAATCGCCCAGGGTTCGCGTCCGTTGGTGAAGAGACCGTCATTCCAGAAGGGGTGATCGAAGTCAATTTCAAGAAGATCCAGGTAATTGATGCTTGTTGGTTGTGTTCGATGGGGAGAAGTGGTCGAATACGTCGATAACAACCTGTGATATATCTCCAGTTTGTTTTTCAACTTAGTGGTGGCGTCGCGAAGTGACTTAAGTAGGTATGTTTTGTCGTTGTAACCTGTGCAAGTGCAAGTGTAAATATCAAAAGTGTAAATATCAATTAATTGGAAAGTTACAAAGGCATTGAAAAAGAGGAATTCACTTACCAATACTAGAATTCTTCCCATCCCGTCGGCTTACATCCAAAGGGCGCTTCTGCTCACGTACGGCCACAAACTGGTTACGCACTTCTTGCTTAGCAAACCATATTTTTAGTATTTGATCCTGTTCTAATACTAAAGTCCACACAGACTGGTAAGTAAGACTGTTAATCATTTGATGGCAGAAAGTGTAAAATACCATTCAAGTCATTTAAAATTGTCTCCGACCCTATCTTTGCGCGTTGCTTTTCAATCTTTTTCTGAATTTGGTTGTGCTCGGTCAACCTGGCAGTGGCCTCTTCAATGTTATCTGCATCTTTAGCCCTTTGATAATTGCAGTTGAATATGAGCATTATGTTTGATGAAACTAAATTGAACTTGTGAAACTAACCAGACCGTACAAGCCGTCTCTTCTAGCAATAGTAATCGTCCAAGTTCGATTTTTTGCTGTTCCTGAACATGAGATCGTTTTTCTTGAGATTGACGCTCGACCTTCCATTGTAGGCGCAGGAATTCGTGAGTGTAGCGAATGGCGGGGAACAAAGAGCTCCTCTTGCTCGATAAGCTAGCAAGAGCACTACTGGATTCTTGTAATACAGCTTTGGCCTTTTGTAGCCTGCGAATAAGCCATTTGGCTATGTCAAATGGCCATCAGCTTTCAGATAAAGAAAAAAAATCACAAATACCATGCACCTACCTGTCGAGTTTAAAGTAATCTCCACAAAGTAATCAGTTCTGCAATTGATTGATAACAGTCGATGAAGCTGTGTCGATATTTGATTGACCGCGACCAACAATGACAAAAAGGACCAAAAGCGTTCGAGTCCCTCACCATCGGTCAATCCCCAAAATTCGTTGAATCGAGGATTGTAAAGAACTTGACAGGCCCAGTTGTGCACATAGGCATGGAAAACTGATGTTCCAAAGCTGAGCCGATGCGCAATACCTTCCAAAAACTTTCGCTGTTGATATGATTTTAGTGTCAATCTTCAAAGCTGCATTATAATCCAAGACCACTAACCTTGATAATATGTGCTTCAAGCTGACAACCAATGTCATATAGCACTCCAATTCAAATATCGGGTAGATCTAGCAACAGCTGCTCAAGAATACTCAATGGGTAGTACAGCCTGTATAAAATTATTAAATGATGGTGAGTTACTTGTGATTCTCAAGTCAGGTTGGAATGCTTACTTTTCACCAGTCTGGTAAATATTGGCCAGTTTAAGAGGCACATCGTGCCTACATGTACATCCAAAGAGGCCTGTGTCGTCACTCCTTTTCCATGAAGTTGAGTTCCTCACATCGTTTGCCGCAGTATGAGAGTCAGAACAAGGGTTCTGCATTAAACATAAGTTAGTTTTGTCAATTAGGTACAAAGATATGGAATATTATGCCACCTACTTTGATGCTCTTGGATTGAGCTTCAGTCAAGTTTTGGATAACTTCGTGCTTTTTCATACTTGACGGTTTGACAAACACATCGGGATACTCCTCCTCGGTAGGATTATCTTTGCTTGATCGGGTGTAGTGCCTATGTTGAAAATTCCCATCTAAAGCTACGATCACATGTGGCTCTTGAGGTGACGGTCGTTCTTCATTGATTGCCGGGCCGAAACAGCGGCCACACCGGTCCGCCAATAATTCAGCGTTCGAAAGATTCATACCTTCATTGTAAATTTTTTTAATACAAAGTATCATTGATCGATACATGTTGACTGACCCAGAGAATTGTCTATGAAGATCCCGATCGTGAATGAGGGATCTGTATCGATAAGAGCAAGGTTTCAGGTTGCTGTTACTTCGTAAATTCAGGAAGGACATCAATCCGTTGACAAATCCAGTACTTGATGTGACAGTTGTATTCCAAAGTTGATGATGGAATTGAAGGAGTCGTATTGAAAATGCTGTCTGTGGAGATTGAGGCGAGCTTGAGATGAATCCATAGTGTAGAAGCCGTACAGGTTTGGGCATGCACGAACAGAAGATGATATGGTGCTTGCTGTTAAATCCTAAGATATCGATAAGGTCCACAGCTTGCATTATGAGTTGAGAGTCCGGGCATTGACATTCAACATCCAGATCGAGGTACGAGGCTTCGGAAGTCCAATTCCTTGTTCGATGCTGAAGTTCAAGATACATAGCAGTCATCTGAAATTCAATTTCTTTCCACTGATTTTTTTGATTTATTCGAGCCTGCTCATTCCAGTAATCACGACTTTCTTGAGCAAAATGATGGGCGGCGTCGGGGATCGGAGAAGCAGGGGCTTCTGGTTGATTAAGCAAAGGCATGAATTGATCCAATATAGGATCATCGAGATCGTCGAGAGGGTTTTGAGCGTGTTCATTGGAAGAAGGACCAGGATGATTGGTGATGCCGAGAGACGCCGATATCGATTGGGCTTTTCGAGCGGTGATTTTTGGGGGTGAAGTTTTTCGATTCCGTTGTGACCTCAGGCCCATGTTGCCTAAAACATTCTTTGGCTTGTTCTTCTGGCCCATTTCGGTGAGGTGGATATAAGATGAAGGAGGTTCGACGATAATAATGAGAAGAATTGAAGGAAATGGGTTGTGGTAATGGTGGTAAACTGTAGACTCGCCGTTTGTGGCCCGGGGTTTAGACTTTGGTGCCACGGTCACCGGGCTACAACAGCCAGTGGTACCGTAGAGCTGCTTAAGCGGGATTTGGCCAAATTCGGGTCTGAAATTTGAAAAAATTTCTGGCCCTAGTTCTGGGCCTATATCGGGGCCAAATCTCAGGCGTTCTCTGAGAAACGCTGTGAGCGGGGGATGTTGACAACGAGTCGCTATACAGGCTTCTCTCGTTGCGACTCGTTGTCGGCGAATACAGTGTTCCGCGGTGCTTAATTTGGTCAGTTTGATGAAATGATGTAATTTTTCAAAGATACAAATCGAGTTTCCTAAAAAATCACGTAATTTTGCAACCACAAATCAACAGATTTAAATCAACCCACAAATTCTTTCATGTCCATTTCTCTTAAATCATGTATTTAATCAATCATCATTCCTAATTCTCAAAACTGATCTTTTTTTCTTTCTATAGTAATACTTCATTTGCAGAAGACCTAGTAAGAGTTTTATGAGGTAATACAATACAGTTTCGTACATGTACTTCACTCTTCACTTGAACATCTTTAGCTGTTCGAAGGTTGAGTTAAAACAAAAAGTCAATCAATCAATCCATCCATCATATCTTTCAACTCTCACAAAAATGCCAATCAAACGATCACTTACCTAAGACCGAGATACTCTTATTACCGATATACCCATCCATCGGGAGTGGAGATCCTTCAACTCTGGACCAAGCACCCACTTTATTATCTTCACCAAGGATTGAATACAATACACAACAGTTTTGCTACATGTAGATCATCATCATCATCATAGGTAAGAGTTAGCAAACAAGAAAAAGAAACGTTCAAAGAGATCATATATCAAATGGATTTCATTACTTACGTCAAGGATAGAATTGTCTAAAATGATCGAATCCTTAACCCGAGCACCAAATCCAATCTTCACACCAGCACCAATAGACACATTAGGTCCGATCTTAGCAGATGGATGAATCTCAGCTGTCTCATCAATATAACATGGTTCAACAATCTCAGGACCAGCCGCTTTACTTTGTTCTTGTGTAGCTTTGGCAGCTATGATGGTAGGTGATCGACGACGAAGGAGTACAGGATTATTAGATTTATAAGATTCCAAGACAAGCGCATTGGCGGGTAAGGCAGACCTATTGGGTAAAAGCAAAAGAAAAAAAATCAATTCACCTTCTTCTAAGTCGATCGATGATGAAGGATGTTGAATGAAGCAAAATTCTTACCCAGCTGTTTTGATCTGTTTCCATTGAGTCTTGGTCTCATAGACGTAAAGTTTTCCTCGATCAGATAATGGTGCAATCACATCTTGTTCAAGACGAAGTTGATCATCTTGTGGTCTAAGAGGATCTTCACTAAAGTTTTTTGCAAAAAAAAAATCTCACCTCAATTCTTCAAATCTACTCTGATAAATTGAAAAAAAGAACGAGAAGGTGATCTTCAAATCAAATCAACTTACGTATTCTTTTTAACCTTTAAATCCATTGCAGCTTTAATTTCATCAAAGATTGATTTATCAAAAAGATAAACACCTGTATTGATCGTAGTAGATAAGAATGATTCTGGTTTTTCTACATAATGAAGTGCTTGAAAACTTTCGGGATCAGTGACGATACTTCCAAACTTAGTTGACATCTCTTTCGATACTTTGATTCCCATCAAAGTACCTACACCTCGATGTCGATCATGAAAACTTTTTAATTCGGCCAGTGGAAAGGAAGAGACAATATCCGAATGTAAAACGTAGATTTGATCGGGTGAACCTTTGAGGATCGCATCTCTAAAATGATAAAGTCCTCCAGCTGTTCCTAAGGCTTCATACTCTCTCATATATCTATAAAGTTTCAAGCGGGAAAAAAAGAAAAAGAAAAAACTTCAGTCTTCACTTCATGAAAAGTTTGATCTGTTGGGTATCTATGGGAGAAAAGAAAAAAGAGTTGATTTGACCTACCTAATTTGAAGTGAAGGAAAATCTCTACTGGCTTGTTTCACAAATGGAGCTAAAACCGAATCTTCATAAAATCCAATCAGAAGTACTTCTTGTAAATTTGAAAGTTTAGAAAGCGCTTGAATCCCATGCCAAATCACAGCTCTTCCTGCTAATGGAAACAATGGTTTTGGAATATCAAGTGTTAATGGTCTCATCCGAGTTCCCTGATATGAATGAATGAATGAATGAATGAATGAATGAAGTTGTTAAAAGTCAGTTGGGTTATCAGTTGAGATGAGTGAAATTTAAGATTGCTTACTTTACTTGGTCCACCTAGCAGATAGACAGCTTTGGAAGACATTTTGAACTTTTAATAAGAATTGAGAATTGAGAATTGATGTTTGGTATTGGATGGATGGATTGGTTGAGTTCCTTTGTTGTTCGATCAACTCTCTATTTGTTGGAATGGTTTGGGGAATTTAAGCACACATGATCTCCTAGGAACTTGTCTCTAACTCACCCTATAAGACTTTTAGCCTACTCACACATAAGCATACTCTCTCTCTCTCTCTCTTCAATCTCACTCAGCGTCTTGCATCGATGCGGGTCAGATTCGAAACCTTCCATGAAGGTCATTCAAACTATCTTTCACAATTAATCTCCTCTCTGTCAAGGGAAAATCCATCTGCAAGAGCTGAAACTCAGGAAACTCAAGCGAGCTTTACCAGTTGGATATAAACTATACAGGCAAAGCCAATCAAGAGCGTCCCCCAAAAAAACAATGAGAATCTGAAATTGTGGACCCAGTGTTTGATTGATGAATGATATATATCTAGTGATCCACCTTAAGCATGGTTCACCCACTCAGTTTCGTAAGCTTGATCAGAGAAGCAATGATGATTTTTGATATATAAAAAAAAGATCATCAAAAATCATGAAATTTAACCATCTGCAAGTATATACATGATGTACAAAGTAAATCATTGAAGTTCAGACCTTTTTGAAATCATCTTTCTTTTATACTTCTTCACCATTTTCAATCCAATCTAATCAATTACCCAAAAGACTCTAAAGAACAAGTAATACATTTTTCTCTAAACTTTTTATATATATATATATCGTATATTAAACAAATTGAAAAAAAAAAACAAATATGCTATCAAGAAGAAAACAAAAAAGTGAGATAAAAGAATTAAACTCTTTTGTTTTCGAAAATTAAGATCAAAAAAGGAAAGGAAAGGAAAGGACAGAAGGAAAAAAAATACATTTTGATCATCCGAAAGGTTTTTTTCAATTCATTCATTTCATCAACTTCCATTCTCTCAACTTCCTTGATCAATCATTAAACTTTTCTTAAACCTTTCATTTCATCTGCTATTCTTTCTTTAGTTGTACGTCTATCTAATTCATCTCCTTCTCTAGGTGTAGAAATCTTAGTAGGTTTCTAAATAAGTTTATCAAGAAAAAAAATCAAATATATACTCAATTCATCAAATCAAATCTGTCAAATCAAATTCAGATTAAGCAAACCAACTTACTTTTTGTTTAATGAATAAATTCACTGGATTCTTCTTTACATTCATTGATGATGTACGTTGAGGGTTAATAGGTTTATTATAAGAAGATGAACCAGGATGAGGATGAGGATGGATGATAGGTTTGGTTGGACCTATCTGATTCATCATTGGTTTTCCTTGGTTTGATTCAACTAAATTAAATCTTGACTCAGGTTTGACTAGATCACTTCTTTGATCATCTTCACTTGCAATCTCATTCACACGTGCCTTCTTCGATGTTTCAGGTTCACTTAAATGATGATGTTTTCGTTTCATTTCATTTTGAAGTTGATTAGATTGCGCTTGTGATTTGGATTGTTGAGAGATTTGTTGAGGTGTCATTAAGATCCCATGTCCAAACCTATCCGATGTATTCTGAATATCTTTATGAAGGTTTGGCTTTGAGGTAAGATGGCTTTTATTGGTGACTCGGATCTTAGGTGTAGAATTGAAAGTATCAATAGATACCTAAGAGTTCACCCGCGAGAAGAAACAAAACTTAATTTGGTCAGTGATATCATACCATTCAACTTGGAAATCAAGATTGACGAAATGAATTTTCACCTCAGCAAAGGTGCCTCTCTCTCTTGCATTCTCCACCAATGCTTTCCAATTCTTATCCTGTACCAATGCCGCTTGATTCCCAATCACAAATAATGATGATTTCGCTCTCGTTAATGCTACATTCATCCTACGTGTATCTTTTAAGAATCCAATCCCACTCTCATCATCTTTTCCACCACGAACACAAGATAAGATGATGATATCTTTCTCTTGTCCTTGAAATCCATCAACTGTATTGATATCTAAAGTTGAAACGACTTCAGCAGGAAAGGCTTGACGGAATTGTCTTCGGATCTCTCCTACTTGACCTGCATAGGCAGTGATGATCCCCACTCGATAAGCAAAATCGATATCTGGAAACGTTCTAGTCAACCTTGAATAAATCGCGACTGTCATACTTGCTTCAGCTCGATTGATAAAGGAGTGATGTCGACCTCTCTCTTCACGAGCTCCAATCGGGTGATAAAAAGTATAAGGTGGAAAGAACGTATCCTCGGTATGCCATCTTTGAGCAGTTCTAGCCGCCATATCAGGTCCGTCCATCAATCGTGATTCATAGAAAGCTTTACTGGGAAAGGCGCTAATGGCAGGATGCATACGATACTGTATACTGTTTTATAAATAGTCAGTTCATGATCAAAATCCAACTAAGCTGCTCATTCCCAACCTTAACAAATGTACCGCAGTAGGGGCAAAGCGTTGCATACGCACGAATAAACTTTGATCGTATCCTGCTTTTGAAGCAGCTTGTGATAGTACAGTGGGTGGTAATTGAAGTGGATCTGGAATGTACCTTTTGTTAATCAATGCTGAATCGGGTCAAAGTAGATCATAAACCCTCACCTCCAACCAAGATACACTGAGTAGCATTATATCGAAGTGGGATCAGAGAAGCTGGTTCAGTACACTGACAAGCTTCATCAATCACTACCGTTTCAAAATCAAATGGCAATTGTGACATATAATCATGCCCTGAACCCGATAGAGTTGAACAAATCACATCTGCATCTTGTAAGATTTGCATCCTTAATTTACGAGTGGCTGCGTCTAGATAACGCTTTGAGGCGGCTTGTTGATCACGAGCTTCGTCTAATTGTTGAGATAATTCATGCATCTTACGTCTTGCTCTCGTGACTTCTTGTTGTAAGCCAGCATATAGAGGAGAAGCTGCTGTGACTTGTTCTGCTTCGATTTGTTTGGCGTTTCGAAGTTCACGTAGATGAGTGATTTCTTGTCTTAATTCATGAATTCGATCCGAATTTCCAACAGGTTTATCTCCTGACTTATTATCCAATTTATTTTGAGCTTCTACCAGTTCATCGATGAAGATATCCTTTACCGCCATATTGATCTTAGAATCAGCTCCAATCCGTACGAGTTTAGGAATGATCAGTTCGCCTTGTGCTCCACGAACACCATCCTTTAATCGTTTTGCTACTTCATCAACAGCAGCATTACTCGGGGCGCAAAGTAAAATCTTCCTGGTGATCAATCGAGTATCTTGGGCTTTTGGTCGACCGGCAATGAATGCACCAATCAGACCAACGATGGTACTTGTCTTTCCTGTACCCGGTGGACTGCAAGAGATCGATTTAGAGATAGGTTTTCAATCAAGTGGCGGATTTACAAAACTAACCCTTGGATGAGAGAAAATCCAGGTGTGGCTAGAGAGCTAATGATCGCACGACCTTGTGGTTCATTAACTTTCTGACACTGCATCACTTTTGCGAGCTGTTGTTCTGTGATGGGTGCAGGTTGGGTAATCCGTGCTTCTAGAATATCGCCACCCAGTGTTAAGTATGGCAAGGACCTTAGGGCAGCCCATTCTCGATGGGTTGTGCTCAGACTATCAAATGTACGCAAAGGATAATGATAAGAGAACCGAGTTTCCAGAATCTTGTGAACCATCAAGAAAGTTGATCAAAGACTGACCTGCATAAATGAATCACTTCCCATTTCGTCTTTGGTACTAAGAAACCACTAACCTCAGATCTCACACTACCAAAATGCATACGCAAGTTAAGTTCGAAACATTCAGGTTTACGAGACAAGCCGATCACCTTGGCCATCACAGAATGAGATGCAGGCTTATTGACAGCTCTAAGTAAAACTAAATCAGCTTCTGTGAAAAACACTCGGTCTGGTAACATTCCATGTTTGATCATAGTATAGATCTCTACAAAATCATCAACTGAAGTCCGACCAACCACTTCACAGGGAACTGCTGTCTTTTCCCCTGAAGCTACCGCTTCCTTTGCTTGACAGATTTGCTGCCAACATTCGCACATCAGAAGTGGTTCGAGCGCTCGTAAATACTGACCAAAGTCGATAAAAGAAGGTGGCAAATGATTGTAGTGAACAGGAGACATGGGTGGACATGGGCCTGTGTGATGATAGTCCCATTGTAAGATATGTCGGTGAAGCGCAGTGAAATCCGGTGACATCCTTAGCTGCTCTAACTTCATCTGGGCTTGTTTTAGTAATTTAGCTTTGACCACTTGTTGGTGCCGTTCCAAGGTAGGATCGTTGAATAATTTGATCGTGCGCCGGGGCTCAGCTATCCTACGAGGCTTATCGATCTTGGGTTTCTGAGCATTGGCCAAGCCGGCCAACCCGGTCACAAGAGGCTTATCTTCGTCTGAACTCTCAGAATCTTCGTCATCCAAGCAGATGGGTGCATTAGGCAAATTAGCACCTTGCGGCTCTTTGGTGGGATCTGGCGTATCCCTGGAAGAAAGGATAGGTCGTGAAGAAGATGCAACAGGAGAATAATCTGTGGTTGGTGAAGAAGCTCGAGAACGGCCGGATGGTATGCTACGCTCTGTTGACACTTTGAGGGGCTGTTTTACCACAGTATGATGGATGACCTTCCTGTTCGCCTTGAATTCCTTGCGCATATTGCCAATCAAACCAGAAGTTGAACCACCAGGCTGCCTTGCATGTGATTTACTTGATGTGGATTTGTTCATCCGTGAGGTAAAGTCATGCTTGATCGAAGGACCTACCGTTTTCGTAGTAGGTTTCTGTGGTACAGCTGAAGAAACTCGAGGAACAGCTACGGATCTCGGGACACTAGCTTTGATCGGTTGTCCATCTAATACACGACTCCATGCTGCTTTTTGATTCGCAGCTTGTCCCTCATCTCGAACATTTGAGTCTTTAGAACTGGTCTTCGTAACCACCTCGATTTCATCTTCTTCATCTTCATCATTTGATACATAAGCAAACCGTTCGGCTAAATCTGGATGACTGATTAAAGCTTTTTGAATATTACCACATTGTTGTTCTGTAAGGATCACTCCGATGAACTTCTTACTTTGAAGTTGAGGTTGTCTGTTATGTTGTAAGTATGTCTCTAGTCTTTTTACAATCGTATCCTTCAGTGGTCGTCTAAATTTCGCTAGTTTTTCAAGCATCGTCACCAACAGGCTAGTTGAGCGATCGAGAAGGTCAGGTTCAGTTAAACGAAGCCAAGAAAGAATAGCTTCTGTAGGTCGCATGAAGGAGTCCACCATCTGTTGTCTGATCGAATCATCTGATGTTTTTGAAGAGGATGGACCAGGTAAAGCAAAATCTCGATCAACACAGGCTGTTTCGAAGGCGAGGAATTGTTGGACAAGTTGTTCAGCAAAGATCAGGGCATCTCTCATCCAATCAGTCATCTTAGACGTTTCCCAGAATTGTGACCAATGTGGTGTTCTCTGAAAGATGTTGGCAACCGCGGAGCACATCAGATTCCAAAGTTGAAAGACTTGCTTTCCGTTTATACTTTGCATAAATTCTGGATCCGAAAACAAACCTTCGGAGCGTGAAAATAAGACTTCTAATACATCAGTCATACATCTGACAAATCTCCCAGCAAGGATCATTGCATCAGGTAAATGCTTGGTTTGAAACTCTGTGGTGACTAGAGAAATCAATAGACCCTCGAAGGCAGCGAACCTGCCTCTGGATAGCAAGACTCGAAAGCAATCAAGCCGAGAAGTACAATCGGACCATTGTCGAACTAAAGCCAACGCTGAAGCATGTATGCCGTCGTTAGGTGATAAGGCAAGGACGATCAAGGCTTGCAACACCCGTTGATCATCCATCACAGGCGTTACTAGTTGAGAGCCTGCAGTCGTTTCTGATAAGTCCAATAATGCATCTACAAAAGGTTCGCATATCACTGAGCAGCCGTCCTTCAAGTTCCCTGTTACAGGCTTGATTTGCAAAAGTTCATTTTGGCCTTCTGGTAACCATGATTTATACTTAAACTGATCGATATGAGCGCATCTTGAAACTGCTCGAATTAGAAGACGATAAACTTGAATCGAAGCTTTCGAGGGTAAACTCATTTTGACACTTTGATAGAGTTGTTTCCATAGAGAGGCAGTGACTTCGACACGAATTGACAGGATATCATCACTGATTGGAATTGAATTTCGAGCTTCCAGTTTCGAACGAGCATGGCTTAGCTTCTGAACAGCGGCTTGCAACCTATTCGTATCCTCGAATGCAATACGTTCAATCAACGATTGAGCCTTTACCCGAACCACATCCCATTCTGCTAAGCTATATTGAGGGTGGTATGCTACATCAAATAGGATAGGAAGGTATAACTGTAGCACCCCTCGCTTCTGTATAATAGTAGCTATCTTTGAATGAACATCAGAGAGTGAAGGTGGGTTCTCGGTAAGTAGAGGCGTTGCAGGAGTTGATGAGATTGGCTCCGTAGGTTGAGTATCTTGGGGTGATATTGTTTGAAAGATCAAGTTGGACCAAGGAGTGAGAGAAATTTCGATTGCATGAATTCGAATTTGTAACTCCCGGTTGCTTTGAAGTTCACATAAAAATATTTGATGAAGTTGAGTGAAGATCGTCGCCAAACTTTCTTCCATGTAACAAGCCGAACAGATCAATGGTAGTAACCAAAAAAGACATCTATCAGTACTTCCTGAATCAGATAAACTATCAATGAATGAATTGTTGATTAAGATTTGGGTTAAAGCTTGATGTGGCAAAAGTTGAGTCCAAGTTCCGGAGGCTTGACTATCTGTTATTTGTGGATTTTGCCAATAAGAGGATTCCATCAGGCGAAGCAATACGCCAAAACATTCTAGTACTGTAGTGATATGATCACCATTATCAGATAAATGTGATGTGACCAGACATCCCAATTTGAAAAATAGTGGTGGAGGTGAGCCAATGCAAGGGGGAATTGCTCTGAGGATTGATAATAAACTTTGCCAACTGCTTTTTCGATTTGGAGGTAGTTCAGCTAAAGGTTGTGAACCATCAGGCTGCAAACTTAGATTGTCTCGGTGTATGATCCTGATCACCTCACGAGCGGCGTCTTGAAATCCCGAGGTAAGCTTAAGCTTGACAGGCTCTATATGCATGTTGCGGGCCGCAATTTGATAAAGTAGAGCACGAGCATTGCTGGCACATGATTCGTTACCGCTCATCGCCAGTAAGGTTAACCCCGGTAAGGCCTCGTCCGAACAAAGCATAGGAAGGGCTTGATGGACGGTGTGACGAGCCATGGCATTTGAGATTGGTGTCCATATTTCGGGATTTAAAAGAACACCAGGCCGTGAAAAGATTAGGAGAAGTATGGCTGGTGGTAAGGTGTCTAAGCAGACAGAAGGCGGCACCGGATTAGACTGAGGCATTGATGTTGAAGTGATGTCGACTGGCAATACCCAGCTCCTCTTGCACAGATTCGCTAAGGCTTTGTCAAGACTCATGATGAAGGTAGACACCAGTTGATCCGATAATTTGAGACGTAACCACCTAAGCGTCAATAAAGACACAAATCAGCTTCTTTTGTAGCTTATGAGCCTGGCGAAGATAAGCCTCAACTTGTTTGCCATATCTACCGTACATCCTTCATGAGCAATCACACAATCAGCACAATTCTGAAGGCAATCTTCAAATGCTTTCCTCCAGATCATGATGGATCCTTTTGATTTATAACAAATCAATCGTAGCAAGAAAGAACGAGCATCTGCCATTGAATCTGAACTGATCGTGATGATTTCCTTTTGACAATCGTTCCCTGTCAAACCACCAAGACGAATGCCTTTTGAACAGTAAAAGTGACCATAACCTGAATCACGTCCTAAGGGAGCTTCATCGATGGCAAGATGATCGATGATCCATTGAAGACCTTCTGTGACAGCTGCTGTCCAAATTGAGTCATCATGAGGGGTTTTTCGAACTCGTTCAAGTGCTTGAAGAAAGTTAGATAGCTTAGGACTGGTGTATAGCTGTATAGATGACATTTTGAACGTAAGATGAAAGTTGAAGTTATTCTGAAGTGGATGAATTGAGCATGATTGTGATGGTATTTGTTGAAAGGATGCTGAGTGATGAAAATTCAAAAAAGTTGACAAAGGACTTGATGAGAAGATGTGTGTGTATCGAAGTGGACTACTCAACTTCCTCAGCCCTGATCCGATCATCCGCAGACAAACTTTCGCCACTTTCATACACATCCATTCCTACTACATCTTTCCTCACTCTCCCCTCTTTTGAATTTCTCAACCTTTTTACACACTTCTCAGACCAAATCACGATAAAATTCCACATGGAAATATAAGAAAAAATTCCTCACTGCATTTATTGTAAAGTTCAATCTGCTGGAATCACCATACATCTTAATATTCAATACCCTGATCATCAATATGATATCACTTCTCATGGCTACTCAAAACAGTCTGTATCAATCAATGGTATAGATCCTTACAACTTCATTCAATTTTCAACAACCAAGAATTCAATGATAAATTATATATATAAATATATACTGAAAACCTCCAACAACAAATCAAATCCAAAAACAATCTAAAATACAAATCATACAAATCTACCCAGATTAGGCTTCCTTTTTATGGATCTATCAATCTTTTTTCCTTCAAACCCGTTCATCTAGCAAAAACGATGCCATCAGGTAAATGACTAAAGAGATCTTCATACTTTTGTCTCCATTGTAACGTATCACCTTTTTGTCTTTTAAAAATCACACTCCAAATCTTTTCTTGAACTTCGACTTGGTTATCAATCTCCATTGAATCCATTCCATTGTTTCTAACTTCTGTATCGGTCTCAATTATAGGTTCAATCTTTAATGATCCATTCATCTTTTGTTTTCGATTATCCGAGAATGATACATAAAATTTCACTCCTCCTTCATACTCTTTGTTTTGATCTTCGTTTGATTCATTCATCAATGGTTTGACAACGTGTTGAACGTTAACTGAATCAAGAGCTTTGGTAAAAGCTGTCAAGAGCTCCTTGATTGGAGACTTAGATATAAACATTGTTGAAGTGTTTCCATGAAGCATCTTTTGAGATGCTAAAGTAGCATTTTGAGTCTAGACCAAGATTTCGTTAATCAGATTGATTGTCTCATCCTCAAAGTCTCTCAATCCAACTTGAAGAGATAAGACGGCGAGGGCGTAGACTTACAAACAATCGAACGGTGCAGGAGAAAGGCTGAGTAGGATTTGCAGCGGTGTCGTTCAAGTAACGTGCAGCAATTTGTGACTTGGCTATTTCTTGAGATAGTTGAGGTAGTGATGTATTATTAGGATCAAGATTGGAGTCTTTTGGAATCACTATTTCCGAACACCTATTGAAACAGATCTTTTAGTAATCGATTGGACAAGAGACTTGATCAAATCAAAAACATACAATCGATTGAGCTCTGGGTTGAAATGAGTAGCCTGATCAGCGTCCTCACGCTGCCTTGCGAGTCGAACTGCAAGAGTTTGAGCAGATGCAGCTAGTCCTTCACGATTCATAAGAGGGTTTTTCCTAAGGATTGTAGTGGATGAAAAGGCAATCGAGAACATTCAAGGTGATGATAAATGGATTGACAATTGTCTGTGGTAAGCTCTGATTGTAAAAAAAACAGCTTGAACGTACGTCTTGAACCATGGATCCTTTACAAGTTGAGTCATGTTCATTCTCAACTCAGGGTCTATATGCATCATTTGTTGCAAGAGATCTAGTTTGAAGAACACGGAGAGTAAAACATATTCAATGTAAATTAAAGATATATGGATATGTACGAGAATCAAGATATACGTTTTAATTGAGGTTCTATGCGCGTCCAGGGATCCATATGCCATATAGAACCGTCTACGTAAGCTGCAAACTCGGGACTTTCCATCGTTGGAGTGTCCCAAGGCGTATCTGTTTGAAGGTCATAAAAATATTCAGGTAGGTTAGTTGACTTTAGGGCAGGCTAGCAACTACAAGAGATTCGGATGAAGAGTCAAGGCGAACCGACTGACTTCCGACCAAGAGAACATAGAGAATGATACCAGAAGACCACATGTCGATTGCTGGACCATGATAAGGTCGACCAAATGCTAACTGCTCAAGAAAAATAAGATCAAATGTTGAATATCACAAATCGGTTGAAAATTGGCTTTTGAACAGTTAAATCCTAACCTCTGGAGCCGCGTAAGGTGCACTTCCACAAATCTCAGATAACATTCTTTCCTTTCCATTATATTTATAAACAGAACAAAGTCCAAAGTCAGAAAGCAAGAGATTTCCACTGCCATCTAACTAAGAAAGCAAAATTCGTTGAGTTGAATCATTCTAAACTTCCAATGAGATCTTGATGGTAACGGGAAAGAAAAAAGTCAACACTGACAAGTATATTCTCCGGTTTCAAATCTCGATGTACTACTCCCTTACTATGACAAAAATACTAATGAATGAAAATCAGTTCAAAGTATGTAAGGACTCTATCACTCAAATTAAATGTAAGTGTAGTTAGTTTTCTTTCACTCACTAGACCCGACATCAATTGACGAAAATAAAAGTGAATCAACTCTCCATCATTGTGCAATCCGACATCTGGAACTGAATCCAAATTCACATCAATCAACTTTAGAGTCTTTTCACCTGATTCTGATCAGAGTTCTTTTACCCAATTGATCAAATAAATCACCACTGGCAGCATATTCTAGGATGATATAAAAGGCTGGAGGGATGTTTCGAGATGGTAAACCTTCATGATCTTCAACGCTATCGATCAATTCTAGTATGTTTGAGTGTTTGAGTGTTTTGTGAACCTTGATTTCTTTCTTGATACGCTTATATGATGCTTCATCTAAGGTTGGATTTGATTTTTTGTTAACCAACGAGATCACTTTGATTGCAGCGAAAGATGAGATATCTGGGTTATAAGCTCGATAAACTCTAGAAAACGATACTTGTTAAATCTTGATTTAAGATCTATTATGAATAATATCCTTACAAACCTAGAAAAGCCTCCCTGATCAAAGACACCCAGTACGAAAAACTGTCAGCTCGGAAGTAGGATCTAGTATATAGATAATTAAGGGTCGACGGACTTCGGCAATATCGGGTCCAATCGCATAGCCTTTAATGAGTGGATACGGCGAGTTCGCGTAGACTGATAAACCTGCTGACATCTTGAAAGAGCTGGTGAGGAGTTGAGAATTAAGCTATAGAAGAACCAAAAGTCGAAAAGAATATGGAGTATGGAGTACGGAGTGAAGTGAGAGAATGAGAAGTTGATTTGAATTGTTCACTCGAGAGAAAAATGAAGCGCGACTACATACACAAGGGTCAAACGCGAGCGCTGTATTCCTAATACTGTGTCCAACAGCTCATATTGCTCAAAAAGAACAAGGGAAGAGAGAAATGACAAAGGAGATGAATCAAACTACACAACTTGTCCTTTCACCTTTCAAAACACAACGCTCGCCTTTGATTTTCTCTTCAAATTGGTTTGCATGATTCACAACTTGAAAGGGCTTCTGCATTTACCAAAGCTTTCAAAAAAAGATCATTGCCCTTGCAGCTGCTTGCTCAGTTCACTCTAAAAGAGCTGAATCGGATTATTTTGCTTTGGCTCCTTGCATTCAAGAGCTTGATGGGTAAATATAAAGGGAATTCAAGCTTTCAAACTAATAATAATTGGAAATAAATCATCTGGTGTTCATGAACCTTGGTCAAGAAGTGACTTCATTACTCTCTTGTTTGAATAGTGTTTTGAATTTGATCAAAAATTCTGATCCTCTTATCAACCAGCTCAGCAAATCGGTTTAACTTTCCGCTACACCACTCAAATTTCGACTTTTTCATTCAACCCAAATTGTCGATCTGATTGAATTTATCTTCTCAGTGAACCTTGTCATGCAGCATAGGAAGGAATCTACCTGAACCTATCTCAAATGATCTTCTCATGACATTCACATGTGCCTCTTTCATCTGAGAATTCATAATAAAATCAACCTCTTGTTTATGGGAATCAGTTGGGGCACATTCACTTAAGCAAATTTTGAACAGAAATCACATCCTGTAGAACTTTTGATGCAAAAATGAAATATGCACTACCAAACAAACACTTTTAAATTTTTGATATTTCATATTTCATTAAAAAAATTCACAGAATATGATGTCTGCTCAAACTTTTCTCAAGCGAATGTGAACTTAATGTGTTTGGATGGAATATGCATTTGTCTAACCCAAGTCTTTCTTTTTCTCTTCTTATTAGGAATTTGTACACTTTTTTTCAAGAACTTGTTACTTTCCTTTGTCTGCCTTCATAAATGTTACATCACAAGCTTCAGTATGTTAATTAGCGGGTGTGTGATTTTTCCGAACATTAATTTCCGATCAATAATGTTCGCAAAATGCAATGATCGGAAAAATTCACTTTCCTCGGGACAAAGTGAATTATTCCGAACAATAGGTTTTTTGAAATGTTCGGAAGAAAAAAGCTTGGAAAAAAACGCGCTGAAAAGTCAATGTCAGCCGTACGCAGTGTGCAATTTTCCGATCGTATTCTACCGAGCTTTATGTCTCGTAAACCGAAA
The DNA here is from genome assembly GCA_022264835.1 of Melampsora americana. NCBI lineage: Eukaryota > Fungi > Basidiomycota > Pucciniomycetes > Pucciniales > Melampsoraceae > Melampsora > Melampsora americana. The sequence goes on along the minus strand of JAIFHY010000053.1, from coordinate 326,645 downwards.
AGCATGTAAAATTTAAAAATGATACCAATTTGTTCACTTTTCCGGACATTCTTTAACAAACATTTTTGCTTGTAAAAAAACAAGTACGGAAAAGTGATTCCTCACCATTCGAGAATCAATTTTTCCGGACGTTATGTTTACGTTCATTCCGATGCTTTCTGTCCCAGAGCGAAAGTTATCATTCGCACAACAAGAGAAGTATTTTCATCAATTGAACCCAAATTAACCAGTCAAATGGCGAATAACCATCAATGCGATTTCCATCTGCTATCCTCATGTAGCGCACAAGTAACATAAATATAATACATCAGATGGAAACTTTCAAGAGAGCCAATACAATTTTGGCGAAAATGTAAAAGAAATTAAAAGAGAGTCGAGACAAAGAAATGATAGAGAGTTAAAAGAAATTAAAAGAGAGTCGAGAGAATTTATGAGTTTCTCTCTCTGTGTGTGTTTGAAGCAGCTTCTCCAGCACCAAGTTCACCATCTGAAACAAAGTAGAAACTTGATAAAAAAACAGTAGTCTACATAATCAAGCTTACTTTTCAAAATCAAAAGTCTCAATGAAATCTCAAGTCAGATTTTCTCTTATTTCTGCTTTTTGTCTTCTTACATTCATCTCTGATATAACCCATACCCCCCCCCCAAAAAAATAGGGCCCAAAACTCATGGAATTTTATTGAGTCTCTCTTCTCACAATCTCCTTGAAAATTCATCCAAATTGATTTGCACATGATATTCATGTGCTATGACCAAGAATCACACAAAGTCTCAGAATATATATCATAAAGATAACTCTCAACCTAACTCCAAGTCCGAACCCTTCACATAACAGAGGGAAATTAAAAAGCACACATGAGGCTTTTTTCAGTGATACAGGTTCTATAAAGTTGACTCTTTCCATACACAGCCTAGTGAGGTAGTGATCCAATTTGGTCTTATGCCACCCAATTCATGGGTCATCATCACCTATGGTTCCCCCTCAAAGCTACAATCTGGGTGATGTGATATAACAAAGAGTGATGGGTGATGTGCCCAAGTTTTCCTGTAATCTTTTTGAAAGTGAGCCAATTTGAATGGGTTTCCATCGAGTACATATGGGTTGAATCAAAGATGGGTTATATCAGAGACAACTGTACGGCCCTGAAATGGAAAAATTGAAAGGTTATTTGGTTCTGAGGTGAACTCGATGAAGAGAGTCATTTAAAAGTCAAGACAAAAGGAGCATCTTTGACCTACTACGTCCAAAGTTTACACTCATCCACTCAAGACCATGCACTACCTCTAAAGGTATACGCTCCCTACAAATCTCCTTCGAAATTTAAACCAATCTATTCTTTATAAAAGGCCAAGTCAAAGCAAATTTTTTTGATGGGTCAAATTGATGACATTCCTCAGTTGAAGATGATTATGTAATAGGGTTTTCTAATTTTCATGAACCATCACAAGGAAACAATCCACTGAAAAATATAAAACAAACCCGCCAGCCTAGGATTCAAACCTTCTTCAATTTCTCTTTTTCAATTAAAATTTAAATTTAAAATTAAAATTCAAAATTTAAACTCTTTTTCAAAACCTTATGAATTCAAAGAAAAAATTCAATTTTTTCAAGTTTTGTTTTGTTTCATTATCAATTTCAATGAGTAGAAAAAAAAACAAAAAGGTAAGAAATTCTTGATGATATATTTTATACACTCTTTTTCAAAAAAAATCCAAATCACTTGATTTTCTTTCATTTTTTCTTTCTTCTTCTTCTTCTTTTTTTTAATCACTCTAATCACCCCATTAAAGTTTTCTTCATCTTTCAACTGATTTGATGAATTAGATGAATTAGATGAATTCAAACCAAATTTAATCAGATAATCACCCATCGATTTAATCCCAATCAATTTCAATTTAATCTTTTCATTTTCATTCTTAATCCAATAAATCTCTTGAATCTTAATGATTTCTTTTAATGTTTGATGATCAATTTGTTCATTTAATCTTAAACTTAAACTTTCAATGATCTCTTCAAGTTTGATGGATCCATATAAACTTTTTGAATCGATCGGTCCTGTTCTTTTAAATGTTAAGAATGGTTCTGAATCAGATCTTGCTGAATCGATCAAACTTCTTAAATTTTCTTTCAACCCTTTTGGAATCTCCATCATCATCACCTTCTTCATAGATTTATTAATCTTTTGATCACCTTCCTCTTTAACTTCATCCTTCAAATTATGTTCAGCTATCCATCTCTCTCTAAGTTCTTCAGTTCTTCTGATCTCTTCTTTGCTCAAATTGATTCGAACGCCTAATCTTTTGATCAAGTCGATGATCGGTCTAGATAATCCAGGTGAAGGTACAAGAGGTGGTGATTTTTTGGAATGAATCGGATTTAAATGATGAAATGGAATCCGATCTTTTGCACAGTAAAGTGCTTGTCCAGATGGATATAATCTTTGTCTCATATGACCAGGTTTGACTCGAATCACTTCACCTAATTCAAAATTAAACAGAAAAAACGAAGAAAACGAAAAAACGAAAATTCAAACACAAGTCAATCAAATTGCAAGATCTTCTCTTTTTTTCATTTTTCTAATGATTTAAATTTCCTCTTCACTTGATCTTCATTTATCTTGAAGATTCACTTACCAGATTTACCTAATTCTGAATGATTCACTCTAAGTTTAACATCCACTTTTTTCTGTACCCATACTTGATGCTATAGAATAAGAAAGAATAAGATCAAGTTAAGTTTTAATTTTTGATGGTTTGAATAAAATGAAATGTAAACTGACGAGAGATGAAGATGAAAAGTTGAAAGATTGTTGATGGAATGAAGATGATGATGAATTAGTTTGAAATCTGGATGATAATGATGAAGGACGAAGGTGTGATGATGTGGTTGTGATTGATAGGAGCTTTAGCTTTGACATGATGAGTTTGTTTGATTTGATTGTTGATTGTTGATTGTGAATTAGTTGTCAAGAGTGATGGATGGGATTGAGATTGAGATTCGAAAAGGGTGTGTGCTATGGGTTTATGGTGTATGGGTTTATGGTGTATGGTTTATGGCTTCATGGTGTATGGTTTTAGAGTGACTCTTGAACTTGGTCCTGTGAGTTCCGATTGATTCTTGGAATTGATCGAACTCAAATCATCATCCACTTCAAAAACTGATTTGATCAATCAAAAAACCAATCAATTCAAAAGAAAAACAAAAACAAACCAAAATCAACAAGATGATCAGATTACCAAGAAGCGAGTCGATCTTCAAATCCATCACTCGAACTTATGCCACTCATTCTTCCATCTCTCCTACTTCAATCTCAACTCATCAAACTTCAAATGGTTTAAAAGTCTTATCCACTTCAGATCCATCTAAACTCACCGCTTCAATCTCAGTCTTCATCAAAGCCGGATCTCGTCATCAAACTTTACCAGGTCTATCTCATGTGCTCAAAAACTTGGTCTTCAAGGTTAGTCTTCAAGTCTAAATTCAATCAATCCATCAACAAATCTACTCACATTCAAACTTGATTTGATTCTTCTATTTCAACAGTCAACTCAAAAACGTAGTGCTTTGAGTGTTGTACGTGAAGCTGAATTATTAGGTGGTGTTTTGACTTCTACTTTAACTCGTGAACATCTCATCTTAAATGCTGAATTCATCAAAGGAAACGAGTCAGTCAACCAAACCCTCATTTTTTCCAATTCAACAGCAAATCCTAATCAATCCTTACTTGCTCTTCTCTCTTTTCTTTTCTTCTCTTTTCTTTTCTTTTCTCTTCTCTTTTCACACAGAGGTTTCTTTGCAGAATTACTTGGAGATGTCTTAAGTTGTTCAAAATTCTTACCACATGAATTTAATGAAGAAGTCATCCCAGGTGTCATCTCAGATTATCATCAAGCTCAATTAGATCCGAATGTAAAAGCGATGGATTTGGCTCATCAACTAGCCTACAGAAGAGGTTTAGGTCATTCTTTATTCGCTACGCCTCATCCTCAAATCTCACATCAATCTGCTGTCGAATTCGCTTTACAATCTTTTGCTCAATCTTCTCAAAACCTCGTCATCGGAACCGGTCTCGAATCAGATTCATTAGTCGAATTAGTCAATCAATTCTTCAAACCTACCACTTCCACTACTTCCACTACTTCCACTAGTCCTTCCACTACAGAAAAATCAAAATATTATGGTGGTGAAATCAGATTATCAGCTGTAGAAGGATCTCATGGGAAAGATACTTTTTTGATCGCTTTCGAAGGTGGTGATCATTCAACCAAACCTGAATTCACCATCTTACAACACTTAATAGGTTCTTCACCTAATTTGGTCAAATGGTCAAATGGGACTACACCCATCGGTTCATTACCTCTTAAATCATTCCATTTACCTTACTCAGATTCCGGTTTATTCGGTTTCTTGGTGAACACCTCAAGTGATCAAGTCAAATCGGTCACTAATCAAGCTTTATCCGAATTAAAAAAGATTGCCAGTGGTGATGGAGTGGATGAAGAGAGTGTTAAGAGATCAGTTAAGAAAGCTCAATTCTTGGTTGCAAGTGGATTAGAGAGTAATGTGATCAAAGCTGAGACGATCGGATCCCAAGTTCGTTCGATTTCGATTTCAATCTTTTCTTTCTCTTTTGGATGGAATCGATTGGAATCGATTGACTTAATCACTTGGTTTTGCTCTTCTATTCAAACAGATTCATCGAACGGGTACCTCACCCCAACAATTACAAGACGTTTATGCTTCATACTCACAAGTCAAACCCGATGCTGTGATCAAAGTGATTGTTTCTTCTTTATCTTTCTCTTTATCGATCATGGATCCTGATTCTTGACTTGTTCCTTTCGAACCATCTCCATTCATTCAGGCCGCTAAGAATTTACTCAACACTCGTCCTACAACAGTAGCGATTGGAAATGTACATGAGATGCCATTTCATGATGATTTAGGATTTTAAATGAACAAGAACCAAATTAGACAAGAAGGAGAAAGAGACAAGGAAGAAGAAGAAATTCAAAACTGAAATGAGATGATGATCGTTTCGATTTGATTTGATTTCAAAAAGTTTGGTTTCTTTTCCTTTTTTTTATATTTTTGAGTGTTTTTACTTTTTATCAAGAAATTCTTGTTTCTTTAGAGAGATTCTTTACTATTTTTTTCTGTTATTTGATCGAAAGCCATTCATATAAATTCAACGGTCGATTTAGTATGACTTTGGTTCATCATAGTCAACCAAATGTCTTATTCCAAGAGAGAGATTCCCACATTTATCGAGAGATTAGTGGTTTAGAGGATGAAAATGAAGAATAGAATTATCAATCTAGTAGCTTCTTTCAATCGAGTATTTTCAAAAAAACAATTCATCCAGTTTCTCCATTCACATGCACTCAGTAGACAAATGCCAGGATTGAGCTTTATATTTGTTCGATAGGAAAAGGGTAAGCTGGCACAATTAAATAGCACTCCGGTATACTGGCAAGAGCCATGAAGAACTTGGTTTTCTTAACGTCCCAAGATTTGTTTCATCTCTGTCAAATGATGGATGCACATTGGGTTTGAAAAGATCAGGGTCTAAATGTTTTGTTCAAAGAATGTAACTCGCTTTTCATTAAGTGAATATAATACATGTTATATCATCATATGCACCTGCGATATTTTGGGAGTAAATACATGATTGTTCGGGCTATAGGTGGAATAATAAAGATATGACATCCCCTTCCTCAGCCGGCAGTCAGGTTTGCCGAAGTTGCATTCCCAGCGCCCAAGTTGAAGATGTGCGTCTCAGGTGACATCTTATTGGCTCTTGAGGACTCATTCCCCAAAGCACGTTGGGGAGATGATGGTGTTTTGCCATCCGATATGGTGGAGTCTGATGGTTCAAAAACTTGGGCTCCTACCTTTCTCAATGCGGCAAAGTAACTTCCCGGAACTAGATGGACCCAGATTCAGAAGAGCAGATGATGAGATCACTAGACGTCCGAAAATTCGGGATATAAACAAGTTTTGAACTTACAATGGTCATGAACTACAATGAGAGCCATGAAGATCACACCAGCAAACATGTTCCAATATCAGTCAAAAGGATTAAGACTCGCAGGAACATCAAATTTTGTTTGTCCGTCAAGGGCTTACGCATGGGAATAGCCATAGACATGATATTGTCCATGACAGCGATCGGATGCGGTGGAAAAAATCCGCTCTCCTCTCTTTTCGCGTCCTCAAGCTCATGTTCCGGTTCTCTGTGAGCTTTGACGACTTTGACTTGATATCCACTCGGGACGTCGCCCACCGTGTAAAAAGGAGCGATGCGGTTTGGCTAAAGGGGAGCCCAAGAAGAAAGCTGTTAACACCACCATGAAACGCAGTTCGAAATCATTTTTTTGGTGTACTGACAGTGAGATCTATTGGTATTCCTATAGCACCGTAGGACAATAAGCTACCCTCTTTGAGATTGGCACGATTCTCCCTTCGATCGGCCAACCCGGGCGGGACACCTGTAAAAATCCATTCAAAAGACAATTTCAGATTCTCTTCAGGTCAAGTAAACGACAAATTCGGGTTGAGTGGAGTATCATCAAAATGTCAATTACGGGTCACCACATCCCCAATCCACCTGGAGCTTGAGCGATTGGCTACCCGCCAGAGTGATCGACCGAGATTCTCAGGTTTGCGTAGGTTGTATTCGACTCGCGAGGCTAGTTTTGCTCCGCAAGCCCTAGGAGTTCCGAAACAATACGCATCGCGCAAGACGATATGTTCACCCAAGTCACCTGGAGATTCCAGCAGTCGCGCATAGAACAAGGATGCCATCCCAGCTCCCAGGCTTAGATCATTCCAGACATGAGATATTAGAGGGCGAGGTAAGCTAGGAAGCCTTCGAAGAATCAACTGGGATTAATTGAACGCTTACGAATGACCTCCCACAAAGAGATTCATCTTTCTCTTCGGCCCAGTATCATTGATTTGATTGTCGTATGCACGTTGGGCGACCATCTTCACAGTTTCTATGATCCTCACTAGAATGATGCAAATAAGAACCTTCAACATCACCAGGAAACTTCATCGGGACTTGAGTTGAAGATAGCCTCGTGGTAGATAGACTCACTATAAGGCCACATCTTGGCCCCAGAATTAGCGGAGGGGAACAGGCTGGAATAGAATCCAGAGTGGGCAAAGCCCATGCCTGTTACGAGTAAACTTCAGATCAATTGAGATAATCAGCTTGATCATAAAGTGTGCTCACCCAATGCATCTATACACATTTCTTGATCAAATGTAGCGTCCGTAATCCATTCGGTTAGAGCCTCCGGACTAGTTCCTTTGAAGACGACTACCATGAACGGATTTCCTTCATTGTCGAGGTTGTAAAACGCTCCCGCAAAGGGTCCACTGACATTTTGAAAGTCTTGATCAACGAGAAAACCATGGCATCAACTCAATGAGTGTTCATGCTGTGATCAAAAACCCGCTCGAGATAGATTGCTTACCTGCAACGGAGATGAATTGGCATCCCCATTCAACACCCAATCGGTACATGAATTCCTCGCTCTTCAGTAAATACAGGCGAGCAGAATCGGGGTAATCGGCAGCTTTTTGAACAAACAACGTGTTACGCTCATAGACAATAGAGGACATCAAAAGGATAGTTTTTGCAACATCCACATTGAACTCTAGATGACGTCGATAAGAGGCTGCATAGGTGGCCATGTCAGGGTGGCTTCTGACTTTGGGCGGATGTAAATAATCTTCGGGTTTTCCTGAAAGGATCTTCCTCGCCGAGTCGACGGTCTTTCGTTGGTTATCATACATATCTTTTTCGAGGTCGCATCACTTTAGTCAGCGAAAGAACGCGGTCAACAGATGCAAAGAATGAAAGACAAACTTGTGTCAGCCCAAGCAATCATACTGTAACCTGAGCCCCAAGTCCTTGAGAAGTAGGAGATGATCTTAGGAACACCGAGAAGCTGCACTGTGGAATGTATATGTGAATCAGCTTTGGTAGACCTTGGCAATGGACAAAGACAGAACAGACTCACTGGCCACAAGTCCGGTATTGACTATAAAGAGTGTGACATAGATGAGAGTGTATGCAGTGACCGCATACAACCAGTTCGTAGTGTCAGTCAATGGCGCCATGGGATTGTTGAACAAGACCATTGAGGCATGATACAACGCAGTAAACAATGATTTAAAAAGTGCGACTATTGGCAAGGATTCAAATCGATATCTCCATGAACTCCGATGCTTCGCCGAACGTTGAAGATCGATTGCATGCGCCGTAAGGGCAGTCTTTTGCAAAGGATAGAGAGAATTATAGATCTGAACATGAGAGAAAATGTCAGGAGATGTTCAGCGTCAGAAAGGAAAATACACGAGGTATCAGAATAGTTTCCGAGCTCTGGGAAGGCGAGGAGACGCAGAAGGAAATATTCCATTCTGGAGCGAACCCAGTACGCTCCATGGATTGGTAACCCCTCATGCTTCGTCACAAGCAGTAAAATAATGCACGATATAACGGAATGGTTTCAGAGTGTAGAGACAGACCTGGTCATAGTAGGCCTTTTCTTCTTCCCCAGTCATATTCATGAATTCGGGACTGGCATGATCCTTAAAAGGGGCAGGATATCGATCCGCATAGGCTTCCTTTCCAGAGCTGAGCTTGGCAGAGTCATTGCTCTTTAGATTTTGGTAATCCTTCAAGATCTGGGACATTGTACTATTCTTAGACAAAGATAGCGACAGGTCTAATGGCGGCAAAGATGGTGTAAGAAAGCGTTTACTAAAGTAAAATGGATGGTTTGGATTCTAGCTGATGATGGGAAATGAGGATGGGAGTCACTAACGATCAACACGCTGTTCTAGCACGCTTGCCTTTATACTCACTCATCCAACGCATACATCTTCTTCAAACCCTCTCAAGTTTGCTGGCATCAACCTTCACAGGATCAATCCCATGTATCAACGAGGGCCACACAGCTCTCGAATCATCCAATCATGCAGAGCTAATCACGTTGGTAAAAATCACATATGAAAGGTGGCAAACTAGCTAGGATAAGCCATTATTTCTCGATTTCATAGTAGATAGGGTGTTCTGTAAGCCATCGTCAATGAAGACTCTTTGTATGCAACTCAAAATCCAAGTTTTTCAATCTTTCTATCCTTACTAACCACATCCGCAGTCGTTCCCGAACGGACCACTCTCTCTTTTCCCGACTGCTCAATCATTCACAGACTGATATTCATCATCTCGTCATGGGGTCTGTTCTATTGGAACCCGACAATCATTTCACAGCACCTCCGAGCTCAAAATCACGAACCGGGCGAACCGAACCTTGAGAGAGTTGCGAGAGTCCCTATCATTGCTTATAAAGATCCCGAAATTCAGGCTTACGTCGTGTATCACATAAGATCAACTGCATATTTCATTGATGATCATCTTATGCTGTGTAGGGATTGAAATCTAGTATGAAATTCACTTCCTGATTTGCTCACTCGGTTCTTTGTTTCAACCTACTTTCTAGAGTTCGTTTTCATTTGTCTCGAAAAACAATCACTCAATCCCCAAAGTCTGAAGAGTTGATGGCCTGCAATCTTGAACATCGGATTCGACCACCCGGTACTGCACCTAACTGCGCGAGTACCGTTGAGTACTGAGGATGGAGTCGAACTCTATCTCCCTACAGAATAGAGTATGTATGGACCCCCAAAAACAGAGTGAAGACAGAGCCTGACAGAGGCAAAAACACCGCCCGAACCGCTTGGCCTCTGTGACATTCCAGAGCTTGAGTTCAAAATCCTACAAGACAGACAATGTTCGTGACCCTTATACCTGTCTCCATATCCGGTTCCGATACTCAATTCAAGAGGTCAAGCTCACATGCAATTGGTATAAAGAAAATGACGAACAGGAAACCTGTTATCAACCAAAGTGAGCAAATGTGTATGTTACAACTTTCACTGTTGATGGCAGGAAAAAACTCTACTCACACAAAAAATTAGAAGACCAGGCCGAGAAGAGGAAGAGAAAAATGGGTTTTTGATTTTTTTAACAGATTGTGACTGCCTTTTTTTCTCAAGAATTTGATAAATTGTGAGATTCTCGACACTCAAAGAGATCATCAGGTCAAAACGTCTAATCTGACTCACACACCCAAGTCCCGAGAAATTCAAAAGATCTGAGCTAGTTTGGGGGGGGCTTTCTTTGCGTACTTCCGAAGTCCCGATCTACAGGACGTTGAGGTCATGAGGATTGAATCTGTTTAGATGTGCACAAAATCACTGGCAACATATCTATGTATGTACAGTCAATCTCAGTATTCTTGGAAACGACCCAAATTCGAGTCGAGGTCGCGGTCCGTGCGCCCCGCAGCTGACCAGCGATAAGGTGCGGCCATCTCGAACCAAATCTCCAATCATATCGCAGACTGGGATGAGGGTCGACAAGGACCCAAGGACCACCCCCATCGATTCGGTTCGTCCAAATTTTTCATTTTTTTATTTTTTATTTCCACTTCAGACGTTTTCCATACCAATATCCCTCCGAACATGGGTTTTCGTCACTATTCCGAAGATCTCAAAATGTTAGCAATCAACATGGCCCTCGAGGGCCTCCCCTTGCCAGCAATCAATCGAACTCTCCGGACCAAGATATCGTTCAATTCATTATCGCGCTGGAAAGAACTCTATATTCGAACCAATCGAGCGATTGTCGACCCAGCCACTTACAAAGCAAGGGGCCAACCTCACGTGTTATCGGACGATCATATTTTGATCTTGAAAGATATAATTTCGAATTCCCCCTCCTTATACCTCGACGAGATTCAAGTCCGTCTCAATCAAATAACAGGCCTTGAGATTTCCCGATCGACGATCTCGAGGGAACTGAAGATTCGTCTGGGTTTGTCTTTACTCGTGACTCGTGGAATCCATCAGAAACAATCGCTTTCGGAACGGGTTCGCTTCATCAGGAACATTGCGAATATCCCCGCTGAATTTTTGGTGTTCATAGGTATGCGCTTGCACTTCATGATACATTTAGTATCTTTTTCTGATATCGTTTATTGATTTCATTTATGTGTGCCCTTTCAGATGAATCCGGAGTTGTAGGACGAGATGCCACAAGAAAGAAAAGTTGGGCTCCCACCGGCACTCGAACGGTCCGTGAGATGCGCTTTCAAGAGAAAGATCACTGGACGATCCTTCCCGCGGTCTCCGAACAAGGAATGATCGCAGGTACAACGATGAAAGGCCCGTTTGAGCGGGTTCATGTGGAGATGTTCCTGGCTCGTAAACTGGTATGTACTTTCATATTTTGATTTTCCTTTTCTGATCATACTTTATTAATATTGTCATATCCCATATGTAGCTCCCGATCATGAATCCCTACCCTGGCCCGAAATCCGTGCTCATCTTGGACAATGCCAAGATTCATCACGGTGGCCGCATCAATCAAATGTGCCACGAACGTGGCATATTGTTGATTTACTTACCAGCGTATTCGCCGGACCTCAACCCCATGGAAAAAGCTTTCAACTGCATGAAGAAACGATTACAAAGGGAAGAGCGCTGGCGTTTGGAAGAAGATAAAGGTGATTATCTGCTCGGGGTGGCGGGAAAGGTAATGACTCGGCCTTTGTTACAGGCACTTATCGTGTCCAGCGGTTATGCGACCCGTCATTATTGGGATCGATACAATCGAAGATTCCCAAACTAGGCCGTAAGGAGTTTACCCACCTAATTGTATTTACTTTTACTTTTGATATAAAAACATGAAATAAAGAATGGCCTTCAGATTTACTCTAAACTAACAGTCTCTTATATGATTGGTTCATATAAGAGTGTGTGACACCCGTTATTTGCAATAACCTCTGGTATGTTCGATATAAATTTTGACTATTTCATTATGAAAACAGCGACTTGAATGAAACTTTTGGTAAACCAAAAGTTTCCAAATAGCTTTCTCCGATTTAGCTATTACTTAAAGTTGATACAACAGCACAAACCAATTATAAAACTGAACATAACTTTCTGTGGATTGTTTTTACCACATGATTTCGTGTGATAAACTTATACTTTAGACGACCCAATCTCCCCGAAAAATTCAATAAATAAATTTGTTAACATTTGTATTTCTTAAGACAACTGCTAACCCGAACAAATATATAATTATATATATTTGTAAATATATAAATTAATGCTCAAGTTAAACATTGACCCCAGTACCCACACCAGGCATGTTACTATGAGTGACTTGTTTAAATCCTCAAGTCGATTATCTACAAAATGAAGCTTTCTTGTGTGAAAACTTCATGTTGAATACAACATGGCCATGTTGTATTACGGGCCCCATAATCTCGAAATATTGAGGTTATTAATGGTCACAGTTGATGTCTAACTATACGATGGCAAGATCACACTAACGAGAGCAGGAACGATTAATCCATCAAGGATTATTTGAATTGCAAAAACATATGTGACGATCACAAAGACATTCATAGATAAATCAGCTTCTGAAAGCGTTTATACTAACTGAGATACATTTCATAAGAATTGTAAAGGGAACTTGAGCGGGTTAGAGACATATCAAGAAAGTGAAAAAAGGATGAATTTTTGTTCCCGATAGATGGCGAAATAGCCTTCATCTGAGAGTTCTAGAGGCATATCAAGAAAGTTAAAATAAAATAAATTTTTTATCCCGAATGATAGCGAAATAGCTTTCTTCAGAGAGTTCATATAAATATGGTGATATGATTTATCATATCACCATTCGCGCTTCAAAGCGGGGTGGTGCGTTTTCTTTTTCTTCGTTGATCAAGTGTAGGTAAAAGCGGCGGGCACTGGTAATTAGCCGTATCGCAGTTCCCCTCTGGATTCCCATTTCCATAATCGCTTTCAAGTCGGTCAGTTCTGGATACAAAAAAACATCGAAGTATTCTATGTCATTCTGTAACAAAATCCGAGAAACCTCCTCTCGTCTTTCTAGTCGTACGGAGGCGAAAGCCATATATTCGTCCATCGTGGCGAGAGTTCGGACCCGATCGACATCGTATGGGTCCAACTCAATATCGTATCCTTGCGCCTCAGCAACGCCGCCGATATGGAAGTTGCTAACTGAATCATAGGGGGAACGCTTGGTAATCGACGGCGGCGTTTGCATGCTCAGGGGATTTTTGAGATCCACCCATTGAAACCCCTCAATGTTGGGGGGTATATCCACGGTTACAATGTCCGGATTGGAGACCTGTAAGGACTCATATTGGGGTTAGCTTAATTAGGGAGGTGAGCGAGCCAGAGACACTCACCATCTTTTTGGCCCACACATCCATTTGTTGAAAGTTAACCTGCATAACTTTCGTCAAATCGTCATGTTTGTAAACTCTCCAACCCTCGCTAGTATTGTTCTTCGCAGTACTGTATTTCATCATTAACGCCGCCATTGCCTTATCAACTGGGTCTTCCGGTGTCGAATGAGCTAAGTCCGATTCGTTCGTCGGGACATTCGAGGAGAGATTACGGGCTTGCAACTTGTGTTGGCCAATCGAAATGTCCTGGTGGAAGAACATCAGACAAATCAGCCTAAGAAAGAAGAGGCATTGGGAATTGGTATGAGTCTTACCAATTCGACCTGCTTGTCTTTCTTAGAAGGATCTTGCATCGAGATATCAATGCCAGATATCTTTTTAGGATTGCTGATGACCGCTTGGAAAAAATTTTGGACGTCTTCATCGGTTCGAATCATTTTTTCGGCGCCTTTGTTGTATACGTGGTGGGTGTTGATGTATCCAATAAAGTCCACCGAGTTAGTTGAATCAGCAGCTTCAAATATGAAGCTGCTACCTTCAGCTTTGTCACCCATCTTGTTCGACAACTCAAACAGTCGAGCCTTCAACAACAAAAAGGATTTGTTGGCCACATTGATTGGGAATTTTTTACCTTTGAATACGTGCGTGAAGTATTTCGGTTTCCCTCGAGATTTGAGAGCCGTGGGACCTCGTGCCGGATTGATCCCTTGCTGAGAGTGAATGGTGAACTTCAGGTGGAGGTCATGCATTTTCTCTGAATCTATTCCTATCAACGCCACCCAACATACAATGAGATTGTAGAACCAATGAATCAACCTTAAAAAGATCACATCAAGATAATGATAATGTATAACAACTGAAAAATCGAACTTTACCTGAGTCTGAAATGGTTTGAGTCTGGGGCTCGTCACAATTCATATTTTCGCTATCTTCCGCCTCAGAGTCGGAAATGACATGATCCTGGTTAGAAGAGAGATATTCGAGGGAATCCGAGACCGACTGGCCACAGTCATTGTTCGAGGGTTCCAAAATTTGGAAACGGTCGGCGCGGGTCTGGAAACCAAGTTCCGAGTTTTCGCTGGAGTTGAATGTAGAGCGACTGACACTGCGATCGCTTGCAGAGAGAGGCGGATTGGGGAATGTGGGTCGGGAACCTGGGGAAGGCGTCATGAACTGAACCGGGTTGGCCCCATGTGCACTCGGGTTATAAAGGCTGGGACCTGTGGTAACGCCGCGCTGTTGGAGCCATTCGCATCGGCTGGCCTGATGGTAAAATACCATCTGAGGCGGAGTCGTTTTAGAAAGTGTACTCGGCCTAATAATGAAACAAAAAAAAATGTGAGTTTTTGCTTTGTTTGTCATCTACTAATTCCCAAGAAACTAATGACGACTCACCACCTGTGGACACATTGGCCCTCGATGTGTCTGGGTGGAAAGCCATCAGACAGCGCGGACTCCATTCCGGTGGAGCCATTCGGCGATTGGAAAGGCATCGGCGGTTGTGACATTATCTCGATTCTGTTTGGAGGTGATAATGGAATAATCGAATGTTTTGGAAATCAGAGGTTGAGTGAGCTGAGGGAATGAGGGAATGAGGGAATGAGAAAAAGTGGGACTGACCTTTTCCATGGTATTGTCCCTTCCCTCCATCTTGAGATCGTGTCGAACATCTTCCCAGACTGCGATATGATTGGTGATATGGTTCGAGATGGCCGCACCTTATCGCTGGTCAGCTGCGGGGCGCACGGACCGCGACCTCGACTCGAATTTGGGTCGTTTCCAAGAATACTGAGATTGACTGTACATTTCTCACTTGACGAGAGGAGAGTCCGAATTGCCAAGTCGAATTCTTGATTCCTTCCATCCAAACCACTGCACCCAAGAGATTAGAGAGATGCACAGTCACAGAAACTGAGATTGATTAAAAGTTTATCTCTTTCATGCCATTGAATTATCTTGTACAAGGATGTGATCTTGATCCGAGGTCAATCGGATTATCAACTTCTCAACCAGGAAATCATCAACATTACAATCAATCAGGGGACCCCTTTGTTCGAGGTGGAAGTGAACATCAGACATTGACGCCTCATCACGACTTCCAGGCCGTCACAAATGTTCGTAAGTACTTGGATCACAAGGATTCTGAGCAAGCTAAAATCAAGATTGCTTCGATTTCCCCACACTGTTGATCATATCTAAAGTCATGTAAGGCATTCCAGCTATAGAATCTTTGGAATAATGACATCAATGCTAAGATGCGCACATACATAAATTGAAAATTAATGTAAGCTGAACTTTTCTAATTCCGACAGCTTTCAGTATACATATTCAAAATATACCCAAGGAAAGGAGTAAAATTGTGTCAATCACCTCACTTACAAGAAGATCTCCGCATGCAGGTTCTCAAACCTCAAAAATCAGCTTGAAACTCATAAGAAGGATTTGACTAATCAAAGAAGCCTGAAAATCTAGATCTCATTGTATATCACATCATCCTAATGGAGATGGTAGTTTTGTCTTTATAGTTGGAATCCTTTCAAACAATGCTGATGAGCTCATTCAACATAATCCCCCCTTGGAAAAAAAAACATGGTCATGCTCATCACATAAGGTATCACATGTCAAATGCTTTGTGAAAGACAAGGGCAAGCACTAGCTGAATAAACACCTACCTTTGTTTTGACTCTTCTTATGAGATGATGTGTGAGGGCTCAACAAGTTAAATACAATACAAACGCTTTAATTTTTTTCCTTTGATAAACAAATCCAACATAAACTTAGTGGTATATCTGAGTATATACTCCAAGTACCCAGAAACCCATCATCCATGAACCGAGAAAAAATATGGATAAAATCAACATCGTGTTGAGATCAAAGTATGCATTTACCTGCAAGTCATCTTCAGCATTAAGATTGACTGAGTTATCGTGAAAGTCTTTTTGCGGGGAGGGTCAATTTTTCTAAACCTCGGGCCATTTATTTCCATAGTTGATCTGATCTATCATTGATAATCCCCTTCTTCAACGTTTCGATCTCACCCTCTTTGTTTTGTATTGATGTGTGAATCAACTCATCAGGATCATGAACAATTGTAAGTACATAAAGCAGGCCAAGACTTACTTGCCTTTTTTGAGGAATGGTTCGTTGAACAATCATCCTTTCAAGCCCCTCTTTATACTTTCCACATTGGAAGCCTACCTCAGTATGTACAATGTATAATACTTCTGCCCAGACGCCACCCGGTCTGTGGTTTGCTTGGCTGATGTTAGTCAATTTTCTGGCTTTCGCAGATCTAATAAACACCTTTGCTGGCGCAATTTAGAATTACATCATGTCTATGACCCAAAAGAAATTTATGAACAATCACTTAATAAGAAAGTTCAAAGGAAAAAAAGAAAGTCTAAAGTAGGAAAGGTTAAATTGATACAAAAACTTCAAATCGCATTACCTACAACTATTTCTTTTAAACATAAAGTTCTTAGTTCTTATTTCCGAACTTAGTACTTACATCTTTATGTGTTCAAAAGACTTTTTGACCAGAACAAAGAAGCTTATTGCTACATAAACGGTGGCTTTTTCACTTCACCCAAGAAAAGGATGATCGATGGAGTTTCCTTGTATCTACGAATTACACATATGTATGTAAGTCAGTACAATTTTTTTTTCTTTTGTTGTGGATGAAGCTGGCAAATGGTCAGTGGAGATGAAAGAATGGAATGGAATCTTTTTTTTTTTTGGTTTGAACGGATAAAGTACTTTTGCCCCAGTCCCCGGAGATAACGCCCTCAAAAGTTGAAAAGATTTGAAGGAAAAGTCTGATGATCTCTATTCCTTCTGACCAAGATCATTTTTCCGAGTTTTCCTCCCTTGTAACCCAAAAATTCGGACGGTTTGACAAGTTCAACAAGATGATGAAACACCCCTGAATGATATCCAGTTTCTTACAAATTCTACGAGACAACTCATACAACAAGCACTTGTCTCTTGAGTGCTATTCATCAAGATTTGTTCCCTAGATGTCAAAATCTCGAGCCAAACTACCCCAAAACAAAGGCCAGAGTCCTGAAACATGGAACGAATGTGATGAGCAGAACACTAAACATCAAGCCATCGAGAATGTGCAAAGTCTTCGACGGGAAGCTGTTTTGTCCTCCTAATAAAAAAACTTCAAGGAAAATTATCTAGCAGATAAAGCTGATCATGTAATTTTAAGCCATTCGAGCCAGCCGAGGTAGTAGATAGGGGGGTAACCGCTTGATGCTCCTCCCAACCAGTGAATCATTTTGGGTTCTTTCTTCGTCATCTCTTCATTTTAGCCTTCTTAGCGTCAAAAAGTTAAAAAGTTAATGATAATTGAAACCCACTTGATACTTACAACATAGAATCCATTGTTGATGTGTATTCATACAAGATTTTGATTATCAGCCTTTTGATAATTGAGTTTTTGTTTAGTTTCAAATGGCTTGGTGGGTGAGTCCTACTGCAACATAGTTGAAGGATAGGGTTATGTGGGTGTATGGTTCTCAGATGGTTTTTTGAGTGATCCTATATATTTAAATACACCCTTCTCTGATTTTCATTCGATCTTTCATTTTCTCTCCTCTGTTTGACTTTAACCTCATCTCATCTTTCTCCCTTTTCCCTTCTCCTTCTCTCACTTCCGCCTTTCGGTACGCTTGAGATTCGTCTCGCGACCATCAAACCCCCTCTTCTCTCCGTTTGGGCACGCTTGAGATTCGGTTAGTCCAATTCACACTCTCTTCATCATCCTTTTTCTTTTCATTCTCTTTGTATTTCGCTTTTTCAATCTTTTATACTTTATGATCAACTCTTTGAATACAAGTGTAAACCAATCTGATTGCTTCATCACGAGGAACGGAGAGAATTCTCTAAGAACCCTTGATCGGCTTTCTCTTCTTGGATTGTTGTCTTAGCGAGCACCGTCAGACTAATCTTTGTGATCATGGTCAACGGATTGTAAAGTGACCTTGATGAGTTCCAAGACCTGTTGACCATCAAGTTTCTGTCTTTCATCAAATCCTCTGATATAGTTGATGATGAATGGACTGATAATCGTTGGTGATCGATCGACCGGGTCTATCAGTACATAGTAAACATTCAATGCTTTATCATTCAATCGACCCTCTTTCAATCCTCTTGACCATCTTCATCCCTATCTCTTACTCTTATCCTCATCTCTTTCATAAATTCTCCGATGCGATCTCCATGATCTGAGCAGTTTACTGATAATCTAACCAAGCTGACTATGGAAAAGACACAATAGCTCTCATTCTTTCAATGATGCTCGATATAGTCCTGCTGACTCTTTTGCAGTCATCACAATTTTGGACAAGTGCTATTCCAATGATAGCAAAGTAGATGGATTTCACTTCTATTGTTGATTTCGCTTTTGATGATCCATTCAAGAATCTCTTCATATTTAAAATTACCAATTTCACCATCGATCCATCCAAATAAAAAAATATTCACACACATCCTCCTTCAGCATTCAGTCTTTCTCTTTGTCAGTGTGCTTGAATCACTGATCACTGATTGTTTGTTTACGTTTTTCTTTCCGTCTCTCCCTCGTGACTCTTCATTCATCCTCCATCCCAGTCTCGCGACCCGCGGTATCATCTCAATCGCCTCTCCGCCTCAAAGCTTTTTCACTCGAATTACCACTTTCGCTACCGCAAGCCTTTCCTCAGCCGATCATCACCACTTTAGCCGATCCGACCTAGGAAAACACTCTGTTCAAACTTTGTCCACTTCGAATACCTCCTGACTGGACGCTGCTTTCTTGTTCAATTTGAACAGAGAAGATTCTGCTGGCCGTCGACCTTTTGTGTCTGATCTTGAATCCAATCACAAATTGGGTCTGATCAACTTCATATATATATACGTGATCACCGTATATATCATCACACGTAGCTTTCTTCCATTTAGTATATCCTCAGTCATTTTCTTATTGTACGTGCACATATTTCTTTCCTCTTGTCTCAACATGGCTCAAGGTGTACTGCTCGTCTTCACAGGTGCTTTAAAAATCACCCATACAGTTCGACCTCAGAACTAGGTAGGAAGGCTCGAATTGGTATGTTTAAAAAACACGTCCCCGAGCTCGTTGCGACTACTTTGTCAGCAATGGTCGGACGAGATAGGCTGACAAAGTTTCACTCTTGAAATCTTCCAGGCAAGATCAATGGCCGTCTCATCAACTCATACCCATGCTCAGCAGCCCAATACGGGGTTGAGAGAGAAATTCCTAGACATGGCGGGCTACAATGGATTCCATTCGCTTGTTCCCAATCATTCTCCATCGGCCACCAGTGGATCTGATCACTCTGTCTCTGTCTCGCCGCCCAGCTTCGCTAATCATGAGCACCCCACTCTCTCCGATCACACCAACAATAGCATATTCCCCGATGAAGATGAGCTCGAGGACGATAGTTTTGAAAGTGTTGGAATGCCTTCAAAGTTTTATCCTACTTTCCATTCTCATGGTCAGAAAAAAGATTCAAAGATCGCATCTCAATCGAACAGACTCAAAAACACTACTGCCGAGCGTCGTGCGACCCATAATGCCATTGAACGTGCTCGGCGCGAGTCTCTTAATGGTCGATTTCTTGAATTGGCTCGTGCGTTGCCTACAATGGGAAACGTGAAGCGTCCGAGTAAGAGTGTGATTGTTAACAAGAGTTTGGAATGGATAAGCGAATCACAGGTGAGATTCCTTTTGCCATTACCTATCTCTGTGGATGGTGCTGACGGCGTCGGAGATTCCAGATCCGTGAATTTCATTTGATCAGGGAGAACAACTATTTACGAGCTCAGGTCAATGAGCTGCGCTCTCAGCTTCGACTCGGCCCTCTACCTCCGACCAATTATGGGGATCCGGTACACGTGCAGCCCAAGGCCTATAACCATTACAGACCACCCAATCTGTTCCCGTCTAACCAACCCATCGTTCTTCCTGTCCCTTCACCTTCGTCACATACTGGTAGCCATTTACCACCACCTGCTCCCTTATCGGTTAACAACACCGGTATTGACAAGCCTACCGCCGACAAACTTCCGCCACCTTCAATCAGTCCGACCTTCAATTTTGCTCACAAGGACAATTACACGCATGCCACCAATCAAGTGGTCTCACCATTCAACCCCCAGCATCAGCGGGCTCAGTCCTATTCCACCTTTGCCACTCTCATGCCACTTGTTGCTTCTGCAGACCCCAATCAACTGGCTCATGACACAACTGATATAACCTATGAACAGCATCAGAATGTTTCCCAAGTCGGGCCTGCTGCGCTCACAGTGTTTCAATCCGAATTTGATTCCAAACCAACTACACAAAGTGAAGAAAATAAATCTAGTCCGATCAATCCTTACCACCCGGCTGGCGAGAACGGTGAAGCGAATGATCTTCAACAAGACGTCTGCGGGTTTAATGCTAATCGAAATGGATCAGTTACCGGCACTAATGATGGGTTATTGGGAAACACTGCTCCTCAAACGTCTTTCCCATTGAGTATGTTTGGAACTCAGATTGGCGGTGGCTCTACTGAGTCATCTCATCCACTATCAGCAAGCGGGTTTCAATCTCATCATCATGCCACGCTTTCACCTACTGAGCGAGGCTCACTTGGTGAATCAATCGCTGATCTCCTCCAGGTTCATTCCAACACTCGTCACCTCCCGGACCATGATCCCAATTCAAGCTGGTCTGAGAATGCGTTTGCTTCCAATCTGTCTAACACGAGTGGTTACATCTTTTGAGAGTTAGAGATGACGTTTTAGGCAAGCTTCACATTATACCTTGAATGGCGTTATCCGTTTATTTTATTTCCGACGCTCCTTTGTGTAGATGTGTATGTTTGTGATTACAAAGGCAAAGTATTCAAAGAGAAGCAAAGACTAAACAATCAAAGCAATTCAGTCTTGTTCTGTGTTAAGAATCCTCGTCATGCGTTTCTGACCGGGGGATGTTCATTTTGGTTTTTTTCTTATGTGTCTCTGGCCAGCGAGTAGTTAACAGTCTTTGTGCCTCTTATTTTTTTTTCTTGCTTATTACATATATTCCTGTGTTGAATGTTTTTGTGGATGTTTTCCGGTCCTCTCTCTCTCTAGTCTGTTTTTGGCTTGAATTTTCTCTTGGGTTGAAAAAGTAAGAAAAAAAAAACAAAATAAATGTACTTTGTGTGGTTAGTTGATCATTCCTCAAACAGAAAAGAAGAGTTGATCGAGTGTGTGGTATTGACTTTTACAAATAAATCCCCACCTGAATGATAATTACTTTCATTTCTTTCTTAATCTTGCTTACTTCATTGAAAAAGTTTGAAATTTATATAGTGATTTTGGTAAAAGAGAGCATACATAGTGGAGAGAGGATTTGAGAATCATTTACTTTAACCCCTCTATGGTATGATAACTTACAAATGAATCCTCAAAGGATATGAAAGATGATTTATGTTTTGTATCAAATGTGATGTAGGAAGTATGCAAACCTGGGATGCCCTAGCTCTCATTTAACACAACTGGCTTCTCCAAACTCCTATGTAGTGTTGACCTGCCTACTGATTCGAGTATGTATTTAAAAAGATTGACAATTGAGTGATCTTGATTGAATCTTAATTAATCATCTTTTCAAACCTATTACTTGCATCAAGTGGATTTATGCAGAAGACTTTATTTAATATCAATTTATTTATCTAAGCTTTGTTTAAATTTGTTGAATTCGTTTGACTTACTTAGTCTATGGTTTTTTGATTTTATAAAATGTAAAGATAGAGATTGATAAGACAAATACAAAGATTAGGTTAAGTGGTGAAGGAAGAGAAGAGATTGAAAGACTTTTTGGAGATTATCAGAAGAATGAAGATGTAGAGGTAGAGGTAGATTTAGATTTAGGAAGATGAAGGATTGAAATGAAGTTTTTGAGATCTTAAGCTTTGAAATGAAACTACTTAAAAGATTTGTAAAAAGATTTCATTCTTGAGTATTTATTTTTCTATTCTTTGAAGGAGTATTTAAAATTTAAAGAATTGAATTTCAAAAAATTAAAAAAAAGGTTTTTAGAAATGATAGATAAGGAGTTTGGTTTGATACTGGTTTAGATAATCAAGATGAGAAGAAAATGTAAAAAATTAAAAAAGTTCATGGGGGAAAAGAAACAAAAAACTGATTTAAACATAAAAGAATGATGAACTTTTTAAAGATAGATGAGTTTAAGATTTGGTTTGAAATGTCAATCCATCTTATTTATTTGTTTATTTTTTTTGGTTGGTTTTAACTTTTTTCCTTCACCCCTGTAAGAAACTCGGGAAGTTTTCTTTTCACATTCACTCTTTTCTCAATTTTGTTTTACAAAAAACTCCTTACCAGATCTCATGTTGATATAGGATTTGAATCACAATGAATCGTGTGATTTATTTTTAAACCTCAATAGGAAGAAATGGGATCTGATTTATGATTTGTTGGAATATGATTGTAGGACAGACCGTCTTTGTTCAATCAAACAAATGAAACACTTCAATCTGAGTGACTGTGGATTATTCAATTACGGTTTATGTTTGAAGGGTGTAAAGATCAAAACTTGTATAACTTGCATGATCATCAATTCTAATTTAAAGTTGAGGATCTGTATAAACTATTATGATTCTGATAATTTACCTCTGTTCTTTCATGTATATAGATTTAGATAATTCCATTCAAAGATTTGGATTGATTTGAAATTTTTATTTACTCCTTTTATGAATCTTAGCTAAGAAAGTTTTGAAGACATCTTGTTTAAGTCCACCTTTGATCGAATCATCAATCTCAGAGATTAACGAATTCAATCTTTCATAGGTTTCGGTTTCATATTCTGAATATCGTTTAGGTAAATTAATGTTTTCAGCTGAAAAGATCTCTTTAACTTTTTTCTCCGATTCTGGATTCTTTCGACCATAGGTTTCCTATAAATGTGTGTTTGTGCCAAAGTGTTCATCAGATTCAGTCAAATCGATTCAAAAAAATTCAGTTAGAATCTCATGATCAATTTTTCAAATCACTCACATCCAATACTTTTCTTTGATCAGCTGTACAATACTTTAAAGCAGTATTAATGTTCCAAGAACATTTGTTATCGACTATATCTGTTCCTACCTTTCCAATCACATTCGGATCACCAAAACAATCTAAATAATCATCTTGAATTTGAAAATAAACGCCTAATGGTAAAAGGATCTCCATTGCTTGATGATAGGGATCTGACTTAGATTGAGTTTCATGAGTTTGAAGTTGTCCAGGATCAGTAGGTGAAGTCATCCCATACATTCGCATGGCCAAAGCAACAGGTAGATAAAAAGAATAAAACGAAGTTTTGTAGAGTACGATCAAACGATGTCTGAAATTCGATCGGATGAAAAGGAAAGGTTAAGATGTGAAGTGTTGAGGATGAATGGAAGGTTAGATCACTAACTTTTCTGATGAAAACTTGTTGAGATCTACGTTATCCTCAGGTGCAGCGAGAAGATCGATCAATTGACCTAACTCGGTTTGAAAAGTTACCTAGAAAAGAGAAAGATGAATTCAATTCAATTCAATTCAATTCAATTC
Organism: Melampsora americana; assembly: GCA_022264835.1. Taxonomy (NCBI): domain Eukaryota; kingdom Fungi; phylum Basidiomycota; class Pucciniomycetes; order Pucciniales; family Melampsoraceae; genus Melampsora; species Melampsora americana. The sequence goes on along the minus strand of JAIFHY010000053.1, from coordinate 302,750 downwards.
AATTCAAAATGGTTAAGGAAGATGATGAAGAGAATAAAGATTGAATTAAAAGTCAAAACAAAAGGGCTTACATCGTGTAATAATTCGAGCAGATTGACGTACGAAGTATGATTTCTAAAAAAGCTCTTTAAGATGATATAGATTGCACCTTCTAACATGAAAGCATCATTGATAGCTATATTACCTACTTCTGGCTAAAAGATTGGTTTCGAATCAATCAAAGATTTTGGTAAGGAAGAGAATTGATTTGATGATTTAGTTTTAAATTAACAACTTATGAATCAGAATGAAATGATTACCAAACGATAATAACATGGTTGACCTCTCCTTGTGATACTTTGATCCATCATATCATCAGCTACAAGGAAATAAGCTTGAAGCTAAAATTAAAATCAATTAAAAAAAACAAATCAGATTAAGATAATATGATGAGTATATAGATCAAATCAAAAATGAAACGAGATGATTTCTTTACCAATTCCACACACCAACCCAAAGCAGCTGCATTAAGAAATTCATCTGAACTTAATTCTTCACCTTTTAAAATCTTATAAGTATCTACTACAGCCGTTCCTCTATTCAATTTACCACCAGGTGTGTTGTAATCTAAATTCTATTGGGAAAATCAAAAAAAAGATCAAATGATTAGATTGATCAAAAGAATGGATTGAATTGATAAAAATAGAAGGATAGATTGAAGTTTAAGTAAGTTGAAGTGAGTGGATTGGATTGGATTGGATTGATTGATTGATTGATTGATAGAAGATTGAGATTGATTTTTTAATTTGAAAAACACTTACTCTTTCAAACCAATTAAAGGCTTCTAATGGTAACTTTTCTTTTTTAGCTGATTCCAATAAAACGTTTTTAATCTTTGGCCAAGTTTCCAAGAATCGATCTCTAGTAGATTGACGTTTTGTAGTCATCTTGTTTGATTTTTTTGGGTTTGATTTGATTTGAATTGAATTGAATTGATGAAGGATATAGTAAGTAAAGTAATGGAAGTAGGTAGTAGTGATATTGAGATTGAGTGAGGAAGTGAGTTTGTTAATTTGATGAGTTGCTAAAACCGTTTAACAGCCCAAAGAAGGACAGTTTTCGATCAGGAGTGACTTTTCTCACTCAAAATCGGAACCGGTCTCACATACATCATCCTACTTTAACCTACTTTGTAGCATACTTCAACTGTCAACTCAACACTTCCAACCAAACTTCACTTCTCATCCTTTCTATCTCTCATTCTCATTCTCATTCTCCCTTCTTTCTCTTACTCAATCTATCCTTCATCTCCTCATCATTTGATTCCATTCAAGATCTCTTCAGGAGAAACAAGATTCTCTTCTTCACTTTTATCTACCTATCTGTGGTGATATCATACAACCCCAAATCCAAACCCGCCCCTCATTTTTCGATTGCTGTCTTAAACTCTGTACCTGTAACTTTGAAGTAAGTGTTTCTTTGGGGGAGGGGAGCAATTGTCGGTCTTCGCGGTGAGTATATAAGCTGACAAGATTTAACATTGAGATTGTATTGAAAGTTTGAATGTTTAAGGTATTTAAATAGATTCAAAACTCTTCTACAAAACACACTTGAAGGGTATTAAGTGAGTAAATCTATCTTATAGTTATCTACAATGGGTTATCAGAAAGCTACGTATAGTATCGTTATTATTTTTTCAAAAAAAAATCAACAGTAAAAAGAGATGAAGTATAATTTTTCACAAGTTTTGATGAAATATTGTGATGGATTTTTTGATGTAAATTGAAAAGAAAGATTATCATCTTGTTGAAAAGTAGATATGAAGAAATAAACATACTTTGTCATTTACCAAAGTTATAAGCTTATTTCACAGAAATGTTGATTTACCCTAGGTGTCAACTCTACAAAACCATTGTACATTCATGCATCAAGAGTTTGGAAGGGATTCTGATTGATCTTACAAGGTTCCTATGTGTTTAAAGACTTCCTTTTTGAAATATGGATTTGTATTGTGTTTAATTTCATCAAGATTCTACAAATGTGATTTTTAAAAATGGGATTTCTTGTTTACAGGGTCCATATATAGATATCTGATAGCAGTAGTACATTGAATAAAATAACAACATAAAAATTTGGTTTTGTATACATAAATATTCATTTCTCAATGACTAAAAGATCCCACATAATTCATTCATATGAAAGTAAATGAAAAAAAGGATAAAAGGATGAATAAAGCTTTCTTACAACTTGCTTAGAGAGATTTTCTTCATTCTACATGAAACATAAAGGAAACCAAAAAAAAAGAAGAGTTTGAAACCCAATTGAAGATCATTCAAATTCCAGAATGAATAATTTATCTTTGAAAATCTCAATGAAATAAGGAATAAGTCTATTTGAATTTATTGGATGAGAATTGAAGAGAAGGAGAATGTGAGAGTAAGTTTTTTTTCTATGATCTATTGATGAACTTTGGGATACTTTATTTTGAGAAGGGAGGAGGAGAAGTTGAGGATTGAGAAGTTGATCGGTTTTTTTAACGACCAGGTTGAGTTTGATCACGTGAACTTTCATCCGCCACATTACACATAGCTCGACTTCGTTCTGGGATTTCCATCTTCTTGATCTCATCAGGTTGTACGACTACTACACCCACAAAACCTAAAATAGAAAAGATGTGAATATCAAAGTGATGAGTATACAAGAAAATAAGTCTAGGTGAAGAATCTAAATTGTCTCTTACCTCCAGATCTATGACATTCGAAGGAAGCATTTGAAATTCAAAATTAGATTCAATTGATTAGTATGATTAGATTTATCTTTTTTGATCAGTAGAGCATGAAAAAATCAAAAAGCAACTCACAAATGCCATCCCATATGACAATGCTAAAGATTTTTTTAAAAAAAAGAAACAAGATATTAGCAAAGGTGTTTCATCAGAGCTCATTCATATTTACACTTCTGCTCAATCACCACTTACCATCATCCAAACTCCAACTAAATCTGCTCTTACTCTAGCTACAACAAATGAACCTCCCTCGATGAGGACAGTATCCCTGAAAGGTTTCCAAGAAAATATTTCATGAGTTTTTTTCTTGGAAACAAACATAAGAGATGTAAAAATACCTTCGAAGTGGATTATCAGTTCGGTATTCCAAGTTTCTTAGAACATCTGCAGTAGGTAATCCTGTACCAAATGCGACAAGGTGCATATCCATACCGTGCTAAAAAGTGAGAAATATGGGTTGATAAAAGAACCATTATTTATGAGTATCTGAAGCTCAGGAGGTATTTTTTCAAGGATTTATATAGGCTTACCAGATGAAACGGATGATTTAAACCTGCATCTGTGTTGACTAGAAGTAAGTCATACCACTCTGCGGTTGGAAACTAAGCGTTTTGAAAGAGACCGAAATGTTTTAGGATATTTTTTTCTTTAGATTTATGAGTCAGATTCAAGCTCAACTCACTGTCACACTTGTTACTCTAGTATTATTGACTTCTCCTACACCACCAGGTGTTAGATCAAAAAGGATAGGTTGATAAGTAAAAGCTAAAAAGAAAAAGTGATGTTCAGATCAGTTTTATTGAAAGTAAAATTTTGAAAAGAAAGAAACAAGTTTGAATGTGAAGAGATTAAAAATCACCTTCCCAAGTCACATTATTAACGAACCACCGAGCCACTCCATCTTTAGGGATAGGAGGAGGACCAGCGTTTTTGGTGATCGGTGCAGGAAGTGGTGCGTTTCCACGAGGAGCATAACCATCTAATGTAGTGATCTGTACTTGTCTTTTCTTCATTCCTGGAATCACTGTACCAGGAGTAGGAGGTGCGGCATCTGGAGCGATTTGAGAACGATTGAAGATCGATTGAAATCCAAATGCGCTTGTGAATTGACCAGTACCAGCTACTTGTTTTGGTGGTGAGACTGGAATGATAGGTGAAAGATCATTTGGATTCAAATCTACACATGATCCATCTGGTTGATCTTTCCAATCTCTCGAAACTGGACGGGTCTGTGATGATCGAGGATTGATGAAGCCATTTATTTCGCTTACTCTTACTATACCGTATGCAGTCAGTTGAACATCATTGTTCACCCTTTCATAATTAATCAGACCAAAATGAACTCAGTATCATATCATAGTACATAAAATATAGAAGGAAAGAACTTGACAAGTTTGGATAAGGAGCAACTGACCATGACCAACAGTCAGACTCCATAGTTCCTCTTATATAAAAGCTACTTCCTGCCTCTTCTTCTCCGATAGTCACAATGGCAGAGTATCTCTGACCATTGTGAAGTTTGACCCTATGAATCCCAGTGGCTATTGAAATAATCATAAACCCAGATTGAAGTTCAGATTAAGTTGTAATATCTCAAAGAATGATTTAGGATAATACTTACGTCCATATACAGGTGTTGCATCAGCTTCTGTGACATTCAAGAGATGTTGATCTGCAGAAAAGTAAAACATGGCCAAAGATCCACCACCAATGATTCGAAATCGAACTTTACTACCAGCTGCTACAGAAAATTCAGGTGGGGAGGTAGTTTTACATCTTTCTGAGCTAGTCGCAAATCGACAGTTGTATTCTCCTACACCGTTCATCAATGCTGAATTAGGACTAGGAGCTGATGAACTACCCATATAACCCTGGGGTGAACGCATCTGTCTAACGATTTCAGTAGACATCCTAAACAAAACAAAACAAGAAGAATCAGATTTGATCGGGGTGTAAAGATTGATTGTCAAAAAAAAACATACGTGTGATACCAGTCTGTTAACATCAAGACGATTTCTTGGTCAAAGTCAACCCCGCGTTTCAAAGGGTCTTCTGGTGAATGAACAATCAGTGGGCCCATGATTCCATCAGCTTTGAGGTTTTGATGATGAGCACTGAAGATTTGAATGAAAGATGAAAATCTCAGTTTGTGTTAAATCAATCTGGATGTCAAAGATTATAAGCGAAATGGATCACTGACTGGTACCCTTAAGTTCATTGAGACAAACCAATTCGACGAGATAAGTACAAGGCGAGTTTTAGCAATCTTTCAAATTCATGACATATGAGTTGAGAATTATCGGTCTTACAGAATGTCCCATATCTAAAATCCACATTAAACGAGTCAGAAGTTGATCGAAACAAGATATGAGATTATATGTGAAACCACGTACTGTTTCCTTAATTGGAATTTATACGTATATCGACCACCTGAGGCAGGAATTGGACATTGTGTGACAGCTAACACCAAATTAAAAGATTAAGTGATTCGAAGAAGGATTGATGAGGATTTCAAAATATATGAATTTACCTGTGATTCCGTCCTCCCAACTTTCAGATGGAATCATAAATACATCAGTGAGAATTTATGATATAAGAGATTTAAAGTTTTCTTTTGGTTATTTTGGTCTTAAGAAGGATAAGATATACTGACTTGGTTCCATTCTGAATAGGTACATTGTTGTTGGCAAAAGTTTTGAAAAGAACATGTTTCAACATCTCATGCATCTTCATTGACCTCCTTGAAATCTTTGATGACAGAAGTCCAGTAAATCTCACCTGATGAATTCCATGCCAATGGAAACTCAAAGGGCTATCGAGTTGATTGATCACAGTGATTTCGAGATTATCACCATCATTAGCCTAACAATACAAGATTCAAGTTTATATTAGATGTTTGTAAAAAAAGGATAGGAACCAATGTTTTCATACTTCTATCAGTGGACCGGGCAACTGATTATTGATAACTAATACTCGACGCAAATACCCGTCTGGTGAAGCTGTAATGTTGGTGACCTCTAATACAAATTTACGTGTGATACCATCGGAATTGATTTCAAAATTTGGATCAAGTTGGTATTCAGGTGTCCTTTGGCCCAGTAACAATCCTTTATTTTGAATCAATGATAATCCAGGATGTTGGATAGTGAATTGGAATATAAATGAGAATAAAAAGAAAGACACGAGACGGTACATGTTTGTTGATGTTTTCGTTAGGGTTTCCCAAAAAAAAGAGTAATTTAATCCAATGATCTTTTTCTAATGCCCACAAGCCCTTACACTTAGAGATGGTATTTGATGAAGGGTTTGAAGTCGATGTTGTTGAGATTTCCAACTTGTGCTTCTGCAAAGAAGGGAGTGATATAAAGAAGATAACAAGATTACTTGATCCTTTTATATGAATGTCACTGTCCGTGGTGTGGTGAATGATGAAATGAAATAAAATAATACAATGAGGTGGTCAAGCGAATGAGATAATTTTGCCATAACCCCGGCCAAGGTATTTATCGACCTCAAAGCTTGCGTTCCCCACCATGCCACAGCGGAGAAGCGGGAAGGCATTCAGATTGAGGGATGGAAGGCGAGCGAAACAGACTATGTGAGGGTATCTACGATGTCGTTCACGCTGGTTGATGCGACGAGTTCGACCGCGAGGAATTAATTGAAATTCAATTTAACCCTCTCCTTGGGAAAGAGCACTTTTTGCCTAACAAATTGTAAGACCCAGCATAAACACCGGATCAGACATATGCATAGCATCCCCACTCCACAGCAGTCCCGTGTTAGAAAATCCTTGCTCGGGGTTTGTAGACTGGATTGCGACCCCGATTCCACAAAGAAAGACTGATAATTAAAAATGGCTAGGCTTGAAAATCTTTCGACCTTGTCGAACTTACGACATGACCGAAACACCTTTCATGAACCTTAACGACATTGAATTTCCCCAGTCACAAACCAGTTTCGTACATGACTGCGTAGCATGAAAATGCTCGGTAGCGAAGGCCTTACTCACAGATCCCCTCTGCTTGAGATCAACCTCAGTTCCGCCAGCCAAACTTTGAAAAGCTATCGGTCGAGAATAAAATTGCTTCGGCAAAAAAATTCATCAAAGGTAACGAGATGGGGAAGAGAACATGCTTGTTATGCTAAGGAGAAACAGTCAGAGAAGTAGAAGGGGGCAAGACTTCGTCAGGATCCCAGGCAGCGCTGTCGATGGATAGCATACCCAAAGTTTGTATAAGAACCCGATCAGATTTGGTGTATATCTCTAATTTGTTCTTAAAACTCGGAATTTCATTCTTTGAAAGTTTCATGGAGATGAGTCTCGTAAAGCCTTGAAATTGCTCTCAAGCTCTTCAATGCTTTCGAATCGGAATCTGTTGGTTTAAAAGATCTTGATGCTTGTATAAGAAAAAACAAGGCGACTGATAAACAACGCCGACTTCAAAACGATTTTGAAGCCGGGTTTTTTAGACTGGATTTCGTTCGAAGAAATACAGGGCCGTACAACTCCTAATTTGATGTATAGCCTTATATTTCTTCGAAAGCCTTCAGACTCGTTCTGAAGCCGGAGTGGTTGTTTTCTGAAGCCGGTTTTTGATTTTGTTCGAAGCCGGTGTTTGGTCTTTGTTTTGTTTACGCCGACTTTTGTTGCCCTTCCCAAGATGTCTTCATCCTGAGCTTCGACATGTAATGGTTGTCGGTGTACTCATGAAAATACACTTATCGGACGTTCTCGACTAAGACTAAGGTGCTCCAAAAATCAATTTTTTTCTTGCTTTTTCATTCTGTGGTCTATAAAAGACACTGTGTATGTACATCTTATTGGCTTCAGACTGCGAGTGAAAGTTTTGAATACAAGACAAAAAGCAGCTCAAACGTATTTTTTCATGTCCCTGATTCTTGTATTTCCACGCTTGAGCAGAAGCCAGGGATACAAGACTTTCAAAAATGGGCTTCAGACAATTTTTCAAACCAACCGCAAGAAAAGCTGGCTTCAAAATGAGATGTAAAAACTTGAAAACCCCGGCTTCAGAACAAGTCTGAAGGCTTTCGAAGAAATATAAGGCTATACATCAAATTAGGAGTTGTACGGCCCTGTATTTCTTCGAACGAAATCTAGTCTAAAAAACCCGGCTTCAAAATCGTTTTGAAGTCGGCGTCGTTTATCAGTCGCCAAAAACAAAAATCTACGACCACCTTATGTACAGCTGTTTCAACAAAGATTGATTTTTTTGAAAATTCCGTCGCGGTGCAAAACTTGGGTATTGTCTCTCACTCGATTTTGTTTCTCTGCTAATTGGAACAAATACAGAAAAATCAAAACCTGTAAACGAGATTTTGCTCTGGTTTTGCCCGCTGCGGCAACAACTTTTTTCAAAAAGTGGTCAATCTTTCTCGAAACAGCTGTATTTAACAAACTTAGTTTGGCCAACTCAAGTTAAGGGTATGTGTGTCGAAGGAACAAAAATCTGCAGAGACAAAATCAAATGTGTTTCGAATAGTAGAGCAAAATTGAAACTCCACAAGATCAACTTTTCTGCTTGCGTGTTTATTGGCTCATCCAAATTATTGTACGCTATTGGTCGATTCAACGAGAGCCTTTTGAAGATGTGAATATGCTGTTAGGCAAAATAAAGGCCATAAGATGATACAGTGGGAGGAGAATTCTGTCACTGCCAGAGTGTACATACACCGAGTCACTCAGAGTCATTGAGTGCATATGCGGCCGCGTGTGCACTCTGTGAATCTGGAGTCTGAGTAATACATGCCGCACTCCGGCTCGAGTGACAGAAATCTCCTCCCAATGATACAAAAGATAGTGTAAATATTAAGGATAGTTTACAGCTGTTTCAAGAAAGATTGACCACTTTTTTTGAAAAAAGTTGTCACTGCAGCGGGCAAAACCAGAGCAAAATCTCGTTTACAGGTTTTGATTTTTCTGTATTTGTTCCAATTAGCAGAGAAACAAAATTGAGTGAGAGACAATACCCAAGTTTTGCACCGCGACGGAATTTTCAAAAAAATCCGTTTTTGTTGAAGCGGCTGTAAATACACCCATACAATTCTAGTGAAGATAGGTTTATATTTAGGGTACACAAATATAGTTCTGGAATTTTCCAGAAGGTTTTTTCCAGAACCCCAGACCCCTTCTGGCATTCTGGAAAAATCAAAAATTTATGCAATTGATTTCCAAAGTTCACGGCCTTAAACCTTCTGCAGCTGCCCATATCATACCCCACATACTATTCCAAGAAACATACATGGCTGATCAAGTGATCAATGACAATACCCCCACCTCAAGCCAACCAAGCAGCCCTCCTCAAGATAATCAAGTCCTCACGCCGTTGACCTTTCAAATTCACCCATCTGCCCTCCAGGCCTACCCGTCAAATTTCAATTTGAACTCCGGATCACCTAACTTCTATACACAACCAATTGCCGCCACTGTAATTTCAGCCTTGCCCTTTGGATTGTCCTTCAATTTGATGGCTTCTCTCTCCCAAACACAAGCAATCAAACAATCAGACTCCCCAATCAAAAAAAACTTACAACAAACTACCAAGGCCCAAAAGGGTAAGGCCCAGTCCTCGTCAACTCACAAAGCCGCCACAAGCAAGATCCCAAAGTCAGATTCAACAAACAAATCAAAGGGCAAAAAAACAAAGAACAGCAATAATGGTGGTTCCACTCAAAAGGCACCTGTGTATTGGGAAGACAAGAAAAATGAAAAGGGGGAAAGTGCAATCAGTGTGCTTTTGAAGTGGATTACTACTTACGGTAATTGGACTTGTTATAAGGACAAGAATCTTGTCAAAAGTTGTACTGTTGAGGAGATAATTGATTACTTAGCTAAGCATGGTTTTTATGGTTGAGATGTCAAAAACGTTGAAGGAAAGGTGAAGCTGAAGACAACTGGTAAAGTTATTGATCCTCAACTGACACTGATGTTTTACCTTGCAGATTTTGGACCTTGAAAGCAAGTTCAATAGGGCTGTTGAGTGGCTGAATGGCACTGGTCAGGGGGTGAAGGATGGAATTGAGGCGGAGAAAGAGAAGAATGATTAGGCTGATGACAATCCGGAGTATTTGAACCGTAAAAAGTCTTTAATTGAGGGTGAGTGATTCAATCTTTGAGTATCTCTCTGCATTTCATCTTTGGCTGATTGTTGAATCAAGAAGATTACATGATTAATCACAAATGTAAATACTACTATGTGATCGAGCAAATACTGGGTAGTCAAGACAAGGGCACTTGAATTGATAGCGCAAGCAGTGCAATATCAAAATTGGCTGACTCTTATTTGGATTGTTTGGGATTATCATCAAAGGACCCAAACACCCAATGTGACAATGAACAATCCCAACATTTGAATGAAGAGGACAATCATCAACGGACCAAGGAAAAGGACTTGGTAGATGAGTCCAACAGCAATATTCAGGGTGATCTGAATGACAATTTGGGGTACAAAGGTAAATATAAAATTCTTTAGTTTTATTCGTAAATATTTGTATTAACTTTTTGCCTCTGTCCTGAATTTGTAGAAAATCAGAGTCAACTCGGTCAGACTCAAAAATCCTACCAAAGTACGCTGGTTTGACCACCTCAATCACGCTCAACTCCAAAACCCGGCGCTGAATCCCAAGTTAGTCAATTAATGAGTCAGCCAGATACCAACAGCCAATCTTCAATGACACAACTAGAAGATGTCATCATTAAAAGCAAGCTCGAAAGCACTACAATGAAGGACATAATGAAGGAAATAGCCAGTGCCTTGAACCCAAACAAGGTCCCAAATACGTTATTAACCAAACACAAGCAGGTGGCACAAGCACAGGCTGATGCACAACTGAAGATTTGTCAGCTCAAGGCGGCCCAATTAGATGTTCAAAAGACTAAGCGGGCTATGGAGTTGGAATTGGCCATTGTCAAAGGCCAATTCATCAACCAGTTTATGAAGGACAACAAAGTTCCTTATGAACAAGCAAAACTCATCGCGGATGACTTATACAAAGGTGTTGAGACTCCACTTTGAAAAAAATTTAACCGGTTTGAAAAAAAATATGAAGGTAACACTTTTTATTATTATTATTACTTTTTTCAAACCAGGCCATATGAAGGTAACACTTTTTATTAGGCCCCTGCTATTTGCCGCCCACCCCGGGCCCATATGGGCGCCATCACTTAGCGCCCATATAGCATCTACCCATACGGGCGCTGAATTGCGGCGCCTACCTGCACATGGGCGCTAAATTACGGCGCCTATGTGCAAATATGGGCGCTATAATTTAGCGCCTATATGGGGAAATGTATATATGGGCGCTATAATTCAGCGCCTACAAAAAGTATGTGCTGTGTAGGCGCTTTTCCAAGGCACCTACAATATGGGCGCTAAAAAGTAGCGCCCATATGATTCAACTGATATGGGCGCCATTTTTACGTGCTCATTTCCTGGACAGCTCAACTGTTCCAGACTTTATGGACCAAGTGCGCGCTAAATTTCACAAGGCAAAGGGATCCAATCCAAAAAAACTTATAAAATTGAACCAAGTGAAAATCAAATCCAACACTTTGCAAAGATAAAGAAAATACAAAATCAATTCAAATCAATACAAACAGACATTCTTTTTTTTGAACTCCTGGTAGTAACTCTTTCCGTAACTTCTTTCTTATCCTTGCGTGCTTCCCATTCCACTATCTTTTCATCCCAAAGATCAAAGCAACTGTTCATAAAATCATCCTTTTTCTAACTAGCAGCATTTTCCAGCGCCCATTTCAAGATAGGCGCTGGATTCTAGCGCCTAGAGATATGGGCGCCAGAATATAGCGCCCATATGCTCCAAAAGGGATGTAGGCGCCAAAATATAGTGCCTATATTCAAGTGGGTGCTATATTCTAGCGCCTACAGCCCTTTTGGAGCATATGGGCGCTATTGCAAGATTTATAGGGCCCATATTGCCATATGGGCGCTAGATACAGCACCCATATTGGAATATGGGTGCTAGATGACGGCGCCCATATGGGCCCCAGGTGTTTGGCAAATAGCAGGGGCCTTTTATTATTATTATTACTTTTTTCAAACTGGGCCTAAGTCTTGTAGTAAGCTTTGTCATGAGATCACCATTTGTTACTCTACTTTCCACTCTTATCAAATGTATGCAATCACTAGTCAAATTTCCAATAACTCATTGCTGGCCAAGGATTTGTCTTAGCCTGATGGAATAAGATGATCAATCCAAAGACAAAGAGTCTCAAGATGATGCTGAGACTCCCAAAAGAACCGCTACAGTACCTCCCACTGCTGAGGAACTCGCTGGAATTCCAAAGGGGATTCCAAAAGTCTGGATGACGGCTTTGAGTAAACATCTTGGTATCTCTGATTTGATCACCGAGCATGATCAAAGATATCCGGGTCACCTATCTTGATGGAAAACCTGGTTGTAAACTCACCTTTTCATTTGGTCCAGGGCACGGTGTGGAACTTATAGCACCACAAGGGCTATACAGTGCTTGAAGGGGTATAATCTGTAAATATTTAGGGCTCGTTTGGTACGAGTTATGAAAGTTTGTACCTTTTGAAAGGTACGAACTTTCCGAGCTTGGAAATTCAAATTTTGGTTTAAGTCGACTTTTAATGAAAAGTTGACTTAAAAGTACCAAAAAGTTGTAATCCGTTTGGAAGGTGAAGGATGATTGGCTTGTTGACCATTCAAAAGTCAACTATTTCTTTTATTCATTCATATTCTCATCATCACTTTCATCAAACCATCATGAGACAACGCGTCCTTTTTCTAAATCTCCGAAAGAGATTGTCTATGCTTTGGGATAGCTCCGTTTTGAGCCGTACATCCCCAGTCCTTACATATATCAGACTAATAATGAAGGAAAGTGAATGTGATCAGTTTGATCAAAGGAAGTGATTGTGATTGAGAATGAAGAGTCTGTGGTATGTATGTATCCTTGAGACTACGATGAGAGAAATTGAATGATTGAGATGGTAGGATATTGTATATGTGTAGTTAGACAGGGGGGTATGGAAGATGGGACTTGTATGTTTTTTGAAAAAAAATGAAATAAGTTGCAAAAAGCTACTTATTGGGAAAATAATTGACTACTTGGTCAATTATTATAATAGACAAAAAAAGCTATTATGGTACCCATAATAGCTTATGAAAGGACCTCAAAATCCGCTGCCAAACAGCCTTTTTGAAATTTGGCTTTTCAAAGTCAAATTTCGAAATAATAGCTTAAAAAAAGCTATACCAAATGAGCCCTTAATCTACAGAAGATGCCTGAGACTGCCCCTTCTGAGAATCTTCAACAACCTGTAATTTATTGTTAAAGTCTCCTGATAACAGAGAAAAATATCCAAAGCAACAATTACGCAACACTGCTATAGTGTTATTCCAGAATTTAAGCAACACTGTTATAGTGTTATTCCAATATAAAGCAACACTGCTATAGTGTTATTCCAGGAAGCTTGTAGCTTATAAGTCCTAAAATAAATTCTCTTATTAATTAAAATAAGGGCAGTTTAAGTGAACTAAGACTGTATAGTAGATTTATAATGATAAAAATGACTACACTATATCATAGCTGAGAGAAAAGAAATAAAAATGTGGGACAAAGTGAAGGCCTTTATATGCATGTTTTAAAATTAAGTCAGAAACCTTTTTAACAACTCTTCTTTTCACACTTATTACTCATCTCAACCCTTCCAACTCCCAACAAATCCCACCTGATTGGCTTATTTAATGTTGATCATCTTTATTACACATATACAACCTTAATTACTAGTGTATCTCAACTTGTAATGATCTTCATGCTGTGTTGTTGCTGTGTACTTGTGATTTAATTATATGTAATGATGATTACTGCTATGTACTTCTGTGTGTAATGATGTTCATTCATCTTCTTCTTCCCTTTCACATTCTCTTCTTGTTTCATTTGCTGTGTGAATCAGTTATACATAGCTCAAATCATTGTAAATCATTGCTTTTTGCTGTGTTTTATCTAATTCCAACCTGCAAATCCCATTTGTTGACTATGTAATGTATGATTTATTATGTAAGATGATGTGTAATGATAGTTTTATGTGTAAGTGTCTATGTATTATGCTTATATTATGTTATAACCCATAATTCCTAGCTGTTTACCACTCTTAATGTAATAGTTCTAGCTGTTGACCACTTTCAATGTCATAATCATAGCTGTTTACCACTTTTAATGTAATAGTTCTAGCTGTTGACCACTTTTAATGTCATAATCATAGCTGTTTACCACTTTTCACCCTTTCTGGTTTTTTGATTTAGCCTTTAACAACTCAACAACCTTTTCTTTTTATCTTATCTTCATCATTCTCTCTTTCTTCTTTTCTTCAATCCTTTCCATCCTCTTTCTCATCCTTTCTTTCATCTCATCTAATCCTTCATCATTCAATCCTTCATCATGAATCCTAATTTTCAAATTCATCTAAAAAGTTTTAATTTTTTAATTTTTGTTATACTAAATTCTTCATATGTATTTATTAATTTTTTTTTCTTCTTCATTTTGAATTTAATTCTTCTCTTAATTAAAATGATTGTTGTTTTGAAGTTTTACTTAAATTTGAAATAATAATTTGAATTTTTTTTTCTTGATACCTTGAATCTTGAAATAGATGCTAATAATAAATAAGTTCTAATATTAAATAAGTTATTCTTAAAATGATTTATAATAATAAATGAGTCTTATAAGAGTACTCATTTTTAAATGAGTTTTGAGAATTTGACTCGAGTCAATTTTGAGAGTGATAATTTTTTTAAAAAAAATAATGATAATAAATTTAATTTTTTTTGATTGATTCCCATAAATAGCTCACCACAACGGGCACTTTTTTATTATGCGATTCATTATGAAACACCTTACTAGACTGAATTAACCTGACTAAAGTCCAAAATTGTTCTTTGCTCATCCAAGCCTACAAGTGAAAGTGCAACATCACACATTAGCAGACCCCAAGAAAAAGTCGGACATCATCAGACTTACTATAGCAATAAAAGTATTGCCCCCTTCCCAAAATCGGTGTGGAAAGGCTGTGTTTCTTAAAACCTTTTGGTCACGTGGTGTCTGATCCTGGACATACCGGTTTGAATTCAAAATTTTGAGTGCCTCTTCAAGCCGATCAAGTCTGTTTTGTTTCATTTGTTGTAGACAAAGTCCGAGAAGCACAAGCTTGACCAACTGTGCACTGGCCAGGTGGTATTCCAGCGCTGCAAGTAACAGAAGGTACAATGGCTTCCTAGCCTTAAAACCATCCTTAATATCCTTTTCATTGTCCAATACGGCCTCTGATTGTAAGTTTTGATGCATGAAGATTGCTTGAAGACACCAAAGGATGAAGAGGCCTTCTGAATTTCTCTTTTTCAGGAAAGCTGACATTAGAAAGTGGTTTTGAGAGACCTGATTCTTCTTGTGAATTGCCAAGTGGATCGACCGTTTCAGAAGTTGGCGTTGGGTTTTTTGAGCCTTTTGGGAGAGAATAGTCAATTTGAGAGGTGAGAAGTGATGAAACAAGAAAAGAGGGAATTGATATGGTGGAGAATGGGAGTGGGGATGAGGGCAGTGCTAGTATGTGGTTTCGTTGATCACTCGGGGCACTTCTGGCATTCTGGAGTGTGGGGCATACAAAGTTGCAGAACGCCAGAACGCCAGAAGACAGCCAAAAAAAAACTTCTGGGGTTCTGGAAAATTCCAGAACTATATTTGTGTACCCTAATTGTAGGAACGAGGAAATATGTAGCAATCCTTTTTGCATTATCAAGTTTACTGTTTGACCCACAATCAAAAGAACAATTATAGATACATTCAGATAGGAAACTGATGACTACATTTATCTCTTCAATCATTATCCTAATGCAACATAAATCTATATCACATCTTCATATCTTTACTTTGATCTAATGATCATACTTATCTTCAATTAACTCAACTTACAATTATTCAAAAAAACAAACAAATCACATTAAAGATCTCTACTAACAATAAAAAAAATGGTAGATACAAAATCAAAGAATCCAAATGTAAAAAATGCTAATCAATCAAAGAATTCAATCATAAATTGATGTTCAAGAAAAAAAGAAACATGAAATTTTAAGAATGAAAAGACTGCTTATAAATTATAAATTGTTAAAGACGTTTACCAGGTTCATATTGATTTAAAGGACCTTTGTGATTCTTACATAATGATTTATTTTGATTTGGAATTTGAAATTGTTTGATTTTGTTAGGTTGTACGATTATTACACCTGCAAATCCTATATTTTTTAAAAAAGAGAAAGAAAGAATCAAAAACAAATCATAAGAAATTAAGAGAATCACTAGATTGAAGGATTCGATTAAAACTTTATACTTCACTTACCTCCAGCTCTTTCAAATGATTCATCAGAATGAAAAAAGAATAAATTAATTTGAAATTTGAGATCTGAAAATTAAAAGGATTTCCTTGAAAAACTTTTTTATAAATCACATCAAAACACTTACAAATGCCACCCTATATGACAATGCTATCAAGAAAAAAGGATAAACAGATGATCAAGTTAAGAAAGAGAATCAAATCAAATCAAATCAATTCTCATACGTACCATGATCCAAACTCCAGGTATATCAGCCATCACTCTCACAACAGCGTATGAAGCTGCTTCAATAACTATAGTATCCCTATTTCAAAACAAATACGTAGTCAATGTCAACTTTCTTTGTAGATGGAAACCTAGATCTTGTTTACCTCCTAAGTGGGTTTTTAGTACGATATTTTAACTTGCTCAAGTTCTCAGGTGTTGGCATTCCTTTTCCAAAAGCCACTAAATGCATATCCATAGCGTGCTACAAACCACAAAAGATCACATACCTCGTCAAGATGACTGTTTCAGAAGGATAAAGAAAGTCTGACTTACTAAATGATAGGGATGACTTATAGCTGGATCCATGTTGACGAGGTAAAGATCATACCATTCAGCGGTTGGGTACTGAATATTTTAGAAAGAAAGTAGAACAAGAGAATTAGAAATCACAAGAATCAAATGATCAGATTTAGGAGTTTTGATCAAGGTCAGAAATGAACATGAAGAAGTATGGAAACTTAACTACCACATTTGCTATTTCTGAATTATCTAAGGAACCTCCTCCACCTGGTGATAGATCATGAAGAACAGGTTGGTATGGATATGCTTTTATTTGTACAAAACAAAACAAAAAGCATTTGGTTTCAAATTTGTCCATTCTTGTTTATCTTATCAAACGATCGAGATTTCCAAAAGGGACTTTGAAACGATAAAACGAAACTACTCACTCTTCCAACTAACATCATTGACGAAAAATACTCCTCGTGCGCCTGTGGGAGTAGGTGGAGGTCCCTCTTGATCGATTTTCACTGGTGGTGAAGTGGCAGTTCCTAGTGGTAGAGCGCTCCTTGTACTATCAAGTTTCATTTGTCTTCGCTTGATACGTGAGATTTGAGAAGTAGATGAGGAATATGCAGAGATTGATCTAGGTCTTGAAGATAATTTCGAGGCTTGATCACGAGGAATAGAAGCTCCAGTAGCGATGACTTGAAAGCCGAAGGCGTTTGTCAAAGTTCCAGATCCTGCTACTGTTTCAGGTACATCGATTGGAAGGATTGGATACAATGATTCTGGATCAAGATCTACACAAGATCCATCTGTTTTATCAGACCAGTCTTTTGTATTGGGTATCGTGATCTCTTTTGACGATTTGATATCTTCACCAGCTTTTACGACGCGAACAATTCCCAAACCTGTCTTCTGTAGATCACCCGCCACCCTGTTATGTTTTATAGCTCGATTGAGCATTCTTCCAACTTGACTTTGAAAAAAAGAAGGATGGGATGAAGTTAAGGATTGTTTAACTGACCAAGCAAAGCAATCGGTATCTATTGTTCCTCGTATATAAAAGCTACTTCCTACTTCTTTTTCTTGAGTATCAATAATCACAGAGTAGCGTTGCCCATTATGAAGCTTGATTCTATGTACACTAGAAGCTAAAGGCATCACTTGATCAATTTTATAATAAACTTTTCAATATTCAAAGAGATTTGTCGTAACCAAACAAAACTTACGTCCATAAACAGGGGTTGAGTCCGCTTCTGTAACATTAAGTGAATGTTCATCACCCGAAAAATAAATCATAGCATGAGAACCTGAATTAATAATCCGAAATCGAATCTTTTTTCCTCCAATCACATTAAAAATTGGTAAAGAATTGATCTTTTCACATCTTTGATGGATCGTTGCAAATCGATCACAATCCCAATTTCCAATTCCGTTCATTATTACAGAATTCGGACTTGGAGCAGCTGGTGTACCGAAATAACCTGGTTCAGATAACATATTCTTAAGGATTTCTGAGGAAGTACTATTTCAAGATGAATGATTTCAGTGAGAGTCTCGTCAAGTCATGGTAGTTTTTATCTACTTACTTGTGATACCAATCTGCTATCATCAGGACCACATCCTCGTCAAAGTCAATTCCTCGTTTTATCGGATCTCGTGGTGAATGAATGATGAGAGGACCATAGAGTCCATCTGCCAAAAGATTTTGATGGTGTGCGCTATCAGAAAGAGGATTAAAAGAGGAAATATGATATTAGGACCTCAACTTGCAGAAATCTTTTGACAAGAGACTCAAAACCTTACTGGTACCCTAGGTAGATGACAAAATCGATTTTCAAACAAACGAAGACCATTTTTAATTTCGATTGACGAGTTTAGTCAGTTTTTTCGTATGACAAGCATCTGGTGCTAAACTGCTTACAAAATGTACCGAACCTAGAAGATTTGTAGAGTGAGCTTATTAAATTTGAGAGGGTCTATAAAGCTACTTGCTTACTGGCCAGTCAATTGAAATTTGTACGTATACCTTCCGCCTGATGGGGGAATGGGACATTGAGTGACTCCTTGATAGAAACAAATGTCATCATCCTTCAGATCCTCTGTCTGTATATATAATCGACCAAGAAAGACGTTTCTGACCTGTTACTCCATCTTCTGAACTGAGAGATGAAATATTTCAAGGTTTAATTTGATACACAGACTCAGTAAGTTTACATGAAAGCTTCTAAATCTCGAAATCGCACTATGTTATGAATAAGATCAACTCACTTTGTACCGTTCTAGTGTTGTTCAGAATGATGAAAAGGCGTCATTAGGGGTGAGGAAGCATCAGATTTGGTTAAGATCTCTTTTGAGCTCTTTTGGTATCGATGGAGATATGAAAAATTAATCACTTGATAGAGTCCATGCCAATGAATAGTCAAAGCGCTATCTAAATTATTGATCACGGTGATTTCAAGATGGTCACCTTCATTCGCCTAGAATTCAAAACATGAAATTAAGATTTAATATCACAAAAATGATTTAAAGAAAAGGATGAAAATCAAAAATCACCTCTATCAACGGTCCTGGGATTTGATCATTGATCGCTAAAACACTACGTAAAAATCCATCTGGTGAAGCAACTTTCTTGGTACACACAAATTCAAATTTCCTTGTGATGGCATTAGAATTAATATCAAACTCGCCTAAGATGTACTCATCACTAGGTTGAGCCGATTTCTTTTGAGGAAGGCATGTTCCAATATAGACAAAACCAATGAAGAAAACCAAAACATTCTGGAAGAGCATGATAGTTTGATACTCGGGCCTCTCAATTAATTCTTACTTATTCACTTCTCGTATGTCGAAGAGCTTGATCCTTTAAAGAGAAATGACCACCGGATGAATTTAAAATTAATCTTCTCTGATCAGAATCTCTAAATATGAAGCTACTGAGTGTATACTATCAGCAGGTTAAGAAGAGAATTGGCGAAATTCCAGAGTGAAAGGAAGTCAGAAGTGCTCGAAAACTGAAGAATGATGATCACAACTGTTGTAGGATCAGAATTATATATCTGAACGATGTAGGTAGTTAATTTTGATGAAATCGAGTTTCACTTAGGTATGAGCGCGGCGTGATGATAGAGGCTCGGTGGACATGGATAAAAGTCATTTTGAGGAAGCAAAAAAAAGGATTTTACCATTCTCATTTCATAAGCTAGAGAAAAAAGTACAGGAACAGCATCGAGTTGAAAAAAAGACAAGTGATGATTGAAGAAAACACAAACAGCGAGGGCTGACTGATGTCACGATGATTGTGGAGGAAAAGTGAATAGATTTTTTTGCATCCAGAAGATCGCGATTATCCTTTGAGCTGTGCTATAGAACTCTTAGTAGGTCTTACGATGTTGAACTGATGATGACTGATGAAGATGATGTAACGGGATAACCGGATTAAATCCACTTCAACAACATCGATGAAGGCTTTAGTTCTTCAGATGCCAAGGAAATCAGGGGAGATACGATGAAGTGTATTAGTCAAGTTAAAGAAGTCAAATAACGATCGATAACAAGATTTCCATAGAATCTAATAATATTAATCCGATTCTAGTCATCAGCCGAGAGAATGCGATGAAGGATAACAGTTTGGATCAAACCGATTGTCAATTCTTGAACACCCTTTGTTGATCAAGCAAGAGTGTGATTGAGAATCAGATCAGACTGTTTGATATCAACATTCATCTTTAAGTCAATAAAGGTAAGTAAGTGGTCATCAAACCAATCAAGAACAGAGTCGATCGAACAAAAAGCTTTTTACTTAAATATCACCACCACCGCCATCGGTCTTCTTCTAGGGCCCCGTACTACCCCATCCGTCACTGAGCAAATCAGAACGGTCCATTCTTCCCCAATGTTTCAATTGCTCATCCAGACACTCGGACTCGCTGTGCATCCTTCACGTACCGCCACCACTGCTTCTTGAAATTGATTTTGGCATCAATGGTCATACTCGATTGGACATACCTGATTGATAGTGAAGTGCATGCTTTGTTTACCTGTCTCTTTGAACGTGTACCCAAGAATCATGATTCCCCCAAATGCAGATCAAAACCTTTTTGATGATACAAACAACTCAATCAAAACATCAAAGGTTCTCGATATATGCCATACCATTCGCTTACTGCTTACCACCACCTTATAATTCAAGCCAAAGGTCTCAATAAATGACCTTAGATTAAATAAGAATTGGCAAATAGAAATTCTCCAAGATTGGAAAAAGTTCGTTTTGTTCAAAAAAATTGTGTTAATTTGTTTTTAGCAAAGTGATTTGAAAGATGGATGTGTGGTAATTTTTGAGACCAAAGTAAAATGATGGAAGTGCTTTGGCTTTATCTATTATATTTACAAGTTTTGTTTGTGTGTTTTACAACTTTTAAAAGAGAGAAAAAGAGAAATTTGACTTGAATCTGTCGATGTGTAAGGTACTATATTTACAAATTGAGATGTCTAAGAATAAGGAATCAAAGAACAAACTGTTTGAACTGAGGAGGATGGAATATCCTACCTTTCACTAAGAAAAGGAATTCATGACTAGAGATCTTATGAGAGTTTGGTAATGATTGATCTCCTACTCCTACGACGTCCAGGTTCACGTTGATTTCTTTGACCATGAGAACAAAGCTCTAGATTCTCATCAGGTATTTCGAATTTTGCAATTTTATCAGGTTGAACAACTACAACTCCAGCAAATCCTATTTTAGAAAAAAAATCACAATTAATGACAATACCAAAGAAAAAAACATGATCAAAATGATGACTTACCAATTGCTCTTCAGATTCAAATTCAACAATCATAAATTTCAAAATATTAAATAAAATCATCTTGTTAGATCTCCAACTTGTTTGACTAACAATTGAATTAGAACTTACAAATGCCATCCAAAATGACAATGCTAAATCAAAACATAAAGAAAAATTCAATTGAGATGATCTTAAGCCAAAGACAAAAATTATAAAGTAAACTTACCATAGCCCAAACTCCAGGAAGATCAGCTAATAATCTGGCTACTACATATGTACCAGGTGCGATTGCAATAGTGTCCCTGAAAGATTCATAGAGACAGTTCAATCTTGATTCAATTTTGAAATTAAGTTTGAGTGATGAAATTTACCTTCTTAAAGGATTCTTAGTATTATAAACTAAATTAGTCAAGTTTTGAGGTGTAGGTTGACCTTGTCCAATCGCAACTATATGCATATCCATTCCATGCTGGAAAAGAAAAAGAAAAAAATCGGATTTTTTTTCCCCATCAGACTCAATTCTTTTTTTACCTTTTTAAAGATGAAAATTCTTCTCATGAATTGATTAGGCCCCTCACCAAGTGATAAGTATGGGCAACAGCTGCATCCATATTCACAAGATATAAGTCATACCAATCTGCTGTGGGATACTGTAGATCCAAAGAGGGAGAACTTGTGAATAAAACATTCAGAAAGGTAAACTCAAATACTCATCACTCACTACCACATTTGCTACTCTTTCACTGTTCACCTTTCCTACACCTCCTGGTGCAAGATCATGCAAGATAGGCTGATAAGGATATGCTAAAGGATTGTTTATTTGAGATTCATCAGGTTAGATCATCATCAATGAGTTAACTTTCATGAGATATGAGGTGACTTACTTGCCCAAGTGACATTGTTCACAAAGAAAGCTCCTCTTGCTTTACGTGGAATAGAAGGTAGACCAGGAACAATGGTATAGTTGGGTGGCAAAGCAGCAGGACCAGTTGACATAGTGGAAATGTCTACACCGGTTGAAATTTGTCGCTTAAGAATGATAGGTATATCATCATTCTGTCCAGATCCCTTGACAGAACCAAGTGCTTTGGATGATCCTGTGATGTTTCCTGTACTTCCATTATTGTTAGGTTGTGATGGTGGATTAGGAACTTTATCTCCAGTGAGGATTGAAACAAAACCAAAGGCATTTGCAAATTGACCAGCTCCAGCAACAGTGCTTGGTACACTTTTAGGTATGATTGGAGTCAGAGAGTCTGGTTCAAGGTCAATACAAGGTCCGTTGGCAGGATCCGACCAATCATTTGAATTTGGTCTGACTTGTTTCTCTGTTGATGAGACAGTTTTACCAGGTTGAAGAACTTTGACAATACCCCTAGCTGTCTTTTGTAAATCTGCTGATACCCTATTGATTCACAAACAGGAGTCATTTTTGATTGTGATTTCCCTGCCTCTTTCAAATCAAAAGTGAATGAATGAATTGATGATAGAAGTGACATACCATGCCCAACAATCTGTATCAACTGAAGCACGTATATAAAAGCTGCTACCTGCTTCTTTTTGATCAATGGTGACAATTACAGAATATCTTTGACCGTTATGAAACTTGAGACGATGAACATTTGAAGCTATAGCAATCAAACAAACATCAGATCACCACTTTCTGACCATTTAAACAACCACTATCAAATCCATCACTTACGACCATATACAGGAGTTGCATCCGCTTCAGTCACATTCATTTCATGCCCATCAGCTGAAAAGAAGATCATAGAGTGAGATCCAGAATTGATAAGTCTAAATCTAATCTTGTTTCCAGCTACGACTGGGAACTCTGGTAAGAGTGTTGTTGGTGTGCAAAACTGTTCTGTGGTGGCATATTTACAATCCCATTCACCTACCCCATTCATAACAACTGAATTGGGACTAGGTGTACCTGGTGTACCAAAGTAACCTTGATCGGTATAAAACAAATCATGAACAATTTGAGCTGAAGTACTATAAACACCCAACCGAATCATTCATCAATTTTTCCTCTTATTTCAAAGTCAAATGAAACTGTTGTGTTACTTGTGGTACCAATCTGCCAAGACTAGAACGACCTCTTCATCAAAATCAATCCCTCGCACTAATGGATCTCTTGGGGAATGAACAATGAATGGCCCATGAATTCCATCTGCCATTGTGTTTAGAGAGTGTGCACTAAAAAGGGGAAAAGGTTTAATTAGTTTTGACCAGTAGAGTGATCATTAAAAAACATTTGCTCACTGATACCCTATATAAGTTTTTTTTGAGGTTTTAATTTTTCAAACATTAGTCAAAGTTTTTCATCAAACATATCAACTTCATTTATTTGAGATCTTACAAAATGTTCCAAATCTGTTATGAATCACCAAAGTGAGATTTGATTATTTCAAAGCTCACTGAAAACATATGGAAATGAATGCACTCACTGATTATCAACATTAAATTTATAGGTATATGATACACCAACTGGAATTGGACATTGAGTGATGCCTTGGATGTAGAAATCATAAGATTAGTCTAAGTAAGTGATTTTATAATTTATATTTAGACATGAAGAAAATGTTCACCTGTAGGTCCATCTTCCCAACTATAAGATAGAATTTATGAGGTGAGTCATCACAATTTCTGAAATATGTATATATACGACGGAGAAAAGAGAAGACCGAGATACCCACTTTGTACCGTTCTAGACCAATGATAAAATGTCAAGAAGAATTAAACTCATTTGAATTTGACTAGTTTCAAAAACAAAAATCAAAGATGACCATCAGCGCACCTGATAGAGACCATGCCAATGAATGGTCAATGGTTCTCCAGAGTGATTCACAACGGTGATTTCGAGTGAATCTCCTTCGTTTGCCTATATGATCCAAGAAAAAAGAGCTCAAAACTTAATTATTCTATTGATCAAGATTTTAAAAAGAACAAGAGAAGACTGACTTCAATCAATGGTCCCGGAATTTGATTGTTGATAGCCAAAACAGACCTTAAGAACCCATCAGGTGCAGCAGTTGTATTGGTGATCACGAATTCATACTTCCTAGTGAGTTTTTTTGAATAGATGTCAAAATTTGGTCTAAGTTGATATTGACTCATTGGTGCATCAGCTATCCATTTTGTACCACAATGGATGACTTGAAAAAAGAGATGAAAAAATCCTAGAAAGAGTAAGATGGATTTATAAAATCTTCTTCGTAATGGATTTTTATAATTTGAACTCATCTTTTTCGAATGAAATTAAACAGACAGAAAATTTAAAAGTTATTGGATCAATCGATACAAAGAAAGTTTACTTTTTACAAATCTTAAATCAGGAGAAAAACCAAAAGAGATTGAGGTTAAGATGAGAATGAAAAGTGTTTTTTTTTGAATACTTTTCTTTTTCCTTTTGACCTATAAACAGAATCGATGAAACGGTAACCGTGTCAAGAAAATGAAATCATTCGTGCCCAGTTGTTTTTTTTGAGGCAGTTTGGAGATTGATCAACAAGACATTCATATGCTTTCTACATATTGCCTCTCGGAGTGATTCGTGATCGAAGTTAGGTTTGAGTGGTTTGATCGTCAAGACTCTGTCGGACTCGAACTTGAGGGAAGAGACCGAGTCTTGAATTCGATCTTTGAGGGTTTTGAGCTGAGTTTTAACGAGGATTGTGACCGATCTCAACTGGTTTTCATTAAACCAGATTTACTTTATGAATTCCGGTCGTCAATGGCTTCAGGTTTTTGGAATCAAAGAACTTTGAAGATCATTTGTGATGGCTCTTCAAAGCAAATATGACCAATGACCTTGAACACTTGAGAAATCTGAGCGTATTGTCTTGCTCTGATCAGGACTGTTTTGCAACCTCGTCCACGACAATGGATTCCTCGACTCTAAGGCTGTGGATAAAAGTATAAGTTTTAGAAATAGCAAGACTCGTCTGTGTCTGAGCAATACGTGGGTATGTATCTCCAAGCGGTTCACACATTGATATATGTTGAACAAGCGGATTCCACGCTCGCTAAACTATATGAAAGTCGAGATAATCTTTAGAAACCCCAAATCCTGAAAACTTGTTGAGAATGAGCTCAAGTTTATGATGAAGTTATGCTACGGATTCATCTAGAAGATATCCAGTTTTTCTATCGCCAGTCATGTGAACTTGACAGGAAAGAAAGGTCCTCCTGTACCATCATAATGTAAGACGGATAAAGAGGAGAAGGGATTTTTCTCTGAATGCATGTAAGAGGAAGAAACTATAGTTGTAGGTATCAGGTGGTGGGCGCGGCGCATTTGGCGCGTCAAAGGGCGCGCCCGCCCAGGCGCGCCAGGCGCGCCAAATATTTTCAGAAACAGGGGGGTGGCGCGCCCATACGCAAGACTAGGATAATCTGAGGGTTAGAAGGTCTTGTCGGGCCTGATCTTGGGCTAGAAGACACCTATTACATTAGGGCGGTTCAAGAAGGACTTTTACAGCCCATTTTTAACTTTTACAAACTGCTTGCAAAACTTAAATTACAAACTTAAAAATAAGTTTGCAAACCATCTCTAAAGGTGGTTCACCGTTTTGCAATCTCTAAACTTGCTTTATAATTTTTAAAACTATCAAGGCCAAACGGCGTGGGAAATGAGCCGTTGAATCCATGAAACAAAGGAACCATGACGGTTGGGCCTGAAATGGCCAAGACTTAAAACTTATAAATACAAGTTTCGCAACTGTGCAATCTGGCTGTATAAGTTGCGAACCAACTTATAAAGACAGATCGGCACGCTACGCCACAGGTGCTTGCAGTTCTCTTCTTGAACCGCCCTATTGAAATTTTGGGCTGTTTAACTTTTAAGCTAGAGAAAGCCCTATAAATGAGCCCTGCTCCAGATATTTGTGCTATCAGTCGTTCATCTGAGTTGCAGGACCCTTAAAATGGTTCTTGAATGCAGATGCTCTCTCATTCTTATCTCAAAAATGTTGCTTGAAACAGCTTTTCTCGCGTCCCCAGCTGTTTTTGAGCTTCATTTCTGCCTTTTTTGCTGTTTTTAAGAAGAAAAATTTCATTTTTTTGTGTTTTTTGCTCAAAAGGCACGCCCACACGCCCCCTGCTATTTGGGCGCGTCCTAGACAAAGGATTCTGCGCCTGGGTGCACCTCTCACTGGGAAAACTGCGCCCACCACCTGGTGTAGGTAACTGGTTATTTACTGATTGGAATGTCATGAATGTTAGGTGTGTAACAAAAATGATTGTATTGTTGGGTCGAATAGTGTTTTAGTCTTTTTACCTATTTGGTATTTGATGTCACTTGCTTGTTGACCTCTTTACCATTTTTCTTCACTTTCACCTTTTCTATTCATCTCATCTTTTGAATAATCACTTAAAATTTTCTATTCATCATCATCTAAATTAATTATCTTCATTATTTAAAAAGATCACCCTTCCCTCCCGTTTCTTTGGCTATTTATTTTTTGTTGTCGGATTTGTTGGGTCTTGTTTGTGGTTTTTTCTTATTTCCTTTCAAAGAAAGTGTTTTATATATATATAAAAAGATGTGTGTGTCACAGAGTTATTTTTTATATTATTTCATTTCTTACTTTTTAGTTGCTATGTTTTTATCTTTTTTTACTCAGCGGCATTTTTTCTTATGGGTTGTTATTGATATATTTTTCTCTATGTGTGGTACATTTTTAGTCAGTTGTTACATTTTTTATTTTTATTTGTACAGACCGCTAGCCACCCTGTAGGGTGTTGGTTTGTTGGTTTTGATGTATTATTACCCTTTGTGGGAATTTGGCCTAGAACTTCTGAGTTATTCTTTTGTGATTTTTGTAAGTGCCATGGTTGACATTTCAAGATTTTATCCTATATTTATGGTTGCCCTGAGGCAAAATCACCGCCATCTCGTTTTGTAATCTGTGATTTTGTGATTTGTCATTTTCTCAATTGTACAAATGTCTAATCTGTATTGGTCTACCTCCCACATCATTTATGATGATTGATGAATAACACATATTTCATTGGTTCCCCTCATGAGCTCTGACAAACTCCTGGATATTGAGCTTTGCTTTTTAAAAACCTTTACAATCTGTTGGTCTTTGGCAGGGTATGGTCATATGCATGATATACACTTTCTTCTTTGAGGGTGTCAAGTGAGGCTTCAAGTGATGTCTGTCCTTGTAGAAAATCAGCCTGGTCTTGATAATTCAAATTATAAAGGTTGCAAGGTATGCTTAGATTTGTTGGGTGAGATGGCTATAGATTCCTCAAGATGACCTTGGGTGCTGTTCCACATTTGTTCATCTCCTTAGCTTTCTCAATCTGCTGGTCTGTCAGGGCTCGGGCCCTTGGGTATTCTACTAAAGTATCTGAAGGTTCATGGTTCTGTTCATCAATGCTGATTACAACCCTCCATCTATATGTATTGTCAGTGATTAGATGGTGTTTGATTTCAGCTGACCACAGACACTGTAAGAGCCTGCTAGATCTTCTGTGTATGTTATTTTCTTGTGCTGTGTGCTTCCCTCCATGAGCACATTCAAGCCATACTTTTTCTACCACATCCAGTTTTGCTTTTTTTTGAGCGCAGACAATTCAAGAAGTGACCCTGTTGCTTAGCAAAGCTTTGAATAGCATCTTTGGCTTCCTTGCATGCGAAGTACAGTAGCTGATGTGGTTCAAGGTCTAACAATACCGGATCAATTTGAGTGATTTCAGACATTTTCTGTAAAGCTTGAAGATGAAGTGGATGAAGCTTGAATATAGGTTGAATATGATTTGAGAGGTTTATGGCATAGAGAAAAATTTGATCAATCCCACAAATGGTGAAGTTTTATTTTTATTTTTTTTATTCCTGGTCACATACAGCGGGAATACAGCCAGGCAAGTATCCTGCGAGTGAAGGGGGGGTGTCCTCGCAGCGGCATTCTTTTTTTAATTTTGGTCTTACAAATTGAAAGTGATTGGGAAACTTCATCCGGATGATCATCATCATACCGATACATAGTGGTGGTGGTGGCAGTGGTGGTGATTGATGGCAATGAGAATGAAATTATGCTTATAAGAAGTGAGAATAGCCTTTTACTGAGTTTGATTGACTTCACTTTCACTTGAATTCAACTTCCATTCAAATCGATTTCACTCAAAACCCAATCAAACTCTTCAACCTGATCACATAATACATCATCCTTTCTCAACCGATTCATTCATCGATCGATTTATCCAGAAACCTCTTTAGATTCGATCTTCAAACATCATGGATAGTATCCCAGGTCTTGAATTGTTTAATTCATACGAACAAGAGTTTAATGATTTAGTCATCAGTCTTCGAAACTCACTTAATGTGGAAGTTAAGAACCTGGTGGGTGGTGAGCCTTTTTTTTTTGTTTGACTCCTTCTGAAGTTCTCTCTAAATCTATTCAAACGAACGTTCTTTTTTTTCCTGATCAATCTTTCACTTTTGTTTTTTATTCGAATATGATGAATCATTTTTTTGGGGGGATGTAGAACCACGAAAAGCGGTATTGAGACGAGTTGAAAGAGATATAGAAGAAGCAGAAGAGATTGTGAGTGAAGGAATCGGAAGGTGAAAGAAAGAGATGGGTTATGAGCTGATTTGAAAAGGAAATTGTAGGTATCTCAAATGGAAGTAGAAATCCAAACGCTCGACCGAGCCCTCAAACCGAGTCTTCAAGTTAAACTAAAGTCATTTCGAAATGAACTATCAGTTTTCAAATCTCAAACTGTACGTGAGATTTGGATTCATTGATCTCAATTTATCTTTTTCTCAAACAAAGACTGATGATGATCAAAATGAATTTGAAGAAACAAGCCCAAAGGAGTTCCAACTCATCTGGATCCGGTCCTGGTGCATTAACGTTTGATGATGAAGAGGATCATCAAACTAACTTTTCACAATCTCAAGCACAACGTGAAAGGTTATTAAGATCGAATGAACTTTTAGAATCAAGTTCGAATCGATTAGATTCAAGTCATCGGATCGCTTTAGAAACCGAAGATCTTGGAACAGGAATCTTGAGAGATTTAAGAAGTCAACGTGAACAAATCGAAGGCACACGAGATACGGTGAGTCGAATGAGATCCTTTCATCTTGAGAGAGAGAGAGAGAGAGAGGTCAGATTGAGTTTGACGTTCACCTTTTCATCTTTTGATCTTCTTCTTCTAGTTGAGAGAAGCCGATGGTCATATTGATAAAGCTAGTAACACTCTTAATAAGATGATCCGAAGGTCAGTCACTTGTGTTTTTTTATAATCTGCTCTACATCCTTCAAACCGAGTCTCTTAGCGAGCTCGTAGCACTCCTTGCTCATGATCGATGTTGAAATTTTCAGACTGAAATGGTTTGGCTGACCTTCTCATCTCTTATCACAGCATGTATCGACAACGTATCATCACTGGAATCATCATCGCTGTGCTTGTGATGCTCATGTAAGCTTACCTGTCTATCCTGAAGCAAATCAATCAACTCACTCAACTTGATTTGATCGCTTTATCCTTTTTCGATAGTTTATTCATCTTGTACTCTAAATTTCGTTGATCTTATGTGAAGAATTTTCAAGCATGATGTTTGATACCTTTTTCTCTTTTACCTTGTTTGTGAGTTCTTCTGGACGTTTGTTTCCATCTTCACTTGATTCATCTTTTCATCTTTTTTTCCTCCCCAGTTTTTGGTTTTTTTTGTGAGATTTGATCTGGATGGTGTATATAAAGTTGATTGAGATTTCAAGTATGATCAGGTATTGGATTTTTTTTAAAAAATGCAATTCATTATGTAACAAAATCCAATTAAAATCTTTTAATTCCCTCAAAACTCTCAGTTGACTTGATAAGACTTCTGCTTTGAAACTAATTTTTTTTAACATCATCATCTTTCTTCCTTTTTTACAATTTTTCAATACAAACCTTATTATAAGAAAATCATAAATTTTCTAAATAAACTATGTAATTCAAGTCTATTTTTTTTAAGATCAAATTGAAAATAAGTGAAGAAAAAAGAAAAGTATAAATGAATGATGAATGAATATGATTTGAATCAAATCAGATGGATCAATACGAATTGGCTTGATAGGAATTGGTTCAAGAAAAATGATTCATGGTCAACTGGATCAAATTTGATTTCAAAATGTGATCAAAAGTCAATGATGATCTCTACTGAAAACTATTGCTTAATTATTTCATCATCCAACACTGCTTGACCACTTTTTTTTCATGGAAATTTCAATTTCTTTGAATTTTGGTTTTTTTTTGTTTTTTTTTTTTTGAAAAACAAAACACTTTTCTAACATTCAAAAAAGTGTTGTAAAAAAAGATGATTTATGAGAAAGTGAATGAAAGTGAATGAGGAATTGGATTAAAGAAAATTTACAACTTATTCTTAGAGATCTTATGACTAAAAGAAAAAGAATTTAATGAAAAGAGATGAGTGAGAGATGAAGAGTGAAGAATGGATTAAGTGGGTTTTCTTTTGAACTTAGGATGTAGAGATATAATTAATAGGAATGTGAACTGGTTTAATTTCTGAATAAAACTGAGAGACCCCCTTACTACCACCAACACCAACCCCACCAGGATCACCACCAAAGAAAAAGTGAAGATCATTAAATGAAGAGTGAGTTGATTTGAAGGAATGTGAACTCAAAGTGAGATTAGAGAATGAAAATAGAAATGAAGATTGAATGAATACTTTATAAATTTCTATGATGATAGACTAATTTGGAACCAAGTAAGGAATTCTAATTCTTATTCAACTCAAAAACAAGAAAGGAAAAACAAGGGAAAAAAAGTGAATTGAAGTTGAAGTTTAGAAGAAAAAAAGTGAACAAATGAGGGAAATTTTGATGGATTAAAGTTGGGATGAAATGAAGACTTTTGATCATTGGAGTGTGAGGAGTGAAAGAGAAAGAGAAAGAGAAAGAAAGATTTTTTCAAGAAATTTTCAAGATTGAGAATCAAGAGATTTTTGGATGAAGAGAAGATGAAGAATGGAGAAGAGATCATATTAGGTATGTACAGAGGACTTGTTAAAAAAAGTATTCATTTCTTCTATTCTCTGATCAGATCTATATGCTCTCTGCTTGCTTAGAGTTGAACTCATGTACATAAGTGATTCACTTCAACATTCAAAATTCAACATTCAGGATGATTTTTTTTTCTTTTAGCCATTCACTTCATTTTCCTACACTTTTTTGAAAGTTTGTTTTTTTTATTTTACCTCTTGGATTCAAATCATTCAAGAATATGAAGAATTCATGAAAATTTCAAATCAAAATTGAGATTCCAACTGATTTTTATTTTGATTTCGAAAAAACAAACAAACGAACATGAACCAAAGTTCGTACACGACATTCAAAGAGAAAAATTCGACAAGAAATCGAAAAACAAAGCAAAAGAAGAAAAGAAGAAAAGAAGCAAAAGAAGCAAAAGAAGAAAAGAAGCAAAAGAAGAAAAGAAGCAAAAGTTGAAGAAAAAAAAATCGAAATTTTCAAGAATGATGAAGTTCATGAAACGCTTTTAAAAAAGTTTGATGAGGATTAGTTGGAGTTTGAAGAACATTTAATTGATTATCTAAAACCAATTGACTTTCTTCAATTGAATCGGTTCTAATTGAAGTCATGGTAGAGATTTGAATCGAAGCTTGTCTAAAAAGGAAAAATCATCGAAATTTCAAAGATCATTAGAAAGTTTAATTTGTAAGAAGAAAAAAAAAACATGATCGGTTTAAGAAAAGAAAACTCACTTTTTTGAAAGTATAGAAAGTTCTAAATCATCTTCATCATCACTTGATGATTTAAACCTAATTTTGTTTCGGATAGATTGAATTGAATTTAAGATTTGATTTGAATAAAGTTTTATAGATTTTAGAATCGATTGAAAGATTGAATGATAGACTGATTTCATTTCATTTGAAAATGTAAAGAATCCAACAAAGACTAAACCACCTATGATTGATAATGAATCATTAAAATCTGGATAAGGTTTGTTTGGTAAATACTGAATTTGACCGGACTATAAAGAGAATTTAAGATGGAGTGAATGAGTGAGTGAGTCAAGGAAGAATGAAAGAATGAGATTAGAGAGGAATAGATTGAAGAACTGAACTGTGTTTTGAAATGCATGAATTTGATAAGGAACATAATTCCCATTGAAAACTAAAAGATAAGTATAATAAATTGATAATGGAAAACCAACGATGGTATACATTAAACAAAGCCATGCTAATCTTCTTAATGGAACTTTTGAATCATGTTGATGATGATCATTAGATTGAGAATTTAATACTTTTCTTGTTTTCCAAAGTCTTACAGCTACATAGGCTAAGAAGCAAAGGGGAAAAAAAGAGAATGAGATCAGATGGAATGGAAAAGGAAAGTGAAAGTTGAGAAAGAAAAAAGAGAGAGAAAGACTTTACAAGTATAAAGAGTGGTGATGGTAGAAAAGATAGGAGTCCAAATGAGAAAGAAAAAGAAAGTAGGCCAAGTGAGTTGATAAGAAGTTTCACAACCGATCGAATGAACTAAAGTGAATCTAAAGGGAGAATAAAGATAACTAAAGGGAAGAAGACTTAGAGGGAAAAGTAAGGAAAATGACCAATTTCTTAAATTGATCTTGGATTTCGTTTTATGATTTAAATTGATCGGGTTGGGTGACATTGCATATGCTAAGAATCTTGCCATACATAAGCATGAACAGATCGAACCTGTTGAATAGATTAAGATGAACTTTGGGGGGTAGGAATGAAGAAAGAAAGAGAGAAAGTTGATGAGAGGATGAATTGAAGTTTACAAATTGATGGATGGATTTGGTTTCTATGGAATAGACTTACTTTTGAACTTAAATCACACCAGATCGGAGCACGATTTATCACATCCTTTCTCCAGATTGTTGAATTAATCTATTAAATAGAAAAAAAGAATCAGTGAAAGAAAAGAAAGGAAAAAAAGGAAAGGAAAGGAAAGGAAAGGAAAGGAAAGAAATGAAATCTGGTTTACAGCATGAATGAGATTAGAGAGAGTGACCCAGATACCTAAAGAACCGATTGAAGATTGATGATGAAAGTTAAACCAAATCGTAGGTATTCCAGAAAGGAAAGAGATTAAAAAAGAAGAAATGATATATAGAGAAGTGATCAGATTTGAAAGTTCACAAGAGTTCATGATGAAGTTTTAAGAATCAATCAGAACAAGAAGAATGGATAAGACTTGATTTAGAAAGTGATAGATTGATTTGTAGAGTGATGAATTGATTTGTAAGGTGAGGAATTGATTTGGAGTGAAGGATGAAGGATGGATGGAAGGATGGAAGTTATATAGTGATGATGAGGTGATCATGCTGAGTTCTTCGATTCACTCATCAACTTCAAATCCCCAATCTAAGCAGCTTCAAATGTTCAATCCAATCTACATTTCTCAGTTTCATGAACCAAGGATGAGGATGAGGGTGAGGATGAGTGTCTGATGATAAGCAAACTTAAAGATCCTTAGGAAAAGAAAAAACACTCACTCACTCCAATGATCATCATCATCATCCCTTGAAGAACTTTGCTTAATCTGAACTTACAAAGAAGACCGAAAGTGGATCTTAAGCGATTCCAACTTACTATATTCGAGAAATATCATCTCAATCCAATCCAATCAAATCCTTATGATGTTTGATTTACAACTATTCAAATCAAATCAAATCCTAAGTAAACTCGTCTATCAAACATTCATCTAAACTTTCTTCACTCTCAAAAGAACCTATCTACCCCACGGGTCAACTGAAGCTCGCTGTTTGATGGCCGAAAACCCAGATTTGTTTGGTGGTGATCGGCCGCCAAAAGCTGGTGAGTTGAAAGGCGGTCTTTTGGCTCGACTTTGTTGTCGGCCATCAGCTGACCAGATGGTGGGCTATATAGACGGTCTTTGATCATCGGACACAGTCAATGAGCATGTGAAAAGATCTTGAGAGCTCACCTCACCCTCTTTCCTCATCTGCCTCTTCAACCCCTTGTCTGTAGAGGTCATGATGGTCTTCATGAGGTAGAGACCTCCCAGACCAAGAATTGGATTCACAGAGCTTTCCTGTTGGTTCATCAAAAAACAATCGTGGTGAGAAATCCCTCTGTTGAGGTTTTTGTAAAAAAACGGTGATTTCTTTTTCACAGCATCCAATGTGACCGTCATGACAGACATCCGTTAGGCCATCTTTTTGACAGCCATAGGATTGATCAATTTACGGTCAGATTGACCAGTCAATCGACCGTCAAGATCTGACCAAAACCTGAACTTCTGGTCATCGTTTGACCGGAATTTGAACAAGACCAAAAAAACTCATCAGGATATATTTAGAAAAAGAAGAGAGGTAAAGTTAATGAAAAGAATGTAAAGTACATACTAGTTTTGATTTTTTCTCTAAATCATTCAATCAATCAACCCAAAATCTGATCTAATTGAATACCAAAAAAAAAAAAAATAAGTTATCAAAACGATTTAAATCATTTCGAAAAATCATTTACTTACAATAAAAGATCATTTATATAATAAAGAATCAAAGAATGAGAGAGAAAAAAAAAAGAAGTGAGGTCTTACATTAGAAAAAATGAAAAGAAGTGATCCGACTCAAAAGTATGGGTCTTAAGGCTCAACGTTCAATTAACCAATTTTCTTCATCAAGAACTTCCATTCTGTAGAAAAAAAAAGATAAACTGATGTTTTTTTCTTTGGTTAGAGTTTGGGTTCGAGTTTGGATTTTGTTTTTCCTGAAATTTGACCGAGAATGTACTAAATTTCTATTCAGTCAGGAATTTGTTGTAAGTGAACGCGTTCTTGAGTGATGGATAGATTTATTTCTGATCAGATTCATGATCTTTCACTTTTTTGGAAAAGAAAAAGTATATAATGATCTAGATATAATTCAAACTAATCCAATGATTTACAATATTAGAAAAAAAGATCATAAAACAAGATTCGAATGAAAATCGGAATAAGAAAAGATAAAAGAGATGATTCAAGATCATCATCAAAGGTAAGTAAAAAAAAAGCTCATTGAAAAACTTAAATCGATTGATCGATTCGATGCTCTGATTAGATGTGATTAGGTTCATAAACAAATCCATCAGTTCTTTGAATCACATCATGATTCAATCGATCGATCAAAACATTCGATTGAACCAATCCAGCTTCCACCAAATCACCCGGTTTAATCGCTCCCACTCCTGCTGGTGTACCTGATCCCATCCAAAAATGAAGAAGAAAAGAAAAACCAGATTTGAAACGGTGGTGAGTCTTGGGGGGTTTTGTTTTTTGGAAGGATAGGTTTAGAAAGAAGAGTGAGGTGAAGGGAAGGGAAGATGGAAAAACCTGTTAAGATCAAATCTCCTTCTTCTAATGTCATGATATTACTACAATATCGAATTAATTCTGGAATTTTGAAAATCATTTGATTGGTCGAACCTAGAACGAAGACCGAAAGGAAAAGACGAGTTTGGAATGATAAGTGAAACCGATTTGAACTTTATTCGAATTTCTTTCAAGGCTTGGTGAGCTTAGATTTACTTGATTGTTTAAGTTCACCATTGACTTTTAACCATAGATTCAAATCGTGTGGATCTTGAATCTCATCAAATGGAATCCATCTTCCAACCGGACAAAACCTAAACCGTTCCGCCCCACACGCCCGCAAATCAAGGAAAACACATTTTGATCGAATTCGAAAAAGAAGAGAACCGGTTTGGAGATCGAGGAGGAGGAAGAACTGACGTATCGAATCCTTTGACAGATGACCATGGTAAGGATTTCGATTTGATTTCTTCTTGTAGGTTTCTTGCAGTTAGATCGATGGCTAAGGTGTAACCTGAGATCAAGTTCATGAGATCTTTTGAATGGGTTGAACTATTGATCTTTTGACCAATGATCACACCCAATTCAACTGGTTTTTTCATCATCATCATCATCATCATCATTTTTTTAGGTTTGAAAAAGTGGAGAGTGATTAGGATCTTGAGTTTTGGTTTGGTAATCGGTTTAGAATTTCTGAGAGAAAGAGAGTGTGTGTACGCTACCTTCATGATGACATAAGATTCCTTTTGGAATTTGAATAGATTGATGATTTGAAAGATAACTTGTAGTTGGTTTTAAAAAAAAGAAAGGATCTTTAGGTATCTAAATTCAGAAATGTTGTTGGGATTAAGATTGAATGTCTGTTTGGGTGGTTTTGGATTTCAAAAAGGGTTGTGGTTTCGACTTACTTGATTGTTTAATTCTTTAACATGATCTAAATAATTCCTGATGTTTTTTTGTTTTTTTTGGTAGGTTCGTTTGTTAGATTGAAATGTGATGTGATGAGTGTTTTAATTTAATTCTAGACTTTCATACCTTCCGATTCCAATGATCTAAATTTGAAAGATATCAAAGATCGATGGTTAATGTCTTGTTTGAGTTTTGATGGATGGATTGATTGGTTGTTTTTGAATCAGTTTACTTTTTTACCTGTCTTGATAAAGTTCATCGAAGGATTCATGATTTGATTTGATTTGATTTGATTTGATTTGATAAAGTGTGAATTGGTTCAAGTTCATTCAGGTTGTGTTTCTGTAATTAGGGTTTACATATACCACTCACACATGTAATTTACAACCCATCTCATTCAGTTTCTTTTTTGATTTGATTTGATTTGATTTTTTTTGATTTTCATGAATTGGTTCAATCAAAATGTCAACTTCGAATTTATCCAACTTCAACCCAACTGACTTTCATCATCTCAACGTTAAATTCACTTTACCTCTTGCTCCTATCTTCTTACCAAGACCACCGATGAAATCCATCCATTCAATTCATCAACTCAACAACCCATCTCAAGAAATCTCAATCCCATTAGAAACACCCAAAGATTTCTCAAACCGATTAGATAACTCAGGTGGTCCAATCGAATCTATCAATCAAATCTTATCTACACTCTTAATGAAATATATACCTAACCTAGGTTGTGTTCTCTTATCTTATCTTTCACCTCCGATCTTCTTATTCAAAGATCAAAATGGAAATCAAACTCAACAGATCATTTCAAATCAAACCAATTCTTTACCTTTTCAAATCATCACAGGTTCAGCTTGGTCAATCATTAATATCAAGGTGAAGATGTTAGGTTGGAGACCTAAGATTGGTGATCGATTGATCGGCAAACCAACGATGTCTTCACCTTCTCATCTGTCTTTAATCTTATATCAAACCTTTAATGCATTCATTCCTGCAAATCATATGTTAGGTGCTGGTTATAGATATGATCCTAATGTAGAGATTCCATTGAGTTGGAAACAAAATGGAAAAGATCAAAAACCATTCAGGATTCATTCAAATTCAAATTCGATTCATCCAACCGATCTTGAAACTCATCAAGATGAAATTGAGATTTGTGAAAGAGGTTGTTGGGTTGATTCGAATGGAGAAGTCGTCGGTGGTGAAAGTGGTGTGATGACCTTTACTGCAATTAGGTATTTTCAACCCCTCCCCCCCATAAAAAAATCATCATCTGTTTGTTTAATCAAAATCATGCGTGATGATGAATTAATGATGAATTCTTTTTGATGATTTTTTTAAAAAAAATAGTTTGACGATTACGAATGATATGATTTCAGTCACTGGATCATTATTAACTGATCCATTCTCAGTTCCATCTAATGGATCTTATCCAACTCAACTTCATTCAAGTAGAAGATCTTCAAGTCAAACTTTGAATTCATCAAATTCTGAAGATGAAGATGAAGAAGAAAGTGTAGGATCGAGTTTGATTGATGAAGAAATTCAAACTGAACCGGAATCTCAAGTTCATCAGAATAAGAAAGTTAATCAAACAAATCATCAACTTGACCATCCATCTCATCAACGTAAACGGTCTAGTCTTGATGATTCGATCAATCAAACTTTGAAGAAAAAGAAAAAGAAAAGGAATTGAAGAAGGAAGAAGGAAAAGAAGAAGAAGAAGAGATCGGTTGTTAAGATTTACTCTTTCTTCTCTCTCTTCTTCTTTTTCAAGATCACTTGAGTTAAGGAATTGATTAAATGAATTTGATGTTTGGATATATTTTTCGACTTTGACTTTTTTGAAATTTTAGATTTTCAATCAATGCACATACATTTAAATTGATTTAGTATGATTGAAAAAAACTTGAAATGAATCACGAAACCTTTTTTTTTCTTATGAAAAGGAAAAAAAAATTGAGTATCGAATTCCCCCCAAAAAAAGTTTTTAGGATCATTAAATCACAGTGAGAATGAAGAATTTTTCAAGAAAGAAAAAAAATCAAAAAATGAAAATGAATGATAAAAATGAGGATTGATTAAATTTGAAAAAACTTTTAATTTATCAAAAGTGATCTTCTTTAATTTTAAAAGAAAAACTAAAAACACACACAGCTCATCAAATTAAAAGTTTATATTTTAATTAGATATTATAAAAAATTTGATTTTATTAAATCAAGTCTAGATAAATGATGATTGAATTTAATCCATTTCTCAGAAAGAAAGAAAGAAGATTAAATCTTATGAATCATCATAGCTTGTCAATAAGATAAGGTTTTTTTCTTCAGAAAATTTAAGATCTAGACTGAGTGTTTGAATTTGATTTGGTCTTTTAATGACTTTTTTATTCTTAACCTAACTCTAACCCAAGATCTATGTCCTGTCCCATACAATCCTGAGTCAAGTTGAGAGAGATATGGTTAAACCCACCAAGAGGAGCTTGATAAATTTACTCAAATTGCACAGGTTGAATTCTATGATTGAGGGCTAAGTTGAATCTTAAGCCCTGGAAATCAGAATTTGGTCTCAAGTTTAAGTAGAAGAGAGGTTTCCTTTTTTTTCTGTAGGGGGAGAGGGGGTATTAGAAGGCTTGCAGAGGGTTAGATTGAATTTTGGAATCAAAGCAAAGGTGTACTGGGAATCAAAGTAGACTTAGATCTTGAAGTTTGAATAGTTCTTTTACAATAAGGTTTAGTTTGACTTGTTGTGCAGACCTATGATCTACTGAGCTTTTTGTTTCTCGATTTGATTTATCTTAAACTCAACAGGTCAGTCCCAGCTGAGGTGCTCAGATGAATTTTGTTCTTAGGTTCAAACCCTAGCCCCAGCTACACTGATCAATACCAGGTTAGAGAGTACCAGAGAGTTTGAGAGGATCTTAAGAGAGGATCAGGATGAGTTTGAGCCAATTTGAACATGTTTCCCAATGAAGTTTGAACCTTGAATAAAAAAGTGTGCCTAGATGGAACTTTGTGCTGTATGGCTTGTGAAGATGAATGACGTAGACAGTCAAGAAAAAGGACAATGTGACCCCCAAAGAGTGAAGTAGGTGATGAAAAAGCAACTGAAGATTTGAAATCCAGATCTGAGTGTTTAGAATATGAGAGTGAGAAGTTAAAAGAGTTCAGAAAACCCTTCAGATTGTTCTTTGGATCCAAATGATCAAGACAGATGGATTTGAAAAGAGAAGTTGAGTTGAGAATTTGAGATTTGAAATTCAGCTTTGACCAAACCACTCTTGATGGAGTTTTTGGATGTCAAATCAAGTTTTTTCTGTTCTCTGATGATGATAAATTATTCAGCATTCAAAATCAGTTTTCTGTTCTCTGCAGATTGGTTTCAACACTCTGAATTTAGGTTTCTGTTCTCTGAGATGGTTTTTTTTGGAGACTCCAAATAGGTTTTCTCTCCTCAGATCTTGTGATTTTAATTCAAGAAGAAAAAAAGGTTTGAACTTTTCTAATAATCAAACTCAGAACTCAAAATCTCTTTTCTGTCTATTCATCTTCTTTTCCCAACTCTCATTATGCTTTTCTGTTATCTGATCTTGGTTTTTGCAACTCTAAATACACTTCAAGAAAACATCTACATGGATTTTATCTTACCAAGGGGCCCCAAGGACAGAAAAAGCCCTGCGGTCTCAGTCCTCTTCATTCTAATACAGTTGGAGGACCCCCTTGTTGGCCAGCAAGAGTTCCCAAGAGACAACAATTCACAGATTCCAATCATCTGCTCACCTGACCATCTAGCAGTTTTGGCTGGTGACCCAGGACATGTTGAGATTTGGGTTAAAATTTGCTTTATAGTAAGAAGGAATAAGTGAAGAGCAAAAAAAAATCCTTGAAGGTGATTGTCTTTTTGATTTTGGTCCAGAGAGCTTTTCAGATGGTTAAAGGTATCATCTGAAGTTCTTTTAAAAATTTATCTGAGATTGATTTGATTTTCTTTGAATTTTGGTTAAAACCTTAAGATCAAAACTAGATTCATGGAATTTGAGAGACTTGGAGGGGTTGAGATCTGAAAGCTCAACCTGCACAAACGCAGTCATACAGATGAAAAACCTTAGATCATCATGTTGATATTCCCTGATATCACACATTTTCTTGTTTATACAATGCAAACAATATGTCCAAACTGGACAGACCTTTTTCAACATGACTTTCCTCCAGATAGGAAAATCACATACATACCCACATATCTAATGTCTTCATCATCTAGCAAGATGATCAATAAATTTAACATTCTTTTCTCAACAAAGGAGATCACTGGCCCTTGGCTACCAGAAAAGATGTGTGCAGCCCAAGAAGAAGCAGCTTCCCCCTTGGATTATAACCACATAGGTATATGAACCAAATTCACTTATTAGTCACTGGTTCATCTTCCAAACATTATATGATTGGCTAGAAAACCTTTTCTAGACACCATGAATCTTTGACCACATCCAAAGACCAAATTCACTAATCAATTACACTTAGTAAACACCCATCAAGCCCAATTGACTTGTACCAGATCCTGGAAACTTGTGCTCACTTTCTGTCATTTTGGTAGTGATATGCTCATCAATTGTATTTCTTCCATTACTTTTCATTGTGCTAGTATTACAATGTGTGGGACTGTCCTATCAGGATAGGTATGTGCAAGATGTCTTCCATGTGTGGGGTTTCCCCTTGCAAACAATATGTATCTTATAGTCATTCATCAATTGGAAGCCCCAGGGAGGTTTCATGAGAAGAAGTGAGGAGATGGAGCAAGGAAGACAAGAATAGTGAGAAGTTGGGCATCTCAGGTGGCTACGCAAGTTTCTCAAAGCCCAGTGAATAGGGGTGTGTGACTGTCTGACTTGGGGAACAGTTGTAGATACTGTGGTACTGTGCAATAATTGTGACCCTCCATACAGTGAGGCTTGCCAATTTTGTGAGGCTTGAGGATTCTGTGAGAATCTCCTCTGAAAATTCCTTGAAGTCATGGTAGTCTCTAGCCTGCC
The DNA here is from genome assembly GCA_022264835.1 of Melampsora americana. Lineage (NCBI taxonomy): Eukaryota > Fungi > Basidiomycota > Pucciniomycetes > Pucciniales > Melampsoraceae > Melampsora > Melampsora americana. Next base: position 261,040 of record JAIFHY010000053.1, on the reverse strand, counting down.
AGTGACTAGTAGCTGGTTGCCATGAAAGGGGTCAGGGTCCAAACCGTCTGCCCTTCAGATATTGCTGGGCAGACTTGAGTGGGTGGGGTTGAGACCGGGTCATAGGCCTAGTTCAAAGAAGTATTTTTTTCCAGAAGGCCAGGAATCAAGAACACAGTCAATTGTTTTGCCTCTGGGAAAGTTCTGGAAAATTTGTAGACAGTTTCACATTGATATTTTTTTAGGATCAGTAACAGTACTCAAAGTGAGTATCTACACTTACATATGAATGTGCAAACATATAGAAATATATCAAAAGAATGGTGGGGAAAACATAAGTCAAAACATTTTCCATGACAAGATATTTTCTATATTACTGTTATTTTATAAACAATGATCTTATGGGTTAATCAGAAAGAGTGTGTTGAAAAGAGTTTTGTAAGATTTGATATTTTTGAGAATGACTTGAGAATGTTGATTGGTCAAACTATCTTGGAAGAAGTCATAGAAAAAGATATATTTTCAATTTACTTATAACATCTTCTTTTGATTTTGATTTGGGAAATCTTAAGCTTTGAGACATTAATGGATTTCACAAGGAGTTATTTCAGTTCTCTTTTAAGATCCCAAAATATATTGACCAATTTTCTTCTGAGTTGTGCATGGTGATACCTAAACTCATTTTCATCAATCACACCACCAGGAGATAAACTTTGAAAGTAATGAAGTCTTGAAATCAGATCAAGATGAATATGTTCATGAGGTTTTATCTTGTACATTTCTACAAATAGTTGATAAGTTTCCTTTGAGTGATTAACTTTTAAAGATTTGGTTTCAATTTCAAGATGAAAGATATTTTTGAAATTCAAATTTCTCCAATCGTTCAAAAGGAATTTAAAGAATAACCATGCCTTTGAAATAGTTTTATCTTTTTCCTTCACTGGAACTAAAGATTTGGACTCTTCCATCAACTTGATTGCTCCCAGAAAAATTGGAAGTAATCTATTGTAGGTAGCTTTGATACATTGAGAGATTGATTTGGATGTATGTTTATCATTCATACCTTGCTTGATCAAATGATTTTGAAGGTCTTGAAGTAATCTTTCAAGCCATTCTACCACTGGCTCATGATGTTCTAAGAGCTCAAGTTCAAATTGACCAATGTGTTTCATCATGTATTGTAAAGCATGATCATCAATTGGAGAATTGGAATGATATCTTTGAAGCCAATGAAACTGAAGGGCATGTTGTTTTAGCATCTTTTGATGACTCTCAATTGAGTCTATTGTTTTGAAGTTTTGAAGTATGACCTCTAGATGTATAGGAGATTCAATTTGACCATGAAGTAAGATGGAATATTGTATATATTTAACAAAGTAAGTTTCAGTAGCAAGAAATCTTTTATTTGGAATTCTTGATCCTCTATACCATCTCTTCCAAAAAGACCAGAGATATTTAATGGTGAGTTTCTTTGACCTTACATGTTCTAAATGATTATGTAAAACTTCAGCTTGAAGATCATCAAGATGTTCATGTCTTTTGGTTTTTTCTAAAACCTTCCATTCTATAGTATTCCACTGATCAAAAATGATTTGGATAAAGTTCCATCCATCTTTTAATAATTTCTCCTCCCAGTTTTGTATATCATAATCTTGATCATGATGTAGGATCTTGATGCAGGTTAGAAATGAGATGGTTAATGTGATGGCCTTTGATACTGCAGGTTTTAAATGTTTGGATGCATATCCAGTTGTCCTAAATTCTGGTATATCTCCTCTGATTCTTTCACAGAGATTATGATTCAATGTAGAGAACCAAGTCTGAATCTCAGTCAATAAGTCTTGAGGAAGTAATTTCTGATGTATTCCAACTTCTTTAATCATATCAAGTGAATACATGTATGGTGGGAGATCTTTTGAGTGTGACACTTCCTCAATCTGTTTGTCTTTTGAGATGGTTTTTTTCTTTTTACTAGATGTAGAAATCCCTAGAGCTTCACCCTCCACTTCTCCCATATATGGCATCTCTTCTGAACCTTGTATGTGTGGATTTTTATCATTCTTCTCCTGTGACCCAAATACTCTCATTCTTTTATGATTATTCTGGGATGTATTGCCCATATGATATAGTGATTTACCAGGATTCTGTTGTTTGCCAAATGATCCTGATGTGGTGGGATTGGTTTCAAATTCTAGATAATTGGGACTATTCATACTGGTTGAAGCTTTAAGCTTTGGAAACTGGAGGATTTGATGATCTAGAGGGTGAATTGAATGAAATTCTTCTGATTTTCTAGAGGTTGATGTTCTTATGTTGTCCCTGAAAGTCACTTCAGGATAACACATCTTATTGTGATCAAAATCTGTGTTTTGATTGTTCATATCTAAAAAAAATTCAAAAGCTTCAGCTCAAACATACACTCACACTAGAGTGTTCTTATCTCAGAGAATTGAACAGACCACCATGACCTTTCTGAGGAGTGTTTTCATGTCCAAGGGATAGCCAGAACCTTGTGGGATCCACCTGTTGATGATTCCTGTTGAAATCTACCTCTGACAACTTCTCCTTGGATTTATTTTCTAATTCTCTTTCAGGATTCCCAAGAGTTAGCCATGATGTTCTGGAGCTTCCTGTATGAGATCTTTCAATAGGTCCCTGGCTAAACTGACTTGATGGTTTGTTTAACAGTTGAAATGGATTGTCCTTCACATGTTTGAACGTTTGTATGTTTTGATCAAAATCTCTCCTGGGATAACATAACCTTTGATGATTCTCATCATCTGAGATCATCTTTTTTGGAAGTTGACTGAGTGATAAGTCTAAATCTGGAGCTTCTGCTGATCTTGTTTTATCCAATCCATATACTGAATCCTTGGAAGCAGTTGAGGATGTTTGGGTATCCCAAATGTCAAATTTAAACAGTTTGTTTGGTGTATGAATTTTTTGATTTTGACATGTATCTAATCCTCCTGGAATGTGTATATTCTTGGTTTGAAGTAAAGTAGGTAGTTTATCTAAACAAAATTCTTCAAGTGAAAACTTTGAATCCATTTGTAAAGATAGTGATGAAAGAATAAGGTAGTGGAGAGCTCCAAGCCATTTGAATATTGAAAACATACTGGCTCAAGTTTTAAATTTGCACATGCACCCCTAATGAGGTTGTAATATATGAGTGTTCTCCTCCTAAATCTCCCTTGTGGGAAAAATTGAGATTCAGATTATAGAATGAAACCATTCATCTCAAACTCAACACATTTGAGTCAAACACTTTCAGAGAAACTGTACCAATCACTCATCATACCTCTAATCTACCTGGTCTTTATATTCACATACCTAAAAGTCCAAACCAGTTGCAGAATTTATAACTTTTGAAAAAAAATAAACTGCCCCCTTGATTAATTTGAGCCAAAAGCCATTCAAATTGCTGTATCTGAAAAAAGCAGGTTTTTGCTGTGTGGTAAATTTCATTTTTTTGACAACCTTTAATGAAACAAAAGTAAGTGAATGGTCTCTGATGGTATAATCTCTTGTAATGATTGAGTAAAACACCTGATTCAGTAGCAGCAGATCAAAAAAAGCTTGAAAGAACACTACACTGAAGAATTCGCTGAAGAGACCAAAAGACAATCATTAGTTGGTCATCAAAATCATTGCTAAAAACAATGACCAATGGAATGTTGAAATAACAATGAAAATTGTAGCCAAAACCTAAGCATAACAATATGAACTCAACATCTTTTCAAGAAAAAAAATAACCACTAAATCCCGACAAGGTCAAAAACATAACCAGGGCACATAACAAAGGGTGGGAAGGATGTAAAAATATGTGCAGATAAGGTGATGAATGGAATGAAGATTCAAAGAGTAGATGGTGAGTGCAATGGGAAGGAATCAGATTAAGTGGTGCACAGGACAATCCCATCATTCCTGGAAAAGGTAAATAAGATAGACAATGATCTGATGTGTTGATTACCAATATGCTCACAGTCATGATTCAGTCACATTCTTTCCTGTTGATAACAAGTTATTACTTTGACCAAAAACACATTAAAAAAACATGTATAAAAAACAACCACACCAAACATGATTCACCTTACATCTTCATTCAATTATGATTTGAGAAACTTTGAACTTTGGAAAGAAGAATCATAAAAGGTCATTTGATTTGTCTGTGAAGATCCCAAAAGACTTTGGAAAGTGTGCTTTTTAATTGAAAAAGGTGAAACCTAGGTCCATGTTCCACAATCTCATCACCAAGAGATAAAATGTGGAGGTGGTAAAGCTGAGAGATCATTCCAAGAGGTATATGGAAATTTCTCTTTATCATAAGTAGTTTTACAAATAGATCACGACCTTCCATTGAGTGATTGTCTTCCAGAGGTTTGTTCTGGAGGACATTTTTCAGATCCATGTTTCTCCAGTGGTCCAGATGTGTTTTGAGGAGTGTCCATGCATTGAAAACAGTCATATCCTTTTGGTACACTGGAGCTGTTGATTGAGGCTCTTCCATCAACTTCATGGCTCCAAGAAACATTGGAACTATTTTTTTGTATGTAAGTCTGAGACATTGGGAGATTTGTTTTGCTGTATTCTTGTCATTCACACCTTGCTTGATTAGCTGATGCTTCATATCTTGAAGTAGGGTTTCAAGCCATTTTAACACTGGTTCATGGTGTTCCAAGAGATCAAGCTCAAATTGACCAACATGCTGCATCATGTACTCCAAATGAAAATTATTATCTATTGAGTTGGATGGATAAGTCTTGGACTTGAACCAATGAGAATGTAGGATGTACTCTTCCAGCATCTTTTGATGACCATCACTTCTATCTTTTGGATTAAAACCTTGAAGTATTGAATTTAGATCCATGCGGTTGATTATATTCACATTTTTTGAGATTGAGTGTTGTAGATGCTTAACAAAAACAGTCTCAGTTGGAAGGAATCTCTTATTAGGGTAGATTGATTCCCTGTCCCATCTCTTCCAGAAGCCCCAGAGATCATTGATGGTGAATCTTTTTGGTTTCAGTGATTCCAACCAATGATATAGAGCATTGGGTTGAAAATCATCAACATTTTCATCCCATCTTATTGTCTCCAGAATTTTCCAGTCCAGGATATTCCACTCATCAAAGATCCTTTTTATGAAGCTCCACCCATCTGCTAATACTTGCACCTCCCAGTGTTGCACATCATGATGTTGGTCCTGATGGAGGAGCTTGATGCAGGTAAGAAATGCAGTAGCTAATGCTCTAGCCTTGGAGACAGCTGGTTTGGTATTTTTGAATCCCACTCCTGTCTTCCTATTTCTCTTTTTGTAATCTCTCTCTCTTTGACAAATATCATACTCTAGCTTGTCAAACCAGGTGCTCATTTCAGTCAATAAGTCTTGAGGTAATAATTTATGACTTATTGAAATGTTTTCAATTGTAGCCACCAAATTGATGTCTGGAGAAAGAATTTGTGTGTGTGAATCTGATGGTCCCTTCATATCCTTGTCTGTTGCCAAAAGTTTGGGCTTCTTACTAGATGTAGACATTTGATGGATTTCTGTCTCCACTGCTTCTATATATGGTAGATTGTTTAACCTTTGAATATGTGGATATTTCTCATTTTCTGTCTGAGAACCAATTCCCCTTACTCTTTTGTGTTTTCCCTTGGATTGATGGGCTATATATTGTGGTGCTAGTTCATATGCCTGTTGATTACCAAGGGAGCCTAATTTAGTGGCAGTTATTCCAACTTGCGGGTCATCAGGACTATGCAGATTTTTTTGGGATCCAACCTTGAGAAATTGAAGGTTCAAATGATTTGGGGGATGTTTTGAAGACATTTTCACAGATTCTCTTGGTGGTGATTCCTCTATGTTGTCCTTGGAAGTCACTCCAGGAGCGCAAGCTGTGGTATCAAAATGTATGTCCTGAGTAATTATATCTACAGAAATGCAAGTATCTTTAGATCACATAAAAATTGAACTCGAGTGATTTTCTTTTAGGTAATGGAACATACCGCTATAGTCCTTGTGAAGATTGCTTTCATGTCCAAGGCTCAACCAGGACCTTTTGGAATCTACTTGTGGGATTGATTGCATATAGATGTCATGCAAGTTTATATATGACAAGTTCTCCTTTGAACTCTGACTTGATCCTGTTTCACGATTCCCAAGAGTTAGCCATGATGTTTGTGAACTTCTTGTGTGATCTCTTGAAATGGGAACCTGGCCAAACCGACTTGCCAATTGAAACACAGGCTGGAATGGATCATGTATATCTTCTTCCTGCACTTGTTTGAGTGTGTGGATGTTTTGATCAAATGGTCTTTCCAAATTGTGAGACCTTTTGGAATTCTCAAAATTTGTATTTTTCTCTTTTGGCATGTGGATGAGTGATAAGTCTAGATCTAGAATTTCTGCTGGTTTTGTCTTATCCAATCCATAAACAGAGAATCTGGAACCAGGTGAGACTGTTTGAGTGTTCCAATTGGAAAATTTGATCACCTGATTTTGTGCATGAATGTCTTGCTTTTGACATACATCTAATCCTTCTAGAATGTCTTTGTCTTTGCTCTGAGACAAAATAGGTAGTCCATCAGAACAAAACTCTCCAAGTGATAAATTTGGATCCATTTGTAAAGATAGTGTTGAAAGAAGAAGGTAATAGAAAGCTCCAAGCCATCTAAATATTGAAAGCATACTGACTCAAGTGGTGAATATAAATATATTGTGAGTGTTCTCTTCTGACCCTCTCTTTTAGCAAAGCTGGTTTATGATTGTTGACTGAAACAATTTGTCTCAAAATTTACATCTTTCAGTGAAACACTTTTAGACACACTGTACCTACCGCTTATCATATTTCTGACATACCCGATCTTTATATTCACATATCTAACATGTTTCAAAAAATCTTCCCACCCTGGCGGCTCAATCAAGTGTTAAGGGCTGTAAATGCAAGAAAGATACAGAGTTGATGTTAGGAATATGACCCAGCCCTGGAGCAACACGAGCAGCCCCGGGACCGGGTCGGATTCCGGCCTCGGCCCTGGAGTCCTTGAAAATATTGTCGGGCGGCCACGGGCAGGCCCTGTCTTGAAATGTTTTTTGTGATTAACGTTAGAAACCAATCTACATAAAATGATTATCCTTCATACCAAGTTCAGTTGTGATTTGTCGTCTAGAGTTATTGAGCTTTGGGTTTATTTTTGTAATTCCAATTAATGAACAAATCCAAAGGAAAGAACTCTGTAAGATAATGATCTGATTGTATATTGAGAGTAGTTAATACTGGAACTACCCAATGCTTGGATGGTGGTATGAAAATGATCCAATTATTTATGTGCGTGTTCTCTCAATATTCGTAGGTTGGGTTTTGAAACTACCGCTCATTTTACTTCTCTTCACCCTTGTGTTTTCTCCTTATTATTTCATTATTTTTAGTTGCTCTTGAAAGTACCGGCTGACAGAGATATGTATATATTGGAGGTTCAGATGACAAAGACTATCGACTTATGTTCACACATATAGTAAAACTCAAAGCTTGATGTATAGTATAAATGTGTATGTCGATACATTGAAGGAACAATAGGATGATTCACAAATGGATAACCAATCACAAGTCACAACCGATGTCTGGACAAGCCTCACGGTAAGAGAAATGTCAATCAATGAAGAAAATGGGTCGAAGATACCTTACAGATCCAACTCAGGTCAGAAGTTGGCACCACCTCGAGTAAGCTCATTTGAGGAGAATAGCGAAGCATAATGGTCTTGTAGCGTCTTCACTAACCATACTATATCAGGCGAATTAGAATGTCGAAGAGACACAAGCTTATAAAACCGTCGAATCGGAATAGAAAGTTGGGATCGCGTAGGTCGTGGATGCCTTAGGATGAAGGTATGCATGGATCCGAGCGCATGTCTGATGTACAAATTTTCGTCGAATGGCAGATTGCTTTTTTCATAAGGATTGTGTAGCCGGGCCGCCAGTATCTCGGGGATCGACTGTTCGATATGATTATCTAATAAGTCGTCTAGCCATACGGTCTGAGGTTTAGCTGTTTGGTATATACTGTGAACAAATGAGTATATAGCCATGTGGTCATATTTGATCAATTCAGAGTCTTCTAGGCGGTTCTCCAGGGCTTGATAAAATTTCCATTCCTTTTGGTAAGATTTAGATTCATCGTAAGGCGGTCTAAGGTAAGATGGGATCAGATCGGTAAGGATTTTTTGAATCCTGATTGCTTCCTGAGTATCATCAAAGTTGACTGATCCAGGGTTGGCTGCTTGACGAGCTCGGCTAACTGAAAGGGAGAATGCGTGATTACCAGCCTCGAAAGGCTGTAGTAAAAGGATTCTGGTAATGATCTCCCCTATGGTGTAATGATTCTCACTAGCTATCGTCAATTGATACATAGGAACAAAGCTTTGACCTTTGGGGGATAAACTTAGTCGCTTCATATATCTTTTGAACATTTCTGGGTCGACTGTCAATGAAGTAAAAAAGTGTTGATATCAGATTAGTGCCTTCAAAGTGAATGTTTGCGACTTACAATTTTTGACATATCTCTGAGCGGCCTCGGGACCTTGAATGGTTAGGGAGAATGAAGAAAGATTTGATCGTATTTTTCAAACACCGTCACGTGCTTTATGACCATAATCTAATACATTCACTTACTGTCAATCACCATGACTGGCTTCCAGTTTGGATTGGGACCAAGAGGACTTTTACGTCCCCCATATCGCGGCTTTGACATTGCGGAAAACGTATCTTGAAGGGCACCTGGTAGGATAATTTGCGAGGTCTATTATTATGATTTATGGATGAAACTTCCTTCAATCGTTGAAAAGGTAAGCCGTACTCATCACTCTGTGGGTTATCCTCTGGGCCGAGCTCTTTGGGGACCAGACCCTTGCAGGTCTCTTTTCCGTATCAAGATTCAGAGGACCCGAGACCCCTCCAAATGGATAATCTATGGATGTCTCTATCAGTCAGGAAAAAACGGTTTCAGGGAGCAAAGGTTCAGCAAAAGTCACAAGATGTTGCCATCAATGAAGCAGTTTTATGACCTGCAGCACTATTCAATAGTTATAGAATCTTACCCACCTTTTGGAGCTATGACGGAAGCTCTTTCTTTCTCCCAACTCAGTACTATCAAAACAAATTAAACCCTCAGCATCAAGATTTCGGAGAGTGCGATGAGACTTGAATTCAAATCCCCGTTGAAAAGTTGATGTGGAGACTTACGTGATTCTTTCTTGAGTAAACCATCCCCTCTAGAAGTAGGCGGTTCAAGGCGAGAATCTATGTGGTAAGTGTAAGGAAAGATAAAAAAAACCTCTCAATTTTTCTGAGATCCAAATTTGATCGATTGAAACTTGAGAGAAAGGCTAATGACTTCTGATATGATTTCAATACTTACAGGTTCTGCTCAAAGGACTATAGCCTTCAAGTCCTGATGTTGAGGTAGCAAGGCTTCTGAAGTTAACAGCTGCATCAAATGCACTATCTGCCTTTTCCATCGCGCCACGAGCCAAAAGAAATGAAGAGATTGTCATCCCGGCGGATAAGAGCCATGTTTTCATCCGTAAAGATTGAGGGAAACTCTGTTGCCTGAGTTTGCCTTGGACCATCATCGAATAGAAAATATCTTTCGTCAAAGTATCGATATGTGAAGTTTTATCTTCAAACTGCAACGGGAAACCGTTGGGATCAAGTTTGTGGACATCTGTAGGTTATAAGTCCCGATTCTGAAGTGCTTGGGGGCCAGGAATGGGTGGAGAAGAAGGATCCACTTTTTCTTTGCTTGTACTAGTAGGATTAGCTTGGAACTTCAAAGGTCTTGATGGTCCGTGATTGCTGTTCTCAATACACTTGCATTGCATCTTAGCACAATAGAAACAGTCTACATATGTTATCACGCTGTGTATAGCAAGGCAGAAGAAATTGCTCATAAATGATTTGAGTTGCCTTTCGAAGAGGGGAAATTACAATTTGGTTTGAGGAAATTATCGATTGAATGGAAATCTGACGCGATTCCCGAAGATTGAGCAAGATCAGATCTTTGAACAAATGTTTGATATCTTTGCTACTAACGTGTAACAACTCCTTGGTATCATGTAGGATGGGCCTGAAATCCTATAGACGTTTTCATGGTATCAATGTAAGTATATGACATTTCCTTGATATTGACCTTACTCACTCCAACGTGCGGCAATACAATACAAGCCGATGCTTCTTTGAGCAATCAGGCGCAATCTGATCACTTAGTCCAACTGCATTGCGACAAGAGCTAGCCTGACCTCTGCGTTTCGTGCCCGGCACACGCTCTCGGACGGGGTGTGTTCAGGTGTGTTCTCAGACCCCTCATTCAATATCCTGATAGACTTATCCTGCAATCCCCACTGCCTCTATACTGCCTCTATACTGTAAAATTGATTCTAATCGAATCAATACGAAGTCGCAAGTCGAAGCAATCTGGCCGAATGGATTTCTGCATAAAACGTGGAGAAAATGAATGTGATCCAAGGGATCAAGGTTGAGTTTCAACTCATGATCTAGAACCTCAGAATGAATTCAATTCTCTTGGGCTGTCACTACATTACTGCACACTAAGAGCCGGGACCAAGAAGATGGGATGTCTAAGCTTTGCATTGACGGGTGCCGTTGTCCTTTAGAGTCTTTTGAAAAGTAACAGCCGCGAGCTGCACTTTCAACATGATTCCCTCGGATTGAAAGATCCGAGGCATTCTCGGATCCTGGACGCGGTCGCGCGAGAGGCTTATCTGAAAGATCTGTTCAAGGTCTACTTACATCCAATGATGGATTGCCTCGGATTGAGGAATCCGAGGCAATCATGTTGGCAGTGCCGTAGGCTAAGCTTAATTAAGTCCCTCCGAACGCGTTCGTCGCTTCGAAGGGCATTTGGTCTGTGAGCAGATGCAATGGAAAAAGCAACTAGAGCCGTACGTATAGATCTGAATAAGTCTACATAAAGCTAAGCCAGAAAACCTCAACCAATTTTGCCCGCAAAACTTGAGCAACAGCAACTTGGTGGAGAATTCGTGACAAGCTTTTTCAAACTTGTTAGCTGGTTGGTCATGATTGATAGATGAAAAGACTCAATCATAAAGATTTTAAGGAATGACCTGGTATCAAAGAGATGATCATAAGTAACACAGGTAGAAAAATAAAATTGGGATTGCTGTTGGATTGATGAGAACAAGACTGATGCCAACTTACTCCGAGTCTGTCACTGGTTGGTATCCCGACCTCGGTCCTGAGCTCCGATGGTTCTGGCTGAGTCGTGACTCGGTACCAGGGTTATTTGACGGAGTAGCCGTGTGTATGTAAACCTAACCTCATGGTTGTGAGTCTCACTTCCTTCTTGCGCGCCACTCTGACCATTCCATCGGTTAAGAATATTTCATAACCCCCGTTACCTTCTCCTACCCCATCCGTCTCAAGTAAGTTCTCAGCATTAACTCTTCAGAAATTCTTCAGGACATGTTAATCTCATCTTCTCTTACCGACTTGCTCACTCAGCATCCGACACTCCCTCAAGATGCCCTTCGTCAAGTTGGTGAAGAACTCTGCCTACTTCTCTCGGTTTCAAGTCAAGTACAGGCGGCGTAGAGGTGTGTGTCCTCCTTTCAGTTTTTGGGATTCGAGTTGGATCCCTCTCTTTCCTTCCTATTGGTGACAAACACAAGATGAATTTTTGAGATACATGCATAGTTCACGCTGAGCGCCTTTCTAAGCGCAATGCTGACCATTAAATCTATCATATAGTCTTTCGCTCCTATCTGATCTTGTTCCATCCTTTATCATTCCTTTCTTTATTTCTCAACACACCCAAGAGATCTCAGTTGACTAATACTTTTGTTTTGCTTTGGTTATCGAAATCAGAGGGTAAGACCGATTACTACGCTCGCAAGCGTTTGATCACCCAGGCCAAGAACAAGTACAACTCGCCTAAATACCGTCTTGTGGTTCGAATCACCAACCGAGATATCATCTGTCAAATCGTTCACGCCAAGCTCCAAGGTGACTTTGTCCTTGCCGCTGCCTACTCTCATGAGCTTCCTCGATATGGCATCAAACACGGTCTTACCAACTGGGCTGCTGCCTATGCCACTGGTCTTCTCGTTGCACGAAGGGCATTGACCAAGCTCGGATTGGCCGACAAGTATGCTGGTGTTGAGGAGCCTGAGGGTGATCTTGTGCTTACCGAGGCCAATGATGAAGGACCTCGACCATTCAAAGCTTTCTTGGATGTCGGTCTTCGTCGAACTTCCACTGGTGCTCGTGTCTTTGGTGCTATGAAGGGTGCATCCGATGGTGGTATCTTTGTTCCTCACTCTGAAAACCGATTCCCTGGTTTCGATCCTGAAGCAAAGGAGCTTGATGCCGATGTGTTGAAGAGTTATATTTACAGTGGTCATGTTGCTGAATACATGGAGGCTCTAGAGGAGGAAGATGACGAGGTATGTTTTTTTTCAGCTCTCGATCCTTCACTTCTTTCCTCTCACACTCATGACCTTCTGTGCGTAGCGTTTCAAAAAACAATTTGCTTCATACTTGGCCGATGATATTGGATCGGGTGACATTGAAGAGATTTACACTGAAGCTCACAAAGCCATTCGTGCTGATCCAACGGCTAAGCCTACGGACAAATCGAAACTTGAAGAATACAAGAAAGCTAGCAAGGCCAACAAATTCACCAAGATTGGAAAGGAACAACGTGCTGAGAATGTGAAAGCCAAGGTGGCTGAATTCTTAAAAAGCTCTTCATGATTTCCCCTATCTTTTAGATTATGCAATTGTACACCCTTATGCGAGGTTGAAAACAAAAGTTTTGATGCTTTGATGACCCCTTTTTTTGTATTATCTTAATGCCTTTGCCATTTCTTTACCAAATGTGAGATTCCCTCTGAGCCCCCCCTGCCATTTGGTGTCGTATGGTACTGTCCAACTGTGAGTCTCATTCATCCTGGTTTAACAACGCAAGATGCGACTTGTGATGTCCTTGCTGCCCCTCACAGGCGTTGTCACCTTTCACAATGATTGGAGAAGATGAAGAGATGCAGCTGAAGCAATCTTGCCTATCTGGGTTAAACTGTAAAGTGACCCTAGATGAAGTTTGAGGATTGCCTTATTTCATTCTTGGTGATGATTGAATTGGAAAGGGTGTTTGGAAAAGCTTTAAGGGTGCTTAAGGTGATTGATTGATTAGGTTAAGCTAGAATTGACGAATCAATTTAAATCAGCAAATTGGAATTTCGAATTTAAAAAAAGAGAATTCTTGATTACCATTCACTTTAACTGATTACCAATTATCATCATCATCATCATCATCAAGAACTACATCAAGAACAATGTCAATGAAAAATAAACTATCAAAACTCATTAACCCTAGAACGATTCAAAGTCAATCCAAATCACAAACTCAACTTCATCCTAGAATACCGAGTTCTCGATTTATCACATCAACTCATTCGAATCATGTCACAAGTTCTACTAATCAAGTTAAGATGGCAGAAGTCTCATCTGAAGGATTCAATGTAAAATCATCTACTAGCTCTAAAATCAAATTAGATCAAATCGATCCTATCGCTCTAAGACCTGATCCTTTAATCCTGACGCCCATTAAAGAAAGTTTAGGATTTGAAGCTTCAATTAAAACTCAAGAAAGTATTGGTAGACCTATCTATTTAGACATGCAGGTCAGTGATGTGTCAAAGAACTAACTACTACTTTTGCCATCTAACCTATCTCTTTTTTCATTCTCAGGCTACTACTCCACTCGATCCTCGTGTACTTGATGCGATGATGCCATATATGACTAATCAATATGGTAATCCACATTCAAAAACACATGCATATGGATGGGAGACTGAAAAAGCCGTAGAGACGGCTAGAAGTCATGTTGCCGATCTGATTGGTGCCAATTCAAAGGACATCATCTTTACTTCTGGTGCAACTGAGACTAATAATATGGCCATCAAGGGTGTTGGTCGGTTCTATAAAGTCGGTTCAAACACTCTTCTTCTTTCTCGAATCAGATCTTGATCATTCTAATCTCAACTGATCCTTAATCTTCCATCACGACGATCTCAAGGAACGTAGACGGCACATCATCACTACACAGACTGAACATAAATGTGTACTTGATTCATGTCGAGTCTTACAGGATGAAGGTTTTGATGTCACTTATTTACCTGTTCAAGGTCTGTATCTTGTCATCTACACGTTTGCCATAGACATTCAAAACTGAATTTATTTATTTTTTGAACTTCACAGCCAACGGATTGATCGACCTTCAAGAATTCGAAGCAGCTATTCGAGATGATACCATTCTAGTCTCCATCATGGCGGTGAACAATGAAATCGGAGTGATTCAACCCTTAAAGGAGATCGGCAAGATCATTCGAAAACACAAAGGTGTTTTCTTTCATACAGATGCAGCACAAGCAGTGGGAAAGATTCCGATAGATGTGGATGAAATGAAGATCGACTTATTGAGTATGAGTTCTCATAAGATCTATGGTCCGAAAGGGATCGGAGCTGCTTATGTTCGTAGAAGGCCTAGAGTTAGGTTAGAACCCATCATTAGTGGTGGAGGTCAAGAACGTGGTCTTAGATCAGGTACTGTGCCTGCTCCTTCGGTCGTAGGCTTTGGTGAAGCTTGTAGGATCGCCAAGATTGAAATCCAGGTGAGCCTTCCGTTTGTTTCTTCACATATGACCTTTCAATCCTTTTCTACTTGCCTCACTTGATGATCACTCCCATTAAAGCCCAAGTCGTCTTCAATGAAAGGCGCATGACATGGGGTAAACATCTTTAATCAACTTTCCATGACCATCTTGTCTTGTTTGGTTTGATTGTTTGACCTCATCATGATATTCTGTGCAGGGGTTCTGATACTCGTTTCTCACTAGTTCTTTGCATCTGTGCTCTGACTCAAGATCTCTTGATAGAGAATTCTGACGATTTCTTTGAACTTGTAGAACGACCATGATCATGTGAAAAGTCTTTCGGACCGACTCCATGAACAAATCTTATTGAGATGTAGTCATATTGTGAGGAACGGAGACGAATTAGGATATCCAGGATGTTTGAACTTATCATTTGAGTATATCGAAGGCGAATCACTCTTGATGGCATTGAAAGATGTGGCCTTAAGTTCAGGTAGTGCATGTACAAGTGCCTCATTAGAACCGAGTTATGTTTTAAGAGCCTTAGGAGCGAGTGATGAGAATGCACATAGTTCACTTCGATTTGGGATCGGAAGGTTTACAACGGTAGAAGAGATTGATTATGTGGCGGAAAAGATTGCGAAAGTGGTGAATCGTAAGTTTGAGAAAATGGATTTTTTTTTCTTGAATTGAATTGAATTGATCATGAATGAATTAATTGAGATTGTGTGTGTTTTCTTAATCAAACAAAAAGGGTTAAGAGAGATTAGTCCATTATGGGAAATGGTACAAGAAGGAATTGATTTAAAATCGATTGATTGGTCTCAACATTAAGAAATTGACTTGAAAAAAGAAAGAAAAGAAAGAAGGAAAAATCGGATCGAACCAAAGGTTTTCTTTTTTTTTTTGATCAAAAGAAGAATATTCAAAAGAAAACTTGATTTAACGTATATTTTGTTTTTGAATTTGAGAAATGAAGTTTGATTGAGTTTAAAATGTTAAGGATCAAATGTTTTCTTTATAATTTGATTTCTTTTTTTTACATACATACATACATACATACATATCTTTTGTTTTGTTTTGTTTTTGTTTTTGTTTTTGTTTTGTTAGTTTTTTTGAATTGATTGAAAAATTTTTTTACCTCAATTTTACTTAATAAACATGTGCATTTTTTCTTAAACAAAAAAAGAACTTGAAAATTAAAAAAATTAAAAAATTGGCCAAAAAAAAAAATCAAGACCAGAAGTCAAATAGAGATTAAATAATGTACATAAGTATGTAGCTAAAGAAGATTTTTTTCTTAAAGTTTTGTTGATTACTTAAATTGGATGAAATTCTTTAAAATCTTTTTCTTTTTAATCCTTTGCAGACCACTTGAATCAGAGCGGGGTACTGTAAGCAGTAGAGTAGCCTTGTTGCTACGATCTGCTGAGGTTCATCCCTTGTTCTAATGATTTGTTCAACTTTGTTGAACTTTTTTCTCCTTTTGTACTCTTGCCTCTTCCTGCAGATGTAGTTCTCAAGGACAGAAGAAACTTTAATTTCTTTTTCTAATTCTCATATCTCTTTTATAGGATTTTGAAAAGCTTTGAAAAAAAAAGTCAATTTTTCACTCATTAGTTATAATTGGAAAATCATTTGAATGAATGAATGAATGAGAAAGAATTGAATTGAATTGAATTGAATTGAATTGAATTCATGTGGATGTGTGTTTTTACATTCAAAAATCTATAATACAATTCGAATTTCTCAAAGAAAGAAATTTAAGAAAAAACAAAATAGGATAACAAATGAATAAATAGTTTAAAAAAAAAAGAAAGAATTTGAAATCCAAAACCCAAAACTTTTGAAAAAAAAAATTAAAAGGTACTGAGAACTTAACAAAACAACAAGACGATCATCCCAAAAAAAGAGTAAGAGAAAAAAGAAAGGAATTAATAACCTAATTCAAGTTTTCTAAGTTCATGACCATTCAATCTAAGTTGAATTTTCCAATCTTCTACATTTTTCCAACCATCTTTTTTGTTGAATTCTTGATTTTCATTTTCATCTCCTCCTTCACCAATTAATTTCAAAAGATGATTTTCTAAATTATATTCTTCTGGCTAAAAATAAAACAAAAAGTTAAAATCGGTAATAAAAGTTAAAAAAAGTTTGAGATCTGGTGATGAAAAGAAAAGAAAAGAAAGAAAAAGGAAAAGGAAGGTTTTTGAAATTTTGAAATTTTGCAAAAAAAAACTTTACTGGGATTAAGATATGAATTGAATTTGATTCATCTGTTTCATTTGTAGATGGAAATAATTCAAAACTTGATTTCTTTGACCATCTTGCAGCAATGGCTCTAGCTTGATATTCAGCCTATTGAATTGATTATTGATTAAAGAAAAAAAAACAAGTTGAAGTTTAAATTAAAGATTTCGAAAAAAAAAAAGATGAAAAAGAAGTCGAATGAGAGAAGGAAGAACTTACTAATGGGAATGGGATCACTGAGCTATTGATCACTAAGAAGGCAAAAGTAGGATCAGGAAAATAAAAGGTTTGTAAGGAATCTAAATGATGACATCTTTTTTGATTTGAATTTGAATTAAGGATTGGAAATCGATTCCAAGGATCATCAGTCATCCAACAAAATCGAAAATCAAATTGATAACCCGTAGCGAATAAGATCAAATCGATTGAATGCAATTCACTTAGATCATTTAAGACTAAAATATTGGAGTCTTTGATGGATTTTAATCCGGGTTTTTGGATGATGGATTTAGTCCAATTTGGTGAGTTTGGATCATTGAAATCGTATCCTATTGTGCATGAATGATTTGATAATGAATAGATTCTTGACGGTCGTTCTGATTTTGATAAATTTGAGATTTCTCTTAAGATATCATAACCTGATGGACCTAATCCAACGACTGCAATTGACTTTTAAATTGAAGAGAGAACAGAGAGAAAAACATCAAGTTGATGAGAATTTAAATCAAAGAAAGAGTAGGATTGAAAGGGAATGAGATGATGGATTTGGGATTTGAAAGTGAAGAAGGAAGAAAAAAACTTACGTTTGAAGATTTGATTAGATTCTCATTCGGTTTACGATAATAAAATGAATGAGAGATCCGATTTGAAAAAGTTGAAAGTCCTTCAATAAAAGGTATATAAGGTTTTGAATTATGACTATGGGAAAGAAGAAGAAAAAATGAATGAAAACTTAAAGTGAAGTAAGTGAATTGAATTGAATTCATAAAGAAGAAGATTGTGACTAACCCATTTGCAGTTAAAATGAAATTAGCAAAAAGGATTTGATGATGATCAGAAGAAGAAGAAGAAGGTTGATTTGTTTGAGTGTATTCGATCATCCAACGTTTAGAAATCAAAGAGAGATGATTGGGTTTATATCGAATTCGATTAACTTGAGAATTGAATTGAATGAATTCAATGAATTCCTCTTCTATCGAATCATTCAAATAATTTAAGATTTCATGATGATAAGGAAAGGATGAGGTTGAATTGAATGGTTTATCTTTAAATAACATTAATTCGACGGGTACGTTTGTTCTAAGTCCATCATAGATTGGGGTGATGAATGGTTTGGTTGAATCTAGTATGATCGGTTGACCTTCTGAAGTAAAACTTAATTTCATTTCACCTGGATTCGGTTCAAAATTCCTTGAAAAAAACAAAAAAAACAAATCAACATTTTTCATTCAAATCAGTTCTTCTTCATCTGCCTTCTTCTTCATATCTCTGAATGAAAGGTTTAAGTATTTAAGTTTGATTAGATTCTTTATGTACCATACCCCTCCTAATTTCGATCTTTGTTCTAAACATCTTATTTTGAAATTCGTGGTTAATTTTAATTGTCTTAATCCAGCAATACCCTATTGATTTATTGATTTATTGATTTATTTGAAAACAAAAAGTGAAGATTTGATTTAGTTGATTTTCTTTGATAAGTTGATGATCAGAGTCAGAGTCAGAGAGAGAGAGAAGTTGAAATCACAAACGCTTGCACCAGCACCAATGATAAGTACATCCACTTCATCATAACTAATCTCTTCCTTCATCTTATCTGAAAGAAAAAACAATCTATTCTCAAGATCTCTGATACCTATTGAAATCTAATTTGAGAGTTTTAATCGAATTGTAAATTCGATTTGGTTGGTTAAATGAGTTTCTTCTGATCTGGTGATTTGATAGGTTTGGTTTCCTTTTGTTATGGCCGGAGGCCATAGGGCCGAGCATAGAGAGCGGGGCCACGTCCACGACAAAGCTCGGGGCTTAGGTTTGGGGATGTACTCTTATAGTTGTATCGCTCCTCGATGTTCAGACTCTCCATCATTGGAGTTTGGACATCGAGCGAGACACAGAGTGCTCATACGAGACTCTGTCACTACAGGTTAGCACCTTATCTTTATGCAATCTATCATTGGAGTTTGGACATCGAGCGAGACACAGAGTGCTCATACGAGACTCTGTCACTACAGGTTATGAGCCCGTACTGCCACTGCGTGTGCGAATGCCGATAGTCACAGTTTCATGAAGACGAGAAGAACTGATTACGGGGAAATTAAACCGATAGTAAAGCGAAAATACAAGAAGAAAGCGAACGTGAAAGACGAAGTATTACAAAAGAGTGAAATTGAACTACCGAAGTTTATTAAGCAACATCCTGAAATCTTAGAGAGTCACCCCGGTTTAAAACCGATTACTGAATCCGTTTACCCTCCAACATCTGATTCGTTATATCCCCCCACCCTTATCAACAAGTTACACTTTATCTATCGTTTTTCACTTTTATCTCTTCATTCGCCCCCGCAACCTTATTTTCATAATCGTCAAACTAAACCTCTGCCTATACCACTATCACAAGTCCTATTTACTACTCCGAAAAATCTAACTTTCCAACCCTCACCTATACCGACACAATACTCGTCCACTAGCCGTTTAGCAATCAGAAGACTACTTACCTCGACGAAGGTAGAACCGAAGCCTACGATGTTGGCGAATACGAATACGCCGGCTGCTGGAGCCCCTTTTACTCCACAGACACCGCCACAAGCAACTCCGGGTGGTTCTGTCGAAGACTTTCGATCGAACAAATTCCAACTTCAAATGCCGAGTTTTGTAAAAGGTTCTGTAAGTGAACTCAAGACCGACGGTTCGAATTACGTCGAGTGGGAATTCAAGATGAAACGGTGTATCGAGCGAGTAACAAAAATCAAAGATTACCTCGATAAAGATGATATGTCGGTGACAGATCCCGATGGCAATAGTGTAGTATTCTCAATGATCGAGCTTACTGTACCTTTCGAAATCCAACGCCGCCTATCCGGATCTGCAAAAGATGCTTTACGTACAATCAGAGGGCTCTTCTTCTTCCCGAGCAGGAGCGGACACATGGCTACCTGGAAAGATGTGCTAGAAATCAAGTACGATGACATCTCTGAGATCGGCGACTACCTTAGGAAGATCGATCAGAAGGTATCCGATCTTGAACGTGCTGGTTTCGAGTGGAGTAAGGATGCCATCACTGGTGTTCTCTACCAGCTTGGTTTAGGCAATGCTTTCACCAATGTGAACAACACTTTGAATGCTCGATTACGATCGACACCTGCGGTCCCAATAACAGCAAGGGAGGTGGAAGAAACAATCCGCGCTGAGAAACAAACCCACAACACCGACAACTTAACTCCGACGTTCAGCCAACTGGAAATCAATGAGCATGCCGATCTTCATGCATTCTCCGCTTCCCCTAGTGTGAACAGACGCGGTGCTGGTAATACTGGTAGTTCTTATAGAGCGGCTACATCGGCGAGAGGTAGAGGGGTTTTCGTTCATGCACCACCATCGCAACCCCGATATCTCAACACCCCTACGAAAACGTACCGTTTAACACCTAAACCTGGACCACAAGTTACACCAAAATACGTACCTCCGGCACCAGGTGTGCTATCGAAGTTCCATCCATCTGTATATGCGAATGGAACATGCTACGTGTGCTACAATACCGGACATTGGTCCGACACCTGTCCGACTAAATTCCCACAACAACAACCACCCCAACAATCTACCAGTCGTGAACATCAACCCCGTTCTTTCCGCCTAAACCTCATTGATGCAAATGGTGCGGCGTTTACTGTTGATGCGACTGGAGTTGACGAAGATGAAGGTCCGCTACCTGATGGTATTTGGGCATCTGAGGGAACCATGACTGAGGTGTGGGACCATCCGGACGAAGGTGTGAGTGATACTGGTGCCACCCATACGGTGACTGGTAAACTCTCATACTTAACTGATGTCCGTGTCCTCACTAGGCCGATACCAATCCGGGTGGCGACAAAAGCACCTAAGGCGTATGTCACTCACGCGGGGACGATGCACGTCAAAGGCGATGATGGACGATCGATCGCCGTGCCGAACACCTTTTATTCACCCCTGGCGAGCAACACACTCATCTCGATCCCCCAACTTATACAATCAGGTGGATCTTGGGAGGCTAAGGATGGAAAAATGAAACTGGTCTTTCCTTGTGGTGGAATTGTGACATCTGTGCTCAATGACAGAAGGTGGAACATCCCTGTAATGCATGCTTCGGCGATTGACTGTTTAAAATTACCAACAAAGTCACAAATTGTGCAACCTGCCCCAATTGAATTATCATCCAATACATCGACTATCGGTGCTCCGCCTGCGGTCAACGAGGCATTGAAATGGCACTGCCGTTTCGGACATACCAGCATGCGTAACATCCAAAGGATGGTTAAGCATGGTATAGTCACAGGCCTGCCTGACAGGATAGATAAGACACCATTCACATGTGAAGATTGCCTCAAGAGCAAGAGCTTACGTTCAATCACGCTCACGTCTTCCGGTACAAAACTCAAGCCTCTGGAGTTGATATGTAGTGATGTGGCTGGACCATTTCCACCGTCAGCTAACGGCGCACGATATATGATCAACTTCAGAGACGTTGCTACGACCTACACAGAATCAATATGTGTGGCGAAGCGCGACCAGGTTCCGCTGATGTTCTACGAATTTGTGGAACGTCTGGAACGTCAGACCGGCTTCAAAGTCAAGAAACTCAGGAGCGACGGAGCCGGTGAATATACCTCGAAGGCAATGACCACGTGGTGTGCAGCACGTGGAATCATTAACCATCAGACAAACCGATATGAGCATCACCAGAACGGCACAGCGGAGAGATCGATACGGACGATCTCAGACATGGGTCGAACGATGTTGCACGCTGCAAACTTCGACGATGATATGTGGGCGTATGCACATACCGCTGCGTCTCATATACACAACCGTATTCCGAATGCCGCGACTGGCCTGTTGACGCCCTATGAAATGATGTTCGGTCAAAAACCTCACCTTGACTACTTGAGAACATTCGGCGAACCAGCTATCGTGCACATTCCATCTGAGATTCGTCGAAAGCTGGATGTGCGTGGAAAGAAGATGCTCATGGTTGGCTATCCTCGTGGGAAGAAAGGTTGGACCTTTTGGGATCCTGAAACCAAAATAACAACCACCGTAGACTCATCTCTAGCCCGTTTTTTGTCTGATGGGCCTCCTTTGCCCAGACCCACACCTACCGAACTGCCGCGACCATCTGACGTTCTATCTGACGTCGAAAAGTCGAAAGGAAGTTTACAGTATGTATTGAATGCTTTGAAACTTGGTAGTTTTGATAGTGAACATGCGATCAAGGAACAAGACGCTCTTGCCCTGATGGTTGAAAAACAAACCTCACCTTACGGCATCATTCCGAAATCTTATACTGAAGCAATGAGGCTACCGGAAGCTGAAAAGTGGAAAGCAGCCTGTGTTGAGGAATTGAAGCGTTTCACTGACATGTCTGTGTGGGAAGTGAGTGACCCTCCGCCTGGACAACACCTCACAAATCTTGGTTGGGTGTTCACCATAAAACGGGATGGCCGTTTCAAGGCAAGACTCGTTGCGAAAGGGTACTCACAGGTTGAAGGAATCGATTTTACCGAAACCTTCGCACCGACGGCGACTTTTGCAGCTCTGAGAGTGGCTCTGGTCATAGCAGCGTACTATGGCCTGAAGGTATGCGGTTTTGATGTCATTGCAGCCTACTTGAACAGCCCGATCGATCATGATGTATGGGTAAAGTCTCCCCCGGGATTCAAGATGAATTGCGTTATGAAACTACTGAAAGCGTTATATGGCACTAAGCAAGGCGCTCGGTGCTGGTGGAAGTATATGGAGGAGAAACTGCGTCTTTTGGGTTTCCAACCAAGTCAATTTGATCCTAGTTTCTACGTTTTGAGGCGTCATGGAAAGATGTGTTTAATCTGGTTACATGTGGATGATGGTTTTGTGGCTAGTGACTCGGATGATTTGATGAGGGAGGTGGAAAAGGAGTTGAGCTCACAGATTGAGATCAAATGGGAGAATGAACTGACTGATATTGTGGGAGTGAACATAGACCGCGTATCGCCTAACCACTTCATACTTTCACAGACGACGTTAGCCAACAAGATTGTAAAGGACAACCTCGACCTTATGTCATCATTCTCAGCAACGACACCCGTCCCGCCTAACTTATCACTGACGACGAGCAAAGATCAATTACCTTGTGATAGCGGGAGATATCTAAGTATTGTGGGTGCCATAAGCTACCTGGCGGTTGGGACAAGACCGGACCTGTCTTTCCCAGTTAACTTTCTGGCGAGATACTCGAAATCACCTCAACAAGAACACTGGAATGCCGTTAAGCACCTCTTACGATATGTTCGAGATACAGCAAGCATGGGACTTGACATCAATCCCACGAAGTCGAAGTACCGAAGGGATGTTGAAACTTTCGTTGATGCCAACTGGGGAGGAGAGTTTGCACGATCAACGTACGGTCATGTCACAAGGCTATACGGTGTACCTATTGCTTGGGTTTCGAGACGTCAAGGATGTGTTGCAACGTCGACATGCCATGCTGAATTTATGGCGGTAGGAGCGGCATGTAGAGACACAATCTGGCTGCAGTCTTTGATTCAAGATATCTTACCAAAGCTCCCCATTCCCTTAATCCTTGGCGACAACAAGTCATCAATACATGTATCTAGAGACAACGCTGCCAACAAACGTACGAGACACACGGAAAGGGACTTCTACTACATCAATGAACAACTGTACAAGAAGAAGGTGGATCTTGAGTGGATACCCGGTGACCAACAATTGGCGGATACTTTCACAAAAGCCCTTGGTCCGTTGAAATTCAAAGAGGCACGTAGTCAACTGAGTGTACGCATGGGGAGGAGATAGTTTTTTGTTTTGTTTCTTTTGTTTCCTTATTTCAATTTTGTGTGTGTTTGAGACTGTGCTGTTTTCTTTCTATTGTGTTGGAGGGATATGCTTTGTCTTGCCGTGGGGGGGGGTGTTATGGCCGGAGGCCATAGGGCCGAGCATAGAGAGCGGGGCCACGTCCACGACAAAGCTCGGGGCTTAGGTTTGGGGATGTACTCTTATAGTTGTATCGCTCCTCGATGTTCAGACTCTCCATCATTGGAGTTTGGACATCGAGCGAGACACAGAGTGCTCATACGAGACTCTGTCACTACAGGTTAGCACCTTATCTTTATGCAATCTATCATTGGAGTTTGGACATCGAGCGAGACACAGAGTGCTCATACGAGACTCTGTCACTACACCTTTTAGGTATTTGATCGTGTATTTTGTTTTTATGCAATCTGATCGAGTTTTTCAAGATCAGTTTGAAATCTGTTTATGTACTTACTTACCTTTGATGATCCTGATCTGATTTGGTTATTCAGTTTAAGTTCATTTGGTTTACATTGCCATGGATCACTAACTACATAAACTCTTACAACACTCATCTACTCAGAGCGAGAGAATGTGTTGACTGTAGGATACGTTCAAGTACTTTTATCTAAATCATCATCTGAGTAAAGTGTCTGATGATGATTGTCTCAAAGACCTTTTTGTTCCATCATCAAATATGGAGATCTTTAAAGCCGTGTGAGATTGAAGAATGTCTTGATCGAATCATTGAGATTGTCTCGGCGAACTATGAATCCACATGAAGCCTGCCAAAGCCTATGTGTAGAAGGGATTGAACCATTCATGAGATGAAGGTTGTCTTGGAATATTCTGCCTCCGAACCCAGAACCCAGAAAGGATTGAACCATTCCTACATTTGTCTCGGATCATGCTCCTCATGTCACCCAGAGTCACTCAACTCTAGGGGGGTAGAGTGAGATCAGTACAATGGGTAAAGGCCAAGAATGTGGAATGACCCCGCCTACAAAACCAAATTTCACTCGTTGGCCAAATGATGCAGAACTCAACTTTAATGCTGGCCCCATGATACTTAAATAGCTAAAATGTGCTCATTGAGCTTGATCCAAATATATGTGAAGGACATATTGAAAAATATACAATTTTCAAAAAGAAAAAACTGGCATCAGATTTTCAGACCTTATAGCACTTCCTATCACTGAATTAGTTGGGTAGCAAAGTACATCAGGTCAGCTAGAGACTTAGGATAATGCCTGAATTGCTCCTGAAGCTCATTTTTGACCCCCCAGGGATCTCAAAATTAAGTGTTTCTGGGGACCTAGGAAGGTTAAAAAGAATGAAAATGAAGTGCTCAAAAGAAATTTTTCCTCCAAAAAAAACCCTTGAAAATTTTGGACCCAAAACCTTTTGCAGGCAAACTTGTTACACATTCTTGACATTGACCACACTAGGGGTATTCAAAACTCGTGTTTCGGGTCACAAAAGTGTCCCAAAATGTCATCCCAAAACTTCTGGGACATCTCCCAAAAGTTTTGGGATGACATTTTGGGACACTTTTGGGAATATTTGAGAGCACTTGTAAGTGCTTCAATTTCCAAACTCCAAAGACCCGACCTCATCAACATGCCGCGAGTCTCAGCACGACGTCAAGTTCTACACGCTCTGAAAGGTGTAACATCCCATTTCATAGCTCACCCGGACAACGATCTTTTCCCCTACCCTTCAACTCGTGCCTCAAGATCCTCAAATCCCTTATTGACTCTCCTATTCATCAAGGATTCATTACCTGAACTTCCGCTTATACCGATCCTCCGCTTCATATTAGGCCTCCTTCTGAGAAGACAGAAACTTCGAAACCGGATGGACTTTATTTCCAAGAAGATGGATGTTCGAGTGTGGTTGGCGGAAATGGAAACCATCGAGAATCGCCGATACCTGGCTTCAAGGACTCTCCGAGAACGCAATCTCTCATATGAGCATTTCATCAAAATGATGAATGCTCCCGAGGTTACATTCATCAAAGTGGTAAGCCCATCTTCCTGATCTCCTCTCTTTTCTTTCTTCAATGGTTTTTTTTAACATCGCTTCTTTCTATCAATGATTTGTTTAGGCACGAATGAAAAAGGACAACTTCATCACCCTTCTGCGTAAGATTGAAAGAAGTAATATCTTCAAAAACACATCAAGCAATCCTCAAACACTCGTCGAATTGCAACTCATGGTTGCTCTAGCCAACATGGGGTTGTCAGGAAATGGCGGCCAAGTTGCCCTCATAGGGAATTTATTAGGAGTCTCAGGTCAGCGTTTGTGGACAAGGAAATACGTTCATGTCATGTTGCTAATGGACCTTCCCCTTCGCTTCCAGATGGGAGCGTCGAGAACTACACGTGGCAAAGTGTAGCAGCAATCCTCGAATTACAGCCTCAATATCTCGCATGGCCAACCCCCTATGAACGGTCTTTGATTAGGACCGAGATCGGTCATAAACACCCGCCTCTGAAGGGGTGCGTGGGGTTTATCGATGGTACTCTCATCCCACTGGCATTTGGTCCGGTCGTTTGCAAGGAGGACTATTGGACCCGTAAATACTTTTACGGACTCAATTCGATGATCGTTTGTGATCATCGCCGGCGGATCACTTTTGCTCGTCATGGTTGGTGTGGAAGCGTCCATGACCAACGTGTACTCAGGACTTCATCAGTAAGTCCTTATTTTTCTCTTCTTTGAACTAACTTGAGCTGATTGAATTATGTAGCTGTGGTGTTCACCAGGTCAGTACTTCAGTGAGGGCGAGTATCTCGTCGCTGATTCTGGTTACAGTGCCTCAAAGTGCACTCTACCGCTCTTCAAGCGAAATGCGAGCGGTGATCTTCCGGGCCTCAAAAACTCATTCAACAAAGTTCTCAGCGAGGCGCGTACGGTGATAGAGCACGTAAACAGCATGCTCAAATCAAGGTGGCAGATGATGAAGGAATGCAGAATGGTTCTGCAAGACAAGCGATCGATGAAACGAATCAACGCGCTCCTCATGGCATGCTGCCTTCTGCACAATTTCCTGTTGCAGGAGAATGAGCAGACCTCATTCTCATACGGTCTCCCGAATCCACTCGAGCAAGAAGCAGAGCGCGCATACGTGGAAGAAACCCCGGCTATAGCAAATGCGATTCTCGCCGATAACGACGACTCTTTAAGAAGAGAAGTCTTCGCCGATTTTTGTGATCTAATGGGAGAAATTGAAGTACGCGGTGTCCCGTCTGTCACTTCAGTATTTCAGTACTGATGGAATTCTTTTTTTTCAATCAATAGTGATTCTTATAAATATTAAAACATGAGACTTAATTTTTTGAATCAATACATGAGACTAAATTTTTGAATCAAATACTTTATTCAAAAATTCATTTTAAATTAACTATTTCTTCACTGGTGATACTACTTTTATCACATCTCAAGTAGGTCTCTGATAATCATGTGATGGTCTTTAGTCCAATTTGATCGCTGTTTTGTAGAAATATTTACAAATGTCTTTAAATTAATAGACATTTGGTGAAAATCTATATAAATGTCTTGAAATGAAAATGTTCTCATGAACTAATCAAAATGACATGAGAACATGTCATTGCTCAACTATTACCAATCAAACATCTCACCACAAACATGAGATGTTGAGAGAGAAATTTTTTTGTTAAGTATATATATATATTTCATGGAAATGAATATATTTGCGACCTCCACTAATACCAAACAAACAACTCACAACAAACATGAGATGTTTGTTATTGAATATTTTATATATATTCATTATATATATATATATTCTTGAAACGATGATACTTTTGAGCTCATATAATACGAATCAATCATTGAGATGATCAGCAAATGCATTGCTGATAAAAAATTTTTTGAGAAGCACAAAAAGAAATCATACAACTCAGAGAAAGAAAAGGAGGTGAATATAAGAAATGGAACGATTTAATAACTAAATAAAATATTATTGAAAGAAACCGATCATCTAAACAAGATGATCAGCTTTTCAGCTTTACAATCATGTGTGATAAGGAATGAATATAATTTATTTAATAAAACATATTAATGCCCCGCTTCACCTTCAATCATATCATCGACGGTTTTTTTTAGCTTCAGCCCAACTCATTTGGAAATTTTCCATGTACTCCTTGTACAGACGACCTCGCATCTGAATGTCATCGAATTTGTCTTTTTTCTTCTGACTCTGGATCTCTCGCTCGATTTTGTCCAACTCAAGTTGTTCTCTGCGACGCTTGAGGAACTTAGTTTCGTCTAAGTTTTTTTCATTGAAATCCAATCGAGCTTTCTGATACTCTAGATCCTCCCTTTTCAATTTGAGATCCTGAATGGATTTAGTGTGTTCATCTGTGGTTGGATTCAAAGATTTGGTGATGGCCTCGGTAAGTTTGCTAGTCGACTCGACCTCGGACTGCCTTGAGGCTTGCTCGGCCAACATGTAAGTCTTCTTAAAAGACCACTCGGCGTCGCGTTCCTCTCGTGAGGGTAAGTGATTTGCTAAAATTGACGAGGCCGGTCCTGAATTAATTCGGGTTGATTTAGTTGGGATACTGTTTTTGGATTCGGTAATTGAGCTTTGACGAGGTTGAGATTGCCGAGGTTTTCGAGGATTTTGATCGTTTAATACTTTGATCCGATCAGTTGGTGATGTTGGTTGAGTACTATTCCCAATATCTTCACCCTCACTCAAATTCTCAAAGTTAGGACATTCGAGTTCCTCAAGGACTTTTTCAAGTCCTTGACCATCTGTAACATCATGATCAAAGTTGTCTTCTACTTCTTTATCACCATCATCCAATCTTTGATTCGGTAATATATCGTTTAAGTCGATGGCGCCATTAGATTCTTGAACGTCGTCTGGTGAGTTAGCCTTTCGTCTTCCAAAAGCAGGAATCATATCCTCATAGTAAAAACAAATTTTTTTAACGATTGCTTCAAATATCGAACGGAGGTTAGTTTCACATTTAGAAGTCCATCAAACAACCCTCACTCACCATCAAACTTATCTTCAACTAAAGATAACAGATCTTTCCAAGCTTCACTATCAGAAGAGTAACCATTCTCTTCCTTCTCAGCCAACGCATCCTCCATCATTTTTGCCTTTTCACCTTGACCCGTTCCTTTCTGGAAGTCTCGCGCTTTACGGAAACTCTTCTCAAGATCGCGAATCTAAAGATATCAACTTGATCAACATGAGTATGTGACTGACTTAAGGAAAAGAGATACAAACGAACCTGTTGCTCAACCTTACTCGAACGTATATTCGGAAACCCGTTCTCAGCAAGGTAATCTGAGATTTCCTCGGCCACTTTCCCCTTTTTAATCGTGCCACCTTCACCCCTCCACCAATCTAGACGGTGACCATCGCCTTCGGGCATGGTCAGCCATTCAATTACGAGACTCAGGGGATTCTTCCCATCTTTGTTGAGGTCAGTGCGCCACCCAATTCGCAGTCGGCTAGGAGATGAGGGCGGATCCTTCTTTTTCTTCGAATGTCTCGTTCGAATTTTTTTTGGATTGGGGTCGTTTTGAGTTTGTTGATTTAATGACTCTTGAATTTGACTCGATGGAGGGTATGGCGAGGGAGACATTGTCGGCCAAACAGGTTGATGGTTGATTGCTGGAGCGAGATGAGGGTGGTTGATAGCTTGTGCGAGATGAGGGTGGATTGATGGGGAGATATGTGGGTTGATGCTTGGCGAGATGATTGTATATGAGTAAGTTCCGATCGGTGGAGCTGGTCCGGCAATTGATGAATCGGAAGGAGTCGTGGATATTGATCGGGATGCAGGCGTATGAGCCATGTGAATTGATGTGGCTAAGGTGGAGTTTGCTTCTTGCTCGTGAGTAGACATACAGGTGGTTGTGTGAACAAAGCTTCCAAAAACTCTTTGACATCCCAAAACTTTTGGGAGATGTCCCAGAAGTTTTGGGATGACATTTTGGGACACTTTTGTGACCCGAAACACGAGTTTTGAATACCCCTACTATGTATGTAGATCAATAAGAAGCTTAAGACTTAAGAGCTAAGGGCCCGTTTGGCTGAAACCCAAAATTGACTTTTGGTCAAAAGCCCCACCAAAACCCAAAAACACTCTTGATCAAAAGTTGTTTTTGATTTTGGTCAAAATCAACAGTGTTTGGTAATCTTGTTTTGATCAAAATCAAAAACAACTTTTGATCAAAAGTTGTTTGAAAATCAAACAGCCTCGAGGCTGTTTTTGAAGGCAAAAGCCGCTTTTGCCCCATCCATTTTCAATCGATCCCTCCTTCCATCACTCTCCACCTCTCTCCACCCACCCCTTTCGATCCTTCACATGCCCTTCTAAATCCCTCACACCCCCCTTTAAATCCTTCACACACCCTTTCCTACATCCACATCCTTTTCTTATACTTGTCTTTTATCCATTCGATTGACGTCATCTTTTCATTCCGTTCCATCTTTCTCTTTATTCTCATCGTTGTCAATTCAATCTTTTTTTTATTACTCTGTCATCGTATCAATCCCATCATCATCTCTTATCGTCATCTCGTATCAATCTCATCGTTTATCACTTTATCCCTCTTATTGCTCGAGTCAACGGCTAGGCAACTACAATGCCGTCAACTACACCCAACCCACCAATCACCGACAAACCGGCTAAATCGAGGCTCAAGTGTGAGTGGGATGATGACAACAATCAGAACATGATTAAAGTCCTCATTGCTGAACGTCAGCCAGCCAACGGGGTAATCGGACCCAAAAACGCAACAAGTGCTC
Source organism: Melampsora americana (assembly GCA_022264835.1). Classification (NCBI taxonomy): domain Eukaryota; kingdom Fungi; phylum Basidiomycota; class Pucciniomycetes; order Pucciniales; family Melampsoraceae; genus Melampsora; species Melampsora americana. The sequence goes on along the minus strand of JAIFHY010000053.1, from coordinate 230,285 downwards.
ATGGCTTCAAGATTCCTACTTGGAATAAGGTTGTTGAGAAGCTCAAAGGAAGCGAAAACAAACAATGTGAGAATGGTGTTGTTAAACTTAGTGCACCCAAAACCGCGAAGGCTTGTAAGAACCACTGGTATATAGTAAGTCATTCTTTCTTTTTCATCTTTATTTATGATTTTAATACTAATATTTCTTTGCATTTATAGTTGTGTCAATTATACACCGATTATAAATATTTAAATGGGTTGAGTGGTGCTGGTTGGGAGACCAGATGTATCATGCTACCTGATCGGGTCTGGGCCCCAATCATCAATGATGATGTAAGTCGATTGATTCTTCTCTTTTTTTTGATTCTCATTTATGATTTTTTTTCTTCCAGAGTGAGAAGTCCAAGGGCTACCTCAGATGCTGAGGCCGCCCGTTTCCGTTGTTCAATTCAATTGTTACCCTATCGGAGGGTCACAAGGCTACAGGAAAGTATGTCACAGGTTTGATTGTTGATCAAACCAAACCTCAAGACATTCCTTCAACTTCTAGCAGTCCGGTTTCCCATACGACTAAGCCTCTTCCTGCCTATCCCCATGGTCTCTCTTCTCCACCTGATTCACCCCATGGCTCCCTCAAATCAACGTCTGACACAAACGACTTACCTGGAATTGAATCCAAGCCAAAGCCAAAGGACAACTCTAGTTCCAAAGACAAAGCTCCAGCGGCAAAGCGACACCGTGTGTCAAAAGTGGCTCTAGCCGCTTGAGCTCCAAATAAACCGAAGAAACAATCCGGTATCCAAATCATCAATGGAATGTCATCCGATATGAAGACATTTGGCTCAAACATTGAAACATCCTTTGCTTTGACTTCCGCCTCAATCAACAATGCAGCTCAGGTTCTTCAAGCTGAAAAACCTTCGACTCATTCCCAAGCAATCTCCTTGATTTATATGTCATCTCTTGAACGCATCCAACGCTACACAGCAATTGATTTATTCACTGAGAAGCCTGTGATGGCTGAAACTTATGTGAATACACCTGCTTGTGAACGGGATGATTGGCTCCAATTCATCCTTGAAAAACATAAGTAAGTCATTTATCACCTTCTCATTTCATTCATTAAGTACATAATAACTCATTATTTTTATCAATCTTTTCTTTCTCTATCATTTAATTTCAAGATGAAAAATTGAATGATCATAGTATTCTTCTTACAACTTCAAATGAAAATGTAGTGGGTTTCATTCTTAAATATTATTTTTTCAGTCTATTGTCTTTTGTTCTCAACCAAAAAAAAATAAATCATATAAAATATTATTAACTACATTTGTGTATATACAAGTTGATACAAATGTAGCCGTGAATGTCAGATTAATTAGTATCAGTTAGTGTTTGCAATGTAGCAGTGCAATTTTTATGATGAATTGAGATATTCCAATGAATTGAATATGAGTTGAGAGGATATATTATTGAACAAACAAAAACAAAGATAACTTATGGTCAACGAGATGTACGGTTTTTATGGGTTTGATATCATCAAATTGATATCGAATGAAATTTATTTCAATTCTTGATTCAAAAGTAGTTTTTGAATCATGGTTACCAAACAGTTGACCGCTGTTCAGACGGTCAACGACGATCATTTTGATCTTTCATTGGCCTTTTTGGTTGACTGTTTGGTAATCGAAAACCCGATTTGCAAGTTTTTGATTTTGCCCCTTGAAAAAGGGGCAAAATCAAAAAGTGTTTTTCTGTAACGACTTTTGGCTAAATCAGCCGAACGGGCCCTAAGCCTAGGCTGTTTGTACAGACAGGGAGAAGATGAACAGAGAGGAATTTCAACAAAGAAATTTCCTCAAAGCTCAATAGCCCACAGTTTCCTTATTGCTCAACATATATAATACCATTACCCGTCCTCTTCCTTTGCTGGTATTCCCCCTTTGAGGATCAAAGCCCTTAGAGGGTTAGTTGGTGTTATGAAACAGATCAAAACTGACCAACAGCATTACAGAGAGCCCCAAGGGGACCCCCTAAACCCATCTACCCTCCTGGAGAAAAACACAAAGGAGTGTCTAAGCCTAGAATGAGCTGTACCAAAGCACAAGTCCAGAGAGACGTCAACTTTTTGTCCACAACATAATGTGGAGTCTGACAAACCCTAAAGAGATTGGAGAATTGCTTGGGTAAGAGGTACCTTGATGTTCTATGATCCCAATCAACTTGGAGTTCACCAAACCCAAAAAAAAGAGATTGAGCAAGCTTGTTTATTTATTTATTTTTTTTATGATCTGCTAGAAAAGGAAAAAAAAGCTTTGAGTGAGTCATGAAATTTGTTAGACTTTTTCCCAATTTGTCTTGATTCCTTCTTCTTTGAGTCTTGTTCTGATCTTTATCCTTACTCTTGAGAATCACCTGCAATATAGAAGAAGGTAGTGATAAGTGTTTTCTTTACTCTGAAAAACCTTCACCATTTAAAGATTTAGTTAGGTTCCTCTTAAACAGATGTTCATTTAGGGGAGCAGAACTTGTTCTGAGTTTGAAAGATTGCTGCTCTACCACCATTTTCAAGGTTGGTCAGGCCCAGGAATGCAGGTGTGAGTATGAGTGTACCCAACTCATACCCACTCAGGCCCGGTTTTGGCCCCATGGCAGAGTATCATTACCCTTTGGGGAACCAAGGGGGTTGTACAACGCAGCTGTACAAACCACTTGAGAATCTATTTGGGTACCACATACTCATGTGTCCCTTCTCTCCCCACCCACTACTCAAGCTATCCCCAATACAGTGTGCACCTTGTTTGGATGAGTAACTCACCCAAATGAGGTGGACAAGGATATAGTGAACAAAGAAGAGAACAGAAGAAATAAGCATGACAAAGACTAATGGTAATCCACTTGATGATGTAATTGCAAGATACCTATAGTGAACAAAGAAGAGAACAGAACAAATAAGCATGACAAAGACTAATGGTAATCCACTTGATGATGTGGAAAACCCGTTTGGAGAACAAATTGAGTACATAGACTACTTCCACATCACAATGTCCCTGTCTACAACAAAGGATATCTTACTGTAATTGATAAGATATCCATGTTTCCATTCGCTTTCCAACCCGTTTATTGGTCCTGAGCCCCGCCAGAAGGGTGCATTGGAGTTAGATGACTCATCAAATGAGAGTAATCTCTCTTGGTGGACATGAGAAAGTACTTAATCCGAGTACTTTCTCATTCTCATACTCTATATGAGTGAGTCCTGTGTAGGACCTGAACCTCCAGAGGCTCACTCTCATTTTTGCTTCTTGAGGCTAATCTTTGCCCAAAATCAAGTAGGTATTCAACTCACTTGATTTTTGGTGTTCCTTGGGACTCAACTGGAGCCTTGCAGCCTTGGTTTCTTGTAACCAAGCCAGGTATAGTCACGCCTTCATTTCTGGTCAGGCCCTCTGTTATGAGTTTTGAATTTTTCTGGAATTCATTACTACCTGGTTTGCAAGGAAATAATTTAGTGTTAAAATCTTCTTTTGTTTTTTTTCATACTACCAAGTCTAGTAGGTAGGTGGATAGGATCTTCTTGAGAGTGTGAAGTGTGGACTGCTAGTTTAGATGTGGTACTATACAACGCTTAACAGCACTTTATGCAAGTACGTGGTAACATTATGTTATTTAGATCACTGAGAAAGCTGTAATATATCAACATGAGCAATTTGCTATCATAAGGAAGATGACCAGGTATCTCTTGCTTCAATGTCAATTTTGGGGCTCTTGGAAGATGAAAAAAAAACATTGGAAGAATCAGGAAGTTGAGGTAAGATTGGGATCATTGATATTTCTTTGAACAAACTATCTATACCGTATTCCTCCAGAGCTCAGGAGACAAACAGATGCATCTGCATGCACCCGGTCTTGTCCATCACTTCATTTATCGATATACGTTTTTTTGACTTCAAAACAAAGTCGGAGCCACGGAGTATATCAAGACACATCTTATCTTGTATGTGTCAGACGAAATGCTGCAAGAAAATTTATCATTTCCCAATTTTTTTGATGTTCAACAAATCTTCAAAACTGAAACTTTGAGATATCGGACGGATTAGGAATTATCGCTCCAAAAAAAATAAAGACTCTTTCTTTATTCTTTAAAAATACGATCCCTTTTGTCATTTAGCCTTTTGGAACTCTTAATCATGGTCACGGAACTTGAAATATCCCCGAAAGTTGAAACTTTCCAGGTATTAGATTTTGTTGAGAAAAGCTTGAATGAAACCAGGTATGAGGGATCCTTAAAATATCAAGTTTTACTACAAGATCATAAACTTTCAATATCCACAAAATCTTTAAGCTTTGAGTAAACCTTTAGATTGAACAATTGAATACGTATTTCCGGCCTTTATGAACCTCTTACAGAATCACATGCCGTGAAATGCCTCATCAAAGACGTCATACTTGAAGCTCTCAATCATACCTATCTTTTTCTGTTCAATTGAGATCTTCTATGGGAAAACACCCATGTTGAAACCCATGGGGCTCAGAGTCCAGACCGATGTACGTGGTACTGCTACATAGTAATATCAACCAAAATTAAAACAAAACACTACCATGAGATTTGTTTGGATCACAAGTTAGGCTTGGTTGTTGTAGGGACACTCCGTGTTTAGCAACAGAACCTTTATCATATATGGCTCTTATACTACATGTCTTACTGCGATGGCATGTTTCTCTTTCTTGCCCTACTTTCCTTTGTAGAGTGAAGCGATTTTCGCCGTTAGTTTCGTCGCTTGTACATTGTATGCCATTTTTTTACTCCTTTTTTCATCTACGTAGGCAAATGAATATTTTTTGGAGTGAATTTGCTAGCAGCTTGGATAATACGTTGGAAGCTGAGTCTAAGACCTCAGGTTTCAAGTATAATGCTTGACAAAACCCTAAGGGTGCGTTTGGTTAAGAAATTTCTGACCAGAAATTGCATTCTATAAACTTTAAAATGCTGCTCATGTCCCGTATGCTTGATTTTTGCAATTTAAATTTTACAGAATGTGATTTCTGTTCCGAAATTCCTTCACCAAACCCACCCTAGAACTACCTGTTCACTTCTTCACTTGTAGTAAGTTTTAAATCTTTTTTGATACAACTTCTCTCCACTAAACGGGGACAAGACCGCAATGTCAGAAAATCCGTATAGGTAAGAGAGACTGTGTCGGTATCAAACAAAAGCTCGGAGCCTTCCACACAAACGGAGTCAAGTAGCGCGTCTATGTAGGTCTGTGAATCAGTCCTGGAGTCGTGCAGCATGTCTCTCTACAATTATGACTGTCTTTTGCTTTTGTCAGGCTGGTCATGTTCTTTTTTCATAAACTTACATACATACGTCTAGTGGCGATGATGTTTCATGGCTCTCATAGTTTGAACTGATGATCTGATCTGGCAGCTTGTGACGCCTTTTTGCTGTGGTTGTTCGGCAACTTTCGTGTGATATTGATAGCCAGATGATGAAATATCTCTAAAAATGGGTTATGCTTGGCGGCAAAACTTGTTGAAGCTCTTTGCCGATCGGTCGAGTTGCGGGGGCAGCCCGTGATCAAGAAAGCTTCCCAAAATTGGCTTGGGAAAACTGACAGAAGCTTTCTGTGATCGCTGACCTCGAGCGACTCGAAACGAAGTTCGAAGAGCGCGGGGATTTGTTAAGTTTAACACGAGACTCACTACAAGGCTCACAAAGCACATCTTGTCACCCGAGCCGGGGTGCGGCGCGAGTAACTCAGCAAAAAAAGGACCTGTTACCGCTTCTGCAGTCGTGTAATCACGTAGATTCTTCGAGGGGTTCCGATTGTACAATGGTTGTGACACTGGCGGAGGAAACGTTCAGGGCAAGGCTCTGAACTCGAGATCTAGTAGAAATAAAACTTTATCTCGTGTAGTGAGCTGTATTCAAAGTGCACATTATTACAGAGCTTGCCGGCGTATCATAATCGGACAGATATAAAGACTGGATATCATTTTCGCGACGCCACATCTTCAAATTCTTGAATCTGAGGTGTACCTAGGATGATCCAGTAGCTACAGCTTTAGGAGCTTTTTACAAAATGTTCAGAACAATCTCATTTCAATCATTGGCTCTGTGTTATTTGTTTTCCGTCTCTTTATTAGGGCTTCTAGATAAGACTAAGGTACTGGGTTTGCACATTGTCGAAGACGAATCATCTTTCATGAAATTCCCAACATCAGATAGGTCTTTTACTAGAGCCTGTGAGTTTTTTTGATAGCCGAGGTATAAGGAAACTCGTCTATCGAGGCTCAACAAGACCTCACTTTCCATCACAGCTTCATGTCGACAGATACCCAGCGGGAAAGTCACACAACAGAGCAAAGGATCAAAGATTGATTCACAGGCGCCGTCAAGCTTACGCAGAATACCGGGCATCAAGAAATTGGCATGCAAAGCATCCGATGTGGTGGAGAATGTGATGGCACCGCGCGGTTATTCCAAAATGAAGTCGGTGAAGAGCTCTTCAGCAATTTCAGAGCAATTTGAAATCCCTGTCTTTACAAGAGCACAGAGCGCAAGAGAAGGTTGGCAATTGTTTGTATCTTACGCTTTCAGGACCCTAGTTGTTCATTAGTTCCTCTCAAAATGCTCCAGGTACGAAAACGGGCAGAACATCAACAACTAGCTTGCCTTATTCCTTGTCATCAAGAACAGCACTATCAGAAGGTTTGTAAACCTCGGAATATGTTGCCAATTGAGACAATTGATTGAACGTTACTTTTAAGCCTGTTTAGATCATAAGATGGGAAGGCAGATCATGTCAAAAAAGGCCGACCTTGTTCCTCAAAAACATTCGCTCTGGGCAAATTTGAAAGGCCTTGTAAAACCCCCGAAGACGTGTATGCATTTTTTGATGATTTTCAATTATCCTTGCCTTCAAAAGTTCATCATTCCTTCCCTCTTTTCTTCCCGTCAACTTCCACCCTTCTCAAAAGCTGTCTGGTCTTCGCAAGTCCTAGAAAAAGGTAAGCATATTTTGCATCTCTTCTATTGATGAAGACATTTCCGATGAATAAAATTGTCTCCTTGTCATTATTGATCCTAAGCACCAAGAGGGGCAGAGGTTGTGGAAAAATACATAGCAACTTGTGAGTCCTTTATCAGTGACGACAATGATTTCGTCAATGTGAGATAAATCTCAAATGTCACTTCATTCACCTATCTCAGTCGATCCAGAAGCCTTTACCCGTTATCTCGCGGGTCAGGAGCAAAAAGCAAAACATTCTCAAATGTCAAATCTCAAGAAACTAACAGCAGCAAGCAATAAAATAACTCCTACCCAATTCATCAATATGATTCAATCCTTAGAACCTGTTTTACAAATGCAAAGTATGAGAAACGTCGATGGCCTTGATGTTGAAAATTTTTTAGGTCGACCTAAAAGATATATTGAAGGCCTTATTGACGATGGTGATATTTCAAGCATCTCTAAAACTGAACCTGGCATTTCTAACGAAACGAAGGAAAAAACTGAACAGATCCTCCTAAACGTATTAAAGGAACACCTAAGAAATTTTCAAGACTTCTCAAAACCAGAAAAAAATGGATGGATGTTCTACCGATCCTTGAAAGATCAGTTATCATATAAGGAAGGAAAAAAAGGAAAAGTTCCATATGATCTTTTATTGCTCCAAGAAGTTGTTAGCAAAATCTTCCAAAAAGCAAGCGAGAGAGGAGTCTCAGATATGACTGATAATCAGGTTTTGAAACGAATTGTTAATGAGAATATCAAATTGATTCTTTCAGCAAGACTTGAAAGGTCTATTCGAGATCAAAACCTGACAGAAGAGGACGCGCTTTACATACGACAATGTTTAGGAAGTGTGCATACCTTCACTTTGAAAGATAAACGCTCTCTCGTAAAACCCTTCCCATACGTCATCACGACCTATTATTCAACAATCTGTCAGCGTTACTCAGATTTCCCAGAACTTCGTTATCTCGCACGTCGATTACATGAGGCATACAATTCAAGACTTCATGCAAGTTATAAACATGAAATATATGATGTTGATATCAAATCCTAGGCGATTTTCATTACCTTTCAAACCATCAGACCTCAACATTGATGTTATTGATAGGAACACCGAACAAAAAGATATCTGTTTCATACAATCTTAACTGAGAAATTCATCAGAAACTTTGTAACTAATCCCATAGAAAGAAGGTTTCTACTTCATATTTGCTATACCGAAAATAATTTACACTTCAACTCTCTGCCTTTTGAATGTTGACTTCCTTACTCGTTCAACATGTCTGTGCTTTTTTTGCTCTCGAGTGCTCCTCATTTAATAGCCAATCAAAAAAATACATCTAGAACATCAATGTTGGCCCACTTTTCAGACATGACCTTGATTTTCTACCCAGAGTTTCCTTGAATATGTGTATGTAGTACTGAATTGCATGTACATAGTCATCTATAGCAACACAGCCACTTTCATATATCTTTTCTTGAGATAAGGGTCTTATACGCATTAGTCAACAACCTGATCCCTCTCATTCTTGCACACTTCCTGCTCAACACGAGTTTCTCTTTCAAATTTTATTACTTCCTTACATTTCTTCTCATCTATTTTCCTTTGTTTCATTGAGCTCAAAGTAGTATCTTGGGTCATAATACGTGAGACTCACAATTAAGTTTATGCGCTCCTAAAACCTATGTCTAGAGAAAGTCAGGCGATATAAAGAGTAGTCAATTGTGTTCCAGATTTCTCTTCACTCAATCTTCTCTTGATCCTATACGTGTCACCTTCCAACATGTGCTTGTATTTCTCTAAATAAATCTTACATACGTGATCTCAAGTGCATATAGCCTTACTCACCTCGTCGTGATTATCCACAGGTCCCTTTATTACTCATGCTCCTGATGCGCTTATGTGGAAATATATGCTCAATTTTCCCTTTATCCTAGCCGCGTCACCTTCCAACAGATGCTTGTCTTTCTCTACATCACTTTATCCATATCTCGTTCGACTTACCATCTTTCAGAGAATTAGAAGAATGTGATTTTCTCGTGTGCCTTTCTTTGAATCACGTCAAAATCAGGTTGAATCCTGTGGCAAAAATTGGAGACAGGGCAGCAAGCGATCTGGTGATCACGAAACAGTTGATGCGTCACAAGTTAGATATGTGAGCTTTGCAGGTTTGATGTGCCGCGAGCCATGATCTTCACCAAAAATGAACCGTGAGCTAATTTTCTCGTACAATCATTGTGACATTAGCAGAGGACCAGATCAGCGCGAGGATCTGAAGTCGGTATCAATCAAAGATGAGATGTTAGTTCTCGCAGCGGAGAGCTGCAGGGCTCAAATTCGAAGCGGTGTTTCTTCCAGATCGGAGACAACTTCAGCACATGGCACGCATCGAGAACTTCAAGGCTGACTCGGAGTTCTCCATATTTTGCTTTTCTCCCTTTGCAATCGGTGCACCCAGTATAATCTGGCAATTACAACCTTTCTAATATTTTACTATAAACAGATGCTGAAATCAATCTCATTTCAATCATGTGCGATATATGTTCTGATATCCTGTTCTCTCCTAGGAACTCTAGATAAGAACAAAGCACGTGTCGTTGGTATGCACAGTACTGAAGAAAAATCACTTATGGAAGTTGTAGAATCAGATAGGGCTTACAATGGAGCCCATCACAGTGAGTTTCTCAAGCCGCTTTGATATAGCCGATGAGGGTTGGTAAGGGCATTTCTATCGAAGCTCAACGTACCACTTTAACAGATCCAACTTTACAGCTCTCGCGTACTTCACTCACTCATCAGAGCAAAGGCTCACGCCCTAGTATGGGGACGCAATCAACCTTGAACAGAGTACCAAGTCACGTCAACAACCAGGTGCCATGCATGACATTCGATTTCGTGGGGACTTTGATGGCACGTTTCCACCGCCACAAAAAGACCTCTTTAGTTACATCTGGATCCTCACAAACAAAGGGCTCTTCATCAGCTGCGTCGCCATCACTTGCACTTGAGAGACTGCAGAGCTCACAAGAAGGTTTGAGATTCTTTGCCCCTCTTTTGTCTTTAGAGACAAATTCAAACAATACCTTATCTTGAACTTATCCAGGCAGTAAGTCCAGAGAGGTATCAGTTTCCAACTCGCTTGGTGGCTCGCCATCAAGCCCGTCAAAGACCAGTGCAGAAAGTTTGTAAACTTTATAATATATCACTCGTCAAAGCTCAGTTGATCATGTGCTCTTCAAACTCTATCCAGATGACAAGTTTCCAAGAAAGTCAATCCCAAATTTTACATCCAGACTGGATCACGAACAAAAGATGATCTGGGAAAGCCTAAGATCCAAAAAGACAGGTATGTCAACTTTATAGTGTTTATTTTCTTCTCTTAACGCTTATCATTCTTTCCCTTTGCTCTACATTGATTTCAAGTTAAAGTTGACTGGCATTCAGCCGTGTTAGAAAGATGTAAATATATTCCAAATTTTCTTTACGGTGATGACAGAAGCTCTAAGATAAAAAACTTCTTCTGTCTAATTTTTATCCAAAGATCCAAGTGGAGAAGAAGTGGTCGAAAATTACATCAAAGAATGTAAGTCCTGGATCACTCAACAAGGCCTACCACACTTTCTCGTGATTTGAACTGAATGTTAAAATTTTCGATTTATTTATCTGTTTCAGTCGATGCTAAAGCCTTCACCCAGTACATTTTAGATCAAAATGAAAAAACCAAACAAGCTCAACTCTCAAATTTAAAGCAATTGACGGAAGCAAGCGGAACAACGACTCCAGAGCAATTTGCTGAAATGATCCAAGCATTAGAACCTATGGGTAACATGCTATCTATTCTAAAAGAACAGAATTCGAATACTTTTTTACCTATCTTTACAATCACCCAAGATTTGAAAGAAAATACTAAAAAGACTATCTTAAATTCAATGAAAGACTATTTAAAAGACCATGAAAAGTTTTCAAAACCAAAGAAAAATGGATGGATCTTTGATCGATACTTAAAAGATCGATTATATCAGCAAGAAGAAAACCAAGAAAAAGAAGAAGAAGGATATGAAAGATTTCAATATGATTCTTTATTGGTTGAAAAAATTTCTAATGAAATCTTCAAAGAAGCAAAGGAAAACAAAATTTCTAAAGTCTTGAGTGAGACCAATACTAAGGTTTCAAACCAAATTGCTAATAAGAATCTCAATCTGATTCTTTTAGCAAGACGCAAGAATCCTGATGGATATCCAAATTTGACAGAACTGGAAGCACTTTACATACGACAATGTTTAGGAAGTGTGCATAGCTTCACTTTAAAATACAAAAGTCCTACTCAATACCCATTACCCAAGGTGATTAGTGAATATTATTCAAGTATCTTTCAGTTTTACTCAGATGTTCCAGAACTTCGTCAATTAGCCAAAGAATTACATCATAGATATAATTTACAATTTCCTGAGAATCAGAGACATGATATAACTTGGATTGAACTTGATTGATGATCAGACATTGGATCTGAAGAATTTAAGAGAAGGATTGGATTTTGACATGGCTGATGTTTTTCTTCAAATATGATTCACTTTTTCATCTTTTCACATACATCTTTGATTAAAATGATTCATCACATGTGAAATAGATGTATGATAGATGAGATCATCCTGATGCTAGAGTTGAAAATCTGAAAGTCAACAAAGTCTGATTGTGCCTCTGATTGTGTCTCTGATTGTGCCTCAGATCGTTTGAGAGTCTCAAGTGTTGATGAGATGACTGTTTTATCTTTGTATTGTGAATTTTCCACTGATGATATGTATTGAGTCAAGTGAATAAAGTTTTGATCACCAAGCAAATTGACAGACTGAGAGAAGAGCTTGAAAGGTGGTGTTTGATTGATAGGGATATATGCTTGTAATGAGGATGGTGTATGTAAAGTGTCAATATCCTTTTAGACCATTTGAAAATTGGTTTAATGGTCACCATTTGATTTTGAACGATCAAAACCAATCGAAATCAGATCATGGTTCATATCAACTCAAGTTATCAAGATTTAATATTCTATGGTACATTAGATAGACCATCAGCCTATTCTTTAAAACATCAACATAATAGAATTGAAGCTCAATCTACAAATCTCAATGAAGGTGTTGTTGAGTTTAAGCAACCCACTCAACTTACTGCATTTCAAGTGATTCCTTATCGAACTCGAGCTTTTCCTCAAATCGAAAAAGATAAACGATCTGGTCAAACATGTCCTAATGTCTTTAACTTACAGCTCACCGTTCATTACGTTGGAACATCATCCGATTTGAACAATACACGGTCATTTGATGTAGACGTTGAACTTGAGGAAGGTGCTCAAGCACCCAAGTGGAATCTTGCAATCAATCAGGGTACGCTAGCTCACATGATTACCTTTCGAGGAAAATTCGATTCGATCACCTTGGCTATTTACGGTCAAACCCTCGACGGGTCCTCCTCATCCAACGGAATCCATCAAGCAAAATCCGCTACGAATCAATCCAGTTTATCCGACAGAGAGAAGAAAGAACGTGATCCGACACTGGATAGTTCTCTACTTTTAGCAAAAGAGTTTCTTAGTATCACTTCTACTCTAAAGCAGAAAGCTTCTACATCCCATTTAGATTTGGTTACCTCTTTGCAGTCTTGTGTACAGAGTCTATACCTTCCGGCCCCTACAGCACCGAGAATCTCTTCAGAACAACTTTTATCGGTAGGCAAAACGCAAGAGAGTACCAAATTCGTAAAAGATCTGGCTCAATTGGCACGTTCATCTTTTGATCAAGATAGTCATTCAATTTCGTCCAATCCAGATGCCATTCAAAGTTTCCTCGAAGGATTTTTGGCTTTATCTGATCCGATTTTATCATCCGACGTAAGCTGTCACGCGACTCGCTCTCTTTTCTCTCGACCCACGGAATACACATCATTTTATTTTCTTGAGTTAAAACATCATACATTTATCTCTGGCTATTGATTAAACAAATTTATCTATATTGAGATCACGTCAACTTTTAAGCTCAACAATAAATGACAAACATTGTTTCATCTCATCATCTCTCAGAACTTTTCAAGCGATATGGCATATTCTTTGGACATTGTTGCGCAACTTGTCAGGATATCACCACCAGCTATACCCATTGTATCTGTATGTTATTTATCTCATCAAGTTTATATATTCCTCACATTCACTAGTATCTTTGACTGAAAACTTTGTTTTTGAAACGCATTCCAGGCTTCAAATGTGATACAGTATGCGATTACGATTCTAAAAAATTCCACTTCAGATTCAAACCTAAACCCAGCACGCGATGCAGCAGTCAATCTGCTGACGATCTGTTCGGAAGAAGCAACACTTTTTTCCTTTCACGTCATGGGAAAGTTTGCTCTCGCTGACTCCTTCAAGTGGCTTTCTGGACACGATCACCTTCTCATCCGCTTCAAGGCATACTTGACTATCCTCGAATTGAGTAAATTCACTAAACGACTCCATCACACTTTGAACCAAGCTAGTATTGGGTTAGACGATGACATTGACGGTATAGCCATTGACATCGCCGAAGATCGGACGAACGGAGCATGTCAAACATCCACCCTTTCGGAATTTGAACTAATGAAATTGATTCACCTATTTCAACGTCTGATAGGTTACATGTCTCAAAGTTCTTTTATTCCTTTTGTCACGGCGCGTCAAGAGATCAGCTCCCCCGATCAATCATCAATCTCAACGCCTCCGTTACATTCGTCCTCTAGGACTTACAAGGCATTGCTCAAATATCTTGAAGCTGAAGACTTTTTTGGTAGTTTGTTGACGCTTCTCAAGATCCAGTTCAAATCACCACCTCAGTTTGGGTGGGAACAAAAAGGAAAATCCATGGTTGTTGAATGTGTTGTTCAATTTTTCACCAACCTGTTTACCAATTCGGAGATCGGACTACCTCATCTTGTCCCCTATTTTGTTAAGAACGATGATGCATTAACCCAATGGATAGCTACACTCAATGACTTCCTACCTGCTCGTCTGTACGCCAATGAAGAACTTGAACAAAGAAAAACTCACACGATGATGATGTTATTGTCCACGCGTAATTGGCAGTCGATCAGCAACCGTTCATCCGACTGTGGTCCACGACCTTGCTTGTTGGCAATCGCAAGATTGATCACAGGTTACACTTCACTTGGTGCTCTACTTGCGGTCGTTTTAAGCGACACCTCTGAGCGAGGAGAGATGGTAACCAACACAGACGTCCCGTTGGAATCCCACTCAAATGTTGATATCAAGTTAGCTATGAAGAAGTTGGAGGGTTTGTCAGTTGTCATGTTGAGCAAACGATTATTGTGTCGACTGATTAGCTGTGAACAACTCTCGGCCCGAATCATCCAATTAAATCATTCAATCTCACAAAAGCCAATCTCTCAAGACGAGCCGCGTCATATCTTTGACTGGTATTCTGCTGTCGTGCTTTCTGATGCGGACATCATCTTATCTCCCAATGCTAAAGTAGTTGGGCAAGCTCTGATCAATCATCTTTCCACTTCGGTCAAGCCTATGGCACATGGTAGCAAGCTTCAGTTACGGGCCAATATACTCAAATCAATCGACGATCCTGCAACCTTGTTACCCAACCCGGCTACCTTTCGATATGCTGATCTATGGGAAGTCGAAGTCCGCATGAATGTCTTGGGAGCTCTGTCAAACCTTAGGGCGAGTGTTGATGATACTAGCAATATCTTTGGACGACTGTTATGCGACCAATTCAATGATATTCGACGGTCAGCTACCACGCCTGATCAACCTGATGTATCATTTTGCGATGTCATCCTCGAACTGGTGGAGATCACCTGGAAACGGCTTGAATCACTCAAAAAAAGACATCAGCTTTTTAACTTGACCCGACTTTCAATCTTTTCAACCCTGTTCGAAACGCTTCGGCGCTTGTGTTATATCGAGTTTGTTTTGTTGAAGAACAAAGCACCTGTCCACTTTATTCAAACTTTGAGCGAAAAGGCGATCCTTATCAATATGATCTTAGCCGACTCGATCCAAATGGACCGATCACAACATCCAATCCAATGTCCTGATTTCGCTGTTGATTGGGTATACGAGAAAAAGTTTAGGATGAATTTGATCTCACTCTTGCGATCTTTGACATGGAGCTCAACACCAGATGAATCTAGTGCGACCCTTGCTTACATGAATCGGTTTCCAAACGATACTCACTCGAACCCAAGACTTGAAATTGAACAATCCAATCTTGCGATCGTGCTCAATAGTCTGATCAAAGTTTCAGTTAAGCTTAATGAATATTCACCAATCGTCTTGGACTTTTTAACTCGATGTCTTCCACTCTTACCAGATCTGGGCAAGGCTCCCCTTATGGAAACCGACAAGAATGCTGTCAAACGTCAGGTGGTTAGAAAGTCTGCTGTCGAGTTTAAAAACTTGGTCAACGAGCTTGCGAATTACTTTTTAGATCATCCACATACGATCTTAGGTTCTGATTTGATGTTTGGAACTCAGCCTTTGAAGAGCGGTCGGAGTAACCAGATCAAGATATGGTTGTTCAGTAAACTTATCTACACCTTTGATTTGATTCATGTATCATCAGGATCATTTCCGAAATTTTTGATCAAAAAGACCTTGGGATTGATTCAATCGATTGTTGAGTCCACTTCACCACAAAGTATAGACTCCGATTTCAACTCTATGAAGGACACCCAATCGAGATACATCACACCAGCCACACTCTTGTATAGTTGCTGGCTCATATGCTCCGATTATCTTAAAAAGTTACCGCTCAATTCGTTTGGAAATTCATGTATTAATTTATGGAGGGCTTTGAAGTTTGGATTAGAGTATTCAGATGAAGCTAACTTGATTTTATCTCGCAAGAAAGAAACTTCAACTAATAGTGAATCGGTTTGGTTTGCGAAGTATTTACAATCGACTCGAGATGATTATCATCCATCTCCATTGGCAACAGAGGTCATATCTGATGAGATGTCAACTATGTTTATGAAGAAAGAGATTGAATTAGTCTCCGTGGTAGTCAAGTGTGTTTTAACTTGTCGAAAGCATCAAGCAAATGATCCTCAAAATCGATTAGATCGTCATGTCTTTGACGGAGGTAGTGAGCATAGTATCATCAATCTTTGTTATGAACCTGGTTATAATGCTGGACAAGATGATCTGGTTGATATTGATTTTCTTTCAACTTTGAGTAACCCTCAACTCGTCAAGACGATCAATGTCACATCATTGAATCTATCTACTTTACCTTCAACGCCGGTAGATCAGCGATTCTCTACGCATTCCACTGAAAAAGGTCAACTCCCCACTAGTCCCAAACAAGTTCCAGGATCGAGTCTCGTATCCTCTTCATTACCACTTGAATTACCTACTAAACTGATGGATCCGCCTTCGAATGGTAACAAGCTAGACACCAAGAAGAAATCACTTTCAAAAGTACCCGACTTGTATCCACCTATGCCATCATGTACCAAGACTCGTGAAAATGATGAGACAAGACCTCGATCTTATCATTCTCATCCTCATCATCCTTCTTCACCTACTCGTCGATCTAGACCTACTTCATATTCATCATCTCGAACTCAACGGTATGAACATTATGGGCCTAAATCACCAATGGATGAAGAGAATGAAGGGTATCATACTCGAAAGATTAGGGAGACCGATTACCGTCGACAAGAGACAAGAGAATCACAACTTAGGTAAGTTTGATCGAAGAAGAAAAAAACACGATGAACTTCTCATTTATGTGATACTGATGAACGAATGATGTTTTTGATTGAATTGATCAGAGAATCTGATCGAACAAGAGGGCTAGAAAGAGATCGATCAAGAGAAGAAAGGGATTATCTGAACGGTAGTAGGAGTGATAGTAGTAACAGGAGAAGAAGAAGAAGCAGAAGAGAGAGTGAAACGAGATGGATGGAAGAATGGGTAGAAGAAAGGAAGAGAAGGGAAGGAAGTGAGAGTGAAAGTCGATCGGAAAGGGTTCAGAACAAACGTAAGGAAATGGAAAGGGAAAGGGAAGGGTATGAAGAAACGAATGAAGTGAAAGATGGAAGACGAGTGAAGGGGTTTAGAAAAGAAGAAGATGAGGAAAATGATGAGAGATTTAGGTTTGGGATTGGGATTAGGATTGGAGGAGGAGAAGAAGAAGAAGAAAGGAGTTTAAGGATTGAAGGAGGAGGAAGGAGGAGAAGAAGAAGAAGTGATGAAGATTGATGGAAATGGAAAAGAGAAGGGTAAGTGAAGGGTGTTCTTTATTTTTTTTTTTTTGGTTTGAAGTTGTCGAAATGAAATTGAAGAAAAAGATCGATTTTTGTTACTTTTCTTTTTGAAGTGTTTCCTTTTTGTAATGGTCATCAAGACTTGAAGGTTTGATTGAAATTTAGATATATCAAATTCACGAAGATGTGAAATGTGAAATGTGAAATGTTAAAAGTGTATAGTTTAGTTTAATTGATCAAGTATTTCTTTATATATATATATAGAGAGAGAGATCAATCATGATCATTCTTAGTTGATTTTAATTGAAGAAAAACGAAAAATTGTTTGATTTGTGTTTTTTTTTGAAAAGTGATAAGAAATTTAAATTGAAATTTGGTTTTTTTTGAAATTTCGAATTTGACCTTTAAAAAGGTTTATTCAAGTTGATGCATTTTTCTTCATGTTTTTTTAAAACTTCAATTTGAGTTTTAAGTGTTTGGGTCAATCTCTTTTTTTGGGGGGATTTTGGAGGGTCAGATTAGATGATTAGAATTCATTCATTCATGGATTTGATTTGATTTGATTTTGATTTTGATTTATGAAGTCTTTAGTTTTGAATGAAATCCGATTTTGGTTTTCAAAGATAAGGATATTTGGAAAGTAAAGAGAAGACTAATCAAAACAAAAAAAATCAGAGCTGAACAGCTAGAAGAGAAGAGAAGAGAACAAAACAGAACAGAAGAGATTTTTTTTGGAATTGGGTTTATAAGGGTTTTTTGGTTGAAAGAAGTGAAGAGAAATGGGTTATAAAGTTACAAAAAAAAGAAAAGGAACCAAATTCAAGAAAAAAGGAAACAAGAAAGCAATTCAATCTCATTTTGTTTCTTCCCGCAGTGGTATGAAGGATGAATCAATTTAATTTTTTCTTATTGAATTTAGTTATAATGAATGAATAAAGTTTATTGAGTTTAGATTGACCTCCGTTTAAATACCAAACTCCTGCATTTAAATAAGTAGCATAACTTAACCAAGCACACTTGAATGATATAAAACAAATTGATTAAGAATTAGTCAAATGATGAATGTTTTTTTTTAGAAAAAAAAGAGAGAAAGTAGTGAAGAGAGATGGAAAGGATGGATTGTTTTGGGGAAAAAAGAAAAAAAAAAAAACTTACATAAGGTAAGAAAAGATAAAAAGCCTTTTGATTGACTTTTTTAGAAAGATACTAGAGAAGGAACGAAAAAAGGGTGAATTAAAAGTAAGTTGAAAAGCAAAGAGAGAGAAGGTTTTGATTAAAAGGAGAGAATCGAGAAAAGAAAAAGACTCAACAGTTAAATAAAAGACATTGAGATCTAAGATTGAAATGTTGAAGAGAGCTAAACCGATTTGACGTTGACCAAAGAAGATTGGAGTCCAGATTAAATTAAAACATAATTGAAGAAAATAAAACTTTAAAGAAAGATTAGACGTGTTTGAGAAATTGGTTGGATGAGATGAATTGAATGAATTTAAATAAGTTTTGGTTAAGAGATGAGAAGCATAACCCATGCTTGAATATAAGTAAGTCCAAGCTACTGGAAAAGCCCTATGGAAGACAAAATGAAAAAAGGAAAGAAGGGATTGATTTGTGAGTGAATGATTGAAGTAGAGAAGGAAGTAGGAATGGGATTTGGGTTTGAAACATACCATCTGGGTGGTTCGAATGGAGGTTTACGTAATTTAGGATACCAAGTTTTGACGGAAGTACGAGTGATGAGACCGGTGGTGGTACCTAAGATGACAGGTAAGACTGTAGAATAGATTGGATTTAAAGACACTCTGAGTAGATTGATGGGTAGGTTGGGTAAGATTGAGTTTAAATGGGCTGAGCTGGTCATCCTTCTTATGTTCTTAAGTTGTGATTGGATTAGTAAGTGGTGATTGGATTAGTAAGTGGTGATTGGTTTACTAAGTTGTAAGTTTGTGGTTCTTTGTTGATCGAAGTGTTGTAAGCCAGAAGGGATGACGAATGGGTTGGATGATTTGAAATTTGAAATCAGTCTCACCTTTCACAGATTTCCATCGATCACTTGTGAAAGTGTGGTGACATCTCAATTTAAAGTTTGAATCGAACCAGTTCATGAAAGGTTCAAATCGATTTGACTGTACCCCACTTCCTTGACCGGATCTCATATCAGATGGCAAATCAAATTCCTTTCCACTTCTAAGTTTCTTCTTCATTTCAAACTGGTCAAGTTCGAATTCATGATCACTTGGAGATGGAAAGATGATCAAACGATTCACTCAACATTTATATACCATGGATTATCCCTGAAGATCGATTTTGAGAATTAATTGATTCGATTGATTTGATATCTTTTTGGATTGATTGATTGAAGTTATCATCATTTTTTTAGTAAAAATCTATTCAACTTAATACTTATTCAAGAACAGTTTCTTTAAATCGATTTAATCCTAATTTCAATCTTTCATCATTTTGCGAATTAAGATGGTCCAACTTTTGGATTTACCTATCGAATTACAATTTCAGCTAATCAAAACTTGTCATCAATCTGGTCAAAAAACTTTAACTAAACTTTCACAAACTAATCAATTTTATTATAAATCAAGTCAAAGATTATTAAAAAGTGACATTAATTTAAATGAATCGAATGAAGAAGATTATAATTTAAATCGATTAGAAAATTTAAAATATAATTTCATACCATTTTATAGACTTTCGATTCAATCGATTTCATTTAAATTTATCAATTCATTGAATTTAAGAATTGATGAAAACTTGTCTGAAATTTTATCTTTGATTGGTTTACTTGAAAAAATTGAAATTCTTTATTATCATCATCATGATGATTCTGAAGTAAAGAAAGATTATCAAATTGAAGAGAATTTTTTAAATACAATCGAATCGATTTCTAAATTAACTCATTTAAATACTTTGATTATAAAAGGTCACAAGTCTTCAAACTTCACTTCTTCTCAATCATATCCTCAAGTTTCATTAATTTTAAATCATCTGAATCGATTAAAAAAATTACAAACTTTAACGTTTGATGGAGTTGAAATCTTAGTTTTACCAATTGAAGAAATGAAATTTGAATTTGAAAAAGGTTCGATTGAATTAAAGATAATCGATTGTAAATTTACTTTGAATTCGATTAATTTAAAAGATGATGATGATGAAGAAAAATCCAAAATTGATCAAGTTTTAAATTTAAATTTATTTCTCAAATCGATTTCAACTTCATTAAATTCATTAAACTTAATTCATTTAAAGGGTTTAGAATCTCATTTAAATCTTTTGGAGTTCGATTTACCTTTTTTAAAGAAAATCGAATTTGAATTTTTAAATGTTAAAGAAGAAACAGAAGATTTAGGATTAGAAAAAATTCAAGGTCGATTTAATCAAGTTTGTTTTACTTCATTAATTCATTCTCATCAACTTATGTTTTTAAAAATCAATCTTCAACTTGATTTAAATTATTTATTTTCTATGTCTCATTTCTTTCAATTTCAACAAATTCTTTATTCATGAAAAAAATTTAAGCACACAACAAAAAAAAAATGCATCAATTTTGTAAGTTCTTTCTTCTTTTTCTTCTTTTTTGTTTTTTCCGAACTTTTGATTTATTTTTTTCATGGGGGTTTTTTCTTAAGGTTTTATGAAGGAAAAAAAAAACAAAGTTTGGATTTCTTTTTTTTTATAAGAAAGGATTGATTGGTTTAATCAAGAGGAGGAAAAGATTGGGTGAAAGGTTTAAATTTGATTATAAAAGATTGAATTAAAAGATTTCAAATCGATTATATAACTTGTTTTTTTTTTCGTCACTTTTTTGGGTTCATGAGAATCGGGTTCTTTTTCTTGGGTTCTTTTTCTTGGGGGATTTGGTTTTTGATTTTTGATAAATCATGGTCATTTCTTTTTATCTTTAATTATATCTGTTTTTATTTATCATTAATGTTGTTTCAAAAAAATCAAATAAGAAAGAATTTTTTTCGAGAGGAAGGGAGCGGAGGGCCGGAAATATGGTTTGATTTTGATGAAGTTTTATCATTTTTTTCAATGAAAGGTTTTTCTTGAAAAAAAAAAACTTGGGTGTTTTTTTTTAAAAAAGTGATGAAAAGAAACAAAAAATCAAAAACAAAAACTCGAGCAAAGAACATAAAAAAAAGATTTGAAATCAATGAAAAAGAATTTGGAAAAAACAAATGTTTTTTCTTTCACATTTGATCAGTTGAGTGAAAAATATTAGAAAAAGGATTTCAATTGAGGGGTTATTCTTTTCTGTAGATTTGTGAAAGAAATTAGGTTTTTTGGGATTTTTGGACTTTATTTCCCAATGGCAATGGTGAGCTTCAAAGAAACCAAAGTTCACATAGATGTAAGGTTTGATGAAGGTTTTGAAGGGTTTAGTTGAAAAAAACAACTTTCAATGATCACCCAGCTTTTTCACTTTCAATGGTCAGCAGGTGTTTCAAATTTGAGCCGATTTCTGAACCAATTTTTTAGGATTTAAATGACTTATACCTTTCACAGCTTCACATAGGTCCAGGAAGAAAGTTGTGATATTGTAGATGAGTTCATTTCAGTTTCTCACTTTTTTGATTTCCTTCCTAGGATCTCTTTGTTGTACTTGTAAAATCCTTCAATCATACAAATCCTCCCCTTTGAGCCAAAGCTATCAGACCCCTTTGAAAATTTTCAATTGACTGCAATAGAGAATCCTCATTAATATCTTTACAAGATATCTTTCTACTTCTTTTGAGTCAAAGGATACATTCTCAACCTCAATTACAAGAACAATGATCCATGTTTCTTCAAGGCTTAACAATCTAAAAGGGATTTGAAATTTTCTTCCTCAGTCGTTGCGACTCATCATATTTTTCTGAAGGAAAACTATGTATATAGCCAGCCAAATCTTTTGAACTTTCACTACAATATTCTCGGATCAGTCCCCGAATATAATTATGGTGGAAGAGTTACCTAAACAGATTATTGAGATTTATTGTTGCAACAAGAGCGAGAGAGACAGAGATAAGTTGATGATTATGCTTTTATACATACTCTGATTCAACATAGGCAGCATGAACCAAGTTCAAGTCAGAACAAATTGCTCAACTTCCTTGTCCCCTGAAGTTCACAATCAGTTCTGAAGTGAAAGATGCTCATAATCTAGATAAAGTTTGGGTATCAATGACAGTCTTCGTGAAGGGGCACCCACCTTTTGTGAATTCATTTTTGAATTTTTATAAAGATTTTAAAAAAGAAAGACCAGGTTTGATTTAAACAACAAAATCTTATCTTACAAATTCGATTTATGCGAGGTTGAATTCTTTTCACCTAAAATAGATGTCTTTGAAATCCTTGATGAAATGGAATTGAAAGTATCCTTGATCACATAGTTTGACAATGAAGATGGATGGGATAGTATGTCGTTAGATGGCTCGATCTGCCTACTTATTTCAATCCAGGTTGGGTTTGAGTCTCCAGTTGGCTTGTGAGGAAATGTTTTGAAATTAACTAAACGCAGTTTTAGTGACGGTACCGGGTTTTCTAATCAAACTTGATTCAAATTCAAGCCATCGCCATCGAGTTTACCAAATCAAACATAACTTCAACAATTTACATCAGCATATCCAGAAGATCATTTAATAGTTTGGTTATCATGTCTTATTTACCAAATCAATCTCAAGAACCATTATATTATCCAGTCAGACCTAATAGTCATTTCACTTCTTCATCTCAACATTCACATCAACATCAACAAACAGCTTACAGAGATGAACACGAGATGACCTCTGTTAGAAATCATAATCAAACTAATTCATCAAATAAAAATAAGAAAAAACCAACCCAACAACATGCCTTTGGGGATGATAGTGATGATGATGATGAACAACCGGCCCTAAATGATTCTGATAGTGATGAAGATGATGGTCAAGGGTTTGGTGTTTATAAAGGTCTGTTTACCTTCTTCTTTCTTAATCTCTTTGAGAGATTTTTTCGTTTGTTTGTAAACTGATCAAGATTACTTTTCAAAAATCGATATATCTTTCAGATAATCCAGAAACTGATAAACGTTACAAGAACAATAACATCAATTCAAACGTCTATCGAGACGATCCATATTCTCAAAATCAAAACGATCCTAATAGATATTCAAATTCACCTTCAACAACTTTAGGAGGTACACCAAATTATTTACAAAATGGAGGATCTGGTAGTTTTAAAAAACCAATGGAATATAAAAAATCAGATTTAGTTCAAATGCCTGCACTTGGATCTGATTGGGCACCAGATGAAGGTAGATTTGATAAGGATTGGGAAGGTAAACCTCAAATGCTTGATAAACCTAAATGGACTCAACGAAAACATGAGATTGCAAATGTACAAACCGGTTTTAAGAATTCGATTCGAGATTGGTTGATGGGAAGAAAGAAAGCTTGTGGTTGGTTTGGTAGGATTCAAGGATTGGTTTTACTTGTGATCCTTTTGATCGCGTTAGTGATCTCTTAATCTCTTCGATCTCTATCCTTCTTATTTCATTTTAAACTGATTGGGTTTTTTGTTTCGAGATCATCTTTAGATTGGCTCTCATGCTTTTCTTCTTCATCCCAAGAGTTCCAACTCTAGCTTACAACAATCAACAATTAATGGTTGGAGATAATTCAACTGCAAGTTTTAAGAGAGCAGATCCGATCGGATTCTCATTTGATGCTAAGATGGATTTAGCATTTGATGCCAAAAATTCATATCTTGGTCCAAAGGTGCATAACTTAGTAGTGATCGTTCAAGATCTTAGTGCCGCTGGTGCAATTGAAGTTGGCAGAGGAAATTCAGATCAAGATGTGATTTCTCTTAGTACCAAAGATTATACACCTTTTACGGCTACTGTACATTTCAGATATAGGTAAGCTTTATGAATCCTTTTTTAACACCACAAGTCTTTAAAGTCAAATTAATCAATCTTGCTTGATTGGAATCATGAAATCATTTGTTTTTTTATTTTCGTTTGATAGTGCAAGTGCGATTACAGATCCGATTTGGTCAAGTTATTATGCCGCTTGTGGTCATATGTGGCCAGGAAATAGTACAAGACCTACTTTAAATTTAGCGATTGGAGTTTCTTATAAAGTTTCTGGAATTTCTGGAGATCAATTTGAATCTACTGTTTTGAATTCAATTGGTTGTCCAATTGAATTATCTGCTAACTCTGCATAATTTAATCATGAAGAGAGTCGAATTGGGAAGATGTGGAGATACACGGGTTCCTTTTTTCATTTCTTAGCAAGCTTTGTTGATTTTTGTAGACCAGGTATTGGAGAAAATTCAATCAAGACAGTGATATGATGGACGATTTTTTTTCAAAAAAAAATCACAATGGGTTTTTTCTTACCGAAAAAATGAATAAATCAAAGACTAATTTCTCTTTTCTATCTTATCTTATCTTCTTCTCATATTGTACAATTTATTATCTGTTTAGCAATATTTTTAATGAATCATTTTCTTTATTTTTGATAACTTGATGTGTGATGCTATATAGTTTGATTGAAAGTCTTCTATGACATCAACTTGAAGATCTTAATTTCAAATTTTGATTCTTTTTGTCTCTTTGCTTGAGTTTTGCAGATCTACAGGCTTTGAATAGAAATTTATGAGACTCAAGAATCAGATACAAGAAGTGGAGAAGTAGCTATCCAATTGAAACAGAACAAAAAGTGAGAAAGACTTGAGCAATTTGCACATGTTTACATGACCAGCAATGCATAAGGTATCAATCAGTCTACCACTCTTGCTGGAATAAAACTATATTCGTAGTTTTCTTAACGATTCAATTAGAACTACTACCGTCTAGTGTGGCATTTGTTGATATATTTAGATATAGAGTTATAATGAGTCTCTCTACAGTTAGACTGTGCTCACCAAGTTTTCGTTGCTCAGAAACCTCACAGAGCTCTATCATACAAAGAACTATCACAAGATTTTTGGTGAGAAAAGCCACAGATGTAGATTGATCAATGACTCAGCAAGAGACTGTAGTTAAATATGAATGTATGGTACAATTATGTAACTCAATATCATACATAACCAACTTCAGCATCCGACTCAGCAACCAACTTCATACAGAAACTCAATTGAATTCGAACAAAGCTCATGAGATTTCAAGTCATCATAGAATGAAAATGAAAATGACATCACACAACTCAATTCAACTGGTTCAACTTAATCTCATCAGCTCATATCATATCTTATGACGTCCTTCCAATCTCTCTTTCCCTCGGCTCTCGAGGATTTCTAAGCATATCCCTCCTTGACCACTGATTGCAAAATGCCCCCCTTTGATTTCACTTCATACAATAGCTTGGCACGACCAACTCAAGAACCCATTAGTCGGGCTTTGGCACAAGGCGAGTGAAGAGGGGCACTTGGTTTGTGAACTTCCATATCGCAGATGGAGCTATATAGTTTCATCGATCAAAGTCTTTTTAAAGCTCTACGTTCTAGCTGTCACAGCTCTATATGTTACTTTGCTTCAGTAAATCTCTTTGGCTACTAGGAAGAAGCAATGCAAATTGACTTCGAGTTTTACGCTGCTGTGTATGTAGCTGAGCGGCAGCGGAGACAATCTTTTTTTGATGCAAAGACCCACTACACCGAAGCAGTGGATGAAAGTTGAAACACAGACTCAAAATGTGAGCATTGTGAGCGGACTAGTGAGGATATTTACCCGCAGATGTTCTTGGTGAAAAAAGAAATCACAAAGTCCTTGAGCTCTTCCTTGAGCTTGGCTGTTTGGGGTCACTCAATGTGATAGAACTTGGTTAAGGTCTGTAAAGTTTCCAATTATGTTTCTTTCACCAAACAAGTGTTAGAGGTCATAGAGCTTGGAGGGTTTAGTATATCTTCTCTAGCTAGAATTTTACCAAAAAACTCAGAATGTATATCATTCTTCATATTCTTATTTGTTTAGCCTCCGTGTCAGTTCTTGACACTCAACACAACAGAGTATCAAATAAAAACAACTCTACTTATCATTCAGCCTCAACCTTGGGGATGTTAGAATTAACACGTATGATGTAGGGCTATTTCTACAATTTTTCTGGCATATCAATCAAAATTCTTGTAACAATGAATCAACACAAGCACATTCCTACCGAAAAAAAATTTGCATAGCCATTTCTTGATCTACTGATTGTTAGTATGCCCAGTCTATAACAAAGCCTGCAAGTGAAAGCTTTCACACAATCATTGGGATTGTATACCCATGTTGCGAATATGAGAAATGTGGATTGACTGAATTCATCAAGTAAGTCAACTGTATAAGATTTCGCTATCAAGTTCAACCTTCTAGACAAGATGTTCAAGTTTGAGATAACGCCTATCAGGCTATAGAGCCAAGCTTGAGATGAGCTTGCAATCATTTACAGGCTTCAGAAAGCCATATTATTATGCATAGGAGCATCATTACTGAGATCAAAAGTCCATGTGGTATGTATTGAGGTGAGTAGATTAATTGAGAGACAAGCAAGCGTAAAACTTGGCAAATTTATATGAGATGACCAAATCAACTTTCAATCTAGGATGATCTATGAAGCTAAATTCTCAAACTTGACCAGGCGCCGGGGTGCCGTTACAAGTCCAAGAGGCCTGATCATATCACAAGTTCAACAGATTAGGAACCCATAGTTCGTTAACAATACTTTGGATGATCGTAGATCGACTTGGAATGAACACTCACATCACGCTTCTTTGGTGGGCCAACGTAGGTGTACCAGTCACTTCGCTTAGTGCCGAGTCCTAAACATTCAGCGACGCTTACAAGTTTGTATCCAGCGCGACGTAAAACCCGAATAGCATGTGGAGTTGTCTGGGTGGCTGTTGTTTCATGGGTCTGATAGCAACAAGGTGTCCCAGTAAGTATGGTACATATGATCCAACATTAAAATCGACTGGCCTCGTGGTTTAAACTAATGTGTGGTGTTGGAGAAGTTGCGGCCCATTGATTATACCGAGCCTTAATATGGTCAACTGGAACTCCCAATGCGTCACCAGAATCGACATCCCATGAGATGATTTGGTAACCACGCTTGTGGAGGAGATCAACGTTTCGCTTGTTTATATATCCTAGATTACTCAAGACGAGAAAACTTGAGATTCCAAAAGGAAAAGGAACTTAGTAGAATAATAGGCTTACCGTAGGGAGGTCTAAAGTATCTGGGTTTGTGCCCGGTTATAGCTATTTAGTGAGAAATTTGATGCTATATCAGCATCGGCTTTATACAGATGAACAGGCCGCAAGACTAGAGAACTTTATATAGGTCTATACGCTCACCAATCATGGCCATCTCAATCAAATCGAGTTGTTTGTGGAGTTGAGCATCTGTGATTTTGGTGATATCCGGGTGAGACCAAGCTGAAACCAGAATTCATAGGCCAGTCAGAGTTGCCATACATTGAATTTGAAGGATGAAAAGGCGACAAATTGTAGTCCGGTCTTGCAAAATCACGTACTGTGAGATGCGATAAGGTGACCCTGATCAAAAGCTGTAGAGGTAGATTGGGTTAGTAGGACGTTTGTAGAGATAAGAATGAATATAAGGACGAGAACTGACTGCGCTTGAGTTGAGCAGCTAAGTCCCCATTGTAAATACAATTCCAGTTGTTGCCGTTGATAAAAAACGTTCCAGTGGAATTGGCGTCTTTGAGAAGTTTTGCAAGCACGGAGTTCCAGGTGTAAGGGCCGTCATCGAATGTAAGAGCAAAGGTCTTGGGAACTGTGCAAGTCTTTATCACACCCGGTATACTCATAGCGATAGCCGACCCCTCCTGTCCATACGTGAAGGCAAACTGGCCAATTAAGAGAAAAGCTAACAATCGACAAAACATCTTGTATAGACTTTCGGAAGTATATTCTGATCTTGGGCGGAACGAGGCAATCAGTGACATCAAGGGTCTGAAGCAGCCAATGGAATTGAAATGAAAGTCGAGCAAAAACAGAGTGGATAGAGAGGAGAAGAAAAATAAGCTAAAGATAAAGAATTGAAGATCAAGGACGAATAATCAACCCAGCGGACGATAAAAATAGAGAATTTGAAACAAAAACAAAAGAAGCCGATCTGATTTGGGTGACTCGTTCTCACGTCAAAAGTCCGTTATTGGTTCCCGCAAATTAAGTATGATGCCCGATTTCAACACCAGAGACCACGTCACAGAGACATAATTGACATTCAAGCCATCATTGGGAGTCGGGACTGTAGCTCAGATGGTAGAAAGGAAATGAAACCGTAAACAATATCCATATAAAGCAGTCACGCTCGAGATATCTTAAAATGGGAACCATGGACATACATATTTAAATTCGGCATACATACCCCTGGAGCCGGCGCGAAGCCCAACTGAAAGTCCCCTCAGTGCCCGGGAAAAAAAAGCAACGAACCCAAACTCAACGGAGTCCCTCGGCAACGGCCTGAGGCTCGAGCGAGGGACTGACCTCCAAAACAAGAAGTCTCGCCTGAGAAGTAGGCTGTGTTTCCTCAAAATACGCTACAACTCAATAAAAAAATGAGTCATTAATGACCCTTTTGAGCAAAGAAATGAAATGACGGCCACGAGCCATTGGATGAGCTCCGATTCCCAGAAATTCCATTCGTGGACTGAAAGTACCACTTGTTGGTGATCAAAACTATCACCGATGCTGAGTGGTTAGAGCATCCGCACTCGTTTGCGGTATGTTTTGGTATCTTTTGTGGTACCCACCTGTACGGTAAGGTAAAAGAGGACCCTGGAGAGCCTCTACATAGCCCTCTTATTTGGTATGTAGGAATTTGGCTTTTTTGGCAAAAATGGTCCTAACTTTCCAGGTAGGAATTTGGACTTTTTGGCCAAGATGGGCCTTACTCAACATGTAGGAAAATGCCTAAGATTGGAGAAAAAAATATTATCCTTATAGTCAACGTAGGAACAAGGCCAAGACAGATGACCCCAAGCTCTCACCCTATCCTCAACATATGGAAGCAATGAGATCACAGTACCTACACCATCAATCATCCAATTGGTCTAAGCTCTCATACTACCCAGCTTTACATGTATGAAGGGAATCCTGGAGTGTATGGTTTTGAAGATAATTATCCAAATTGTCTCCTATTTTCCCATCTTGATATAGCAGATATTCACTACGTGTTTCCCCGTTACTCATCAATGAATATCACTGAAGGCAAGGCTAACACTGTGTGGATTCTTCAAGCTTATTGTGCTATGTTGGAAGCTATGAGCCAGGAACAGTACATTCAAGCAATTCTTCATCACCTTGCTTTTGAACGTACTCAAGCTTGAAAAAATGAGGTACTCTCAAATTGTAATTGTTAAACTTTTTTTACTGTTGCTTATGAAATTAAACTCTTCCAACCAGTTAAGGCCTGCTGAGATCTTGTTATTGTTTCTCATGAACGTTCTGAACACAATCAATCAAATCAAAATCAAAAGTTTGAGTTCAAAACAAATTGACTATGAGATTGAGGGGAAGAGGAAATGGGACAAAGAAAGCAAGTGTAAGGTTGAGGTGATGAGGATTCAAGGTTGCTGTCAATTGGAGAAAAAAAGTCAGGAAAAAAAGAAGTAAAAAACCAGTGAAGTGGAAAGAGAAAGAGATATAAAAAGTTGCACTTGCATAGTTACAAAGATATTTGACTTTGTAGTTGTTTTCAAGAATGTGCACCATTTTTGAACATATGTTCACAAATATGTGGAACTATTTTGTTGCATTTTTATTTACCAAATGACATTTTGGGCTCAATGATGCAACCAAAAATCAATGTGTCTTTTTGGTGGTGCACAGTCGGTTGCACACAACACACACACACATTACCACAGGGGGTGGTTTGTGATCAAATCCTCTTCACCTTATCTAGAGATTTGATTTGATGTTCTTGCTTCAACTTGTTCTACTTCATCTCACCAAATTCAAGATTTTTTGTTTCTGTTTTTTGAAACATTCAATTACTCTTTGCCCTACTTGTTATTAAAATCTCTGATATACAACCTATGTAGAGGTTTGATTTGATGCTCCCACTTTGCCTCTTTGATTCTTTTTGCTGCCAAACTCTAAAAAAACATCAAGTTTTTCCCAAGACAAATTGAGATGTTTGATTGCTCTGAAACACCCAGAAACACAAACTTTGATGGTCCTTATTAAAATGAAAGGAATTTTTGATTTCTTTTCTGAAAAAAAATGATCCTTACTCAACAGGTAGGAATCCAATTTTTTTCCAAAAAAC
Source organism: Melampsora americana (assembly GCA_022264835.1). Classification (NCBI taxonomy): domain Eukaryota; kingdom Fungi; phylum Basidiomycota; class Pucciniomycetes; order Pucciniales; family Melampsoraceae; genus Melampsora; species Melampsora americana. Next base: position 199,768 of record JAIFHY010000053.1, on the reverse strand, counting down.
CCAGCAAAAATTGTGTAGGTAGGAGGCCAAAAATATGGGTTCTTTGTAAGGACGCTATATAGGGGCTCTCCAGGGTCCTGGTAAAAGTTAATTATTTTGTACAAATTCCACACTCATGTACAGTATCAGCCATGTGGTAATTGTTACACCCCAAAACTACTGGACCCAAGCAGCCACCTAGGATAATGCATGAGGTAGTGTATGATTGTATTTACTTCTGGCTTACCTCAGGTCAATCAAAAATTCTGTCCCGCAGGTCTACTTTTCCACTGGTGTGGAAAAAGCCTTGTGGTTGTGGTAACTTTACACTTACTACACCTGATTTACTGCACAAGTGCGGATGCTCTTAGCATTGAGTACTAACTGTATCTGCTGCAGGTTTCCGCCAACGGTTCTGAACAAGTCAGGGCCACAAACAGAATTGTGTATTTTGAGGAAATACAGCGTACTTCTCAGGCAAGACTTCTTGTTGTTGAGGTAAGTCCCTTTCTTGAGTCTCAGGCCATTGGCAAGGGACTCAGTTAAGTTTGAACAAACCCTGCAGGCACCAAGGGGACTTACATGCAATCCTGGTTTTCTTCGTGACTGGGTAAATCACCTTTTGATGGTAGAAAAGGGTCCACAAATAAGACATTTTTGTACAATGCAGCCTTCTTCAAACCCTTATAACTTATTCCACCTTAAGGATTTGGGTATGGTTCAAAGAGGGGAAATATGCACTGATATTTTGTGCTGAGGGTAAACCATTCTTTACTGAGGAGTTCAAGTCAGTCTTGCCAAAAATTGGCTTTGAAAATTGGGTCTTAGCTGCAAAATTGGACTCAAGAAGGAAGTTACATGTGTAATTTTCCATTCAAAGCCAAGGATCAAAGTCATGGTTTTACAGGGGGAAACACATTCCTCAGGGGAAAAGAAGTACATCTGCTGCAAGAGCCAGATGAACAAATTTCTCCTTTGGACCATCCCTGAATCCTTGGAGTAAAAAGTGGGATAAGGCTTTGAAGGAGGCTCAATGCAAAAGCTTGAATTGCAAGACAATGAAGTGTGCAACTTTGGTGTAAGTCCCTTGCTTGCCTTAGCCTTACAAAGCAGGCAATGGGATTTTGTTAAGTTTATAGAAAAAGATTTGTTTTTGATTTTTCAGAACATTTTTGTATTCAAGTTATCATACAACAGTGTGGGATATGGATGAATCTACAGCTTCAAGACAAAGACTCACATATCATATACACATTTTAATCAATTGAATAATCAATTTGGAATCAAGAATTGGTCTCCCAATTTCAAACTTACATACAGAATCTTTATTTTCCTTTCATGTGATGAATTCTATTTCCCTTGTTACTTTGGGTGTATCTATAAGGTCCAATCAAGGGATTGAGAAGGATTCTGTCCCAAACCTGCTTGGGGATCATGATCAAACAAAGAGCAGACTTGCAAGTGGTGATGAAGATGACATGATAAGGAGTTATCAATTGATATTAAATACTCTGAAGCAATCACTCCAAAGTCTGATATGTCTGAAGGGTCTGATATGCCTGGTTAGTTGACATGCACTTCAGAAGATTCCAGGAGCAAATCACACCATTTGCATGGAAAAGTGAATGTGAAAGAGTTTTTACATCTCTGTATAGCATTGCCATGTGCACTTGAAGAGCTCAAGATGCTCCAATTTTGACTCTTTTCTCTATGTTGTTGGTGCAAGAAAGCAAGATCTCACTTGGTTGAATTTGGGTGCCATTTTTTTGACTAAAAATATCAAATATTGTTGGAAGTCAGATCTCAGGTCAGAAGTAAATGGTTTTGATATTGGAATCTGCTTATTAGAATTCTTGTTTGTCATCTTTGGTCTGTTCTGAAAGACTCTTTTCCCAAATCAAATGTCTGGAGTGCTTATTTGGCTTCAAAAACAAAACATCACTGTTGTTAAAAAGGCCAACACAGGTATTTGCAAGTGGTTTAGTGGAGCCCAACGGATATTAGCCATTCAGTACATTTATTGACTAGAAGAAAAGACAAACACAAATATGACAACACAAGTTGATCATCCAAAATCTGCTATACCTCATTGTGTGAGTGAATAAGAGTTCACAATACAGCAGAAACATGTTGCAATCACCTAGAGTGCATGTTGAAGGGAAATAGAAAGGGTAAAGATGTATTTCATAAGAAACATTTAAAAAGACTTAAAATATGATGAACTAAGTAGAGGCTTACCTAGATTGCACATCAAAGGAAAATAGCAAGGGTAAAAAGAGAGAACCCTTTTCATGTGCTACTCTAGGCAAGGTTATATACAACATTAGGCACATGATTAATGAAAAATATAACATGTTGGTAAAAATAATGAATAATTATCCGTTTAGATTTTATGATGAAAATGATTATCAGCTAGTTGTGAGGATAATTGTAGTACAGTTGGAAACTAGACAGTACAGTCTGTAATCAATGGATACATTAATAACATAACATGTAGACTTTGATACCACAAGTCAGACATTTCAACATCATGTTTATAATCTCAACAAAAATTGTGCACAGTCAAAAGATCAGGAGTCATGCCCACACTGCAAACAGGAATCAAAGGAAGTGAGAAATTTTACAATCTTTTCAACACGTAAGGGGATCAAAGTTGAAGAGCCCCTGATTGAGTTTTTGCCCCAAAGATGATAGTCACACATCTGAATTTTCCAAAACATGGTTGATAAACACATTGAAAATGCATTTCACTTCAGTATTATTGTTGCTTGAGTGACACAATCCACTGGAAGTATTGCATAAATAATCCACTATGTTGGGCAAACAGTTCTTGGTGTTTGAGCAAAAACTAGGCTGCGAGTAACATGTCATATTATCCCAAGGGCAGCATCAACTTTTGTAGCGAGTTTGAGGTGTGTTGTCAGAAAGGATCAATCCAAGAAAAATGATGGTGACAGCTGTAATCTTGATTGAATGAGCCTAACTCATTTTTTGAGGCGCAGTGGTGATGAATCAATTCAGTACATAGCTGATGGCTTGTAGTCAAAACTTTCAAGATAGAGTCCTAACCATCTTATGATACCATTCAAAGTGGACAAGATGGATCTATATTATTAGGTGTAGAATCCTGACAATCTATTGTGATTCAGTGATTGAGTGATATCAGTCTATCAGAAAATCTATGAAGAGAGCTGGAAGTAATCAATATCACTTACACAAGTTGTAAGAAGTAAGATGTGATACAAAGCATAGAAGATGGATGTGTTCATTGCAGAGTAGTTGTGGGAGATTGCAGGAGATTTGTAAATGGATGAATATGGGTCAAGTTGAGCCACTTGGGAAGGCAGAAAAGATGGGGACAAGGATCAAGGAAAAATGAAAACTTGACCAAGCATGTAGCCAAGAGTTGGCAGAGGGATCCAAAGAGCACCCACCTGTACATTAACCTCCACCAAATACCACAGAAAAAGGACACACAGCTTGAATGACCACAGGTGTGAAAGGTAAAATGAGGTGCCAATTGAAACACTATAGAGTCACAAAAAGTGTTTGATATACAGCTAATCCTGATTGACCAATTTTACCCACAAAATTTGAACAAATTGGCAGGGAATTTATGGCAAGCTATTCCAAATTTTTTGTAAATGCAAATCCTCAAACTTAACTACTGTTGTTTCATGAAAGCTTGTCCAAAAAAATCTACAACTCAGCAGAAAAGGGTAAAAACCCAGTTTTTTCCAAATACAGTGGTATCTTTGAGAATCAACTCAATCAATTCAAGTCAAAAACCATTCAAGTTGCTGTATTTGAACTAAACCGGGTTTCTGCCGTGTTGTAAATTCCATTTTTTTGACAAGCTTTAATGAAACAACAGTAAATCCTTCACCAAAAGGCCAAGGCTTAGCCCCATAAACTGAAATTTTTGCCTAAGAAAATGGCTGTATTCAGGAAAAAAGATATACATTGCAATGTTATTTTTATGATCAGAAAAGTCCTTCTGATTTAGGAGAACAAAAGAAAGGCCAAGAATCACTACATAGGATTCAATATCAAGAACCTCCATATCTTGACTGGAAGTGAAGATTTTGGGTGTTCCAAGATAGGTCATCTGTGGAGCTGTAAGCCTCTAACCATTTGTATCTACCAGCTGTATCTGCAACTTCACTTTAGGAAATCTGCTCAAAAGTCTGTTTGAATAGTCACTTCCAGTCAAGATATAAAGGTTCTTGAAGTTGAAGCCTGTTTAGTGGCTCTTGGCATCTTTTGTGTTCCCCTACATCAGAGGGACTTTTGCTGAGCAGAAAAAAATGCAATTTATATCTTGCTTCCTAAACACAGCCAATTTCTCAGGCAAAATTTTTGGTTTATGGCGTAAGTCCCTTGCCTAAGCCTTGAACTTGCAGAAAAGTTTGGCAAACCCTTGGAACTCCAAAGTCTTGGTATTGGTCTTTGAACCACACACCAATCCTGAGGATTGGAGTATGGTTGGAATTTGGTAAGAGCATCTTCAAGTGAAAAAAGGCACTAAATGACCCAGACACCACCTTCTGTCATACCACTTTGGAAGGTGACTTTGCTGTATACATATTGCAAACTATGAGATGTTAACTTTTATCTATCTTCAAGAGTCCTCCCAGAAGAGATGGACCTATTCAATTCTTTGTTTTGTCTAGAACCAGTTTGTTTTGAAATGTTGCAGTTATTTGTTTGTTTGGTTCACCTAGACAGCTTCCAAATGTGTTTCAGTTCAATCCACACAGTTTTTGGCACCACATGAAGCAAATAATTCATTTTTGGCAAGTTCTATCATGGCAAGCTTCTGACTAATGAGGTAGAAAGTTTTGCAAGCAAAATCTGCTCGTTCGAGATGCAAATCAAACAGAACTTGAAAGCTTGAACATAAAAAAGATAGAGTTCTTCAAATTGAGTATACCAAAATGAAAGAGCATTTGAAATTTCAAAGTTGAAAAGACAATTGGTTAAAACAAACGTACGCGCACACAGAAAATAACAATAAAGAATTGCATGTAGATAGAAGATCAAGTTAGACAGTCTCTTCCCTTAATAACACACCAGTATTCTTTTTGACTTGACTTTAATATTCTTCTACTTCATAGTAGGATTAAAGTAGAATGTATGCCCCCGCATTGTATAAATTGAAAATAAAATGAGAAATAGAAAAGAAGGAAATATCATATGCCAATCATGTAGTGATTTGTTACTTCGCTAAATAGGTTTTAAAATATTTGAAATGGTTTATGCCTTGTATAAACTATGCTGATACAGTCAACTCTGTTAAAACCAATACCCAAAAATTTGGGTCAAAAACTATCGGTTTTGTCAAGGGAAATCTCACTGGAAATAGGAAAAATCTTTGGCCAAAATATATCGGTTTTCAAAGATTATCGCTTTTGACGGCTATCGGGTTTAGCAGAGGCGACTGTAGTATAAGCTCATTCACCCTTTTCAATACTGGAAGGAATCAACCTCGGAGTAGTTTCCTTTTCTCCACCATCCAAAGATTCAGTCTTAGCATCAGCAAACACGAGAGTGACACATTTAAATTCTCCGTCACATTTTTTATAACCGCATTGATACCATTTTGAAACCTTTTCAGTATGAGGACGACTGTGACAGTATCCACCGGCTTCGTTGCAATAATAATCGGCCAGTACCTTTCTGCAGGATTTCGAGTTAGAGCAATAACTAGGTTGAGAGTAACAAGCCGAACCATCCCTTGGGCAACATTGACTTTGGTAGTGGGGCGTGGGTGTTTTGGCGTAGATCATTCCGAATAAAGTGATCATAATCACTGCGATCTTGAGATGAGAGAACTGTTTCATTTGATAGAGCGTAGTGGTGGTGAATTGGGTCAGTAGCTGATAATACCTGTTTAAATAGGTCAGAAAACATCCGCACCATTTTGTGATGACAGTGGAAGAGAAGAAGACGATTCTATCTGATTAAGATTATAGGTTTGTTGATTTCCAATTTCAATAAGTAAGAATATATGGTGATCAGGTTGAGCTGGTGATTGAGAGAGAGAAAAAGGAGATGGAGAAGGACCGTCTTTTAAGGACACGGAAAAGGATCAGAAGCCGTGCAGCTGAGCATGAGAGTACATGATGCTACATAATGATCTTCTGCCTCCACCTGATTGCGGAATAAACAGGCCACATAGCTTTCGTGACGAGGGCGTGACGAAATGAGTCTCGTCAGTACATAATTTGGAAGCCAGAGGCGCACTGACTCCTGCGCCACTCACCTCCTTGAATACAAAAAAGAAAACTCGGGAAGGAGACGACTGTTTAGCCGCGACAGGCCCAGACGCTGTTGTTGAATACAAATCAGTGCCGATGATGATCTCACGTTATTCTTGGGGCTTCAGCATGAGCAATTCATACTTCTGGCTTTGGGAATGATCGATGTGCTCCACCAAGTGCTCTTGTTTTACAACAGCTATTCATTGGTGTAAAATGCCTCACATCAACCGACTCCCTTCTCAGAGGAAAAACGAACATGCGAGAAAAAAAATCAAGGAGAAGGACAGCGCCTATGCGCCAATGATGCGGGAGGCACGCGCTTCTTTGCAGGCCAAAAGCCAGCTAAATTCTTTTGCCCTCAAAAATGCTTATCACGCCTTTTTTAAGCTCTGAGCATACCATCAACTGGATAAACAGAGGACACGAAAGTTGAAGGTGATCAAAATGCGAAAAATTACCAACCGGACGAGTGTTTGTCACATCCAACCTCATGAGCCAAGCTCCAAAGACCCAGTACATGTGGCAATGTGAGAATGTCAACCGCGTACACTGGCTTGGTCTCGGATCGGACCTAATAAAATTGGGGCGAGTTTCGAGTATGTGTGTGAGTGGGTGGGTGAATTGTGGATGGATGAGGAGATACTGAGAGATTACCGTTCCAAGTTTATTGAAAGAATGTTCAACAATTTGATCAAAATTAAAAAAACACATCATTATCAACAATTCATCAAACTTCAAAGAAACTTATCATCAAAAACTGATTCACCAATCGATCAATGTTTAAACAATTTACGTAGATTAGATCATTCATCAGTGTGAGTTTCAACTCTTTCTTTTCTTTTTTAAAAAACAATCAATCAATCCAATTAAAACTAATCATATTCTTATTGATTGAAAACTTAGATTACAAATTCCATTTTATCCAAAAGATGTTAGATCTGCATTCGTAGCTATCAAATCTCTTAATCTTGAACTTTTATCAATTCCAAATTCGATTTCAAGTGGGAAAACTTTAATTGGTCAAATGAGATACCAATGGTGGAGAGATGCTATCAATAGTTGTTATAAAGAAGTGAGTGATCTTCAAAATTATATCTTTTTGATCGCATCACTGATTTTTTGAGTGATGTTACAAGGATAATGAAGAAAGTCAAGCACCCATCAATCATCCGGTCATCTTAGCACTTCATCCCGTCATCAAAAGACATAAATTATCGAAATATCATTTCAATAGGTTGATCGATGCAAGGGTAAAGCTCTCCATTAGATTTTCCTGAGTAGCTTGAATACATGCTAAAAGTGTTTTTGGTGAATTGATTAACTAGGAAACAAGTTACCTAAATCCAAAATTCAATACAATCGAAGATCTAATCAAATATTCTCAGTCCACGAATTTCTCAATCTTATCCCTCTTACTTCAATCACTCAATTTATCAAATACAGCCAAGCTTCCGTTATCAAAGATTGATCATGCATTATCACATTTATCAAATCATTTAACAATCTCAACAATCCTTCATTCCTTACCATCATACTATAAATCCAGATCTAATGTTTCAATCCTACCCTTAGATCTGATGATATGTTCAGAAGAAGAACTCTTTAAAGTCGCTCATTCTTCTAATCTAATTAATGAAACTATTTTAGAAAGAGTTCAACAAACGATCATGAAAATTTTCGATCTAAGTTTATCTGAATTGAATGCATGTAGAGCTACTTTAATGGATCAAGAACATCATCATTCGAATCTATTCAATCAAGCTTTACCTCCTACTTACTTAGATCCTTCAATCCGTCCACTCTTTTTATCTGCTGTTGAGTTCTTCCCTTTGATTTGAAATCCTGAAACCTAAACCTTCTAACTTTGATCATCTTGTTTTCATTCTTTTTCTTTACTTGATTCAGACTCCAGCCAAAACTTATTTAAATAGATTAGAAAAATTAAACTTTGATGCATTTCATCCAAGTTTACAAACTAGAGATTGGAAATTACCATTTCAAATTTGGTCTGATTCTTTCTTTGGGAAATTATAAAACTAGAAATCAAGAGATAACAATACCCCCTTCCCAAAAAAAGATGATTCTTAGTACTATATCTACAGTAAAATCGTCATAAACTCAAAGCTTTCAATACTCTGTAAAAAAATTGTCATATACCAATTGAGCATTGTAACCACAAATTTTGATGAAAGATAACTTTTGATCATAGATAGCATTTGTCTAAGATGTAATAGATCCTATGTTCACATGATAGTCTTCAGCAAGAATTTAGGGAAAACAAGTGTGATAATTTCTTTCACCTGGACTTTATAATTGTGGTGAACTCAATCAGACATCATGATTTAGTGTCGACAATTTCATAAGAGAGAGTAAAGCATATGTTGGTACAGTAACCTAACCTAGGATTTGCGGTATGAATTCCTAGGGTCCGAAAACCGACATTTCCTAAATAAAATTTAGGCTCCATCCAGTTGATTGCAAGGTTTTTCAAGTGATATAACAATTCCAAGCATTTTCTTTTCACATTACCAAGCACTGAAATATTTCAATCAATTCAGACAACCAATGTCAAATCTGTAATCCTTACCATTCCATCTTCACCACCACTTGCAAGTCTAATCTTTGTTTGACCATCCAAAGAAGCTTTAGGACAGAATGCCAATCGTTCAACTGGTCCTGTATGAGTATACCTAAGAAAAGAAAATAAAAAAATTAGTCTGCAATCACATGGAAACTGAAAATCTTGGATGTGAAAGTAATGATAGATTAGGTTACGAGAAGTGAGAATAGAAGCTTACTGATCTTCAATCGTACTAATCAAATTCCAAGTATCAAGTTGATCAGGATAAGAAGAATAAAGGTGAATACTACCATCTTCTAATCCTACTCCAAGTATCAATCTTAATTCGAAAACAGAATTCCAAGAATCAGAGAGATAAAAAATCATAACGATCCAGATCGAAAGGATCAAAAAAGAAAGGTTTTAATCTTACCTATTATTCAATAAGTAAGGTAGAAACCTACAAGACTTCACAGCATCCACAAACTTAATGGTCGAACTCAAACTCCAAGCGGTAAGAGCCGATTCGGATTCCGTAGATTTCTTCGACCAGACCTTAACCTGTAAGCTTGATATAAGTCTAAGAATGATATAGGAATTTGGAGTGAAAAAATTTACGCAACTGTTTTATCACGAGATCCAGTTACAAAGACTTCTGAACCTTTAGGTCCCCAAGAAACGTCCCAAATCATCCGGGTATGAGCTTTCTCAAACTTCTGTACCAATTCAAATGAAGGTTCATCTTTTTCTTCTTCATTTGCATTATCAACTCTTGATGGTGCCCATAAACTCCATCCACGATCTCGACTGACACTGATGAGAAAAGTATCATCGTGATTAAAGGCTAGTTCAGTGACGGTTAGTTGATGAGATTCCAATGGATTTCCAATGGCACGAAAAGAACTGGTTGAGTGTATTCGAATGCTAGCAGAAATTGCAGAAGTAGCATGACAAGCTGAAGCCATAAGTTTTCCTGAAGCTGAGCTTGCCACAGCAGATAATTCAGAGGGGTGTCCGTAAACTTTTTCAACCCTGTCAAATCAATTACCTGATCATCAGCTAATCATAGATCACTTAACATACCATGTCTGCAGCAAAACGTACTCAGGCCAAAGGGTACAGCTCAGCAATTCATCTTCGAAGGGTGGGCATCGAACTGGCTGATTGTGTACAGAAACATCTTCAATATCACCTGCAGACGACTCTTGTGGGGTTTCTGATTCTTCAATACGATTGCTCAGTCCCAAAGGTGGAACGGTCGCATTCTCGTATCGCTTTCGGATTGAGGTTTCATACGGTACATTGATCACATGTAGCTCTTTTGCCAGTCGCACAAATCGTTCGGTAGTATCAAAGACTCTGATCACCTTTTCTTCAGAAATGCTGACGAACTGAGTCCTTTTATCTTGGATGAAGCTTAATCCGAATAAATCATGTCCGTGTACTTGAGGTCGACCAAGCTCATGCCAACTCTCGGTCGAATGAGTCGATGGTCGAGAAACCTCACCCGAGACATCCTGAGCTCGTCTCCAAGGCCCCCATAAGCGAGTACTTTGGTCGTGAGAGCAGGAAAGAATATATTCGCCTTCACAGTCCCATTCAAGACCTGTGACATATTGACTATGTCCAGTCGGTGCTATCTGTGGCTCCCAAAGCGCGTTCGCCGATGATGAAGATACAGATCCTTGGCGACTCCATCGATGCCATCCACCCGTCCAACCAGAAGCTAAGACAGTCTCTTGGCCACTCTCTTGGTCCCAAAAATGATGAGCGCCGAAGAAGCCTAGATTGGTGGATCCAGTTAGTTCTCCGAACCGATCTGAGTTCAACCAGATCCCGTTGTGATCGGCGGATGGTTTCCAAATAATCATAGACCGATCTGATGATGTTGATATAAGCTGAAAATGATTCTCAGGACCCAAAGCCCAGTGAATGTTTGTAATCCATCCTTCGTGACCAAACAAAACGGCTTCAGAAGTCATGTTCCACGGTGATCGTCCGTTAGGGTGACCGATTCTGTATCTTTTCATTTCAACCTTGAGATGCGAGGGCTGGCGAGATCCTTCGAGCTCGGAGTGAGATGCGGTAACGATTTTACCTTCATCTTTCAAGGTTTGGGTAAGCTCATCCAAAGCCTTGAAAGGATCTTCCACAGCTGATTTGTTCGCTGTAGATTCATCGCGCGCTTGGTTGTTCACGTCATTGGCAATGTCTGGAGTAGGATCACAAGCCTTTGAGCAACGCCAAAGTCGGATATATCCATCTTGAGATCCTGAGGCTAACAATACATCCCCAGGGTTGTTTGGATCTGATATGAAGTCCAAACATCGAACCCAATCGGTATGTCCCGGTAAAGAGCAAACATATTTAAACTGAAGATAGGAAGATGATTCCAGAAAAATTCATTCAGAAAAATTCCAATTGAGTTCACTTCACGATTGTGAAACGATTTATTATAAAAATGATTGAGCTTTCGCACCGACAGTATTGGTAAAGATAAAGAGTACAAAGCAACTTGGGAATCGGTCAGGGCTAAAGCCAAGATCATATCTGGATATAGAGCATATTAATTTTGTCAGAAGATATGATGTTTTACATTTGAGGATAACATTTACTTGCCTTCAGATTGGCCAGGTAATAAAGTCAGAGTTGCGTCCATGGCGATCTTGTTGCCACACTCGATGGTTTGGAGCAATTCTGCCGTGGCTGTTGGATCGTTCGTGTGATCTGGGAAAGACGGAATAAATTAATCAGTCGATGAGAACTCAAATTTTTGCTGCTCTTACGAACCATATTTCTCTACCACTTTCCAAATCATCAGACGTCCGTCAGATGCGCCGGTAACGATAACATATCCGATTTCGTTGCCTGAACTAGAGTTGACGAGACTGTTTGGTGGAAGTTGAACACTAGACAAACATGAGATAGAGCGCTGATGACCGGGCAATTCTACAAAGGATTTCCACTAATCTTAAGTAAAAGTATCCGTTGCAAGGAAACAAAGGTTATAATTAGTCCAATCAGGCACATTAACATTCAGATGCGAAAGTAGCGAGCTTTGCAAGTTGATGATAAGGAGAGCAATGAAAGACATACAGATGGACGATTATGATCTCCTATGGGTAAATTTCTCCAGATTTTTACACCACCTTTGGCATCCCCACTCACAAATCGATAATCGATAGACGAAGGATTAAATTTCGTGTCATCAAAAGATGCTGATGGATCGTGACTATGTAGAGGTTTGACCACGGTAACTTGTGAAGTATGACCTTTTGAAAAACTGATTGGTTGATAAAAATTCAAATTCCGACACCACCAAGTCGCAATTTGACATCCAGCACCATAGACCATACAACCTTCAATAGGCGTCCTATCTGAATTATCCGCATTGATACCTTTCGGGGTTCGTTTTGTTCCTATCCTCGGTTGAATCCATGCTGAGCATGAAGAAAATACATTGGCTGAAGCTGAAGCCAATATACAATGACTCTCAGCTAAAGCTGGTATGCCAACAAGTTTTTGAGATTCCATGCTGAGTTGATAATTTTTTCTGTTTTCCTCAAATCGGACTTGATTTTCTTCAGGGCGCAGTGAAAGAACAGAACCCGGATCCGAGCCAAGGACAGCCCCGGGGCGCTCCACACAGATTGGCATATCACGTCCTTCCAAGTTCCGTGGGCAAGAATTTATGTAGTGACAAGGACCAGGTTTGTGTCCTGGGCAGACAAGTTCCTAGTTTTTGCCTTGAAGACTTTGTGATGTCGGCTACACAAATGGGATGTTAACTGCTTGATTTTAACACACGAGTTGTTTTGAACATCTCACACCCAGTATAGCAATATTTGCAACTTTGAAGGGAGAGTGGTACTGTGATAGAGCAAAAGACGCCTGAATCACAAAATGTGTGATTGATATCACATCCCATACAAAATGAGCCAGGGGATTAAGAAGTGACTGAAGGAATTCAGATCAATAAGCAAGACCTCATCTTATTTCAATTTGTATCACCTCACAAATAAATACCTCTTCAGGATAGAATCGTTGCGTAATTTTTCGACTTTACACTTTACACCGTACATAATTTGTTCTGATCAGATGTATAATTTATGAATACTTCAAATTTTGAATATTTCTCTAATCTGTTCGACACTAGCATCATCATTTAAACCGAAACTTTTCAAATTTCTACCAATCTTAAAATAATTTATACCATTAATTTCACTTGCACGTTTTAACCAATCTTCAATTGTAAACATTTTAACTCCTAATGCGTTACCAATTGAAAACCAAATTGAACAAATTGATCTCATTTCTTCATCTAATTGTCTAGATCTCATACTGAGAGGTAATTTAGGTTTAAAGTTCAGGATTTCAGATTCAGATGCCCATGATCTTAATCCATCAATAGTCAAATCATAATCATTTCCGTAATTTTGATTAGCAATCTTAACTGGATGATCAGGTTGTCTCAATTTTAATAACCTTGAGATTTCACACAATTCTTCCCAAGCTTGAATACTTTCTTTACAGACTTCTGTTGTCATTAAATCTCTATAAAAATATAATTCACTTCTTTCTTCAATTTCTTTTTGTGAGTTTAACATGATAGGTGGATGTAATAAACCATTGTAACTAACTAAGATTAAGTCGAGGAAGTTTGATTGATGTTCAAAATCAATTGGTAATCCTATAATCTTTTCTAATTCTAATTTATCTTCATCATCAGGTTTATAAAAACTAGCAACCACTAATCTTTTCTTGAATGCATTTACACAGACCTTTACCTGTCCTTCATCAGAAGTTACTGCACTGCAGACATAAGGTATTGATGAACTTTCAAACGTGTTCAAAGGTTGAAGTTTATCATGAGCAATTAATCCAATTCCATTTCCAGTGAACCAAAACAATTTGATAAATCTTAATTTTTCTTTATAAATTGATAAGTTTTCAATTATCTCTTCATGTCCGATACTAGTGGAAAGTATGAATATCCAATCTACTTTTTCAATAAACATTTTAAGATTGGATTCAAAATCTAATTTAAAGTGACCTTTCATTTCTAAACATGATTCAATACTTTCTTGTTTTATTGCTTCTTTTGAATGACCTGGATGATTTAAGTCTACAAACATTAATGCTTTTGTACCAAATCTTCTGTTGAAATCTAAGGCACTTGTTAAACCTGCTGCACCACAACCTATGTATCCCACTCTTGGGATCTGATCCATGATGATTTGTAAATGTGAGCTCAAGAGATAACGGTGATGAATTGATTGTTGAAAAATGCTTCAATATATATCCTATAAATCATTCAAAGAAGATCTGGTTTTGCTTTGATAAGAATGACACAAAATTTAGCAAGCCTACTCTCAAATGACTATTTAAAGATCAATCATTGATCGACTTCCAAGTAAGTGGATTCAAAGTGACGAAACACGTCATAAATAGATGATCAATTCCCGCCTAGAATTTATCCAATACTATTCTACTCCGAGTTTAGAAGCACTGTGACGCAGATCACTCATGCTCCGATCCAATGCCGATTCACTCGGTCATGTACCTAGTAAATCATCGACATCATGCCTTAACATTCCCAATTGAAATTTTGTGGGTCAAAATGCGAGGAGAACAATGATCGGAGTTGTAAGTCCTCAAGATTTGCTTCAACGTCTTCTCCGGTATGGAATTCAGACGCATGATGAGGTCATAAATTGCATTTTGGTTTGGTGATCAACTCTTCTGTGTGATCAATGAGATATATATGTTGTACTCAGTATTTCATAGCCAGCTGGAGATTTCTTCTCACGCTGCATTTCTGAGTCAACACAGGAAACAAAAATGATCGAAAAGATACACCGAAAGGTTCATGTTTCATGATGAAGATGAAACTTAATTCCCTCTCCATATGAACATTACATAGTTTTAACTCCTTTTGAAATTTCAAATTTGTTGTTGACTGGCCCACGTCGATTTCCATAGCCAGCTATGAGCTTCAAAGGCTTTACAATGATGAGTCTTCTGATTTATGTGCGCTTGAGATATTGAAACCTCTCATATATAGATGATCAATTCCTACCAACCCTTAACTGATACTATCGACAGTTGAAATCAAAACTAACAAGCACCTTGACACAAACAGCTCAGCTTCCAATCCGGATACGCCCAGTGAATCATTGAGATCATGGCCTAGTTGAAATATTGTGGGACAGGATGTGAGGGGTAAAGAGGAGTAATAGTGATTGGATATCAAAAAGATCTGATCTAAACTCTTCTTGCACCTCAAATTCATCAAAATAGAAGTTTTGTTCCAAATGATAATGAGTATTCCACACTGACTGTCAATCTTGATGTTCACCAGCACACTTATTCTCAGGAAATAAAGGAAGGACCAACAATGAATCAAATCTGCATTAAATCTGCATTATTCTGCATTATTCTGCATTAAATCTGCATTTTAGGCCCTTTGTTGCTTCATGCAATCTCTTTTTCTTGCAAGGAAAATACATTTTGCTGGTAGTGTAAGCATAGCAATGGTTTGGCTAAATCTTATGCTTACATGGAATATGCTTCTTATTGAATAGGAGCATAAATTCCAATTAAGTAAACAGCTATGCTTAAGGGAAAAAAATAGCGCTAGGTAATATGTTTCAAATGGGAGGCGCTCAATACAAGGCAAGAAAGGTTGCTGTATAGGATGGGCACATATAGAGAGTAATGTAGGGCTTTGATCTTTTCTTGTAGAATTGGAGTGCTTTATGTATCTTGTTGTAATTGAATAGCATTTGAAATTCATTCAGAGGAGTCACTTAGGGGGAGAAGCAGTCAATAGACCGAGAACAAGTGAAATCAACATCAACAAAGAGTAGATAAAATGAGAGAAGAAACCAAAAAGAATTGACTTTCTAGGCCCGGAAATTCCATACTTTTCAAAAGGTACAAACTTATATCAGCCGTACCAAACGTGCCCTTATATGCTTGTATTTTCAAAATGGCCCCTAACCAAAGAATGGTTCGATTGGTTTTCATGCTTATAGAAAATGATACTTTTATAGTGTATTCTTATAAATGAATTTCCCTGTATGTCACAATCACCATTACCACATATGATTCAGACCTATAGAGTTGATTTAGACCTTTTTGATTCGAGCTTTCCATTATATATATATATATGTAATTCACACTTTAGATCCACTTTAACTATCACAGATCAGCATAGAAAACCAGCTGACTTTTGATCCTTCTTCCTTTTTTCAAAAGACTTCCTTTGATATTCTTCATCATTTATTACAAGTGATGTTCTTGCCCTTGGCTTCTGAATGATCATCCAAACCCTGCTGTGACTCTCACCCTAGAAGTCAAGTGCCCTTTTCATCCTCTAGCTCGTGTCACTTTCACTGAAACTCATCATCATCACAGTACTTTGGAAATTTGCCTATGAAACATGTAGCACCATAGTACCTGTGCTCCCAGCTACTTGATGTTGTTCTTTCTACTGTATGTATTCATGGTATCTACAAATCATCCACTGTGGAATCATTCTTAGATCAAGCTTTTACCTTGTTAATTCGTCCCATCATCTTCATCAACAACCTTATTCCGGTTGAGCTAGGTGTAGTAATACTCATGGGTACAATACAAAGCAGCTGGTATGTTTGTTAGAATTCATTTCAATCTCATCATGGCTGTTGATCTTTATATCAAAGCTGATTATTTGGATGAATTGAACAGGTTGGTTTTAACTCAAGTTATCTATATAGTGGGTATTACCAACTACATCTTCATACACACACAACATATCAACCAAACCAAGATATGGGATTCAAAGGGGCTAGGATATTTGGTTCACTTTTAAGTTTCACCTCTGAAAAAGATTTTATGAGAGCTCAGAGAAAGAAAATTGGTTAAAAGCTTACCATCAATTATTTTAGAGCCTTACTATTTGTTGTGACCACTCTTACATTTCAGGATGGGTTTTCTCTTCAACATTGTTCATGTATTATCATTTTAAGTTGAACACCTTTCAGATTTTGAAACTTCAAAAAAAACTGAATTTTATTTCTTTTCAATTCTATCTCATCAATTCAACTTCTTCATCAAAATCCTGTATGTTAAAGTCCTTCTTGAACAATCTTATCAGTCTATTACTTTTTCTCAACAAACCTAACAATAATAGTAAGACAAACTTCCTGAATTTTTCCATATTTTTTGTTTGAGTATTGATGATTCCTTTTTTTGAATTCAATAAATTCTTGGGTGTAATCTTCCAAGGTTAAATTTTTTTTTTGTTAGAGAATTGAATTCAAATGGTAGTAGAAAAGATTGAAGATATTTGTTGATAGACAGGTAAAATGTTGTAATTCGGATATATTCATAAGATGATTTAGTAGAAGTAGGAATTGAAATTGTATTGAATTTTTTTATAACTTGATTGAAATAAGATTTCAGTCTTTTCAAAATTATCTGAATATTGAATTGGGTTAAATAATACACTTTTGTGAGTTTTTTTTTCTGCAACTTATGTAAGTAACTGGGCTATACAAAGTCAAGCCCGAGCTTGATATCTGACCCGAGACGGGTTAAGTTTGATTGTGTACAAGTTGAAGTGAAACGATCGAGAAATTTCAAAAAAGTCAATACGGATTCTCATTCAAAAAACCCCAAATTCTCAAACCAATCCAATCCAAACCAACCCAACTCAACCAAGAAAACTCAAAAAGAAAAAACACCAAGAGATTTCGATCAAGAAGAGAGAGAAAAAAGAATGAAATCCAATTTGAATTTAAACTTAAATCCAATCGAATTAGAATCATATAAAAGATTACAACCATTAAATTATTTAAAATCTCAACTTGAATCCAACAAACGATCTGATCTAATTAGATCAATACGAGAAACACGAGAGATTAAGATTAACACTAGTTAAGTAAATCCAAACCTCAACCCAAAAATCCTAAACGAACTCAAACCAAAAAAAATACACTCGAAATCGATTGACTTACAGTTTTGGGTTTTTCTCTTGGGATGGATGGATGAATGGATTTATAGATTCGATCTCAACTGCTCATGGATCTTGTTTAGTTTCAATTGGTAATACTTCAGTCTTATGTGGAATCAGATTCGAAGTTTCTGAACCAAATTTCATGAATCCAAATGAAGGATTTATAAGTTAAGGATCTTTTACCTATCCTTTTTTCCATCATCTAAAAAGAACCCCCCCCTCCCGCTCGCTCGCTCAAAACTCTCTTCATCTTGATCTTCATATTGATGTTTTTGGTTTTTGGTTTGTTTGTTTTTTCAAATCAGTTACCAATATAGAGATCGGTTCAATTTGTTCTTCTAAAATTAAATCTAATCAATCTCAAGATCAATCACAAATCATTTCAAATCAATTAAAAAATATCATTAAATCGTAATTAATTTCAAAACCCTTTTTTTCCTTTGATGAATTCCCTTTCAAGCAAAACTTTCGATTCAAAGCCTAATCCATCTCTTCCAATCTCTTCATCAAATCTCAAATCGGGGTTTTTTTTTCCGATTTGAAATTCATAGATCTGAAATGATTAGTTTAAGTTCATTGGTCATTCAACCTGAAAGATTAGTTTGGACGATTTATCTCGACTTGATTTGTCTTTCAAATGATGGAAACATTTTAGACGCTTCAATTATTTCCATCAATCAAGCACTTCAAACAGGTTAAATTCAAATTCACCTTTTTCACCTTCATTGATTTATATTGTGAAACAACTGATGTTTTTGGGGATGAAAACTTGGTTGGTTTTTTTCTTTGAAATAGCTCGTCAACCTCAAGTTAAGTTTGATTTAGATACGAATCAAATCATTTTACTTGATCCGAATGAATTCAAACCTAGATTATTAAACTTAAATCATTCGATTCATCCTTTATCATTTTCGATTTTTGAAAAGTAAGTGATCAAAGTTAAATAAAATCAAATTCTCAAGATGGATTTTGTTTTGATCTAGAATCTTTTGGATTGAAATTTAGGAAATATGTTTTAGTTGATCCTAGTTTGTTTGAAGAAGATCATTCAAATGGTTCGATCACGATCATTATTGATTCGAATGAGAAATTAAGATATGTTTCAATCTTAGGAGAAATTCAGGATTCGAATTTAGTTTTAAATGATTGTATTGAATTTAGTTTTGAACATTTTAAATCTAATGATTGGAAACTCAATTAACCTATTCTGATTCAAATTTGAAGAAAAACACACACACACACACACACAACCAGATTGAATCACCAAGATCAAAGATTGAGAAGATTGATAGACTCTTTTGGTTTAGGCAATCAGACCTTTGATTTACTTTGATTGATCGGAGGTTTAGATTAAATTCATTTCTTCATTTAGTATTTTACAAAACCTTTTAGGACCTCCTTGAATGTTTTGATAAATCGGTTCAAGAAGTTGAGGTTGATTGAAAGAATTCGTATTTAACGAGTTTAATAATTTAGAAATCTCACTGATGATTCAAAAATCAAATGAATAGAAAAGAACCCAAATTGAAAAATCAGAATTTAGTTTTATAATGAATGAATGAAGGAAGGAATGGGTTTTTTTTCTTTGAAATGAAGAAAACTCACTTGACTTCACAAGTTTGAGCTAACTGAATTTTGGAGATTTCTTCAATTAGATCAGATTGATGTGAATCCATTAAATGATGATTAGGGATAAAGATTAAAAACCTTTGATGGAGATTGAAGTTTAAACCTAAACTAGCTAAGATCGAACCTGAACCTGAATTGAAATGAAATTGTTTTGGAGAGAGAGAGATAAAGTAAGTGAAAGGAAGAGTACAGAGAAAGAGTAGTAAGGATTGAGAAAGACCTGCATGAGTGATGACGAGTTTAGATGTATGAAGATAAGGATCGATATGATGGATATAATCATGAAAAGTGAGAAGTAAGGTTTTGTAATTGAATTGATTTGATTGAGTTGAAGGAATGAGATATGATGGGATGAGAGGTGAGCATGAACCGTGTTGGAGGATGATGGAGGTGATGTTGAGTTTGATGATTGAGTTTAGAGTTTCAGTGCTTAAGATGGATTGAATGAGTTCATTGAAGGAAGTCGAACCTACGCTGATGATGGCTGTTTGATTTGAAGATGATGAGTTCATGCTGAGCTGCTGCTGCTGTTTTAGGTTCGATTGGGTTTGTTTAAGCTGGTGAGTATGTAGTTTGAATGTAGTTTGAATGGTAATTTAATTTTAATTTAAATTTCAAAAAACAAGTCAGAATGACGAATAACTCATCCGAAAGAATCGATGAATTCTTAAAAAGCTTTCATCAAGAAATCAAAAGTAAACCATTCCATCTTCTCCATCTTCATCTTCATCAAACTAATTTTAATTTGATTTGATTTGAATTCCATTAGATTATCAACTTTCACCCAACTTAAATCAATTAAATCTCATCAAATCAAATTTAAATCAAATTGCAAACGAATTACCTTCTTATCATTTAAAGAATTGTATTGATCAACTATCAAACTTATCTAATCCGATCGAAAAAGAAAGTAAAAGGAAATTTAAATTTAAAGGAAATTTAAACAAACTTATTCATCCAGAAGAAGAAAATCCATCAGATCAGATCGAGATCGAGATTAAGAAAGAAGGATTGGTGAATTCAACAGACGATTTTCGAATCTCAAATCAACATGAAATTTACTTTAAACCAACTGATGAACATATCCAATCGATCTCGATCGAAGGGATTGAGAAATCGATTTTAGATTTAAGAAACTTGAAGAACTTAAAGTTGATGTTTATTGAAGATTTAAAAAATTGTATTTTGATTTATGATGAAATTCATTTAAATGGATCGATTAAAATCCTTCATTCATTTCATTCTATCTTTATCTTTTCTTCAAATCAAGTTAAGTTTTCAATTTTTTCAATTCTCTTTTTTCAAAAATTCATCTTTCACTTTTTTTTTTGGTTTTTTTTGGGGGGGGGTTTAATTTGTTTGATTTTTTTTCTTTTTTTTCTTTAGATTAGAGTACATGATTCAAAAAATTTATTATTTTGGGTTCAATCTAATACGATTCCAATCATAGAAAGATGTGAAAACTTGATCTTTAATTCAAAAAATCAAAACCAACCTGTAAGAATTGAATTTTTTTCCAAACCGAAAGAAAAAGAAACAAACTCATCATCACTTTTTTCTCACTTTTTTTCATTTAAACTTTTTTGGTTTCGAATTGGGTTCTATTCAGATTAAAGAAATTTTAGATTTCAATCAACCGATTTTCATTCAAAATCAAATCAAAAATTTTCAACTTAATTTAAACTCTTCTTCTTCTTTTAATGAAATCTTAAATTTTATTAATCAATTCGATCCTTCTCTTCAAGAAAAACATCAATTTAATTTAATTGAAAACTTTATTCAAGATTCTCTTTCAACTTAATTCTTTAACGTTTCTCAAACTCACCCAAAAAAATAAATGAAAGAGACTTTTATTCACATGGGGGTTGGGTTTTTGATTTGATGAAGTAAAGGTTTTTAATCAATTCCAAAATTCATTGATTTATTAAATTAAGTTTTGTAAAATTCAAAATCAAATCAGATTTAATTTAGATTGGTTACATTCAAATCAAGTGATTCCAATCATCTCTTAAACTTCAAAAAAAAACCATGAAATTTCACTCAACTCAAAACCCAAGGCAAAACTTGTCTTTTTCTTTTGTTTTTCTTCTTGTTTTTCATTGCTCAGTTTCGGATCTTGAATCCTTCTTAACCCAATCAAAAAAACCTTGATTTTCTTTTCCCAATGTTCAACTTCTCATTCAATTAGTTATAAATAATTCTTTATAAGATTTTAAATACCCAATGTAAACCACTTTTAGAAACTTTTTTTTCTCACTCAGGATTAAATTTTTACCAATTTTGAAAACTTGGAATTCAGGACTGGTGTGAATATAGAAAGATTTTTTTTCATCTCATGAGCATCAGTTTAAGAAGTTTGGGATGTTCTACTTACTTAGGGTTTCTTGAATTCTAATCTGTTTTTGAAAAAAAAAACTTATTCTTAAACTTTCAAAATTGTACAGTAGATTTCAAAACCCTTGAAATCGAGAGATTTTCAAAATCAAGAGGTGAACCGTGTGGGACCTGTGAAAGGTGTCAGATATGCATACAAGAATGACATCATAATCAGCATAAACTTCCAAGTTCCCAGAGTTATGTACAGTCAAACCCGCACAATTGCATAATTTGGGTGGACGTCCCAAGCTATGCAATTTCACAGGTTATACAAATTGGCATAAAAGCTCATAATGCATAATTGTATGCAAAAAGGCAAAATTGCATAAATATATGCTGTTTTGCGGGTAGAGTTGGGGGTCTTAGCTTGGGGCGGTGGTATAGTTCACAGATCAGGTGATAGGCATATTTTTGTGGCTCAAAGACCGGAGTGGGGATTGAATTTTCATTTTCGTGGTGTATAAATAATCTATGTACCTTACATCAATACCAAAGAGGTTTCGAGGTCATTTGTAGAAGTCAGTGATACAAGCTTGTGTTTTGTTGCTGAATGCAATCTTGGACTTTAACATGTCTATGTATTTCTGTAAAGGTGAATCCAAGTTGAGACCTTCGGCTGTTCCAGTCCCTTCCATGTGATCGATGACAATAGACAAAGCTGCTAAGGTCTCAGCATCGGTAGGAACGGGTTTGAGTTCGATTTCAGGTTCGGCTTCCTCTTGTGGTGTGTTGACTTGAGCAAATACATCCTTGGCAGTCGGGATTTCTTGGAAGAACGGAGTTTCTTCTTCTGGATTCAATAGCTCCTCAATTGACATCCTATTCTTTGAAGCGAGTAGACCTGAATCTTGAAGTTCCTGTAGACATTTCTCGAGTTCTATTTCAATTCGAATGGGCCCTTGATTGTTGCTCAAAATCCTATGATTCATGGAAGAATCATCAATCAGTATTGATAGATGTGAAAGAGAGACCTCGAACTATACTGACTCAGCTTCATCCTCGAACTTGATGATACCGCTGTGACACCAGCAGTTTCGGATTGTATTGCAAGTTACAGAGTGCCATGCATGTTTAGCGAGTCGAGTGGCGGTCAGAATATCAATATCGTACACTTTGGTGGTTTCCGCAGTGTTGTTTAAACGTCAAAATGCGCGGTTAAGGAATCGTTTACGGTAGTGAGCCTTGAAGGCCTTGATGATCCCGGCATCGAGTGGCTGAACATGGGCTGTAAGGTGTGGTGAAAAGAAAACAAGTCGGACGTTGCTGAGTTGACTTTCTTCAATCTTATGACCGGCAAAGTTATCGAGTAAAAGCAAGATCTTCCTCTTGTCGTTTCGGAGTTGTTGGTCCCACGCACAAATCCACATCTTAAAGATTGAAGACGTCATCCACAATGTTGCATTGAAGTAATAGTCGATTCCAAGATTGGCTGGTGTCTTTTTGTTGAAGCATCGAGGTGATTGCCATCGACCGATAAATGTGAGATGACGCTTGTCGGATCCATCCGCATTACAGACGCACACAACAGTGATTCTGGCTTTTGAGCCTTTCACACCAGGAGTGCTGACACTTGCTAAGCCCCGGTCTGGTGGCATCCTGTGACAGACCCAGAAGGATAGGTATGTTTGAGAAGAGTGATCAAAGGAAGAGAGAGACAAAAAGGACTTACGCGTAAAACAAGCCAGTCTCATCCATATTGTACACATCTCTTGGTCTATATTCAGCTACAATTTCTTTGATTCGTTCTCTTTCAGCTGTAACGGTTTCAGGTTTAGCAGATCCAGCCTCTCCATGCCGCTTGAATTCACAAAGACCATGTCGGGTTTTGAACGAGTCAAGCCATCCACCGCTGGGGGTGAGCCACTTCTTGCTGTTGATGTTTGTCATTCGAGCAAAGTGGTACCACTTTTCCTTAATTTGTTCACCGGTAACAAACTGGCCAGTCTGCTCGCACATACAACACCAGGTGACAAGAAGTTCCTCGATATCTGGAAACTTGACATTGGCCTTTCGTTTAGTTTGAGGACCAACATTGGTGGCGGTCTTGCGGATCGAATCTTTGTCTCTGACCCAACGCGAGATATTAGGTTGACTGATTCCCATGTTTGTATAAATCTTCGAAAAGTGAAGGTAAGTCTTGGTTTGATTTTCACCGTTTGCATAGTACCAATCAATTACTTCTAAACGTTGATTGTAAGTCAGACTTTGTTTGTGTTTTGATGGGTCTCGAGAGGAACGTTCTGATTGGACAGGTTTGGAGAGATGAGGACAAGGCCTTTTGCCCTTGCCGTTACCAAGGTCATTGGTAGTCAAATCCTTTTTGCGTTTGTTCATTTTCTTTGTAGCAGCTTCAACTAAAGTGGCCTGATAGGATGATATTATAGATTGAATAGCTTGATATTCATGGTATACAAAACAGTACGGCTCGTTATCTTTTGCAGCAAGAAGTTTGTCAATCAGAATTTGTTCTGTTATAAAATTACCGGCTTCGTCGAGCCACTGTTCATCAGCAGCAGAAATCCTTTTGCCAGCGTCTTTGCGAGATTCAATATTGTCACGTTGCTTTTTTGAGGTATCTTTCAGAGTTTGGAGCCCTTTCTTGAGTAAATGGAGTTTGTGCTCCTCTGAGTTTATATCAGATGGAAAAGCAGCCGGAAGGAGCGGAGTTGATGCAAGATAGATTATGTTGACAATCTTTGTGGCGTGTATGGGGTTATGGGTATCAAATTTGAGGGGCTCAACAGCCAGGGAAGGATCTTCTGAACCATTCATGTTTGGTTTTGTTTGTGATCAAAGCTTAAACCTTTACCAAAGGCTATGCTTTTTGACTACAGAGATCCGGTTTTTTAAAATTTAACCTATGCATTATCATTTTTGGCATAATTATGCAATAAACCTAAATTTTAGCCCGCACCAAGTCCGGAGAAGCCCTGGCCTATGCAAAATGACTGAATATGCAATTGCGCGGGTATGCAATTGCGCGGGTTTGACTGTAGCACACTTGGTTGTGGGCCCCTCATCTGTGATTGAACATCCCCAGAATCTCTTACATTTTTGAGTTTGAGCTGCAACTGACTGCTTCTTTTGAGGTTATTTTTTTTTACAAGTTTTTCTTTTTTTCAATTTGTTTGTTATCATGAAACAAAAGAAAGAACAAGTTTGGCTATTGATTTTGTTTTGAATATGTTTGTGGCCACTCTATCAGTAGACAAAAAGACATTTAAGCAGGTTATACACAAGTTGAACACAAGAGTGCCAGCATCATCACAGCAGCCATCACAACATCTAACCACTAACCCACCAAGGAATAAGAGGTTGGGGATTAAACAAGTTATTTAATACAGTGCATTAGTCAATCTGGCAGGTACGTTTCACACCTTTCACAGGTGGTGCACAGTTCACCTCTTGATTTTTAAAAATTCTCAATTTCAAGGGTTTTGAAATCTACTGTAATTCACATGATTAACATTGATGAAAATCTAATTCAGATTTTACATCACAAGAGGGTCTTGACCAACTGTGTGAGACTTGGTTACTCTTTCTGATTGTTTCAAGGGTTCAGTAATAGTCTAAGATATTCATATATTTGTGGTTTATGATTTTATTTTTATTGCAAAATTTTTAATGTTAATATGATTATAAAATAGAGAAAATCAAAAGGATATTACAGAAGGCGATTTGTTTGAAGATAAATCCAAGTGAGATTTCATGAAAGTTTGATTTGATGATTGATTTCTTTTAATTTATTGAGTTTAGAAATTTATAAAGAGTTAGATGAGCTGATCATTAGTTTTGATTATTCATAAGCTCAACCATTTAGATTTCTTCTCAAGTTCACTAACCTGAAGTTTTTCACTAAGCTCACTAACTAAACTGGTATTTAATTTTTTACTTGGGGGAAAAGTAGAGGAAAGTGAGATGAGTTAAATTTTAATCTAGAGGAGTTTAAAGTCTATGAAACTATCACAAGTCTCAGGGCCCATTTGGTATAGCTTAAAAAAAGCTATTATTTCAAAATTTGACTTTGAAAAGCCAAATTTCAAAAAGTCCATTTGGCAGCAGATTTTCAGCTCATTTCATAAGCTATTATGGATACCATGATAGCTTTTTTTGTCTCTTATAATAATGGACCAAGTAGTCCATTATTGTACCAATAAGTAGCTTTTGTTCAACTTATTTTGCCAATATTCTTTCTTTTCTCAAAAATATACAAGTCCCCTCTTTGATACCCCCCTGTCCTCCCTTTGATTCACAACTATCCATCCCATCTCATCCCATCTCATCCCATCTATTTGGTTGCTGCGCTTGTTCAGCACGGTCATGAGCAGCTGCCATCAAGAGATCTGTTATCTCTTGATTGTAATCAACTGGATTGCTTCCCGCAGAGGAAGAAGCTTTGAGCAGGAAATCCAATTCCCCTGAAGACGTGGAGTTGTCGGACATTGGATCACAGATGTGATGGGTTCAGTGTATGGTCAATTGGAGGGTTGTGATACAAGATGAATTATGTATCAACAAAGTTGTATTTCATTTTGAAACTGTCAACAACAGATGGGCTACCAAATGAAATACGAATTTTTTGCACTTTTAAGTGACTTTTATCAAAAAGCCAACTTAAAACGATAAATGGCTTTCTGGGCCCGGAACGTTTGTACCTTTCAAAAGGTACAAACTTTCATAAGCCGTACCAAACAAGCCCTTATATTGGAAAACCCCTCTTGATTGTTACTTGAATAGAACATTTATCTTTCTTTAAAAACATTTTTTGTAATATTAAGTCTCTGGGAGGGGGATTTCCTCAATGGTTCAGAGGCAGGGTTTATCTCTTCCTTCTCTCTCTCTTAACCTAACTATTGCAATATTTGTTTGGATCACCTTTTGTGGTTTGATTGATGATTATTAATGGTCATTGGTTATGATTGATATAGGTAATGTTCTTGTGTATATTATGTGATATAAGCATATTTAACTCTTGACACTGACTTAGAGCATCCACAACTGTTTGCATCAAAATTGGGATTAGCTAACCCTACTCAACTTGAGACCCGGACCTGAGGCACCCAGGGGTCCCTGGAGCCCGACCTGTAGGGACGCGGGTCCAGGCAGACTATTTTGGTGACAATTTCAGCGGGGACCCAACCATTAAGGGCATGAGGGGCATATCTATAAATAACACATACCATGGGTTTCCTTTGGTGTTTGATGAAACCAAACTGATTCTTTCTTTTCATGATATAAATTCATGTCTTCATGGAGTTGAAAAAGACACATAGTAAATAAAAAAGTCAAAAATAAATTTTGGTGAAGAAAGTTATTGAGTTTTTTGAGAAGACAGATCAAAGAAAAGAAATGAAAAAAGACAAAAGAAAAGAAAGAAGAGATCAGGAAGAGGGGGAGTTGGAGTTGAAGCCAAAATGGATGCCAGAGAGGTCATTGGGGTAGGATTTTTTGATGGTGATGGGTCAATTGTGGTGGATTTCAAACAGATGAGGTTGTTTGGAAGAGTTTGATTAAGATTTTGATCTTCCCACTTCCAATGTTGTAGAAACAATTTCTTGAAAGGGCTCCCGCACTCAACTCCAAGAGGCCCCTTACAGGTCAAGGTGCCCTTGGTCAATTGGGCTTGGGGGGGAGGGACTGGGTAGCCAGGGAGTAATTGGGGCGAGTGTGAGCTTGGGGGCGGGGGATAGTTCCATCTATTGGGTTGGGGTGTGGTCAGGCCAGTACCTGTGTTTCTTGGTGTGGGGCTCAGCCTGAAACCCTAGGTTAAAGATCTTTAACCAGGGTCAACTAATCCCATGCAAAATCCCACAATTTTTGGAGCTAAATGTGTATTTGCTAAAGCAAACCCACACGTTGAAGCCTGGGTCTACAGTGGCGTGGCAACAGGTTAGAGTTAAATTTTCTCCAACTTTTGCTCCACATCCATAAACTTGAACTTTTTATATCTTCAAAATGAATGCAATAGAAATCAACCTTCATCACATCTCTTTGACATTTAACTATTTTTGTCAATGATCATCATGTCATTTTCATTGGAACTCAGTTTGTAATCATACAGAATATGTTTTTTATATTCTAATTTAGACAAAATTAGATACAACTCATCAAGAAAACAGAAGAGAAAAACTATCTCATGATTCCTACTTGGTTATGATCAAAAAACAGATAAAGAAAAAGAGATGATCTGATGATTCCGCCAATTTTATAATCTGAAACAGAAGATAAATACAATAAGACCAATTCATGTTGTACTTTGATTGGGTTGTTGAGGTTGAGCTTGTGGTTGAGTTTGAGGTGGTGGTTGATCCATCTGAAACATTGAAGTGGGTACAAGAAGGGTGATGTGAGATGAGATGATTGATAGAGGGTGCAGTGTTGTAATTTTCAAGGCCATAAAAGTTTGTTAACAACATTGCTGGTCTGGCTTATCAAATTCTTTAGCTAAATATTTAGCTAATCCCCCAAGTTAACCCAACCATTGTGGATGCTCTTATGAGATATTATTATGTTATTATAAGTTTCCAATATATGTTACATGGTGGCTTTACTATTTAAATATATGTAATTATAGTTTTAAGGGATTTTTTATATCATAAGTCATCCTTTGAGTACATGTACATGTGCTTGTAAAGGAATAATAGTCCTCACTCAAAGGAAGTAGTCTTGGAGGAAATTGAAGGTCACTGTGCCACTAAGTGGACTTGCAAAATTTTAAAACCCAAGTATAACTGAATATCTATTTATGAAATGAAAATGATGATAAGAAAGAATGTAATCAAAAGCTCACCTGACTCCAAATAATAGAATGTGAGATCAGTCTCAATTCCCTAAAGAGTCAGTACAGTCATAGAGCGTCAAGTGAGAGAAAAGGAAAGTCTTAGGTCTGTAGTTAAGTATGTAATTTTTAGTTGTATGCTTATAGTTGATGTGATATGCTTGTAATGATGTATGCATCATTACAGTTCTCAGGACTGACAAGCTGTAGGTCATTGAGTGTGTTTGCCTCAAGGCAGTCCTGCTACAAGCTTGACTTATATATGATCAGACATGGTTCTTGTATGACAACTAAGATTGCAGTGTAATGATTAGATACAAGTGTTTGCACTTAATTTATATAGGTAAGTGCTATATTCTATATAAACAAAATATCAATATAGGGTTATCACAAGCCCATCTTTCTGCAGTGACCAGCAATGTATGGGTGCCCCTCACAACTAATGGCCCTTGGGCTGACAGATTGGCTTGTCTTTTACCACTTTCAGCCACATTTCTTCCCAATCTCACCACTTCATGAAAATATATATGAATATGAGCAGCTCTGAGTTTAAACCTGGGTAAGCACTTTCAATAAGGCCATCCATCATATACAGTCATTTGGCCACTGGCCCCTAGGTGGTCTGATGACAGCACAGAGACAAATTTGGGCTTGACCCCTCTTGTTGATTTTGAGACAATCTTGAAGTTCTTGTCTCAAGGCCAGACAAAGTTGGTAGTCAATGGGCTGTGGATTGAGGGCCTAGAGGCTGGTTGTAAGGCAAGGTCCAGGCCTGAGCAATCTCAGGCAATGTTGGGCCATCATCTGAACCTGTGATGTGTGCTTTTTCAGCCCCATCATCTTTTTCTCACTTCATGGCATTGAACACCGTGATCAAGGACCATGTGAGTGAGCATAAAGAAAGTATATTTCATGGTGTAGTATCTGATGTTTTTTTCCACAACTTGCTGTCTTTTTGTAGTTTACTAGTCTACTTTGGAGTTTAAAAATGGACTGTAAGGAATACTACAAAGAAACATCTCATACCCCCACCAATATGCAGATTCCAATAGGGTTTAAAAAAGTTTAAAGAAAATTGATTTCTTTAATTTTTAACTTAGTGGGTGATTTTCCGACTGTTAATGTGAATAAGGTCCTTCTATATTCATTCATATAGTTAAGATAGACATTATTCATCCCAAAATCATGGCTGATTGAAGCTTATATGATCAGAGACATAAAAAATTATGTTAGCTTATGTCTTCCATGAGTTCATATCGTACTTGATTGACTTACATTCATCTACTGAGCCTTCTAAAGATGAGTAAGTCCCTTTTCTCACTTTTTTAAGAAAATCTGATGTTCAGAAATAAAGTTAGTGAAAATTTGAGAAAGATTATCTGAGGTGAATTGTTCAAACACAGGAAGGGATGATCAAATCAGTGACTTTTGCTATGCAGAAAACTCACCAGACTTCTTCACTCTTCCTCCATCATAGATTTCCGCCCAACCATAAATAAGATTATCGAGAGATTCATCATCGGTTCTGTCTCTTGTTAAATGACTTGCTAATTGATTTGTGATAGCTTTGGCCTCATTTAGAACTGTACCGTGTTGTGAATCTTATCGTAAGCTGTCACTTCTGAGATGTTCATATTATCATTTTTATGAACACTTACCATTTGAGGAAACAAGGGAAACCAGTGTAAAACAAAAAAGTGTAATTGGAAGGAATCTTATAAACATTTTTCTGCGAACAGCCTAGGATGGAATTTTTAAAGATTAAATTTGAATATTTTTTTCCTTGTGAGAAGAGTTGTTCATGAATCAAATGAACTTTAGGAGAACTGAAGCTATGTTTTTATAGTCAAATTTGAACCTCAATTTATTTCGTCCATCACCTTTTTCATCGGGAGAAGCCGAGACTAGTAGCGTCATCTAATCTCATCTATCTTTCAAGTATTCATTTGAATCCTTGTGTCTTACCAAGCTTCTTTATCAGTGTCAAACGGATGGAAGTCTTCTTTGGTTTCCGAATGGGACAAGACATCAAACGCTGACTCGTGATGAATTTCTTTTGAATTGGCAATCGGAAAGATCCTATGAAAAATATTAGTAAGAGAAAACCAATAGGACACGATCTCAAACTCAATTAGAGACCAAGAATGGTTTGTTATGTATTCGTTTTCTACATAGATTGAAAATATACTATTACAAAAAACATAGAGGAAAATCCTTGACGGTTGATCAAACGAATTCTGTGGAAAATTTGAGTTGCACTTGAAATTCAAAAAAAGAAACTGCCTCAAACGTAAGTTTTCTTTGAAATCAGCGTCGAGATCCGGCTGTGCGGTTGAAAACAAGGTTGAGTTCCGAAAGCTGGGTATCACCTTTAGGTAAGTTTCGGTACCTTTTTGCTTCATGGACCACCCGATGTTGATCATCATGTTTTGGGCTTTTGTCGGTTTGACCCGGTATAATTTATAATACCTGAATCCCTACACCAATCTGTGTGATGTCCAGATATTCATTGTATTCAAGAGGATCTCTGGAAACGCTCAATCATCAAGATATAATGAGTTAGACTACATGTAAAAACCAAAAAGCTTATCTTGATCGCGTAAGTTTGTTACAAATATGTAGCCAAGATCGCGGATTAGACATGAGAGCGACCAGATGTATATGCCATTAAAAATGGGGTATGGTATAAGGCAAACCGCAGGAGTTCAAGGTATAATGAGTAGACACAGGGTAGATTATGGACTGGTCGAGATACAGTACAGGAATGCCATCTTTTCTCCACTTATGGTAAAATTGTTTATTGAGTTAAGGGTAAATGCACAGGTACATATATTTCTAAAGATGCCAACTTGCTCTTCATCGGGGTCAAAGCTGATATGGGATGTACTAGAAATCTGAGTGGGAAGAAAAGATGTTAAACTTCAGCAACGCAACTTCAAGTTATTCAATATCTGTTTTTCCTTCACTCTCTATATTCAAACGTCTTGATTTCACTTTTGTTTCAATATCAAAGAGATTGGTTTGAAAAAGTCTTGTAATGATTATCCGTTCCTCTTGTGACTTCAATTTTTGATTTGGGCCTCTGAAGTATTAGTGTGCTTTAAAGTCTGGTCAAAAGTTCGACAGCTTTGCAAATGAAAGATGTAAACTATCTTACAATTTCCTCTCATCCAATACTTTTTTCATGTGATCTTTATCCTTTATGTTGTTGTGGAAGTGTATCTGTTGGAAGGCATTGGAGCTAAGGGCCTTTGATTGCACAAGGAAGAATTTTCAAGAAAATGTGGTGATTTCTTAGACCAATTTCTTTCTACATTAGCTCAAAAACTCTTACCCTATGACTCCAGCATCATGATTGAGTACCTTGAGCACCCACAATTGTTTGCGTTAAAATTGGGATTAGCTAACCCTAAGTTGAAGATATTCAGCCGGGGTCAACTGATCTAATGCAAAATTCCACAGTTGTTGGAGCTAAAGTTGTATTAACTAATAGTTAACCCACACTTTGAAGCCTGGGTCCATAGTGGCTTGGCACTAGGCTAGAGCTAAGATTTCTCTAACTTTTGTGTTGTGTCCTCAAGTTTACACGTGTTTTCAAGGTCACAATTTCTTATTGGTTTCTTTCTTTTTCTTTTTGACAAAAAGTACACTAGTGTGATTATAATGAGGAAAAAGGTATGTGGTTTTCTAACAAAAGTAAAGATCAAGTATCAGTCTTGAATAAGACTGATGGTTGGTTGAATAGAAATCCACAATCTGAATAAAAGAAGATTGTAGGAAATCTAATAATGAGTTCGATAAAGAAAAAGAACAAATGAAAATGTAAGTTCTATTTTATAAGAGTAAATCAAACTCATGTTGATCATGTCATGATGTTAGTAAGAAATGTAATATTATGCACATAAATATAAACGCGTCCTGCTCTTTCAATATGACGTCACTACGTGACGTTCAATTCCCCCCCATCTTCCTAACATTGTGCAGTCCCAAACAATGGCAAAAGTTGAGATGTTTGCCCGGAGACAGAGCCTTTGTCATTACATTGGCTATCATGTCAATGGTGGGAACATAGTGAACTGAGAGCTTTTTGTGTTGTACTAATTCTCAAAGCCAGTGATATTTTACGTCAATATGTTTAGTCCTTTGACTGAACTTTTCATTCTTTGATAGAGCAATAGCACCTTGATTGTCCAGCTTTAGTACCGAACAGCTGCGTTGAGATACTCCTAATTCCTTTATCAAGTTTCCTACCCAAACTAAGTCTTGTCCTCCCTCATAGGCGGACCTATACTCCGCCTCTGTAGTTGATGTAGCTACGTTCTCTTGCTTCTTGCTCATCCAGTTAAACGTACTTTCCCCCAACCTTGTTGCATAACCGCCAGTTGAGCGCCTAGTTACTGGACAAGTGGCAAAGTCAGCGTCTGCATACGCGCTCAGATCCAAATCATTTCCTCCTAAAACCAAACCTAAATCCTGTGTTCCTTTCAAGAATCGCAACACCCTTTTGAATGCAATCCAATGTGTGATTGAGGGTTTGTTAAGGTGTTGTGAAAGCTGAGATACAACAAAGAAGAGATCCGGTTGTGTAGCGTTGTTCAAGTACATCAGTTTACCTACCGCACGACAATAGCTGATGTCCAGGTCAATGAACTGTTGAACTTCTTGATCTGTACCAGGAACCAGATAGGTGTTTGGAATCATTGGTGATCCTACTGGTTTACAGTTGGTCATGTTGTAATCCTCAAGTAAGGCCCCGTTTGGTATAGCGTACACTGTTTATAAATGTGTTACAGAATAATCAATTATACAATTGTGTAATAGATCATTCCGGATAATTTGAAAGCTGGTCGAGGGCAGCTTTCAAAAAATCGCATTATTGGCCTGATTAATGTATTATTTAACGTGAAAAACATTCTAAAAAGAGGGGCAAACTGTATACCAAACGGGGAATTTTGAAAATGCGAAAAATAGATTATTTTTAGAAAATAATCTATTTTGCCCCGCTTTTGTAAGCCATACCAAACGGGGCCTAAGTCACGAATGTATTGCTGTTGTGATAGTGTGATTGTTCTTTCATGGCGGTTGCGTGAGACTTTCATGCTGAGAATGTATTTAAATTCAGTGTTTTCATCCATCTTGAACCTTTCTGTGATTGCTGAATGAAACCGCTTGAAATTGTTGGTCGCAATGACCATGTCATCAACATGAACGTGTACAATGCACTTCCACTGTGGATCATCAGAAATGAATACGCTAGGATCTTGAGCAGAAGGAAGTAAAGAAATTGTCTTAAAGAAAGCTCTCAATGTATCATACCAAACTTTAGGAGATTGTTTAAGACCATACAAAGCCTGCTTGAGTTCAAGCACTGTCTCAGGTGTTGCGTCTTTTATGTTGAGACCCTTGGGAATTTTCATAAAGATCCTTTCTTCTGGAGAGCCATTTAAGAAGGCAGAAACGGCGTCCATTTGATAAATGTCCAGATCATCTCTTGCAGCAATAGCACATAGGATGCGTAGTGAGAGTAGTCTTGCTGTTGGAGCGTAGGTCTCATTATAATCCTTGCCAAATTCTTGAGAGAATCCCTGCGCGCACAACCTTGCCTTGTATTTCAGAAGTTCGCCATCACCCCCAAGTTTCTTCTTAAAAACCCAAGTGGTTCCAATTGCACGTCGACCAGCGGAAAGAATTACAACATCCCATACTTTTCAACTATCCATGTTGTCCAGTTCAACGGCGATGGCTTTCTCCCAATCAGATTTATCGGGCGACATTAGAGCTTGACGGTAAGTTTTTGGTAATTTGTGATTGATACCAACGGCGTTTGCTCGACGAGAGGATCCTTCTGGTAAAATGTTGAACGAATCAATATTACCTGATATGTCCTTTGGGGCCTTTGCCCAGACCTGATATTCCCAACAAGGTTTCACCTTGTTGGTTAGCTGATGAAGGATATTGTCATCTTCATCTGTGTTGTCTTCTTTGGTTGGTTCTTCATTATTAGAAGGTGCTAAAGGATTGGTAGTCGATTGTACTGGAGGATTAGGTGTGGATGTGGGCGATTCAGAGGAAGAGGAAGTGATGTCAATGACATCAGCAGAAGTTTCAGTAGGATTTGTTGGAGTATCTGCTGAGTCCTCATCTGTCGACAAATCGAGTCCTTCCTCAAATAGACTTTTGAAGTCTACTCCGTACGTGATGTCCTGATCCTGGATTCCAGGAAAAGAGGTAACATCAAAGGTAACATCATGTGAGTACACAATGCGTCCATCATCCAATCAAATACGGTAGTTCTTCATTCCAACCTGATAGCCTAACAGGATACCTTCTTCTGAGGTGTTGTCAAATCTTCAACGGAATTGCTTAGGGATAAGTACGAACGCACGACAACCGAAAGGTTTTAGTCGTGAATAATCAAAGGTACGTCCCCACCAGAGTTCGTACGCCGCCTTGTTGTTGGTAATTTTTTCTGGAGTCACGTTCTCGAGGAAAACGGCAGTGGTGACCGCTTCTCCCCAATAACTGTAAGGTAAGTTAGACTGTCGTAACAACGCCCTTACCTTTTCTGTGGTAGTGCGATTTCCTCTTTCAGCTACCGGATTTTGTTGAGGAGTATAGGGAGCACTCAGGTGAGAGGTCGTGCCATCCTTTTTCAACAAATCTTGAAATTCTTTTGTCATAAATTCACCACCTTGATCGTTAACCAAGCTCCCTATTTTCTTGTTGTGAAAAGTCTTGACATTGTTCTTGTATTTCAAAAAGCACTGAAAAGTTTCTGATTTTAATTTCATGATGTAAACATATTTATAATTTGTACAAGCGTCAGTTAATTTGAAATAGTATTGTCCTCCTCCCACAGAAGGTACAGACATCTTCCCACTCAGATCAGAGTGAATCATATCTAGGGGACTCTTAACAACAGGAAAATGACTTGAGTAAGGTAGACGATGGCCCTTGGAGAGTTTACATATGTCACAACTCCAATCATATGGCTGTTTGACGTCATACATCATCCTGAGCCAATCAGCAGCGGGATGACCTCCCTGTCTGTGTAAGATGTTGTAGTCAGAAGTAGTGGCGAAGACGACAGGAGGAGTGGACAATTTTGACGTGCCTAAATCCATGCTAAGTTCAATTACTTGATTTACAACATTTCCAATGAAGGAACCACAGCCGGGCTTGCTGAGTATGATGTCGTCGAGATAGTTGTGAATACTGTAGCCGTCCATGATGAGAGCTCCCATGCTTATAAGACTGCAACCTAAATCGGGCACATGAAGGGCTTGAAGGACTATCTCGTCCTTTACTGAGCTGCATGAGATCGTTCCTTTTCCTGCAATACGGATGGACATCCCGTTGGCTAAGGAAACAGAGGAGGAGACCGGCACGTAGTTATCGAAAAGGTTTCGATCAGGTGCCATGTGGTGAGAGCAACCGCTATCAAGCAGGATTACGTCGTGATCAAGAGGTTCGCTGACATTAGAGGAACAAAGAACAAAAGCTTGAGCTTCGAAAAAGGAGTCAGAGTGTGTGACTGCTGAAGCTTTAGGTCGTGAGTTAGATGATTTGGCTGGCCGTAAAACAGGATGCAGCTGCCAGCATTCTGCCGCAGAATGTCCTTTGACGTCGTTATTGTGACAGCCGTTGGAGCAATAAGCTCTGCTTTTGCGATTGAAGTGAAGAGGTTGTTGAGTTGTAGTCCTTTGTAAGGTTCTAGGAGGACGGACGGCCAGAGCGACAGAATTGGCGTGCTGTTCTTGATCCTTCATCGCTGCTAATTCTCCTTCAAGATATTTGAGGACTTTGTCGGAAGTCAATGGTCGATCTTTTCTTAAGAGAGTTTTTGTGATGTCCATTGAGGACAGAAGCTTTGTCACAATGGTTTCGCCAAGGTAGGACTCGCTGATAAGTTTGATTCTGTCGACTGCCAGCATGCCAGCCAGGGCATGATGGTTGTCGGTGATGTAAGCTTTGAGATTAGATGCAAAAGTGAGATCAGCAAACTTGAGGTAAGCTCTTGCTTGATTTTTGTCAGAAGTAGATTGAAAGTGTTCCTTGAGCAGCTTCCACATTTTGGTGGGATCCGTTGCAGCTTCCTTTTTCATCACATGCATACGATTGTCTTGATCAATGCAACCATATATCACACCAGCCGCTTTCCTTTGCTTGAGGACAAAGGTAGCCAGTGGCAACGCATTTTCAGGAGTCTTGATGGGAGGGACAGGCGGGTTTTTGAGGTCAATGAAATACTCAAGTCCAAGCGTCATAAGATGTGAGAAGACATTGCCAGACCATTCAACGTAGTTGTCCTTGCCGAGCTTAGGAAAGGTGGTCCTTGCTGCGTTAGAGGAGTTCTCTGACATTTTGATTATGAAAAAGATCAAAAGTGAAAAGAAGTATTCCAATCAAAAAATTTTTAAAAATGAGATGATTGGCGCTTAGTGAAGCGCTGGGCTCATAACCAATGAGGAAAAAGGTATGTGGTTTTCTAACAAAAGTAAAGATCAAGTATCAGTCTTGAATAAGACTGATGGTTGATCAAATAGAAATCCACAATCTGAATAAAAGAAGATTGTAGGAAATCTAATAATGAGTTCGATAAATTGCAAAGAGAGAACTATGTAAAGTAAAATAACTAACACCTAACAAAAGTAAAGATCAAGTATCAGTCTTGAATAAGACTGATGGTTGATCGAATAGAAATCCACAATCTGAATAAAAGAAGATTGTAGGAAATCTAATAATGAGTTTGATAAAGAAAAAGAACAAATGAAAATGTAAGTTCTATTTTATAAGAGTAAATCGAACTCATGTTGATCATGTCATGATGTTAGTAAGAAATGTAATATTATGCACATAAATATAAACATGTCCTGCTCTTTCAATATGACGTCACTACGTGACGTTCAATTATTATATGCTTCATGTTGTTCATTGTCTTCAGCACCTTCAACCTAGTAGATGACTTAGATGACTTGGTTGCACAATCTTGTGACCACGTGAGCATCTATAGAGAACCATGCTACACAGACAGTGCCAATTTTTAATAATAAACCATGTTGAACGCAATGGGATGTCTTAAGGAGGAGATAAATTGTGAAAACTTCAAAAGATATAGCCATTGGGTCTGTTCTACAGTCAGCATTGTCTTCAGCCCTCACAAAAAAGTTGTCGCCACACTTCTTGGTGGGAGCAGATGTTTGATTGGGTTGTTCATTGGATTGTTGAGGTTGAGCTATGGTAGATCCATCTGAAACTTCAAAGTGGGTACAAGAGTGATAGAAGGAACAATGTGAGATAATTGATGCAAGGATGGGTGCAGTGTTGTGTCTTTGGAGGGGACAGAGTTAGCTAACAAAACTGCTAGGCTGGGTTAACTTTGACCCAGCCTAGCAATTTTTTGTTGCAAAGCTAACTGAAGATTTCTGAAACTTTTGCCATTGTGGAAATTTTGAGGTCTTTGGGTTAAATACTATTCCCATCACTCAACCCAACAATTGTGCATGCTCTTAGGGCTTACCAACTGTGAGGGAATCTGTTAAGTTCAATACTTCACCTGTCACCCATACTTACTCATTTTCAAGATCACAAACTTCCCTCTGTTCCTTCATCATAATCTGACCACATCTATCTCATCAATAATCTGTCCAATATTTTAGAATTGGATTAGGCTAGCTTAATGATTACCCTCAGCCAACCTATATCAGTATGTTCAATTGCACCAAGGAAAACCCTCTTGAAAATTTATTCTGATAGTGATTTTCTTTGGTTCTATGAGCCCTGAATTTGACCTTAACTCAAGAAGGTAAATCAAAAATGAGGTTTGCTGATTTCTTCCACTGATTTGAAATCAATCTTTTCCCAAGTAATTTGGTCCTCTCATACAGAAAAATTCTTCCAAACATCAAATCTCAGTAGAAAATTTTGACTCAAGAGGGAAGTTACATATGGAATTTACTTCCAGGAGCTAATCTTCAGTGTCAATTTTGAGGAAGGGGGAAGATGATATTTTTCCTGGATGTTTTTTTTCAGTTAGTGTACATCCTGTTCAAGAGATCAGCTGGTCTATGTTTCACATAAAAAGTCTTGGTAGGGTAAGGTGTAGATGGATTGCCAGGAAGCCTCCTGCAAAAACCTCTACTCTGAGCAATGAGTTTTTGGAATAAGTTACTCACTGGCCCAGGATGTCTGCAAGAGTGCAGCACTTCATTATACATTAGATTGGCTGATTTTCTGTTTTGTAGCTAACTGAACTAAGTCCCTCTTGGACAAACAAATAGCCAAGAGAGGGACTTATGGCTGATACATGAAATTTGGTGTGTGTCCCAAAAATCTTTGGCTGGTGACTTTTTCAAACCTCCATATCTCCATCCTCTAGAAATAGAACAGGACTGTTCTTTGGTCCAGAGGATATTTTTCTATAGAGGACAGAGATATGGAGGTTTGAAAAAGTCACCAGCCAAAGATTTTTGGCTCACACACCAAATTTCATGTATACGCCATAAGTACCTCTCTCAACTACTTGGTTTTCTGAGAGGGACTTAGCCTTGTTTGGTATAGCTTACAACAAGTGGGTAAAATAGATTATTTTTTGAAATCAATAAATCTTCTTCTTTTTTCAAAGAATGTTGTTTGTCATTGCTTTTGCCCCTCTTTTTATAATTCACTTTACAGTCAATAATCTATTATTTTCAGACAATGATGTGGTATTTTGCAAGCTGCTCTTGAGCAGATTTGATGCTCCATTAATCCATTATTAAACCCAAGCAAGGCTCTGAACTTGGGGCTTTGTAGGATCAATACCACTTTTCATCTTTGAACTTTGCCAAGTACTAAATATAACAAAGTCCCCTCTTGGTATAATTCTAGTGAGCTTGCAAGAGAGGGACTTATGGCTAATTGTCTTATTTTGGCATGGGAGCACCAGCCACTGAGTCCTGTTATATCATTTTTCTGGTTTTCTTGCTCCTCTTACCAATAAACATGAGTTTGTGTTCCAATCAATGTTTCTCAGCATGCATTTCTACATATATTGGGTTTTCAGACAACCTTGAGAAACTGCCACATGACTCTGTTCTTGAGGTGACTTTTGGAGACCTTATGTCAAGCTTGTAAACGGGTGTACAGCCTGCATTCAGACTGTAGGAGAATTAGATGAATTCACCATGTGCAAAAGTCTGAAAGAGAAAGTGCCCACAAAAATTATCTTTCAGCTGTAAAGGTCCTGCAGAGTAGCTCACTTACCCTGCTTCCAACCACCGTATACCACTTCTTCAACGTTCCACAAAGTGCACAAAGGGACACAAGTTTGAAATTGATTTCATTGTAACTTGAGCTCAGCCCCAGCATCTGATCTATTTAAAAAATCTGATCTAATTTTTATTGGCTGACAACTTGCGGTCGTGGGCAGCGTATGCTAGCGTGTGCATACATAATAGG
Organism: Melampsora americana; assembly: GCA_022264835.1. Taxonomy (NCBI): domain Eukaryota; kingdom Fungi; phylum Basidiomycota; class Pucciniomycetes; order Pucciniales; family Melampsoraceae; genus Melampsora; species Melampsora americana. The sequence goes on along the minus strand of JAIFHY010000053.1, from coordinate 159,743 downwards.
CAGAAACAAATTGGGAGGTTTTTGTTAAAGGCCGAAACTGGCCTGTACCAAGGTCTCAGTACAGGTCAATTTTGTAAAGATCTTCAAGCCAGGTTTTTGGTGAAACCACTTACTGTGCCAGTGATCAAAGGCTATTGGCTCATGCAGAAATGCACACTGAACAACATCGATTGAAACACAAACTCATTTTTAATAGCAAGAAGAGCAAGAAAAACAGAAAAATGACATAACAGGACTTAGTGGCTGGTGCTCTCATGCCAAAATACAACTACTAGTTGTAAGTCCCTCTCTTGTGAGATTGCTCAATTTATACCAAGAGGAGACCTTGTTAAGTTTTGCCAAGTACAAACTTTTTGCAATGTATGCCACTCCTTGCCTTTCAAGCTCTTCATTCCTGGTCTTAATTTCTTTCTCATTTCCACTTTCTTAACTTCAAGCTTTTGACTCCAGATCTTGTCATTGACAAACCTCTAATCTCAACTTGTAAATTTTGAATCACATGTCCAACAATACTGATAATATAGACAAGCTGCTTGTGTTCTGTGCTCTTGATGCAGCAGTTGCTATGCTAAAATGTCCAACACATCTGAAGATGATGACTTGGATGAGTTACCGTCCCTAAAACAGTCAATTGAGTCACCCATCAGGTCATCAATTGATGAAGGGCTGAATTGTGTTTGATCTGGGTTGTCTGAATTCACATCTTGATGATTTTGCATTGAGATCAACAGTGAATGGTATGTACCAAACACTCTTGATTAATTTTTACTTTGAAAAGCGGCTTTCAGCCAAACTTAACTAAGTCCCTTGCCAACGGCCCAAGGCTTGAGCGAGGGACTTACCTCAAAAACAAGAATTCTTGCGTGAGAAGTAGGCTGTATTCAGTCAAAAATCCCTACATATTGATAAAAAAAACTGAGTCATCAAAGATCCTTTTGAGCAAAGAAAAGAAATGATGGCCACAAGCCATTACATGAGCTCCAACTGCCAGATGTTCCATTTGTGGCCTGGAAGTGGATAATTGAGTGAAAGTCAACCTGATAACCCAAACCAAAGTAAAAAACCATTGCGGCAGCAGAAAGCAGCAAATTGGATCAAATGGACCATTCTGACACGTTCAAGACCTTTGCCTGAAGACCGCAGTAGATACAGGTATTACTTAGATGCTATCCACTCAGGAACGGTGATATTTTTGATCACCAACAAGTGGTGCTTTCAGTCCACAAACAGAACATCTGAAAGTCTAAGCTCATGTAATGGCTTGTGGCTGTCATTTCTTTTCTTTGCTCAAAAGGGTCTTTGAAGACTCAATTTTTTATCAAGACGTAGAGCTTTTTGACTGAATACAGCCTACTTCTCACGCAAGAATTCTTGTTTTTGAGGTAAGTCCCTTGCTCAAGCCTCGGGCCGTTGGCGAGGGACTTAGTTAAGGTTGGCTTTCAGCAGTTTACAGAGTCTGAAACCAGAGTTCACAAAATAATGAATTCTGCGATGCATAATCTACTCAGAGTAGTACATTTTTAAAAGCCATAAGCCATACCAAACAGGGCCTTACTTATTAGGTTTTTTTGGAATAAACTTGTATGTATGACACAAGTCCCCTCAGTGTCCGGGAAAAAAATCGCAACAAACCCCGGTGGCATTCCTATTCACCTGATGCCAGGACTGGATTTTTTTGAGAACGCTCTTGCTAGTTCAATCCTGAGTGTTTCTTTCTCTGCTCACGTTGCCAGTGTGTAACACATATGCCATGGTGTCCACACCCATAACTTGCTTTTTATCGAGGAAGATCGGAGTTGATTCATTTTTTGGGTCTTGAGTTTGACGTTTTGTGTTGCACAGCCTCGGGGAGTTGGCACTGCTGGCAGCCAAGGAAAGCTGAAATGATCGCAGTTTTAACGTGTGGGAATGCTTTGGTTGATGCAAGTTCCATGGGAGACATTTCTAGTTCAAATCAAATCGAGAACATTCGTTGTCATGGAACATCATATAGTCCTAAAGTCAAGGCTGGCTCAGGCTGAATCCATTTCCTTCGAATTCGCTAAACTGGAGTATTTTATAGTCACAACCTGATCGTTGCCATCGTTGAATTGCTTCGCTACCAAAGACCCGTATCTTTCCGACGTAACTGATTAAAATCGTCATAGGACAATCCTAAGGTTGTGTAGGACTAGCTCTGGTTCTTACCGCAAACTTCAACCCTTAGCTTCGTTCCATAAAACCTTTCATCAATTTCTCTCCCTTTCGTGCTTAGAAACCAGACTTGATCTCATTTCCAGTTTGTCCGAATCTCCATCAATCAATTTGTCTTCTCTTTCAATTTTGTTCGATTCAGTTAGCTTTCTCATCTCTTAACAGAGTCTATCAGTCTCCACGATACCTTCTAACCATACAAAACCTTTGCAAAATCACCAGCAACATGGCTAAAGCTCATGGCTTACTCAGCCTACTCACCTTGGCTACTCTCGGTAGGTTTTCATTCACCTTTATATCGCACATGGGCAAAACTTTACACTGATTGAGTATTCGACTACGACTGTATTATCTGTTCAGCTGCTTTCGGCGCCACCAAACCGTTGAAAACGACCACCTCGAAGGTGATGACCATGGAAGGGCCCAGCGAAACAAATGGAGCTTTGATGATTAACGTGCTGCGCACTGATGATCTCATTGCTGATCATATGCCATCCAAGCCCCTCTTGCTAGAGAAACTCTCACATTTGCTCATCAAAGTCGAAATCTCACCTTCCAAATGTCTCATCAATGGACACTCACTTCCACTTACATCTGGTGCATCTCGCAAAATGATCGAAGACGGTACGGTGAAAGAAGAGGTAGACCCTCACAGCGGTCGCAAGACATTGAAAATGAACGTTGAGATGCAACAAGTCCAAACTCTCAAAGTTCCCAAAGATAGTCCCCTTGTTCCACTAGGTTTAACAAAACCCGAATTATTGAAGATCTCGGAGAAATATATGGCCGAGGGTGTTGTGGGCGCGGTGTTGAGTGTGACTGAAAAGCCTGTGGACGTCGAGGCTACCACTATGGATGGTCAACAATTAGAAGCTCAAGCCTTCCAAGTTACCATCGGTATTCAAGTTCGTTTGTTTCCAGTTGATCACCTCAATCGTCTCCTCAATACTGATGTTTAACACCTCTACATAGATCATGGAAATCGATGGAGTCCTTTTATCTACTACCGAACTCCCTTCGACTGATTTACTCGAATTGATTGTTCATCCCGACCCTGAAGACCCTTCCAAGGTCCTTGCCATCACCACTCTCGCACCTGACGCCGAAGAAGATGACCAATCCTCATTACCTGAATCTTTCTATGAGGAGCCTTCTGGATCTCTTTTCGACTCATTGATGAAGTCTAGCTTAGCCGCTCTTCCGGCAGCTGCTTTGGCCTCGAGCGCTAACATGTTCGAAGACTTCATGAACAAACTCTCCGAAAGTCTCGCTCCTGAGGTTGCCCCTGAACCCCAAACCCCGCACCACCGAAAGCCCTGCCACAAGGGCAAACATCACGCTGCTCCACTTCCTTCCGCCTCTGAAGACGCAAAGAGTGAAAGTGCCAGCCTTGCAGGTGAAGTCCAAGCTCTTCATCAATCGCGTAAGTCTAACCCTAAAGCCTTCAAACCATCTGCATTGCACTGAATATCTGTGCCCGTCTGTTTTTATACCAGTGGCTGCTTCGAGCGACGATGCTTCGCCTGTCGAAACACCCATCCCTCGACACCACAAAGGCTTCCGTTTGGGCTGCATGCTCCACATGTTCTGGAAGCACAGCTCCACCGGTCTCCGAGTTGGGATTCCTGCTCTCTTCCTCCTTGCACTTTTCTTCGCTGCTGGTAAACTTGCCACTCGTCTTCGCGAAAGACGTCAAGAATCAGAAGAATCAGAATCAAAGGCATTACTCGACAATCAATCGCCTGAAGTGGATGAGAAACCATTTGCTGATGAGGAAGAGACACGTTTGAACAATGGGGAAATGGTGGTCATCATCTCTACTCCTCGTTCATCTTGATTTTTGTAAATATACATATACTTTTCCCATCGCAATTTTTTTTCTTTTCATTCCTTGAGATGTTGTTTGGGGGATATAAATGTATGATAAGTTGAAGCATTAGAAATCTTTTCATGATTTTTGAAATGAGAAGATCATAAAACTGGACAAAACCCACTATTCATCATGCTGCTGCTTTTTTTTTCTTGATTTTTTAAGCTTTGTGGTTGATTTAGAGTCAAATCAAAGTTTTGGAGAAGTATCTTCAAATTTTGCATGTTTTCCTCATTAAATCATTCTCTTCTCATCTGCTAGTTTTTCTCTCTCTCATACAATATACACGTTCATTACCTTGCATTCATCCTACTTACCATTCTCAACTTGCGGTTTTGCAATAGCTTGTCAAGTTTTGATTTCCCTGACCTGTTTCCTACCTTGATGCTTTCAAGAAGGGTCAAAATTGCTTACTTAGGGTCTCTGAACAGGAAATGGACCTCTCCATTGAGCCTTTTGACGTTTTTATTCAAGATTAACAGGAGAGCTTTTGTTACCAATGCATTCACTTCTTCAATTCAGAAGTGCATGTGCGCGACATAAGTGTAACAAGGGGAGATCTGATACCGAGCGGGCGAAGTGAGTGTGGTTTTAAGCTTAACTGAACCGCTTCAGCGAGCGCGTTCGCCCAGCCCTGCCAACGCGCTCGCTGGAGGGGATCAGTCAAGCTTAGTGTGGTTTCATTCCAGATCAATTACTCAGGCCTTTCTCAAAGCAAGAACTTTGGAAAGAATGTCACGATTCCAACCACATAAACATAATACATCCAATCAATAATCAAAGTGAAACAAAACACGAAGGGCTGAAAGTTTTAAAATAGCTACACTGACGATTTTGTGATGATAACAAATTATGCTCACTCCCTTTCAATTTCGTAAAAATAGCATGAAGAGATTGAAGGTTTGAAAGGGGGATTGCCGCGAAGAAAGAGAAGAAGAAGAAATGATGAAATGAAATCTAACATAAGAACAGTTGTTACATCTGCAATACATCGGTAATCTACAGTAGCGTGACAGGGAAGCTCAAAGGATGAAATCGTGAGAGGTTTGGAAAAAAATGATCAGTATTTTGAATTATGTGTTATTGTTTCATGAGTGGATTTTCCACAAAGAACTTAATCCTCAACTGAAGATTTCTCATCAAATGTTCGTCTAAATTATCGTGCCTTATCGTTACTGAGTCTTACTTGGATTTTTTGAACTTTTCTTTTGACTTCTTCAATTTTGGATAATCATGTCACATCGTGGCTTTCTTCACAAGTTTTGATGTTTTGTGAGAAGGGGTGATTCGAATGATTATTGTATCCATAAGCTCGCTTTTGGAAAAGATCAAGACTGGGAGAAAAATGTATCTAAGCTTCCGCTAATCAATATTTCATAACTAAGTCACAAAACTCACTACGTGGCGTCTGAGGAAGAGTTGCTGTAGCCTCTATCATGAATCATGAAAGGGGACTTTAGATGGCTTGGATGATGAGACATATGTCTTTCACTGATGTATGAAGGGTCTGTGTTATGACCACGAACAAAAGATGCCAATGGTCCACCGGTGTCGATTCGATCCGGACTAGTAGTCATAGTATCAAAGGAGCTAGATGAATTGGGTGAGTCTGTTTGGGTGGCAAATTGCCAAGGTAGGGCACAGACAAAGTCAAGTGATTTCTCGATAGCGTTTTGTTCAGGTAAATTGTCTTCATTATTAGGGTGTGAAGGCCAGTTCGGATGTGAGGCAGTGGCGGCTGAAAGATCAATAGCCCCACTCGAATGCGATCGAGTAGGACGACCGCTGGTGCCTATAATCATATCATCTTTCAATATTGGACTGTCTTGTTGGGAAGCGAACAAATGGTAGGCAGAGGCAGGTTCAGCGGTATATCTCAGCGAATCTCGACTTGGTGACTGATAATCAAAGTTGATAATTGCTCTTGGATCATTTGGTCCATTACTGATACACGTCTGTGTCGAAATCAAACAATTTGTCAGCGTCTGTCATGAAAATTCAACTCTTCAGTACAACTTACATATTTACCCAAAACTTTAGCTAGAGCTGATTCCAAGCTACCCCATGCAAACACCTTGATATCTTTCTCTATATTACGCGGTTTTGGGTTTTGAAAACTCATGATACGCTTGAAAAATGCTTCAGAATCTGGTTTGGATTTGGTGACGGTGATAGGTTTGAAGCCTTGAAGATTGCGACGTATTCTATTCTTCTCAGCTGTCGGAAAGTTTGTTCCAACTAATGATTCGATCAAAGAAATCGTATCCACAGACGTAATGAAGCAGCCGTCCGGATTATCTCTGTAGATACAGGATACGACTCCATTCCGATTATCAGGTTCAGATTTATGTGAAGGGACAGCTTGGAAATAAACAGTCAGGATCGAGCCTTGTAGCTTTCTTGAGAATTGAACTAATCTTCTTCCACATCTAGTCTCTTCATTTGTCCACCCACACATGATGTCACTTAAGGCGCCTTCAATACGTAATATCAATCGGCTTTCTACTCGATGCATATGATGCAGCTCCGGGGTTCCATATTCAGGCATTCGCATAGGTCGTGAGTCAGAATGAGACTTGCTTCTACTACACCGTCCCACTCGCGAGACACCCGTGAGGGCCACAGTGTTGGGTTCAAATTCACGATCAGAGGCGGACGAGTGATACATTGTATTGATATCAAATGACATTCTTCTGTTCTCGTGATCAAAAGTTGTATATCCGGACACCTTGCTACCCTTCGGTGAGAAAGGCTGGGAAACGCTCGGAATCGGAGCTGTTGTCCACGGTGAGTCCAGAAGAGTATGATTCCGAAGGTTTGAGCAGTCCGATGCCCATAAGGAGGATAAGCCGAAAGGTAGCGGAGAAGGATTTGGTTTTGGACCTACGGAAGCAGGCTCGCACGGAAAGGATGAATCTTCTGTTGGATATGTTTCAGATCCAAAGCTCTCGCCATTGATTGACTGGCTTTGATCAAAAGTCTGTGGGTCCGCAGAGAGGTGTAAGGGCTGATTTTTCGCAAAACTGTCGATTTCTCGACGCGGCAGTTGAGGAAGAATTGCGTCCGAAGCTGAAGTTTTCTCAAAGACGCTATTAGTTAGTATCTGTCACCTTCAAAAATTTGGAGAGGATAAACTCACGTGAGCCTGGGCCTTCATGAACATAATCGCCCACATTGACATATATTGTTTGACGCGGTAAATCAGAGTGTTCCTGATATCCCAGACAGATACTGACAAAGAAATGATGGGCTTCTGATGTCAACTGAATTTGAGGAACGGTAAACGTGACGGTAGCCGAATGCTGTGCTGTGCTCAAGTTGGATGATATAGAGCTAGCAGCAACGTATATAGGTTCCTGTAAGGCATTACTCTCAAGTAAGATGGTAGCTTCGATGGATGTTTTGGGAAGAGGTGTAAGATGTAAAAGCTCCAATTTGACGTTTGTTCCTGCGATGCCAGAACGCGGACCCCAGTCAATTAATCGCACCAAATTGCAATGATTTGATTTATCAGGTACAGCGATTCTTGGGGTTGATAGCGATAATGACTGCAGCGAGAGTCTTTGAGAAGGAGAGGTAGGTTCAGATAGTGTAGAAAAAGGAGACAGATCTGCTGTTAATTCTGGTGTATCTGTGAAGAAGGTAGCATTGTTCTGTACCGGCGCTAGTAGAGGCTCAGTATTGCTAATCATGATTGCAAGTGCTTTGTGGTGATATATCGTTCGTTTCAGGTTCGTTTCTAATAATCGATCGAGGTTAAGAGTAGGCGAAGCTGCTGTGAGATGATATAGAGAAGAATGCTTTTCACTCGTAATGAAATTAACGAGAGCGCGCAGCGATAAATTATCATTTACAGGACCATGGACGAAAAAAAATCCCGACAAGACAGCAGGCAGTTTAAGAGATATAATAAAAGGTGATCGAAGAATTTAGATTGATATTATGAAGAGTTCCGTTAGAACGAAGTGATGTTCAGCGGAGGTAAGCTCGCGTGTCAGAACCGGCGCGGAAGAAGTCAATACAGAATCAAAGTGGTGGCTTGTAAGACCTTTCAGCTCGGTGCTTTGAGTGTTTTGCTTGTACTTCTTTCAAAATCAACACCCACTCATTTGATCCAAATATCTATTAGCTGAGGGAAGTCTTGTTGATAAAGTTGATGCGAAGAATGGCCGATTAAGTGGGCAAGTGGGCTCTCTCGATACCCTTTTCGTTACTGCTAAAAAAATAAGGACTTGCGATCGATGCATGAAATCTTCGCAGCAAGAGACGCCAAAAACGCCGCTGGTATCTTTATACCATAGCAAAAGTAGAGAAATTGAACAAATTTGGATGAGGACAAAAAGCTCACTTCAGCAATCGTAAAGTCAAGTCAAATTCATCACCCGAACAGGTCGGTTGTGGATACTGCTGAACAGCCATTGCAACAAAAGTGCAGTTTGCTCAGGACGCGGGCAGAATCGAAGACAGGGCAAGTAGATGGAGATTTGTCGTGATTGTAAGACAATTGATTATCTGTTGGTCCTTTTTCAACCTGCACATTGAGTCTGCATGACATTGGAAGTTTGAATCTTTGTGGTGCAGGTTGGATGACAGCCGCAAATCAGCGCTGATTGTTGTAACAAATTGAGTGAGATTGAATTTCAAGCAAAACTTCCGAACCGGAATCACATCGCTTTACATACTTCCTCCACTGAGTCCTTTGACTCAAGATGGCCCCACTCACATGCCTTAAATGGAGAAAGCGGTTGAGTAAACGATCCGAAGGTGGCTTGAGGCACTCAGCAGCTGGGTCCACATAGGGAACTTCTTGGGAATTATACATATCTCATATGCGATGCCTCTTAAATGCCCAATCACAAAAAGCCCCGCAGAAATTGAAAATTGATTATCTTCGGTTGACGAGATCTGGCGTCGGCGATAAAAAATGATGCTTCCAGTGAGTCCACTTCAGTAGGTTACTTACTCAAGTGGTGATGTGCACATTTTATTTTACTGCTTTCATTGATGATTGCTTTGAATATGTTCATCGATCATCTCAGTAGGATGTCTTTTAAGAGCGCTTCACTCTTGACACCAGAATCCGATACATTGGAGCAAAAATTTTGTGTCGGAGTGGTAATGGGCAGGGGCTTGACGGGGAGTATACGCGACTGCGGCACATGAGCAGCCCTACACCACGGGAGGGTTTCGGGCCAGATTATCGTCTGAGAGCGTCTCAGAACGGTCTGGCCCATAAATCGGCCCAAAATGGCCCATTGGGCCGTCTATTTTTTTTTTTTTTTTTTTTTTTTTTTTTTTTTTTTTTTTTTAAAGTGCTTTGTTGCTTAATTGCATATAACACTAACTAAACACAAAAGAATGTAAAGGACTAGTCCACCTAGATACAAGCGGTCATCTAGTCGGTACTAGGAGTTAGTTTTGCCTTTTAATCGTTACGCATTTGGATAGCCATCTTTTCTTTTCTTTTTTTTTTTTTTTTTTTTTTTTTTGAGAGATATACACAGTGACAACATAGTTCGGTTACTCATCCCCAATCTAAGGTGGAAGGTAGCGAGCCTAGAGGTTGTTTGTTCTGTCAGGGATGTTTACCATTCGTGACTCATCTCTAGAGGTTTTCTACTAACGCAGTGATTTGAGCTTCAGTGACAGTCTAATACCACAGACTCATCCCCAATCTAAGGTGGAAGGAAAGGGACATTAGTACGTGTATGATCTGTCAATGATTGTTTACCAATCGCGACTTTGCCCTTATTTACGTCAACAGTGACATATTGCCTAGTGGTAATACCTTTCCTTTATTTTAAAGGTGGTGACGGCTATAATGTTTGTTGAGAATCCTCTGTTTTGGGTTTCCCGCCTTCCGCTATCCACTCGTCCCCCAATTTAAGGAAGGAGGTGGGGCTTCAGGCCTGTTGGGTTGCTCTGTAGTTGGTGATAAGCTATGTGAGTTATGCGGATAAAGGGTTACTAACTCCTATCCCGAGACCGCGATCTTTCGTTGGAATCCTGTGTATAAGAAATGAAATGTGTAAAACGTTGAGTTTGTAATATGTATTCTGAGAGTAGAAAAAATGCCTTAGGAGTATCTAAAAGTTTCTTGGAGTTATTCCAGTTGACTTTTATTTTTTCCTTCCTTAAGTTTTTACGGAATAGTTTCCTGGCTTCTTTGTATCTGTTACAATAAAGGAGAAAGTGATCAGTTGTTTCTTTTAGTTTACATGTTTTACAAAGGGGTGATTCTGTTAGTTTCCTTTTGAACAGGTGGTCATTTAGAGGACTGTGGTTAGCTCTCAATTGGAAGATTGCTGCTGATCTGCCTTTCTCCATATTGAGGAGAACTTTTGAGATTTCTACAGGTTTAGTAGTGAAGGGATTGCTGCCTGGTCTAAACGAGATATTTTTAATATTAAATTTTTCTTTAGATCTTCTTTTCAGGCTTCCTAAACTTGAAGGGAGAGTCGTTACTTCAGTAGGTATTTGATTTGAGGCAGCATTTTTGGCCAGCTCATCTGCTTTTTCGTTCATTTCGATACCTACATGACCGGGTGTCCAGTAGAAACGAATCTTAGTGTCAGTAGGTAACATTTTTAGTTTTGTTCTTATCTTGAATATTAAGTGTTGTCCTGAGCACACTCTGGGTGAGTCATGAATGAGCCTGAGAACACCTTGGTTATCGCAGAAGATAGCGATATCTGAAGGAGGTGGGTTCTGTCTCCTGAAAACAATGTTAGCAATTTCTGTGGCAAGTATTAGGCCCATCAGTTCGGCCTCATGATTAGAGAAAGTGTTCTCTTGGCTTAAAGTGATGGACTTTGATAAAGTTTTGGAAACTGCTGCGGCCCCTCCCCCTTCTGGGGAAACCGAGCCATCAGTAAATATAATTAGTGAGTTCGACTTTTCCTCGTCTTCGATTTGTTGAGGTATTAATTCAGTAGCTTCTTTCTTTGATTTATCTAGGTTGAAAAGAGTACCGAGTTCCTTTGTCCACGGGCCTAGTGGGTGAGGGAAGATGGTTTCGATCTTTTCTTTAGTAGACTTGCTCAGTTCTTCTACTTGTAGGATTTCTTGGATAGGGCTTTTATGCGTGGTTGAGGGATGATTTAATTCAGTTTTGATGAAAACGTGCGTGGGGTGAGTGTCAGGTGAAGTTAGTCGTTTTAGGATGAAGTTGTGATGTCGGCGAGTGGCTGTGAGGGCGAAGGGGGTCATATAAGCGTCATGGTTCATCATATCGATTGAAGTGCCTTGGAATGCTCCTAGGATGAGTCGATGAGCTGAGTTTTGTATTTTAGTAAGGATCTTAGTGGCTTTACAATAGGAGCGTTTGGTGAGCCATATAATACTACCATAGAGTATTCTTGGTATCAGTATAGTTGAGATCAGTCTTTTGACTTCGGCGGGAGGTAAACCTGAATAGCATCGGCATAATCGTTGAATCTGATGTAATGTGAATTTGCCTGATTTGTTGATTTGTTGTAGGTGATAGTTGAAGAGTAATTTCGTATCAAACCAAATTCCGAGCCATTTGACCTCGTTCTTTGGTCTTAATAAGACGTCACCAAACGTGAAATTAGGTAGATCTTTGATTCTTTTATTGGTTAAGTGTAAAAGCTGTGCCTTCTTCTTATCAAAGATGGCCCCGTGTGTTTTAGCCCATTCTAGTGAATGAGATGCTTGTGATTGGAGTTTTGTTAAGTTTTCTCCACACGTAGGGGATGCTACTACATGGACCACATCGTCTATAAAGCCTAGTGAGATTGTGTCGGAATTCGGTGATAGGTCTGATGTGTCAAGGATGGATGAGTTGTAGATGATGTATAGAATCACTGAAAGAGGAGATCCTTGGGGTAGACCGTTTTCGATGTTGTAGGCTTTCGAGAAGAAATCTTGAAGTCTTAAAATTGTGGACCTTTCTGAAAGAAATCCTTGGATAAGAGAAATGAGGTACTTGGGGCATTGTTGCTTATGGAGGATATACCAGAGTCTTTCTCTGTGTACTGATGGGTAAGCAGATTTGACGTCGAGAAAGAGGGCTGTGACTATTTTGTTTTCTCTCCATTTTCTCTTAATCCAAGTCGTGAGAATCAGTAGTGCATCTTCTGTTGAGTGCTGTCTCCTACCTCCCATGTGATTGATCGAGATGGCTTTCATTGATTCAGCCCAGTACGTGATACGGTTTGTTATGATTTTTTCCAGGATTTTACCTAAGACACTGAGTAAAGCTATAGGTCTATATGCGTTTGGGTTTGAGTAATCGTCTTTACCGTGTTTTCTTATGATGATAGTTACGGCTGTCCTCCAGGCTTTTGGGAAGTATCCCTTGGTGAAGCAGGCGCTGATTAATCGACATAATTCTGATTCGATAGCCGGTAAGGATAATTTGATTAATTCGTTTGATAGGGAGTCGCCCCCACTGGCTCGACGATTTGGGAGGTTGTTCACAATTTTCCGGATTTCTGGGAGTTCGAGAGGGGGAAAAGAGAAATGGGGGTTGTGTTCATTGTGTGGGGGTACTGGTGGGATATCGGATAAGTCCGCTTCGACATGTGCGACTGATGTGCCATAGAATAGTAAGGATGCCTGTTCTTCTGTTGAGGTGGATATTGAGCCGTCCGGTTTCTTGAGTGGGGCTATTTCTCCGGTTGCTGAGGGCTTTACGTAACGGAAAGCCTTGAAGGTGTCGTTGTTGGCGCAGTTGGCTAAGAAGGATTTCCAGTGATTGAATTTAGCTTTAATCACTTGTTCTCTAAAGTATTTTTGCCATTCCGAATAGCATTGTTGGGCTTCAGGTGAATTTGTGAGAAGCATCCAGCGTCTAGCCTTGTTGCGGTTTTTTAGGATAGGGGTGAGTTTATCTTTATCCCACCACGCCTTGTATCTATTGAGTTTTGTTTTAACCTGTTTCCCTTGTTCTTGGGCAGAATCAAGTAGAATTCGGGATAAGGTCGAGACTGCTGAGTCTATATCGTTAGAATGATCATAATTCGGTGGAAGAAGATGAAGTTTATCTCTTATGTTACTATGAAATCGAGAGATGTCAATGTCAGCAATCTTTAACGAGATGTGTGATTTTAAGGGTGGGATTAAAGAAAGGTCTAGGTAAGTGGCTAATGGGAGATGGTCAGAGAGCAGGCTATTGGTGAGTACTTTGCAGCTTAGGACCTTTTGTGTCAAGTTCCAGCTTGTCCACACCAGGTCAATCGTGGTGGGTTGTGTACCATTGGAGAATCGAGTTGGGACGCCTCTGGGAGAGGAGAGCCTGAGGCCTAGTGAGCTGAATAGGGTGATCAGTTTTTTTGCTTGCGCATCTGTGTTTGTGTAATGGGGGGGATTCCAGGAATGATGATGAAGGTTAGAGTCGGTGAGGATAATTGTTGGGATTTGGCGATTGTGATTATTTCTTAACCAGCGTTCTAATAAGATTATTCCTCGATGTGAACCTGGGGGGTTGTACCAGGAGACTACTCGGAGTTTGACTTGGTTTGTGGTCGGGTCGTTTATGTTAATTCCTAAAATTATATCTGTTGAACTTGGGAGAATGGTAAATTGGGACGTTGGGATAGATTTTGAAATATAAAGACAAACTCTGGGTTTGTCCGACCATGATGTTGGGTGGTAATCGTAGGCTGTGATCCGGTGCCAGGCTTCGTGGTGAGGGAATGTTAGTGATTGAGCGTTGAACCAGGGTTCTTGAAGGGCTAATATAGCGTATTGGGTCTGAGTTAAAGCTTCGTGAGTATTCTGGATCGATGTTTGGCAGTTGAAGTGTAAAATGGAAAATTTGTCGAGTGAGAGTTGGGCCTCTTGTTCGTGTTCGTGGTAGTATGGTGAGTCGTCGTCGAAAAGTGGTGGTTGAGGAATGGTTGGGCTGTTTGAGGATAAAGTGGAGGTGTTATAACTCATCTTCACTTTGATCTTGAGGAGTAATGGTAAACTTTGTGTTGCGAAGAGGGCAGTTTAAACTTTTGGGGGAGTGGGAGTATTTAGAGTTGAAACGGTCAATCTTAGTATTGCTCTTTTGGCTGTCGAAGTGGAAGCATCTGGCACAGACTTGTGCAGAGTCATTGTTAGCACATTGTTTCGAATTGTGTGGGTCACCACAGTTAGAGCAAATAGGGATGTTATTGCATGAGTTATGAGTATGGTACAAGTCCAGGCAGTTGAAGCACATGGTAGGTCCTTGTACGTATTGTCTGCTTTTGAATCTGTAGCCGTCGGCATATATGCCACCTTTACTTACTTTGTTGGCTAGATCTTTGTCTAGTAAGTTGAGAACAATAGTTCCATGCTTCTTTTGAGTATCGTCTGGGTTCTTGAGCCATCGAGCTGAATGGATAGATTCGAGTGGTATCTCATTTTGTTCACTGATCAAGCGGGGGAAGTCGTCACTTTCAACGTTGAATTCTGTTGGGACATAGTTAAAGAGGATTGGATAGCGAGTTTGAGCGGTGATAAATTCTTTGTGGGCAAGTTTGGTCCAAAGGTGTTTGTTTTCGAGGAGCCAGTTTTTCATGAGCCGGTTATCCATGTTCATGATAACGTCGCCTGATTTGAGGAGCGCAGCGCCACGGACTTTGACCGGGACGTTGTTGACTTTCGCATTGAGAGAAGTGAGAGCTTTGTTGATATTTTTGATGATATCGTTATTTGACATGTTCTTGAAAGGCTCCGATCCGGGGGTCTTGTGGATAATCAAGGTGGCTGCTTTGAATTTGTTGATCTCTGAGTTTTTCGGGGGGGGGTTAGGGGCTGTTTGTCGAACTTGTTTGGAGGGTGGACTGGTCCAAGCGTTCGGTTTCGTTGGTAATGGATGATTGGTGGGCAAATTAATTGGCTGCTTGGGGTTTTCTTGTGCTGCCTTGAGGCTTTTGATTTCTTCGCGTAAGTCCTTGATCGTTTCGAGGAACATCGACATCAAGTTGAAAATGCTATGAAGGAGGGGATCGTTTTGTTGGGAGCTTCTACCAGCCAGCGAGGCTAGATCGGTTATCATTCGGTCGGTGTCTAGTTCTCCACGGTTTAGGATCGGATTTTTAGGAGGGGGAAGGTTCGGATTATCTTCGTCCGAGTCTGAGGGACGCTTTTGAGGCATTGGAGGGGGGTTGTTGGAGTTTTTCCGATTGATTTGAAAGATGAATATGATTTGAGGTTGTTGAGGGCCGTCTATTGGCGGCCTTGTGAACAGGCCACTTATGGGCCGAGTGAGCAGGCTGCCTGAAGACCGCCTAGCAGGCTGGCTGAGGACCGCCTTGCAGGCGGTCCTCAGATGTTCGAAAATCGGAGACTGGAAAAAATTCGAAAATCAAGCTGATTTTCAAATTTTCCAAAGTCTCCGCCCCGGATTTTCAAACATCAACTCTTCGCACCACTCATCTCATCTCTTGCTCTATTCAACAATGAGCAATGTGCTTCCACCTCCCATTCCTCCATGTGAGTGAAAGGATTGGAATGAAAATAATTCCTGGAAACCTAAGTCTGATGTGATGTTCCTGATGAAATCAGATATAACCAGCATCACTCAGCATAATGGATCCAGAAGATACAAATGCACAGTGTGTCTTACTCGCACTATGGCAAACTTTCAAGCTCATGTTGCGTCTCAATCACATCACGCTGCTGTTCAGGCCTTTGTTGCACAACAACAAGCAGACCAACACCAGCTCCAGCGATTTCAAAGTAGACCACGCTCTTCAACACAATCAGTGGAAGAGGAGCATAACTTCTTTGACCACATTGAGGAATTGTCTGATCCACCATCTCCTCCACCATCTCCTCCACCATCTCCTCTCACTATCCTCCGCACACTAGATAACCCCACCCCATTTGGAGTGGGCAATGATGATGATTCAGATTATTCAAATGCTGCTTTGGACTTTGAGAGCCTGCGCCAAGCGTTTGAAACACTTGGAAATGATTCTGAGGAGCATGATGAAAACTTAGATGAGGAACTTCTTGAAGAAGATGTCAGGGGAGTTGAAATTAAGGACTCTGAGGGTTGGTATCCGTTCAAAAAGAAAGAGGCAAGTGGCCCTTTGTTTTTGCTACCTGCAGTCTGTCATACACTTCTCATGTTTGTTCTTTGGTCATTGCAGCATGTCATGGCATTGCTCATGATTGGCTCAGCCCGTAATCTCCTATCAAGAACTCAATACGAGCGTATACGCTCCATCCTACGTATAGGTGCTGTTAATCTTCCAGAATGGGGGAGTTTGAGAGCTCTAGTCAAAAGATTGAAAAAAAAGTTGGGACTGCAGCTACAGGAGCGAATCAGCCCATGTGGGAATCCACTCTTTGGATTGGATGTCAAGATCATCATCAGCAATGTCAGTCAAAGCTTACAGTCCTATCTCAAATTGTGTCAGCTAACTTGTGTCTTTTGAAGGAGTTGGCAAACCCATTGGTCTGCCCTCATCTGGTTTTTGTCCCTGAACTCACACTTGAGGGGCCTACAAACCGTCTATCACAGTGCAAAAAGTGGCGTGAAGAGTATTCGCCTGAAATGCGGGTGCAAATGATTGTTTGGAAAAACACTCATTACTACATCTACGAGCCAGTGCAGCTGCAAACACAGCAGCTAGTTGTTCCACTATTCTTCTTCCAACAAGACAACTGCCTGATGGCCAGGTGTCTGCCTGCTTTAGTCATTCCTGATGCTGACGTTCAAAATTCTTTAAAAGTCATCATACCTGACATCCATGATTTCAATTCTGATGAACTTTTCACCATCAAATGCAAAGACTTCTGGAGAACCTTTCCAAACATTGAGGTTCAGGATGGTGTGTTTCTAAAAGATATGTGTGGAGATCACATGTACTGTCAGTGAAAGTCTGAAATCACAATGATTGTGTAGATTTTTGAGCTGATGGCCTTCTTTCTGCGCAGACTCCCATGACCTGTCACGTCCATCACATCCAATTGAGAATAAGTGGCGAGCCAAGGCTGACGGAAAAGTCGTCAGGCATATACCAATCAGTCTCTATTCGGACGATACTTCGGGTAATGTGTCCAAGAAATGGAACAAACACATGTGTATTTACTTTACTTTGGCTGGTTTACCTCCAAGTGTAGCCAATCAAGAATTCAACATCCATTTTCTTGCCACTTCAAACTGTGCTTCAGCATTGGAGCTGTTTGATCAGGTCGTTGATGATTTAAAGTATGAATACCCATTTACCTATAGTATAGATACAAAAGCATCATTATTTATGTTAAGTAACCCTTCCTCATATCATAGTGAACACGGCAAAAAAGGTTTCATTGCGTACGATCACTCAATTGGCGAGGACGTCTGGGTGATGCCTGTTGTGCTATTCCACCTGGGAGATTCCCCAATGCACGCCGAGATCACCAATACACTCAACCCTGCAAATACTTTGACACCTTGTCGCATGTGTGACTTGAAGGCCCCCACAAAGGCTGAGAAAGAGTCTGATGTGTTTGTGCGGGCCTTTTTAGGTTTGGATGCTTATGGTCGTAAGGTATGATTTATATAACAATGCCTGGGTCGGATTTGTTTATACTGAGCCTGCACAATATATTAGTGTCTTTTACCAGGCCGTGATTGGAACCTCACAAGGGAAAGGACTAGGGAAATTTGGAGCATTGCTCAAAAGCGCAACACAAAGACTCGAGTTGAAGCCTTGGCACGTCAATATGGGACCAGGGATACTTTGAATGAGTTTTTTCAGACCAAAGTTCAAGCTGCTCATGAATCACTCCTGCCTGCAGAGGTAGAGGAAATTTGTATGCAATTAGAAGCAAACTTTGGGAATCGGGTTTTCAATCCCATGTTGCGGCTGGAAGGTGTGCCACTCCACTTTACGCTACCAGGTTGAACCAAACTAATGAATGATGATTGGTTGATAGGATTTGATGGACATGCAGATACTCCAGTGGAAATTCTTCATGTTGTATTGTTGGGTATTGCAAAGTATCTATTCAGGGATTCAATGAAAGAGTTGGGTAGTGTGAAAGTTGGATCCAAAACCTACAACGACCTTTCGGCTCGGTGGCAATCTGTAAACACCAAAGGTTTGAATATTCCACCAATTCAGCCCAATGTCTTTGTTACTTTCTATCAGAGTCTGGTTGGGAAGGAATTCCGAACGGTCTTGCAGCTGGTCCCTTTTGTACTATTTGAACATCTCTCACAAGAAAAGAGGGAAATGTGGACTTCTCTCTGTCTTCTCAGCTCATACATATTCCAGACCGAGATATCCGACATGAAGACCTATCTGGACGAATTAGACATCATGATCTCACGATTTTTAAACAACCTGATTTCTTTAAATGCACGCTGGGTTAACAAGCCTAAGTTTCACATGCTAGTTCATCTGAAAGAGTCCATTCAACGGTTTGGACCTGCTAGTCTCTTTGCAACGGAGAAATTTGAATCATTCAATGGGGTCATGCGACATGCATCAGTTCATTCAAATCATCACAGCCCTGGTCAAGACATAGGAAATTCTTTCAACACTCAACTCATGATGAGAATATTCATTTCAGGATCCTCTTTTTTTGATCATGATCTTCAAACTCGTGTCTTTGGTGGCCATCAATTGCAAGACTTGTTGTCTTCGGTTCCTGAACTTTTCCAGGCAATGGGGCTTGACAAAGATATGGACTCTTTGAACTCATATGTTATTGGGCGTAAGTTGACATATGCACATCTAATACATGGAATTAGGTGAACTAATCCTAATGTTTGCAGGCCTGTGTGAACACCAGAGTGATAAGCCAGAGTGTTTGACCCAAAGCCGACATTACAATCGTCTTCGGGAATTTCAAAGCATTAACCTCACACCTCATCAGAAGTTGGAAAAGAATGACTTTGTTTTGGTGAATTTCTTTGATTGTTTTCTAGCACCTTTGTCAAATATTGACTTTAAAATGTTTGTTAAGATTAAGGGAAGGCACCTGATTGCTCAAGTGGTCTCATTGTGGAAGGTGGTTGGTGAAGCAGACACTAACACACTGGTGGTGCTCAACCGATGCAAGCAAGGTCGGATGCTCGAATTTTATGGGATGCGAGAGATCACTCTCACTGATGACGTGGGTTTGAAAAATATCAAGGTCAGTACTTTTGGTTCCTACAAGATACCTTCAAACATTCTGATATACCTTCTTGCCCTTTCATTTTCTTGCGGTATAAGGACATTCACTGCCTGCTAAATGTCCAACATAACTGCCATGATGCTCAATGTGTGGTGGCAAAGACTCACCACAAAAGATTAGAACGCAAGATTTCTTCAAATACCCTTTGGGGTGTACAGCACGTGGACTATAATTCTTTTGTCATCAATGGTTCCTCCCAATATTCAAGTGAACTTCATCGCCGTGCTTCAGATTTCATTTTTCACGCAGTCACCCCTGAAGATTGGACCCAGGCAGTTGAACAAGGCCTGGACTATTGGAAAGCTGAACAAAAGCCAGCCAAGCGAGGGAAAGCAAAAGACCAAGGGGGTGTAGAATTTATTGGAACACTTTAAATAAAGCTCTCAATGACACTATTAAATCATGTTCCTGTGTAAATCATTCTTTCATCCAAGGTCTAGATTTAACAAATAGCTGATATTGAAAGTTTGAGTTATGTTTTGATTCATTTAAAATATTTTCAAGAACCTTTCAATGGTGATTGAAAGTCTGAGTTTTGTTTTGATTGATGAGAGACAATCTCAAGAACTCATCTATCAAAATCCATGCTTTTGTTGCAAAGAAGTCAAAGTTTTACCAACACTTTGACTGACTTCTTTCCCACATGAAGGTTTCTCAAGACCCAGCTTTGCCAAAAGCCAAATCAAACCACTCACCAAAGTGAAGATGAGTGGTTTGATTTGGCTTTAGGGGTCAATGTTGATGGTTTGAGGTGCGGCCTCAGCATTTCTGAATCAGCCTCTCAAACCATCAACATGTGAGTGGTGTGAGTCTTTGTGCAACACTGGCGAGCTGTAAAAGGGCGCCAGTTGCAACTTTGGACCCCTGGCTTGCTCTCTGGGCACAGACATTTTTTTTTCATTCTTGGTCCGTCTCTTCCCAATTTCTTTCATTGTGTTTTTTTTTTCGTTCAAAACAAACGCACTCGACAGCTTGAAATCAATCCCTCAAACATGACTCATGAATCGGGTTTGATTGTTGGTACGTCAGACTTCCTTTTCTCCTTTTTTTCCCCTCTGTCTTTCATTTCAAGGCTCACCTTTTAACAGGTGATCCGGACTTCTTCAATCCTGGACAAGATCGGACTCAAGACCCAAGTCAAGCAACCCAATCTCTAGGCCTCCATGGTCTCAACAACCATGGAGCCTTGAGAAACCTGAATGGTAAGATTTTTTTGTTGTTGACTCAGGTGGAATAGCTCATGAGCATTTGTTATATTTCACCAGACTCACCGCGGCACTCCCCATCTCCTAACCCATCCAATCGAGGCGTGAATAGTCACGGAAACTCAATTGGTAAGTGGTCATCCCCCTATGTCACTAAAGGCGCTTATACATATGAAACCACTGACACCTGGTTTTGTTTCGATTGGAAATCAGGGTCTGGTGATATCCAGAGGAATCACCAGAGGTTTGATGGGGACCGAAGACCTTCAGCCCACAGGATTGGGGGTCGCTTTACTCCCACCCGTCAGCCCAACGAGCGATCATTATCACCGACCCGAAGGACTTCTGCTGGAGGAAGCTGGACAGGAGAACCACGACGGCCTCTCCTGTCTCAGTCCAATCGAGGTGGGGGTCAGAATGGTACAACTACTGACCACTTCAATCATCACGAGATGAATGAAGATCATTCCGAACGAGGCCTCTATGCCTGCCCACTTGGAACCCAGAGCCATCGGACATTTGAAGAAATGTCCAATGAAGCTCGGTTGGACTTGGAGAGTCATGCATTCGCCTTGATGCACGCTCAGGTAAGTTTTCCTCTTTATCTGAATTGAGGTGTGTTTGTAGTTGATGGGTGATAGCAGGTCTTTGGGGATAACAACCGCCACCTGTCCCAAACCATATCCCAAGCGCGCATCTTGATGGAAGTCTCGGCATTACAAAATCAAATCCAATCGATTACCAGCAGTCTAGCAACGATCACTGAGATTGTCCAAACAATCGCAACTAACCCACATATCCAAAGTCAACCAAACCAATCCATCAGCGTGAATCAGGTTCACGCAGATGAACCTTGGAAACCCAGCGATAAACTCTTGGTGAGCAATCCATCTCTTATTTTTAAGAAAATACTGACTTTCAACTTTTGAATTCCAGGATATAATGAATCCGCTGGCCCTTAGACTCATGGAATCACCCGAACTTCAAGCATACACGGCTTCGTCAAACCCGAGTGAGGGGTATCTCCCTCACTCATTGTTCAATACAATCAAAGTAAGTAATCGAACCCATTCCCAGCTTGTGTAACCGAATGTTAACCTGCATAAACTGGTTTATGCAGCTTAACATTGCCAAGGAAGGCCCTCAATTCATATCGAAGTACCTTCCACCTCAACACTTGGGTGTTGAAGAGGCATCCAGCACTCAGAAATACTACACAGCAATCCGAGATTGTGCGAAGCGAGCAAGGGAAAAGGTCCACAACGTGGTAAGCTACGTCTTTAGGGTATCGGTCATGCAGTGTTGGTCTGACTGATTGAATCAACCGATTCCATCAATCATACAGCTCTTGGCCGGTATCCATGTCCCCACCAAAGGGGACCATATTGTCATTCCGGTTCCAAACCTCGTGGACCTTGTTCAAAGGGTAAGTCCAGTTTTTTTTTTCTTTACAACATATTACAATGATTGACAGATCACCGTAATGTGTTAGGTTCGTGTCAAATGCGGGAGTGTCGGCCCAAATTGTGGGGCCAAGGCCGTGTGGGATGTGACCGATCTGACTAAGAGAGCGCGAATAGCTTATCTCGTGAGTGAAATCCAACTCTCTCAACCCTCAGATCAAACAGCTGATTTTTTTTTTGACCAGCGTCGGGAAGCGGCGAGGATAGTGTTGAAAGGTGGCCGAGGTAGCGAGTCGATATGGGGTTGCGTGGACAACCAGCTCTCACAGCTTTGAATGACTCGCGACGAAGACTACGTCATCGCGTGAGTGCATTCGTAACTATCCTCAACAATCGATTACGCTGGTTTGCTAACGTTTTGTTAAAACGTAGCTTTTACAATATTGTTTGTGAAGACGACCAAAAGTACTTTGATGGTCGTACCTTTCTTCAAGAACTCAAGGATCAAAATGTTTCTTTCAATCCACCGTCGCACGAGGCCATCCTGGCGCGCATGCCTGGGGGCGGGCAAATTGGGAACAGCTCAGCAGGTGGCTCGGGAAATGTGCATCAGGGTTAGATCGCTCGATTTTATGTTGAGATCGTTGTAGAGTTGTAGAGTGTGCTCGTGTCTGCCTTGAAATTACATACATTACATCTATACATTACAATTCATACCATATGAGCCTCGTTCCCAAAAACCAAATGAGCCCAACTACTGCTAATCACCCTCGATTAGCAGTATTCAATAATGCTGAGCAAACGGTCGAAAAAATTGAGCCCCGGCTTCTCGGGGCCAAATATTTCTAGACCGTCTGATGTCGCTTGAAAAGCGCCCAGGAGTCGCCTGCGAGCCCGCCTGCAGACAGGCACGATTGACACCTAGCAGGCGTCAATCGTATGGTCTATCTTCAGACCGGCACTCGCTGCAGAGCGTTTGGCGGCCTTCAGGCCGTCCGAACCCTCCCGTGGTGTAGTTCCTCTCCCTATATAATCCACCCTCCGGCTCCGCCCACATCCTTGTTTGTGGTTGGATTTGGAATGCTGAGCTTGGCCTTTAACAACAGTTTGAATTTGCTAAGGGATCTTGTAAGGCATAGTTGATTGGTCACAACGGTAGTGATTGTGGATATGTGACCCAGATCGAATCAATGATCACATCGAGAAGTAACCCGATTCCCACTCACTGACAATTCTCTATATAACCCCCACGCCCACAACTTGTGAGTTGAGTACACAAACAGGTGTCCAAACAAGATACATCACTATGTGAAACAGTAAGCTTGCTCTGCTCATCTTTTCTCCAAAGTGATCTGATTCCAGCTGGATGTTTGTCAGTTGTTAGGTTCAAGTGTCAGTCTTGGGTTATGGGTGTGTTGCAATTTCCTGAGCACATCTCACACCTGATCTTGTGCATAGCAAAACATGACTGCCACTTGTCACATGTGATGTGTTTTTCTCTTGTTGGCTGGAGTCTTCATCTGTGGTTAAAATCGGCCTTAAGTCCAACCCAGTTACAAGCCGTTCTCGAAAAGCTTGCTTTTTTTCAATTTTATTTTTTGGCAGTTGACGGCCGTTTACCGTTTAGGCCTCTTAAAACCCATGATTGTGACGTAATACAAGTAACAACCAGTCCACACCAATCTCGGAGCTATTGAGTCAACCAGATCTCGAGTCACCCATCACAGCTCATCCTTGGTCCTCTATCCTCACCACCTTTCTCGAACTTTCACCACATTCTCATCTTGTCTCTCATTCTGGTGAGTCATCTCAGTCCTTGTTTTGTTTCCTGATTCGTTTACTGATTTCTTTAAGCTTTCCTCCCATAGAACAATGACTTTTGTCTGGTACTCGACCGACATCAAATACATCATCATTCGCAAAGCTCTCCGCGGTGATACACTTGAAACGATCAATAACCACCTTGGATTGGCGGTATCGAGCGACTCACTGACTCGATGGCTCAGTTTGCATCATGAGACTCGCCGAATCATCGCGGATCCTTCATTCTACGCGGATCTTGGAAGGCCAACGATTTTATCAAATGAGCAGCGCGACTTTATCGAAGCGGCCATTGATGCTGAGCCAACCATTTACCTTGACGAGCTAGCACGCCAAGTTGCAATCGAGAGGGGTGTTGCTGTTTCCATCCCTACTTTAGCTCGCGAGGTACGCAACCGTCTTGGTCTTACTGTGAAGGTAGCAAAAACTGTCCATCCGAATCAATGCCCTATTGCACAAAGTCGATTCCTTTACAATGTGGGTGGAATCGACCCTGCTTGCTTGGTTTTCTTAGGTACGTGAATTTCCTTTTTGTGATGTCAGTTCTATTCTTTTGCGCTGACACTCATCTTGGGACAGATGAGAGCGCGATGGCTGCCCGAAAACTACACCGACCTCGAGCCTGTGCACCAAGGGGTGAACGTACCAAATGCATTCCTAGGCCTCTGACGTCACGCAAGTTTTCCTTGCTTCCTGCAATCTCATTGAGCGGCTATCTCGGGTTGGTGGTTCAGGAAGGTGCGATTCGCCGCGATGACATGGAGGATTTTCTCACCCATCATCTTGTACGTCTTTCTTTGATAATCTCAATATGTGTTTACGAGACTAACCTGGTCTTTTTTGTTTCAGCTACCCATGATGAACCCATTCCCAGCTGAGAACAGTGTTCTCATCATGGATAATGCATCCATTCATCGTGGAGGTCGCATTAAGGAGCTCTGTGACCAAGTTGGTGTGCGATTGATGTACTTACCAGCCTATAGTCCAGAGTTCAATCCTATTGAGAAGGCGTTCTGTGTCATCAAGTCCCGACTTCGAAGGAGTGGTGAACTTAACAGAGCTCACTCACCAGAACAGGAGATGGACATCATCTACCGTACTGCTGATGAAGCACTCACTCCTGAACACATCCGCAGTCTTTTTGAAGGATCGGTTTACTTATAGAAAGGTAAGTTTCTATCTCTTTCTATCCTCTTTGAACATCATTGACTCTTGGATTAATCGCCTTGGAAGGTTCCTCAAGTCACCTTTTCCCATTTTCTCATCTTCTTCACAATCGATCAGCAAGTTAGACCAATCAAATCGATCAGCAAGTTTTACATCCTCTCCACTACGGAATGCGAGGTGGGTCAAAGTGACAACTTCAAATTTCAAAAATTGAAATTTCAAAATCCGCGGGTGCAAAACTGAAAAAACCTGACAAACCTTTGGATTAAACTCAAATACTGGACTTAAACCACCTGTATTTGGGCAAAAACATATGTTTTTGCCACTTTTGCCACATTTTCCAACCACAAGTCGAAATTTCACTCGTTCCTTGTCACTTTGACACAAATAATACCATAAAATTTCAAAAAAACAAGTTTCGCAAACACAATTTACAAAAACAACAACTCAAAATCTCAACCGATCCACAAAACACCATGTGTAAATACCACAAGTCAACCATCAAACACAGCACTTATCTCTTCCTTAACTCTGACATCTCTCATTCCTTATTACAAACACTGCTCGTCAGCCTTTCCTCACAGAACATCACTTGATACCCATTTTCTCACTGCACTCTACTCAGAACTACGGATACTCAGCAACCAAAGTGTGAGATACGTTCCTCCAGTCTCCAAAAAGGCAACCACAAAATCTGTCAACCTTGTTGTATCTGGGCTCAACCTCTTCTCTCCAATTGTCATTATGTGGTAAGGACTTTGCTGTGTCCGGTTTTAGTGATTCAGATTGGGCTGAAGACCGTCATGATAGACGGTCTACGACTGGTTACACATATCTAGTTGGCTGTGGACCTATTTTGTGGAAATCGAGGAAACAGAAAACAGTGTTGTTGTCAAGCGCAGAGGCTGAGTACAAAGCAATTTCTGATGCCTGCTGTGAAGCTACTTGGTTACGCAATCTCTTATCAGAACTTAAATTACGTCCACGTTTGGCTATCTCTATTCATGTTGATAACAAAGGCGCTGAAGCCTTGGCAAAGAACCCTTCTCATCCCTCTCGAACAAAACATATACACACTCAATTTCATTTTGTGAGAGAGTGTCTTCAAAATGGAAGTGTATCAATAAAACATGTATGTTCTTCAGATATGCTTGCTGATCTTCTTACCAAGCCCCTTGATAAAATCTTGCTTCAACGTCAAAGGCAAATGATAGGCATTGTTTGATTGTTTATTTGAGTTTTCTTTTATTTCTTTCCTCTCTGTTTTCTATTCTGTTTATACTTATTTTGAATTTTTATGTCTGTTATGTTGTTTTTTCTTTGTGTCCTGGTTCTTTGAAAGGGGGGGTGTTGGAGTTATCATGTGTGCTACTAACCATGTCACAACTTACTATGACATCATTCGTTTATTTCATGTATTCACTACATTTCACATGTTTATTTCACTTATTAACCTGAGCAGCTTGTGGATGGATAGTTCCTCATCTCTTCAATCCATCCATCTTAGGTACAGAGCATTCCTTCTTAGACCTCAAGTCTAATATTGGTACTGACCATCAGCTGGTCAGATTGAAGATTGTTTTACAGCAAAAATTCTTGTATATATCAGATCCCTTGTTTGACTTCTCACAGCTTCACATTCAGCATCATGCAACTCATTTTTTTCTCTTCTTTATACTTGGAAGATCTGACCTTGTGATACTGGGCTCTCTCGACAGCATGTTTCTCCTTCCTTGCTTCAGATTTACATTTTGCCATCTGTTTGACAAATAACACATCAGTGTTGTGTCATGTCACTTACCCAAAATCGAATTGAGGATCTCACCCTGCACAACGCAAAGCTGACAGTGACAGAAATCAGTCAGTTTGGGTTGAATACTTGAGGATAATGACCTGAATAGAAAGAGGGTGCAAGGGGAGTTGACAGGACTGGAAAATGTGTGAATCAAGAGGCTAGACTGGTAATCGGGGGTACCCTCAGTCACTTATTCCAACCCCTAACATCAAACATCCTCCAGTCACTGGCAGCTTCCCTTACAACCTCTCACTATGGGTTCACTATCTTCTGAAGTAGAGGCACTGAGGAATGGATGAAAAAAAAACAAATGAATGGAACTTGGGAATTGATTTGACGGATTTGCTGCATGATGAGCAAAGAACTTATAGAGATCCAAACACGATCAACTTGTGGTTGAACATAATAGGTTTGCACATGGAACCACCCCAGGTGCAACTTGTGGTTTTTAAATGACGGGTGGGTACAGGTACGCTCAGCTTAGTAGAAGGTTGCGTTTCTCATGGGCCTACATGTTCAGCACAGATCACACACTCCGCCGAAAAGTTTACAAAAAAAGATATCTTGGAAAACATTGATCTATTGCTGCTCAGCACTAGATTAATGAACAATATAAGCCACCCAGGCTCTGGTTCTGAGAGGAGCAACATGCTCTGCTCAGGAATTTTCTACCCTTGGAGCACGGAGCGCAGGCTCCGCTCTGGTAGCGGAGGATTGAGCAGATTCCAAAACTGCTCTGCTCACGCTCTTTTGAGCGGAGAGGTTATGGTGTTGACCTCACTTCCTAGGTGGTCTTCCTTTTAAGGTTGACCACTTTATGCCTGATTCAGTACGGATATAAGGTGGTCAACCTTAAAAGGAAGAGCACCTAGGAAGTTAGGTATCCCTTCTACAGGCCAAAAACTTGAGGGAAGGACCACCAAAGGTCCTAGGAGGTCTTCCTATTAAAATATACCTCCGTATGACCCAGACCTGTTGTCCTAGGTGGTCAACCTTAATAGGAAGACCTCCTAGGACCTTAGGTCTCCTATCCACGGTCAATCACTCACTGATTGACCGTAGAAAGGTCCCAGGAGATGTCAAAGCTATGTGACACCTCCTACCACGGTCAATCAGTCACTGATTGACCGTGGTGATCTCCTAGGAGTCTAGGTAGCTGCCTAGACTCCTAGGCGACCTTTCTACGGTCGATCAGTGACTGATCGACCGTGGAGAGCTCCTAGGAGTCTAGGTAGCTGCCTAGACTCCTAGGCGACCTTTCTACGGTCGATCACTCACTGATCGACCGTAGAAAGGCCGCAGGAGGTGTCGCAGCTTTGTGACACCTCCTGCCACGGTCGATCAGTCATTGATCGACCGTGGAGAGCTCCTAGGAGTCTAGGTAGCTGCCTAGACTCCTAGGCAACCTTTCTACGGTCGATCACTCACTGATCGACCGTAGAAAGGCCGCAGGAGGTGTCGCAGCTTTGTGACACCTCCTGCCACGGTCGATCAGTCATTGATCGACCGTGGAGAGCTCCTAGGAGTCTAGGTAGCTGCCTAGACTCCTAGGCGACCTTTCTACGGTCGATCACTCACTGATCGACCGTAGAAAGGCCGCAGGAGGTGTCGCAGCTTTGTGACACCTCCTGCCACGGTCGATCAGTCATTGATCGACCGTGGAGAGCTCCTAGGAGTCTAGGTAGCTGCCTAGACTCCTAGGCGACCTTTCTACGGTCGATCACTCACTGATCGACCGTAGAAAGGCCGCAGGAGGTGTCGCAGCTTTGTGACACCTCCTGCGACGGTCGATCAGTCATTGATCGACCGTGGCGACCACCTAAGAACCTAGGTGGTCTTCCTTTTAAGGTTGACCACCTAAGAGACTAGGTGGGCTCCCTTTTAAGGTTGACCACCTAAGAGCCTAGGTGGTCTTCCTTTTAAGGTTGACTACCTAGGCCCTCCGGTAGCTGATTGGCCGTAGATTGGCGACGTAGGAATCTATGAATCAAAAGATCTGATGAAGAATCCACCATATCAGGTTCACAAAAAGAAACATATTGTCGGGGTAGTGTGGATGTTGTTAGAGCTTGTAAACGTTAAAACCGATTTGGAGATTCAACTGCGAGTTTTGGTGCGTGAATTGAAGCACTCAGTGGGACCCTGACTTTAGGGTAATCCGGAGATGAAGGTGTTGAAGAACTCTGTAGTGATGAACTCTTCGGTGTTGATGGATGGTTATTCTGAGTTGAGGTAGGCCCCTCCGGAGTAGGTGAGATTGGTGGGTTTACACATGGTGTTTTGTGGATCGGTTGAGGTTTTGAGTTGTTGTTTTTGTAAATTGTGTTTGCGAAACTTGTTTTTTTGAAATTTTATGGTATTATTTGTGTCAAAGTGACAAGGAATGAGTGAAATTTCGACTTGGGGTTGGAAAATGTGGCAAAAGTGGCAAAAACATATGTTTTTGCCCAAATACAGGTGGTTTAAGTCCAGTATCTGAGTTTAATCCAAAGTTTTGTCAGGTTTTTTCAGTTTTGCACCCGCGGATTCTGAAATTTCAAATTTCAAATTTTTGCATTGTCACTTTGACTCGCCTCGCATTCCGTACTCCACAATTGATCATCGAGTTTCAGGTCCTCTTGATTCAATGATCTTTGATCCATCCTTAGATGGAATTGTTTCTCAATTCAATTTCCTTCTGTTTCTTTAGGATCAATCATTGAATGTATGAATTTGTCATCAAGGAATTCATCTTGTAGTTAGATTTTAAGTCCTACCTCTTTGCAATTGAAAATACATGATCCAGATCAAACTGTGCTTCAGTTTTGTTGAGATCAAAGATCTCCCACAATTGACTCCAAAAACCAAAACTCAAATAACAATTTGAAGGGAGGGATTAGAGGTAACAGTCTATTGAGATTGGTGTCTACCAGATCTTTTCGGAAACATAACCCACAAAAGGCACATCTCATTTATTGTCACAATGATTGTACGGAATGCGAGGCGAGTCAAAGTGACAATGCAAAAATTTGAAATTTGAAATTTCAGATTCCGCGGGTGCGAAACTTAAAAAACCTGACAAAACTGTGGATTAAACTCAAATACTGGACTTAAACCACCTGTATTTGGGCAAAAACATATGTTTTTGCCACTTTGGCCACATTTTCCAACCACAAGTCGGAATTTCACTCATTCCTTGTCACTTTGACACAAATAATACCATAAAATTTCAAAAAAACCAGTTTCGCAAACACAATTCACAAAAACAACAACTCAAAATCTCAACCAATCCACAAAACACCGTGTGTAAATACCACAAGTCAACCATCAAACACAGCACTTATTTTCTTTGTTAACTCCGACATCTCTCATTCCTTATTGCAACCACTGCTCATTGGCCTTTTCTCACAGCACATCACTCAATAGCCACTTCCTCACTGCACTCTAATCAGAACTATGGACACTCAACAACAAAAGTGTGCAATCTGTTCCTCCAGTCTCCGAAAAGGCGAACACCACATCTGTCAGCCTTGTCTTGAAGCAGCTCTTGAGGCCAGAAACAGCCAACCTCAATCTACAACACCCACTCCCCGCCCTCCTGCCCCCAAGATAGCTGCTGCTAGAGCTGCTGCCCAATCAGTTGCTCGCCAATCTGCCTCGACTGGCAGTCATGTTCATAAGCTACATCAGAACAAGTCTGACCGGGACCTCTTTCGTGCTCAAGCCAGTGGTAACCGCATGTATGGACACCCAGCAGCCCCGAAACCCCCTCCATTTTCAGTCCCTTCAGGCCGATCTTGCTCAGTTGGATGGATGGTTCAGTACAATAACAAGCATCACACTCACAGCCTAGTTCGTGGCATTGTCAATGTCAACCGGAATCTCAGATCAATCTTAGTACCCACTAAGAAAGCAATCTTCGACCTCTGGGACCACTCTTCAGTATCAGACAAATACCCTCAACCACCCCGTCAATACGATGCTCAATGGTTCAGCTTGGCCAAACCTGGCAAAGGTAAAATGCCACCCTGTATTCTACATGACGACGAAGTTCTGGGCAATCACTTGGACTCCACCAAAGGCGAACCTGCTCTTGAGCTCATATTTCTTGCAGAAAAGTACTATGCTGCCCATCCAAACCTCCCTAGACCTCTCACTTCAGTTACCGCCACTACATCCAATACAAAACGGGGCAAACGGAAAGCTTCTGAAGAAATGATGACTTCTGATTGCGAGATGGACAATATCTATAGCAGTGACCATTCCTGTAGCACTGTTCAATACTCTTACCGGAGTAGCAAAGCCACTCGCAAGAAGGCCAAGTCGATACCTTCCAATTCCACAAGAGTCACCTCACCTCCTGTAACTCGAAAGAAGGCTGGAACATCAAGGTCAACCTATCCAGTCAGGTCAATGAAGAGCAACACTCCAGACCCCTGCTTTTGTCTTCCAGATCCAATCACCCCACCACCGAATGTCAAGAACTTGATGGCCAATTCACAACTTAGTAGAGCACAAATGACTGAAGTTGTACCACCAAACCACACCCGTAAGTGACTCCTTATTGCCCTGCTTGATCAACAACACCTGATTTTGGAAATTGTCAACAGTTCCCAAGTTTGATTTCCGAGCCCCTATGGACATTTCTGCCTTTGGTTGCAATTTTCCCATGGCTAACCCACTACCTACACAGGCATCCAATGGGTTTATTGATGGAAAGAGATTACATTTGCAGTCTAGTACAAACGGTAAACCAGAATGGAAAGCAGTACAGTATTACTTCAAAGTGGACGAGACTCTAAAGATTGGGGAAGGTGGATTTAGGGTTTGCTTTCAAGCATTTGGAAAAGATGGTTCAGGTGAGGTTGTACCAATGGTAGCTAAGAAGCAAATGCGGGTGCCGTTGCGGAAAAGTGCTCTGGATGTGCATAAAGAGTCTGGTGGGGTTTATGCTGCTGTTGCAAGTGTTATCGAGCAATTCAAGCAAAAGGCTTTGGAAGTGGACAGGATCAAACTTTCACCGCACCTTTCCACCACAATTGCAAACATCCGAGTCAGTCATATCCGTAGAATCAACACTTGAAAGAAACTGACTTGGTTTTTGACCGTTCTCTTCAGATTGTTACCAACTTTCCTGTCTACTCAGGTAGAAGTGTCGATCCAGATGCAGCTTATTTCTTTGAAGAACTGCTTGATGTTGGGAAATATTGCAAGTATACTAGCAATGTCAATTTTGAGTCTCGTGGCCCTGAAGGGGACCTTACTCATGATGTTATGCATGGCCTCACACATTGGTCTTACGGCTACTATGGTGGGAAGAGGATTGTGGCTGACCTTCAGGGGGTAGGCACCGTCCTCACTGATCCTTTGATAGTAGATGACAGTCTGTAAGTCTCCAGTTCCTTTGTCTCAAGGCAACACTCATTAATGATGTTACGATTTGCTAGGATGAGCTGGAGCAACGGAAATACAGGCATGAAAGGCTTGAGGAATTTCAAGAATCAGCACAAGTGTGGCAAAGTATGTGAATACATGGGTTTGGCAAGGCTGACTGACTCCAAACGAGCAGCCTCTGACAATGAGGTGGAGGTGTTGTACGGTCAATCTGCTCAGGAAACTCACATTCCACACTGACTTTTAAGTCTTAAACAAAGATATTCGTATTCCAATTCAACTCTTGTTAATTCCAAAAGGTTGATTAGATAGAAAAGCATTATAAATATCTTAGAGCAGACCCATGGATTTCACAAT
Organism: Melampsora americana; assembly: GCA_022264835.1. NCBI lineage: Eukaryota > Fungi > Basidiomycota > Pucciniomycetes > Pucciniales > Melampsoraceae > Melampsora > Melampsora americana. The sequence goes on along the minus strand of JAIFHY010000053.1, from coordinate 127,445 downwards.
ACAATTCTATTTTCCTTTCTAGCTGCTCATCGTAGCTTCCTGCAATTGTAGGATAGTATCTTTCCCAGGCTTCGTCATCCATATCTCCCCGCATATCCATGATACTTTTCATTGCATCTACAACTGCTGTTGCTATTTGAGAGCTGCAAGCATACGCAAGCACATGTTTGCCTTCCATGCTAGATTCCTCTCCAGTCTGGGGATTCCCTTGAGACCGTGCTTTGTTCTTTCTCCTGGTAATCAAAGCCTGTAAGCAAGTCATTTTCTTCACTTCATGTTTGGAAAAGATATGATGATGTGTGTAATGGGAAACATCAGTAGCCCACAGTAACTCTACCAAATCTGCGGAATTAATATCTATCTTGAACTCAAAGCTATCAACTACTATGATAAATTGAGCTCCAACTTGTGGATGTTTCTTGTCAACATGTTTCCCAGTTTCTTTCTCTTTGACAAGCTCTTCTGCTCGTTCTGTTTGGAGTGCCATTCTTCTTTCAGGCGAAATGATATTGGCTGTAAAGATACAAAAATCAGGACTAAGAAGTAGATTGAGACAATGAATTACAAGACTCAACATGTGTAAGCATCAATGAGACAGAAGAACCCTGAAGCAAATCCGGTTGCATCAAAGTCACAATGAGGTGCATTGCGGAAACCTCCAGTAGTTACTATTGAGCTTGAACCAACAAAGACCTGTCCATTAGGAGACTTGGTCCATTCCTGTGTGCCTGGGACAGGCTCTTTTGCTCCCCAAGACGGTGCAGTAGTTTTGATTGCCAGCTCCCGATTACTTTCGTAAGCATGCAACGATAAGGAAGATGTTCTTTCAGCATGGAAGTTATACACCCAAGGCAGATCATTTTGTCGTTCCTCATCATCTTGTAGTTTACCAAGGTCGTGGCTTGTGCTTGAGTTTTGTGCATAAGTGCCTGCATACCAGAGCACAAGCTGTGAGACCTGCAGCTTTGCTTCCAAAACAGAATATGACTGGGTACTTACTGATTTTCTTCCCATACTTGTGATTGCCAGCTTGTCTCGTGGACCTGAATCCAAATCCCTTCATCTTGCCTTGCCTTTCGTGTTCAGGCAAAGCCACAACAGCATGATTGTCAGCAAGTTCTCCACGACAGTCTGAATGCAGATGCATTGTCCGAATAGCTCTACGGAAGTCCTCCCAGAGCTGGATGGATTTGGAATCAGTACTAGATGGATCCTACAGAGTCCAAGTGTCAGTTCTTGGTACATGAGATGGTAAGTAGACCTCAATCACCTCATTATTAAATCTAGCTACACATATCAATTTGTTTGCTGCAAGATTCACCAAAACAACTGTCCCTTTGGTTACTGTCCGGCAAGTACGCTTGCCAAATGCAGGTACTCTGAACACAACACAGTCCTCTGGTAACCCAAACCTTACCCGGATACCACCATCAATTCTCTTGTTTATCACATCCCTTGTTTGACTTCTCACAGCTTCACGTTCAGCATCATGCAACTCATTTTTTTTCTCTTCTTTATACTTGGCCAATCTGCCCTTCTTATACTGGGCTCTCTTAACAGCATGTTTCTGCATCTTGGCTTCAGATTTACGTTTTGCCATCTCTGTAACAAATAACACATCAGTGTTGGGTCATGTAACTGACCCAATCCTCAATTGAGGAGCTCACCCTGTGCAACAAAAAGGTGACAATGACGGAAATCAGTCAGTTTGGGTTGAATGCCTCAAGATAATGACCTGCATAGAAAGAGGGTGAAAGGGCAGATGACAGGACTTGACCATGTGTGAATCAAGAGGCTAGACTGGTAATCGGGGGTACCCTCAGTCACTTATTCCAACCCCTAACATCACACATTGTCAAGTCACTGGCAGCTTCCCTTACAACCTCTCACTATGGGATCACTCTCTTGTGAAGTAGAGCAGGAGCATGACCTTCATAGAAAGAGGGTGAAAGGGCAGATGACAGGACTTGACCATGTGTGAATCAAGAGGCTAGACTGGTAATCGGGGGTACCCTCAGTCACTTATTCCAACCCCTAACATCACACATTGTCAAGTCACTGGCAGCTTCCCTTACAACCTCTCACTATGGGATCACTCTCTTGTGAAGTAGAGGGACTGAGGATTTGATGAAAGAAACATACCTGTGATAAATTTTTGAGAAGACAAAAAAAAGGAACTGGGGAATTACTTGGATGGATTTGCTGCATGAAGAGCAAAGTACTTATAGAAATCCAAAGAGGTTCAACTTGTGGTTGAAGATGATAGGTTTTCAAATGAAAGCAACCTTGGTGCAACTTGTGGTTTGCAAATGACAGGTGGGTACAGGTACGCTCAGCTTAGTAGGCGGTTGCATTTCAAATGGGCCTACATGTTCAGCACGGGTCACATACTCCGCAGAAAATCGTGAAAGACACTACTATTGCTGCTCAGCACTAGAACAATGGACTTGCGTATTTGAAAGAGAGCCCTTACATGTTTTCAGAAAGGAAAACAATGTGAGAAGAAAAGAACAATCATAAGATAACATATATTCATCAAGAAAGCCCTTGTATATCTTTCAAATAGGAGAAAAAAGTGAGAAATAATAACAGCAATAAGATAACACAAGATAAAATATATTGCTTTTGATATATTGCTTTTGATTGCAATTCTCAATCAATAGCAAGGTCTATTTCATCTTTCCCATTACCTACAGATTCAATACTTGCTCCTCCCTTCAGTTTGAGTGCTGCGAGATAAGGACGAGGAAGTCCCATACCAAGAGAAGTTGGAACCTTCATACTCCAGTAATACCCAATGTCATAAGCCAAGCATATGGCCAAGGGACCCTTCTTCACATAAGCAAAATCAGCTGCGCTTTGAGGAGCAGAGACTTCACCTTTGAAATAATTGTAGTTTTTTGACAACAGCCTCATGATGTAGTCATGAGTCCTCACCCATATAGTTTCCTTGAAGAGTAATCTATCCTGTTTCTGTATGTCTGCTGCAGCCTGCACCACAGCCAAAACAGTTGCAGCCGGACCAGTCTTGCAGTTGTCTGAAGTAAATAATAGGCCTCTAACCCCACTGATTAAAAAAGACCCCAACATTCCCCACACAAACTTTACATCTTTGATGACTTTGATTTGTTTGTTGAGATCCTCGTAAATTTTTAGATGTTCTTTATTGTTCTTTGCTTTAGGAAGTTTAGCAAATAGATCAAGGATAGCTACCCCCAAAAGAATGTCATGCACTCTGGTAGCAAAATTGTTAAGTTGCCCAAGAGTCTCTGACTTGACTTGACTGGATCCTTCAAGCGAGCTAAGTCCAACGGAACCAACAGAGGGGCGAACTTTGAAGAGATGTGTAACTAAAGCAAAGCTCTTCTCGTATTCAGTGCAGTTTGTGTTGATAACAAATTCTTCCTTCCTGGTAACCTCGTCAGATGCAACTACGATAGCATCACGAAAGACACGACATGATTTCATTTGGTAATAGACTGAAGGTTTTGCAATGGGCCTCAAGTATCGATATATTTGAAAAGTAATTGAATGTTCATCGTCCTTCGGGGGATCTTCTTTTGTTTCGAATAACCAAGGGCTCCAGATATCTGAATTAAACAGCAATTCACCTTCGTGGGGTGAAGCAAAATCCACACCTGCAAGTTGGAATCATCATGGCATTAATATGATGGATCAAGTAGAAGAGGAACAAGGATGATTGGCATACCTTGTTGGTTGAGTTCAGAGAGCCATGCGGTTCCTGACAATGTGGTGTCGTGAAACTTGAATCCCTTTGGAAGTAGATACTTTGGATTGATGATGGTTGGAATGTGCTTTAATCTCAATTCAAGTAATTTCAGGACTAGATCACGTCCCTCGGAATATTTAGCAGGAGTCATGCGGATTGGAAATTTCTTGAAGGCTGCAACAAAGACATCCCTTTTGGATTTGAAGAGGTTCCGGGTATTTGATTCAGTGCCCGTTACTAGAGAAGGATCAATTTCGGGAAGTAGACAGGGAACTGGTAGGTCGATATCCATTGAGTCCAGGTCCAGGGCTGCAAGTTGTTCTTCAGGAGTGTTCTTTGCGGCAGACTCTTGGTTATTTGAGTTGTTTGGAGAGGTACCAGTTTGAGGTGATTGCTGGTTCTGAGCCCGTGGAAAAGTAGAGGCAGATATGTTGGATGTAGAAGTAGTATCCTCAATTAAAGGTTGAGTAGGTGAAGCAGGAGGATTTGGAGACACAGGAGCTGCACTACTCTGAGGAAGAACAGTCTGAGGAGTGGGTGAAGCAGGGTGATTGATGGGTGGAGGAGTAATACTACGAACAGCAGAGCGGGTAGGTGAAGATTGAGAATCACTCTGAATACTGGGCGGAACTTGACTCTGAGCAGTGGAATCGTCATGAGCTGGAGACAAAGGAGGGTTGGAGATGTTGCCAGTGTTGCGGGCTGGGTTTGTCTGGGTGATGAGGGCAGGATTGATTGCAGAGGGAGAGGTGACGAATGAAGCACGAATTGGCTGATTGTTGAGGAGTGCCTCTTTTTTCCGTTCTTGAAGAAGGTCTTCTTCCAACTCAAACAGGACACTTTGAGATGATTTCTGTGAGGGCGGTTGAATGGGATTTGTGCGGGGAGGTGCAGTTTCCAATTCATCATGGTGATCCTCAGCAACAAGGCTGTCGCCATGTTCAGCTGAAGTAGTTCCATGATCGTCACCGGTTTCAAGAGGTTGTTCCTCGGAGAGATTGTCTTCTTCTTCTTCCTCTATGTCTTCTGCATTTCTTTTGAGTGAGAGACGAGCTCGTTTCTTTGTGGACGATTGAGATTTAGAATAGTCCGAAGAAGAACTTCCAGGGCGGCTGGATCGGCGTGGCTGTGTGGGAGCAGGAGTCCCTTCACCAGTGAGATCAATGACCTTGACCCCATCTATTGCAGGAGGATGGATTCCTCGTCGCAAGTCTGCACACCACCCAGTGATTCAGCATATGAGGGGAGAAACTCTGGTCAGAGAAGATGAACACACCATGAATTCTGCTTTCACAAATCTGAGCTGCCTTTTCCATCAGTTTCCTGGCATCCTTGGGAACATTAGGTGCATTGACCTGGCGACGGAGGACATGAGCTGTAGCAGATATGTTGCGCTCAAACTCCTCTTTGGTAATTTCCTCAAATTCCGCTTCAGACAATCCTGATTCTTGGATATTTGATAAAGGGCCAGAAGAGGTGGGGGCTTGTGCAAAAGCTTCAAAAGTTGGAGCTGCAAAATTAGCAGCTGGCCTGGGAGAAACATCCATTTGCTGGGTAGGGTCAGGCTCCGGAGATCCATGAGGTGTCTCCATATCCACAGTCGAAGGAGAAGGAAAGTCTTGCGCAAAGCTGTTGGACATTTTGGGTTGAGTGGAGGTGTGGATGGTGATGAGTTTTGATGTGTTGAGTTGTGTTGAGCTGAGTGTGTTGGGTTGAGATGAGGATTGAGTAGGTAGAGTGTTATGGAGAATGGAGTGGATGAAACTTTTAAAATGTGTAAAAGTGTGATCTGGGGTGGGAACAAATTACCATTCAGTTCACCATGATATCCAAAATCAACATGGTAAACTGTCACATGGTATATGTCACTTGATTTATACATGTGACAGCTACGTCCAACAGCCCACCCTTACTCACCCCTTGATTGACCGTAAAAAGGAGACCTATCTTTCTAGGGCGTGTTCCTTTTAAGGTTGACCACCTAGGACAACAGCCATAGGTCATAATCTGCCGTCCTAGGGGGCAACCTTAAAAGGAAGACCCCCTAGACCTTTATGCCACCTACTACAGTGAGCTGTAGGTGGTTGCTGGCCACCTAAGCGGCTAGGTGTCCTCCCTTTTAAGGTTGGCCACCTAGCCGGACCACTACGGTCGTTTTGACCGTAGTGTGCCTGGGAGGTGTCACAGCGGTGGGACGCCTCCCGCCACGGTCGATCACTGAGTGATCGACCGTGGCTGGCCACCTAAGCGGCTAGGTGGCCTCCCTTTTAAGGTTGGCCACCTAGCCGGACCACTACGGTCGTTCTGACCGTAGTGGTCCTGGGAGGTGTCACAGCGGTGTGACAACTCCCGCCACGGTCGATCACTCAGTGATCGACCGTGGCTGGCCACCTAAGCGGCTAGGTGGCCTCCCTTTTAAGGTTGGCCACCTAGCCGGACCACTACGGTCGTTTTGACCGTAGTGGTCCTGGGAGGTGTCACAGCGGTGTGACACCTCTCGCCACGGTCGATCACTCAGTGATCGACCGTGGCTGGCCACCTAAGCGGCTAGGTGGCCTCCCTAGCCGCTTAGGTGGCCACCTAGCCGGACCACTACGGTCGTTTTGACCATAGTGGTCCTGGGAGGTGTCACAGCGGTGTGACACCTCCCGCCACGGTCGATCACTCAGTGATCGACCGTGGCTGGCCACCATAGGGCTAGGTGGCCTTCCTAGCCCTATGGTGGCCACCTAGCCAGACCACTACGGTCGTTTTGACCGTAGTGGTCCTGGGAGGTGTCACAGCGGTGTGACACCTCCCGCCACGGTCGATCACTCAGTGATCGACCGTGGCTGGCCACCTAAGCGGCTAGGTGGCCACCACAACGCCTAACCACTGGAGGCTTCACATCGCTGTGACACCTCCAGCAGGCTACTATGGTCGAACAGTGACTGTTCGACTGTAGTAGGTAGGCTAGGTGGCCAACCTTAAAAGGAAGACCACCTAGCCTGTTATGAGGTTACTACAGCTGGTCACTCACAGATCAACGGTGGCAGGAGGTGTCTGGGGCTGGGACACCTCCAGCCATGGACACCCACATAGGTTGCCTAGGTGCTCAACCTTAAAAGGAAGACCACCTAGGCTGTTAGGTGGTCGCCATGTTGATCACTCACTGATCAACTGTGGCTGGAGGTGTTACGTTGCCGTGACACCTCCATCCCGCAACTGAGCAGCCGTCAATCAGTCACTGATCGACTGTAGATAGGTTGCCGGGGGGGGTTAACCTTAAAAGGAAGACTACCTAGGCTGTTAGGTGGTTGCTACTAACTGATCAACCATAGATAGGCCGCTGTGACACCTCCAACATCCGGTATACGGTTGATCAGTGACTGATCCACCGTAGATAGGCTACTGAGAATATGGCAACAACTATCTTCAAATGTAAGAATTCGGATGTTGGGGAGCTGCAGATAAGATATAAAGAGACATATCTCCATCTCCTGCAGGAACCTCTCATCTTAATTTGATATATTCTGTCTACAAAACCAAATATCATAAATTGCCTAAGGATCAACATTCTTGATTTGCACAGTTTGTTTGACACAATACCTTTGCATACATACTTTCCCCGCTTTTGAATCTTCCCCCCATTATCTCCCGCAAGTCAGAACCTTGCCCTTTGCATATGTACTCTCCCGGCCTTTGAACCTGTCCCACATCTTGTCATGTCAGTCAGAACCTTGATCTAGTGTCTACCATAATACTCACTCAATCAAAAGGTATATCATTCTGCCTCCAGCCCATCTCAATTCCCACTTTTCAAATATACTTTAGAATAGATAAATTCATCCGCCGTCATCTGAATACCAATATACTTGGCACTATCTCTCAGCTCATGATGAATTCCTTCAATGCATCACCCCAACTGGTTTGCAGTGGTTCCATTCAATTCACTGCAGGACATCCAACCTCAGCCGCAACACAGTTGCGGCATCCATTCTCAACATGGATTCATCTTTTCAAACCTCACAAGGATGAACCTTTCCCCCAGATCAGAATCCTCCTGGACAATGGCAAGACCATAGGCTACTTGCCTGATCATCTCCAACCCTTCTTTCTAGATATTCTTGGGGCTCAACCTGGAGTGTACAAATCATTGGCTGCTGGTGGATGGAAGCCCACCTATCCACCTCATCATCCCCAAAATCTCTTCATCAGCAGCTCATTAACAACGTGTCAGGAATCAGACATGATCCAACACAAAGTGTCAACACTGATATTCACCAAGCCATGGCAACAGAAAGATCTGAAGCAGTTATTGGAAAAACACCAAATCACAATCGAAACACCTGAATCTTACAACCCTAGCGAGCACCATCACGTCAGGCTGGTTCCTCTCGCCAGCAATTTGATGCCCAACTGGAAAGCAGCCTACCCTGCCCTGGTTTCAATTTCCGAAGAAGACTCCGCCAAACTCAAAGCAATCCCTAGTGGATCCGATTTGCAACCAGTTACTCAATGCGGACTTGTCACCTCCCAGCTCAGACCACATCAGCAGCAGGGCCTTGCGTTTTTGCTTGAACGTGAGAATCCTCAAAATTCAGCCTACCAAGCTCTATGGCGATCAAAACATAGCGGTGGCTTTAAAATCTGGACTAACTTGCTTTGTGGCGAGTCATTTATAGCCACTGCACAACAACCTGCTCCCTCAAGTCCTGGAGCATCAATCCTAGCTGACGACATGGGCCTTGGAAAATCGATTCAGACTATAGCATTGATTGCAAATACTCTAGACAAAGCCAAGGCCTATGAACTCAATTATCATCACAACGATCTGACCAGCACATTACGTGGTTCACACACAACTCTTCTGATTTGCCTGAAGGGGCTCATGGATAACTGGGAAAACGAGGTGAGACGTCATACAAGGCAAGGCGGACTGAAGGTTATGCGTTGGCATGATTCAAAGAGAGAGAAGGTGCCAAAAGAAGATTGGTATCCAGCAGATATCATAATCACAACTCTAGGTACGCTTCAGAATGATACTGCAGCAAGTCTTACATATCAAACAAAGTGGTACCGGGTAGTAATTGATGAGGCACAGTGAGTAAATCTTTCTACTAGTGGTGAGTCCAAATGGTGACACAAGAGCTGAGTCCCATATTTGTCAGTATCATTCGTAATGAGACTTTCTCCCATCAGTGTGTCACTGGCTTAAAAGCTGTCAACCGATTGTGTCTTACTGGAACACCACTCCACAACAAACTCGGTGATCTTCATATGCTTCTGAAGTTCCTACGTTTTGCACCCTTCCACAGGGATCGGGTCTGGGATACTCATATCTCACTGCCGGTGCAGCGGGGAGATCTAGCCCCTGTTTCTCAACTTTTAAGATACATAATGCTCAGGCGGACAAAAGACAGTCACATATTTGATTTACCACCAATCAATCATACGACAATTGTTTTAGATATGCAGCAAAGTGCTAAAGAAGTTTACCAAGCTCACTATCAAAGGTTTCTACAAGAATTTGGAGTTGAGAAAACAAAAAAATTCAAAGGAGGCGAATATTTTAAACAGTTAACAAATCTCCGAATGGCCTGCAACCACCCGCTTTTGTATCGAACAGTTGACAAGAATGTTCCGGACGAACTCCAACCAATCAATGAAATGGAGCAAAAACTGGGCATCAAAGTGCCTGACAAACGGGTACACCACTGCAAGCTGAGGAATGCAGTCATGACTGACTGGCAACTTAGCAACAAGCTTGGATTTTTGGTTCACCAGCTTTTGCAAAAGAAAGAAAATGGTGGTGGTAAAAGTGTAATATACACTCAGTGGAAGTCCTTCATGGAATGGTGAGTGCAATCTATCTCTCTTTCCTTCCGCAAAATAGATTGGTGCACTGGCTGATTTCACCTACCCACAGGATACTTATTGCATTTGATCTCTCTGGTATTAGGTGCTGTCAGCTTCATGGGGACATGTCTACCTTTGAAAGAACTTGCCAACTCAACAACTTCACCAACAATCCAGACATTGACGCTTTTGTAGTGTCAATAGAAGCAGGTGGTGTTGGATTGAATATGACTTGTGCTGATGAGGTTTATCTGATGGTGAGATGTCTCTTGACTTGCTGTTGGGTGCAAGCTGACTCAGTTGGGTGGTTTTGTAAATCCAGGATGCCCACTGGAACCCTCAAGTAGTACAACAGGCAATAGACCGCCTGCACCGGATTGGACAAACCAAGCCAGTCAGAGCATACCATGTTGTCACTGGACAGTCAATTGAACAACATCTTTACAATGTGAGCCTATCCTTCAAATCTTTCTGGGGGTAAATGATGTGAAAATGTATCTAAGACCTTATACTACCCAGGTCCAGAAAAGAAAGGCCCAACTGGCTAGACGAGTGATTACATTAACAGTACCTTCAGACCAATTGGAGGAGGCTTCCGCGCTCAGAGTGGAGGATTTGCCTAGAGATCATGTAGAAGATTACGGTGATCCCAACATTTGTTACAAGATGTGATTCAATAACTGAATGTTTTATTGTTGTCTCAACTGTTTTATCTGTCCTTGAAATAAACACAACCTGTCAAACTGCTTCTTACCTGTTGTTTTTCTCTCACAAGTATACATACATGTTGCTCCTGTTGTTAATGATCTTTTGTTCAGCTCATAATGAGTAGTATGTTTCTGAATTATCTTCAATACATGTAGAAATCCTAGCCATCTGATTGAATTAGTGTAATCCTTAAGACCAAAGAAGAGAACAACAAAAGGGAAGAGAAACACAAGAAGTTGGTCAGATACCATGATTGAAATCTGCTACAGTTGGAGCCAAAGGAGTATCCGTCCAATCATGATCTCTCAATCTTTCCAACACAATCTTCATCACATCCCAGACATTGGAAGTAGTCAAGTCATTGTAATCAAAACCTAAATCTGACATGACACCATCAACAACAGACGAAAACCACTCAGGTGTCCTAGTCCACAATCTGTCTTGGTCAGGATAATCCTCTTCAATAATTTGATCAACTGCACTCTCAGGGACTTTGATCATCAAATCAGTACCGCCAAACTCCTCATACGGGTTGTGAAAGCAATAGTCAGCACTACATCCAGTTGGCAACCTAGATCGGTTGTCTTTGCGCTTTGGATAATTGTTGATGAACTCTGCATAGGTGTCAAGAGCCTTTTGAATTGCGGGAAGGTAGAGTTGAAGGAACAGCATCCTTTTGATACAGGTGACACACCACATGTTAGTACGGAGAGAGAGCAACATGCACAACAGAGAATGTGCATTACCTTTCAAGCTCATCATCTTTATCATAAAGTCCATTTGCAACCCGCTGATGGATATCATCCTTCAAGTGGCCTGTAACAGCACCACTCATTTTCTCCCAAAAAGATTCTATCTTTGTGTTGTGAGTGGACGGAACATATCGGTGGTACCTGAAGCCAGGTGGTTGGGTTCCGTAGGTGTCGCCAAGATACATTTGATGACCAGCAAGATCAATGGTCTCGGTTCCTCGATCAGTAGTGAGCTTCTTGGGTATACCACCATATTTCTTAACAAGTCCAAGATACCACAAATCCACATGTCGAGGGTCACTGTTGGTGACATGAGCATGAAGACCCATTACCTTTCGGGACCAGCAGTCAATAAATCCATAGATGCCAATGCCATATGAGATCAGTTTGTCGTGGCCGTCACAAGCCCAAACATGGTTAGGACCACCAGCGTAATACTGTCGTCTCTTGAGCTTATGGGCAGCTCTCACTGCCACCATCTCAGGGTTAATCACTTTGAGAATGGCGGAGATGACATCACTGAGGTGATAATTGAATAAGAATAGAAAAATCAGAGAGAAATGATGAATACAAAAAATCAGGGTAACAGAATGTCAGCATACAGATTGTAGAGGTTATGATGGGTAGAATTTAAGCAAATTAATCACCGGTGAATGTGGAGGTTATGGTCCTGCATAAGCTTTCTCTTCACACTCTTAATTCCTAGCACATGACCATATTCTTCCTCCATTGTATTGACCAGTTGCACAAGTGCCTCATGAGTAATTTTGTTCAAGTCAATATCGTCTCGTTGTCGGTTAAGCTGGAGTCTCTTCTCATAGCGGGTCAGGGTTGAGCGGCTAATGTTGATCTTGTTTTCATTCTTCAAAGAGATAATGGTTCTTTTCTGATTATAACTTTTACCGTGCTTGTCTAACACAGCTTGCTTAACCATCTCTTCATCATAATTCCCTCGGTGTTTAAGTCCCCATGCTTCAATACGGCGACGGATGGTGCGGACACTAATCTTGATTTGATGGCTTCTCCAGATGTTGTCGGAGACTGATTGGGCGGTCCACTTGTGGTGATGAGCTTCCTCAAGGATTGGATGTAAGATTTCATCGGAGATATCAATCTTTGCAGGCATGATAAAGCAGAAGAGTAAAGGGGTGATATGTTGAATTGATTGACAAAAGTGTGTTAAAGTGACAAGCAGGGATGTTGGTGTTGCACAGTTACGAATGGATGCCCAGTGAGGTACAATGTTTTTGATGCGACAGGCGATAGGGTACAAGTGATGAGACTGTGAGAGTGTGTGGATGTTTTCAAGTGTTGTGATAGGTTTAGGTTTTGGCGGTTGAGTTGGAAGTATTTGTATTTACACATGGTGTTTTGTGGATCGGTTGAGATTTTGAGTTGTTGTTTTTGTGAATTGTGTTTGCGAAACTGGTTTTTTTGAAATTTTATGGTATTATTTGTGTCAAAGTGACAAGGAATGAGTGAAATTCCGACTTGTGGTTGGAAAATGTGGCCAAAGTGGCAAAAACATATGTTTTTGCCCAAATACAGGTGGTTTAAGTCCAGTATTTGAGTTTAATCCACAGTTTTGTCAGGTTTTTTCAGTTTTGCACCCGCGGATTTTGAAATTTCAATTTTTGAAATTTGAAGTTGTCACTTTGACCCACCTCGCATTCCGTATGATTGTATAGAGAGATCAATTTTTTGAAATCACTGTATTAATCTTAAACACATCACAGAAAAGAGTTGCATTTCAAGTGAAAAGTAGTCAAACATTTCGCATCTGATACCTCTTACAAAACACACAATTACAATAGAGAACAGAAATGGAATTGAAGCTCTTTGAAAAATACAAAATATGATACAATATGTCCTGTGAGCTTGGTTTGTAAGTCAGATGTGACTTACAAGCTAAGACTCTTGTGCGTCCAGCGCAGCAAGTTTGGCCCTCAAAAATTTCTCATAGCGTGCGGTAGAATTAAACAGATGGTTCGCGTGACCAACAGAAATGCCTACTTTCTCCATCACATCTAAAGTAAGTGCAGGGCTTGGCTTAAGAGAGCTCCAGCTGTCGAAGTGAGCTTTGGATAAGCTTTGTTTCAAGCTGGAGTCGTGATCGACCTCAGCAAATTTGAGGAAATCGTTGATATCTCCAACGAACTTCTTCTGATAAAGACGGATATCGTCTTCGGCAATATTCGAAGTTAAAACAGGTGATCTGTGCGCTGTAGGTCCAGGTGTGATCGCCATGAATCCCACTGGTGGAGGATCATCTGGAAACTCGACGTAGCCAGGAGGTGAAATGCCGTTTACAAAAGTCTTGAAGGCCGGAAGTAAAGGTGGTTTGTGAATATCGACATTGGTTCGGCCGTCTTTGCGAGCAGCGATCTGTATGTATAAAAGGATCGATTAGTTCTTGAATCTAGAAGACCTGATACAAGAAAAGAAACACTCACAATAAGATCGGCCCAAATCTTGAGCTTGCGGGTTGTCAGACAAACCCATTTTGTAGAGTCTTTGGGGTCTCTGAACCTCATACGGTCGGATCCACCGTGGTTGACTACATGTTCACGTTTCAACTGAGCCACCACTTCCTGAACATCGGTAGTTGCCTTTTCTTCTGCTGATGGAGGAGTATTAACGGGGCCACTGTCTTCAATGAGTTGACTAGCTTCCCATGAACCCAAGTAAACACCAACTTTCATGCGGTTTTCAACAGCTGCAGCGGGGATTGCTGGATTCTCCATCTCTACAAGTATTCCTGGTGATATCTTCGCAGAGCCTAGAAGAGTTTTGAACTTAGCCCACTCAATCGGATCTCGAAGATTGTGTCGTTGTGTAGAGAAGCGACCGGTTGGGGTAAGACCAACACCAAGCCAGTTTACAACTTGGGTTGACTTCGGATTTGGATTCTTGAGGTAAGTCCCAAGGTTTCGTTGAATGCAATTGAGCGATGTGATCGTAAGATTAATCACTTGCTCAGCCGTGGTGTGGTTGGAATCGAAGGCGATGTGGTTGTTGGGCTTGTTGTCCGTTAGCTTGTTAGTCTTCGAGAGGTTCCAACCCTCTTTGGATGAATTTTTTTTTGATCTTCCGGTTGAAGTGCAGGCGATATCTTTTGGTCCCCAAAGGTACGCTTCGTGAAAGACTCGAAGTCTTACTAGGTTCACTGCTGACTCGTTTGGAGTCGAAGGAGTAGCCGGCTGATTCGAACTTTGACTCAAAGGAAGACTATCGGGCAAATGATGCTGAGATCCCCGATTGACTGGAGTGCCGAACAGGTCATCGAGGTCCATCATAGGTCGACCATTCGTGAGCACTTCCGTTCCGACTTGAAGCACGCCAAATGGAGGGTTGTACATAGGCCGAACTCCATGATGGTGTGCCAAAGGGACAACCCGATCCCCTTCCGCTCTATGGTCTAATTGGGGATCATGATGAGCTTTTCAAAAGAGAGCATCATCAGGATTGTGTTTCAATTCTAAAAGCTAAAAAATTGAAATACGTCACTCACTTCGAAGAGCCTGACGGCCAGCTGCTGCTGCTTGTAAAAAGCTGGAGCGCCGGACAGCGCGTGCATCCTCAATAGCGCGACGAGCATTCTCGATAGCTGAAAGACAGACAGGCCAGTCAATTCAAACACGAACATGAATATTGAAGATTGAGGAATGAACATACCATGAGCTTGGTCGGTTCTATAGTCCATATTACGGTGAGCTGGATCAACACGAGTTTGGTGGCGGAAGGCTGCGCGTTCAGATGCCAAACGCGCAGGACTGACAATCTCGATTTCGTCGCTGGTGTCAGTCATTTCGCCTACTGAACGGCGAGGTCCAATGCTGGAGGTAGGGGCACTGGGAAGGCCATTGCTTGTGGAGTCGTTGGTATTGAAAGACATGAGTATTGACAAATATTTACAGATGGGCAGGAGAGTGGTGGTTCAGGACTCGATGGCTCAGCTATGGTATTCAAATAGCTGGTCATCTCATTGCGTCATCACAATACAATTTGTACAATACATTACAATCATGGGTTTTTGAAGCCCTAAACGGCCGTCAACCGCCAAAAAATAAAATTGAAAAAAGCAAGCTTTTCGAGAACGGCTTGTACAGCAGGTTTCAAAAGGGTTGAAATCGAGAATTTTTCAAAATCGAGAGGTGGACCGTGCGCGACCCGTGAAAGGTGTCAAACTTACCTGCCAGATTGACTAATACATTGTATTGCATAACTCATTTCATCCCTACCTTTTCATTCTTTGGTGGGCTAGTGGTCAGATGGTGTGATTGCTTCTGCAATGGTGCTGGCACTCTCGGGTTCAATTCCCGTAACCTGTTGATTTTCAACTTTTTTGACCACTGATAGAGTGGTCACAAATGCATGCAAACGAAAACAATAGACAAACTTTTTCTTTGATCTATTTCATGATAACGAACAAATTGAAAAATTAAAGACTTGTAAAAAAAATTATAATGTCAAAAAAGACTGACAGTGCGGCTCGAACTCAAAAAGATGCAAATTTCTGGGCATGTTCAATCACACGTGAGGGACCCACAACCAACTGCGCCACATAACTTTGGAAGATTGACAGTTTATGCTGATTAGTATAGAATTCTTGTATGCATATCTGACACCTTTCACAGGTCGTGCACGGTCCACCTCTCTATTTTAAAAGATTCTTGATTTCAACCCTTTTGAAACCTGCTGTACATCAGCTTTCAACGTGAGAAAGTATTTACCCGGTAGGAACTACATGATCAGAAAGAATCGGCTTCTAATGATAAGTGACCCTATTTATTCTCATTAGGGGTATTCAAAACTCCAGAAACGCGTCCCAAAAGTGTCCAAAAATGACATCCAGAAACTTTTGGGACACTCCAAATTTGAATTTGGAATTTTAGTTCCAAATAGCCCCAAATACTTTCTACCTACACCCACAGGTATGTATCTAGGCAACAGGCAGCCCTTCTCCACCTAATCCCCCTCATTCATCTATTCACATGGCCAAGGAACCATCTTCCCACCATCTTTCGCGCACTCCATCAGACTCATCATTCACCGCACAAGCTCCACCAATCCCATCCTATCCTTATACTTTTGTCTCACCAACCATCAACCCACACATCTCACCAAATATCAACACTCATCTCTGGGGAACAATGCCTGTCACACCGTACCAACCGTTGATTCAAACATTGTCTTTTCAAGGAACTCAACCAACTCAACCAACTCAACTAACTCAATCCGATCCAGATCCCACTCCTAAGAAAAGAGGCCGAAAAAAACGAGATCCTAAGACCAAGTCCAAGACCGATGGGCCATCTTCCCCTGCACGTCCTCGAACCCAGTGGCGTGTAGACCTCAACAAGGATGGCAAGACTCCTTTGTGGCTCATAGTGGAATGGCTAACAACTCCCGATGGTGATGGCTTTCGTCTCGACTGGTGGAGAACCGATGGAGGCACGATTAAGAAAGGCAAGATAGCTCAGGACGTTGCCAATTACCTCGCTGAAAATGGCTTTCCAAATATAAAATCTACTACAGTCAAGCAACAAGTACGTCGATCATCTCCTTAACTTATGTCAACATGTGTTCATTACATGTTTTTTCCCTTTCCCTTAGATCAGAGATCTTGAGAGAAGTTATCGCGATGGGCGAGACTTCCGCAAAGAAAGTGGCGAAGGTGCGAAGAAGAAACTCATGGAGGATGCACTGGCTGAGAAGGCGGCAAACGGGTATGCATCTGATAGCGAGGCATGGAAGGAGAGACTATCTTTGGTTGAAGATACATTTGAAGGTCAGTTTCTTTTTTATTTTGTTTGTGTACTTAGAAATAAACCACTAATGTATATTAATTCTTTTAAAGCAATACTGAAAAAGAAATGTCTATATTATGAAGAGATGGTCGACGCTTTTGGAAGGCGAAAGGCAAATTCACCGGACGATGTGCAGGAATCTAATAATACGATTGATGTAGATGACATCTTACCTAATCAAAACACTATTGATTCACCCAATCAAAACGACAATGATCCACTTGAGGGCCACGACGGAGCTGATCAAAACGATGAATCCTTTGAACAACTGTTCGCTGGTATTGATAGTCCACGATCTTTTGAAGATTTAGATGAAGGCAAGGATAAGGATGAAGGCTCAAAGGATGTCGGCCTCAATCAATCATCACCCTCAGGGGTTCACAGTTCATCTCATCCTAACAACTCAAAACCTCGTCATGCTTCCCCTAGAAAAAGCTCAAATGTTGCTTTAGCTAGATCAACCAAAAGTGGAAGTAGCAAGTCATCTGGAGTAAATTCAGGTCATTCCTCTTCTATTTTAAGTAATCACTTACCATCACGAGAAGAACGTGACGAGGAGTGGCTTTTTAAAAAAAAACATATGTTAGCCGAACAAGCAGCTAGACGTTCCGAAGTCTCCTTGAACATTAAACTTACCGATGCGATTACAAAATCTCTAAACCCAGATTTTAATGAGCACACTCAATCTATACAAGAACTTAAACTGAAAACGGAAACTTTACAATTTGAACAAGATGAGTTAGATTTCAAAGAAAAAAACTTAGAAGAAACAAAAGAACTCAAGAGGCGCCGGGAGAGACTTGAATTAGACAAAATAGAGAAAGAGCTGGAGAATCATGAGAAAAAAGCGAAAATGGAAGACATCTCAATGCGAGGACAATTATACAAGGAATACATGGACAATTTCAATATGAGCTGGGCCGAAGCCAAGAAAACTGTGGATGAGATGCTGGAAGTAGAATAATTATCTAGATACTTTTTGGTCATCCTTAGATTTATGTTGGTTGGGAACACAATAGCTTTGGTTTGTAGAGAGCCATGAAACTTCTGTTTCATGATTCCCCATTTTTTTTGTTTTTCCATTTTATCTTCCAAATTTTACGCACAGATGTTGTATGCAAATATCTTTAATTCTTTGCATAAAATTGAAATAAAAAAATCACTTTCATGCTTTGCATAAAATTGAAAACAAAGTTTTTTTTTGAGATATACGATTTCTTCTTTTTGAGATCAACGATTTATTTTTTTTGAGTTAAACGATTACAAATTTTTGAGATAAAGGATCGATTCCTTTTTTTGACATAAACGAATACAAAACTTTGAGATAAAGGATGACCTTTTTTTGAGATATGCGACTTTAATTTTTTTTTTTAAATTTCCTTCTCCACCATTTTCTAAATCAATACAATCAGAATATAATAGGATAACCTAACACTCCTTCAAATGAAACTACCAAGACTTGAGGTGTGGTACTGAGAAAAGAAAAGATAGAAAGAAACACTCACAGAGTGATATCAATTTGACTTGTTTAAGTTTATGTAGGTGAAAAACTTTCACTCACCACCTTCATATTTCTTCTCCCATTATACAACAATAATCGGCGAATACGTTTCTGCGTAAAGAGTCGTCGTTGTCGGCCAGAACCGCGTTAGCTACGGCAGGGGTTTCCTCATCATGTTGTCTTTCGGCTTCACGTTCCGCTGCATCAGGCAGACCATACGAAAATGAAGTTGGCTCCTCTTTCAAGAGGAAGTTGTGAAGCAGACAACACGCCATCAAAAGAGCGTTTATCCGCTTCATCAATCGTTTATCTCGTAAAATCAATCTACATTCCTTCAGCATCTGAAATCGTGATTTAAGCATACCATTTACATGCTCAATTACTGTTCTTGCCTGACTTAGCTCTTTGTTAAATGAGTTCTTGAGTCCGGGAAGTTCGCAGGTCGAATTTTTCTTGAAAAGAGGAACAGTGCATTTTGAGGCACTGTAACCGGAGTCTGCGACTAAGTACTCACCCTCGGTGAAGTAACGACCAGGGTGACACCAAAGCTATAGACGCAGTCAGCTTCTATGTTGTACGTAATGTTTATCACAGGAATTAAAGAGACTAAAACTCACTGAGGAAGTCCTGAGAACTCGCTGGTCATGAACGCTTCCACACCATCCATGACGAGCAAACGTGATTCGCCGGCGATTATCACACACTATCATTGAATTCAGTCCATAAAAATACTTCCTTGTCCAATAATCTTCCTTGCAAATGACTGGGCCAAAAGCCAAGGGTATCAGTGTCCCGTCAACAAAACCTACACATCCCTTCAAAACTGGGTGATCCTGAGCAATCTCATTCCGGATATCTGCACGTTCACCTGGGGATGGCCAGCTAAGATACTGAGGCTGTAATTGAAGGATCGCTGCTATACATCGCCAGGTGTAATTTTCAACACTCCCATCTACAATTTGTACCAAAGTCAATAAGAGCAAGGAACTACGTTGTTTATGAACAAGCACCGACCTGAAACACCTAATAGACGGCCTATGATCGAGACCTGTCCGCCGTTGCCCGAAAGACCCATATTTGCTAGAGCAACCAAAAGTTGCACTTCAACCTTTGTTTGAGGATTGCTGGAAGTGTTCCGGAATACTATGCTGTCCTCAATCTTATGATACAGAGTAATGAAGTTTTCCTTTTTCATTCGCGCCTGAACATATGATCAAATCAGATGTTAAAAAAGATTGAAAAGAGCATAATGAAAAGGACACCTTACCACTTTTGAGAATAAGCCCTCTGGAGCGTTCATAAGACCATGGAAAACCTCATAACAAAGGTCTCGATCACGGAGTGTTCGTGAAGTCAGATATCGCCGATTTTCAACGCGTTCCAGTTCCCCCAACCATACTTCAACCTCGCTCTTCTTCGATTCAAAGTCCTGAAGTCGTCGAACCGTTCTACTTTTCAGCATGAGACCTAAAGTTAGACGAGTGGCTGGTGTAAGTGGAAGTTCCGGTAGTAACTGAGGCAGGAGGAGCACAGTTGATAACAATCTTGTGGTGCTTGAGGGACAAGTTGCTGATGAAAGATGAAGTGCGTCTTCTGTGGGGTGAGCGAGGAGGTGGTGTGAAACCCTTTTCAAAACCTGTAGGACTTGGTGTCTAGCTGAGACTTGCGGCATCTTGAGACGTGGGGCACAGATCTTGGGAAGAGTATCTGGATTTGAGGCTCAAGAGGTGCTTTCAAATATTCCCAGAAGTGTCCACAAGTGACATCCAAATTTGAATTTGGAGTGTCCCAGAAGTTTCTGGATGTCACTTTTGGACACTTCTGGGACACGTTTCTGGAGTTTTGAATACCCCTATTATATAATTCTCTCCTCTCATTAGGTATTCTTTTTACACATTCTTTACTCTCATTGAATAATAATCAAGTTTTATTTTTTTCAATATTAATAACACAAAGACATTCTGCAGTGGAGCTGTAGCTGTACTGTGTGGCAAAGCATGCCTTGTACACCTGTAAGCCCAGCTGTTAACAAGTGTAGTGCAACTCTTTGGAGCTAAGCTACAGAGATTTAGGGCGCGTTTACTTAAGCAATTTTTTGTGAAAAATCACATTTTGTAATTCACAGAAATCGCATTCTCTGAAATGTGTTTGATATTTTATTTACAAGCATTCTGTAATGTACAGAATGCTTAAAAATGACTTTTTTTGGGTCTTTTCAAGAATGCTCTTGTAGCGCATTCTCATAATCGTAAATCACATTTTGTGATTTCTTCTCTCATCTCTAATTGGACAAGTCCAATCAACATCACTATACACCATAACAAAGTTGTCAACTCTGTGACAAGTTCAACCTCAACTTCTCTTCATTCAACCTTGACCATCCTCTTCTCTTTGTTCAACCTCGACCATCCTCTTTGTTCAACCTCAACCATCCTCTGTAGATAGCTTTGAAATGATAGCTTTGAACAGCTCTGAACAGTTTTGAACAGTTTTGAAATATGGAGCAATTTGTAAGGGTATACCTTACAGGTATTCATCAGAAGTCATGGGTTATGGGTTTAGTTACTGGCAGTGTAGTCATCTAGTTGCCCTGGCTCCCGAGTTACAAATCTCCTTAAGGAGATCCTCCTACTCGGAGCCAGGTAAGCACATCATCTTTCACTTATTTCCTTATATGCTTGTTGTGCGCATTCTTTGTTAGTTAGTAGCTGATTAGGAAGGAGATCCTCCTACTCGGAGCCAGGTTTTGGGAAATAGATAGATACGGTTTTTATAGGTGACTTTCCTGTGTGCGAGAAGTCACAATCCCTTCAGTGAAGGTTCTACCTTTGGAACCTTACACTTTTTTCACCTATAAATCTCTCAACCTAGTCTCTCTATATATACAATTTCTTTTTTTTCTCTCTGTGTTAATCCTGAGTCTGAATTTCCTGGAAAACCTGCTGCATCGCTGTCCCGAAGAGATCACGTAAACCTTGCGGTCGCTGTCAAAATCAATACTGCCCCACTCCCGGATGTCAGATCGACGCAACTTACCGGAGAACTATTCTGATAATCCCGAAGCCTTACTTCACCGACGCCGTCCTGCTCAAAAGCTTATTTCGCCGTTATCTAGTCCACCTGCCCCACCTGCACCTCGTTACATCTGGAGAAACAAAGCCGCGGAAACCCTGCCGTCCGAATACCGAGAAATATCAGCTAGCCAGCCAATCAAATCATCAGAAACTGCCAGTACGCACGACGGACAATCGACGCCGACGAAGTTGGGTGAAATTGAAGATTCCGATTTTTCAAAATCTAGTGATAAACAGATCGTTCAACAATTTTTCAAACGGCTCTTACAAGAGACTCATACCCCTCAAAAACCCTTGATAACACTAGCAACGCCAAGACCACCAGGCGCTTTCATCTACACACCTCAACAGCGTCGTGAACCGTCAATGGCGGAACCATTGACGTCGACGGCGAAAGGAAAGACACCGCTGACGAGGGTCTCTGAGGAGGATCAGATCGAATCACTCAGACAGCAACTGCAAGAAGCCACGGAGCAGAACGAAGAGCTGGGGAGACGATGTGACCGAATCGAAGCCCTCGAATCGCTAGTTCAGCGACTGCTTCAAGTACGACGAGAGACGAAAGCCACAACGGCGGATCAGAGCGGCGAATCTTCGAGATCTAACAACCCGTTTGCCCATTACATGGAACAAGGACCAACGTCCCCATCGCCAGTCGTGGTCCATCACGTTCAAAGTATACCTGATCAAAGTCTTCCACCACCGATCAACCACGCATCTTGTCCCACTGTGTTTACTACACCTGCTCCTCCGGCATACGCTTCGGAATCGAGTGCGCAGTCACTACCATTGCCACCAACGGCGACGCCGTGGACTTACCCCTGGGTACAATCAACACCCGCTGTACACTGGATCCCCCCACAATCGGGACCAGTCGTAGCGCCGCCGTTATCGCCAACTTCCCCTGCATTACCACCGCCTCCATCAGCCCATATTCGGTCGGCACGAGAAGAGCCGATGGATAATTCAGACAGCCGAAGCGACGATTTGAGCTCGACGGTGACGGCGAGCAAGATTCGATTAGCGGAGGTCCCAAAGTTTAAGGGCCCTTATGGCAACCCGTCCGAGCTTTTTCACTGGCAATGGCTGACTGAACAGTACTTCGGTGTGAAGGACCTAAATAGTGACAAGGAGCGCTTGAAGTTATTGGGGTCCCTCTTACTGGATCAACAGGCATCGGCATGGTTCCAATCTTCGAAATCAGACTTAGAAGGCAAATCATGGGCCGAAGTGATGGATTTATTTGCTCTTGGAACATTGCCTGAAGATTGGGTGGCCGATACGGAACAACAGCTGCGGAAACTCGCCATCAAGCCAGGGGAAACGTTTGACTGCTTCATAGAACGGGCCCAAGCACTCCATCGAACAATCGCTCGATTTTCACGCATCACTCAGAAAGAAGTAGCTCAATACATCTGTTGGGGATTACCGGACATCTTCGGCAGCACGGTACGAAAAGATAGATTACTCATGGGCGAAAACTTTAGTATGATCACTTTTATCTCACGAGCTAAGGCAATCTGGAGAGTTTTAATTGATGGGGGTCAGGTTAAGGAAGGAAGACCACGCGGATTGGCTACAAATCCATTTCAATCTAACCAAGCATCAACGGCGACGAACCTTAACTCGTTGGGTCCTAGATCAACAAGCAGATCGCCGGAAGAACGAGCTGAAAATGCGTGGCGCTACAAACAGTGGATGAAACACCTAGGGTTATGCACAACCTGCAAGAAGAAATGCAATAATCCTAACTGCACGGCTTCATCAAACGCCTTCATTAGTGTTCCGCCGCCGGACCAATTCGACGCCGGTCCGCGACCACCCCGCAACGAGCTCCGCCCTGCACCAGGCACAGCAACACAAAAACCAGCTGGTCGACCTGCCGTCAGTACTTCACAAACGACACGGGTGGCAGCTGTCGCCGAACTGCCAGAGATCACTGATGCGGAACTCAAACGCTACGCGGAAGCGGATAGGGTGTTAGTAGCGTGTATGGAGGAAGAGAAACAGGATAGGTGCGCACCTGGAAACAGAGAACCATCGATCATTGTTGACCTTGTTTGCAATGGTGTGCCCGTCCGGGCTTTGTTTGATTCAGCATGCGAAACAAACCTGATGGACGAACTTCTGATACGGAAAGCTAGACTACCTAGTCGACCATTGGTGAAACCCGTAACTGTGGGTTTAGCTCTTGCTTCGGAAGGACCAAAGAAGCAACTTACCCATTTTACATTTGCTAACTTGGATTCCAAGGAACCGCCCATTCGATTCGGCGCGAATTTTTTCAAAGTGGCGAAGCTAAACGGGGGTTATGACATGATTTGTGGTACCCCTTTCTTGAAATTACATAAAATTGATATCTCGGTCCATCGTCGTTGTGTTATTCATAGTAGAAGTGGATTATCCTTGTATGATCGAGATTCTAAAATAACACACAAGTCCTGTCAGAACGATTGCAAAGGAACAAGAAACCAATTGAACGGCATTCATCTTGAACTTCCAAAGGAAGAGCGGTTAACATGTGTTGTGGAGAATGTGAGAAAGATTGAGCGTGCAAGGCTGTTGGCTGAGAAAGAGCAGTTGATGTTTGAGGAGTTTAAGGATTTATTCCCTGATGAATTGCCCGCGGTAGCGGAAGGGGAGGAGGATTTTTTCCCTCCCGCGGAGCAAAATAAATCGTCAAGAGTGCGTCATCGGATTGTCTTAACGGACCCAAATGCAGTCATTAACGGAAAGCAATATGGGTATCCGCTGAAGCACCGAGACGCCTGGAGGCGGCTTATTGACCAACATCTAAAAGCAGGCCGTATTCGTCGATCATCAAGCCAATATGGGTCACCATCCCTTATCATACCTAAGAAGGACCCAGAGGCCGACCCTTGTTGGGTTTGTGACTACCGGGAGCTGAACAAAGTAACGGTCAAGGACCGCTCACCACTACCAAACCCTGATGAAGCGGTCAGACTTGTAGCAACCGGAAAGGTATTTTCAGTGGTTGACCAAATTAACAGTTTCTTTCAAACACGTATGAGAGAAGAGGACATACCACTAACGGCTGTCAAAACACCGTGGGGAATGTACGAGTGGGTGGTCATGCCAATGGGTCTTTGCAATGCTCCAGCCACGCATCAAGCACGCTGCGAAGAAGCCTTGGGAGAGTTGATTGGAAAGGTTTGTGTTGTATACATTGATGACATAGTCATTTTCTCGGACTCAGTAGAGGAGCATGAAGTGCACCTGAGAGAAGTGTTGAGAAGGTTGAAAGACGCCAACCTTTATTGTTCATCAAAAAAGAGTAAGCTGTTTAGGAGGAAAATATTGTTCTTAGGTCATGAGATTAGTGAGGATGGGATACAACCAGACCCCGCGCAAGTCAGTAAAATCACCTCTTGGAAAGCTCCAAAATCAGCCAAAGGACTCAATTTGTTTTTAGGAACTGTGCAGTGGCTCAAGAAGTTTGTGGACGGTTTGGGTCAATACGTGGCCACACTCTCTCCGTTGACTAGCACCAAGAGGAAAGCTACTGATTTTCGTTGGGGTGAGGCGGAGGACAAGGCATTTGAAAACATCAAGCGTCTGATTACAACCTTGCCAGTACTGAAAAAGATCAATTATGATTCTGACAATCCGGTTTGGTTATTTTCTGATGCAAGTGGGTACGGACTAGGAGCGGCTTTATTTCAAGGCAAAGAGTGGGAAACTTCATTTCCAATTGCTTATGAAAGTCGCATAATGTCACCAGCCGAACGAAATTATCCAGTCCACGAACAAGAATTGCTAGCGGTGATCAATGCATTGCAGAAGTGGAAGTTGCTCTTGTTGGGACTCAAAATCAATGTTATGTCTGACCATCACAGTCTGGTACACCTATTGAAGCAGCGCAACCTGAGCCGTCGTCAAGCAAGGTGGCTTGAAACCTTGTCAGATTTTGACCTAGACTTCAAATACCTCAAAGGCGAGAGCAACTTGGTCGCGGACGCCTTATCTCGACAAGAAGAAGTGGCCGCCGTGGAAATCAAAGCTGAACTAGATGAATCGACCCGCAAGACAATAGTCAGAGGCTACAAATCGGATGCCTTCTGCAGCAAGCTTTCCTCAACGCTGCCACTGCGGGATGACAGCAAGCGGATAGGAGAATTGATGTATCTGGACGGACGGCTGGTGATACCTGATGAGAAGAAATTGCGCCACGACCTGATTTCACGTGTGCACAATACTCTAGGACATATGGGGCTGATAAAAACTGTTGATCAGCTCCGACGAGAATTCTTTTGGCCTGGTATGACTAAAGACGTAAAAGAATTCGTGGCGTCATGCAACAGTTGCCAACGAAACAAAGCTAGAACAACCCTGATCTCAGGCCGACTTCAGGCAACGGATATACCCCATGCGCCGTTGGAACATATTAGCCTGGACTTCGTGGGCCCGTTTCCTAAAGTGAATGGGTACGACATGATACTGTCGTGTACTTGCCGCCTCTCCGGTTTTGTACGTCTTATTCCAGTCTCACAAAAAGACAACGCTGAGAAAACTGCAAAACGTGTGTTTACCTCCTGGCTATCAATCTTCGGAGCGCCATCGTCAATGATTGGTGACCGAGATAAAATCTGGATTTCACGATTTTGGCAACACCTGAACGAACGCCTTAATGTGAAGGTCAAATTATCAACATCTTTTCACCCACAAACCGATGGAAGAAGTGAACGGTCGAATAAAACATTAGGTCAGATCTTAAGACATTTAGCTGGATCTCGGCACACCAAGTGGCTAGAGTCCTTACCGGCGGTCGAATATGCTATCAATTCGTCCATGAACGTTGCCACGGGCATAAGTCCTTTCCAATTCGTCTTTGCACGGCAGCCTCGACTGTTCCCTACTTCACTAGCCTCAAAAATCCAGGAGAGCGACGCGCATCGTTGGCTCGAGAAGAGGAGAGCGGAGTGGGCTAACTGGAGAGATCAATTGTGGGCTAGCAGAGTGGAACAGGCACTGCAATACAATAAACGTAGAAGAGGGAGTGAGCAGTTAAAAGTTGGAGAGTGGGTTTTGGTTGATAGTGGAGACCGGCAACAGATAGTAGGGGGTAGAGGTCGTAGTGTAGCAAAACTAAGAGCCCGCTATGATGGACCCTATCAGATCAAGGCAATCAAGAACGACGGTCGAAATTACGAGCTAGACCTGGACGAAAGTGACAAGACTCACCCAGTCTTTCACGTTTCGAAGCTGAAACCTTATAGGAGGGAGGAGGATGGGTCGACGCTGGGGACTGAGGTCCAAAAGTAAGTTCCTCTCCTAGTATGCACCGCCACTACCCCCCTACACGTTGTAAAAGCAATTCCACGGCCACGTTGTGAGCACATATTCGAACCGTTGCCTTACAGTACTCCGCGGCCTCATTCACGACGTCGACAACGATTTCATCAATCTTACTCTATTGAGTTGCCCAATTGTTCTTTCGTCCCTTACATTACATTTGATTTTTTTTCCTTTTTGCTTATAATTCTCTTTCTGGGGCAAGTCATGCCAAACAATTTAAGGGGCGAGTCATGCCAATTTTTTCCTTTTTAATCCTTTTTTTTTACGACTTATGCCAACGCTCAACATAGGTTCATGTTAGGTGGAATTTTTTTTTAAGGATCCTTTTTTTTTTATTTTTTATTTTTGCTTCATTTCTTCGGTTTTTTTTTTATATTGCTCAATTTTTTTTAGAGGGGGAGGGTGTAAGGGTATACCTTACAGGTATTCATCAGAAGTCATGGGTTATGGGTTTAGTTACTGGCAGTGTAGTCATCTAGTTGCCCTGGCTCCCGAGTTACAAATCTCCTTAAGGAGATCCTCCTACTCGGAGCCAGGTAAGCACATCATCTTTCACTTATTTCCTTATATGCTTGTTGTGCGCATTCTTTGTTAGTTAGTAGCTGATTAGGAAGGAGATCCTCCTACTCGGAGCCAGGTTTTGGGAAATAGATAGATACGGTTTTTATAGGTGACTTTCCCGTGTGCGAGAAGTCACAATCCCTTCAGTGAAGGTTCTACCTTTGGAACCTTACACAATTGGATTTGGCTCAATAGGAAATGGATCAATAAGGTTTGATTTGACAAGATTGGGATGCTAGAATTGAGATCGATAGGGAAATGGGTTGAAGGGAAATGGGTCATGGCATCTGTTTTCATTTCAAATGTGATCAAGAATGATCATCTTGATCAATCGCTGAAAGCGGTCGCTTAATTGTGTCCTGATCAAACACATTTTGACCGCTTTTTTTTTCAAATTGTCAAATTTCATCAAATTTCACTTTTTTTCAAAAAAACACTTTTCTACATGTAGAATAGTGCTGTAACAAAATGCGCTTTCTCAGAAAGTGCGTTAAGTAAACACGCCCTTAGTCTATAGATAGACTATAAAACAGCTGTGTTGACACTGTGATGGCTCAAGGCCCCCAGATGAAAATACACCTAGACCCACAGTTGACTGCCTTTTAGCATGTTGCAGTGCAGGTGACCCAGTTTTACTAGAATCAGACAAGTTTCCATAGGGTTTTTTGAACAGTTTTTTGATATTTGTGAACCACTAATCAACAGCAAAATGTATAACAGGACACCTTTACAAGCCAAACTTCAGGGAATTGTCACTGTGGACCACTTGAAGTGATAAACCAAATTGGCAGCAAAACATATATGACACCAGTATTTTTTTAGCTTGGACTGGCTTTTAAAGATATCCAAAAGTGCTGAAAGTTGTCAATTTTCTGAATGGTCTGTTATGAAGGCTTTTATAAAAGTCTGAAGCTGGTCTCTTGGATCACAAGTTGATGTTATTCCTGTTGAATTGTTTTAAAGCTTTTTTCAAAAATTTGAAGTTGAGATTCATAAAGAAAAGACCTTTCACTGCTAACATAGATGCCCTGGATTTGGTGAATCCAAGTGATCATCAAACAAAAATCCTTGGAAAGATTCTGTCTGAGGTTCCCATCTGAGGTATTGTGATGTGCCAAAAAAATACCTTGGATCCAAACCTTGGAAACACTCTTTCTGAGGTTTGTGATCCAAGAACACCTCAGATTTTTTAATGCCAGGCAAATATTCTGGTAGTGTTGTAGCCCATTTACTGCTCATGAGCTAGTAAGAGTGTGTATCCTAGGGGAGAGAAATTAAGTAAGAAGAAACCCTGTCCAGTCCAAAACCCACATTTCCTTGGTCATGAGCCTCTGAACCCAAAGATGTTATTTTGTATGCTTTGAGTTACAAAGGTCTCTTTGAGATTGATTCCAAATGATCTCAAGAGATCTATTGTATCCTAAATCCAAAAAGACTCTCAAGAGATCTTGATCAGTGTTTGAATTGACTATGTTTGAATTAAAGGATGTTCATCTTTTAAACTTGATGTGATCAAATTTTGTGCTTATCTTTTCATTCATGATGATCTTTATCTAGAAGAATTCACAAACAAACCAGGTTTAAAAAGATTCTGAAGGGATTAAGAGTACTATAGGCTCTGTACAACACTCTTTCAGGGTTCACAGACCTGTCTGTATATCTTTAGAAGGAGTCCAAGCTAAGGAAAACCAGTGTGATTTATCAATTGGCTTGTAAGATTCCCACTTCTTGTCCTTTTTCCAGTAAGGACAGTGTATCAGTGATTTGTTTCTTAGGTGTTGTACAGAACTGTCAAATGATGAACTGTTACTCCTCTTATGTGGAATATACCAATGCTATACCTGAGCAATGTGAGGGTAGGGTACTCTTTAGGAGTACTCTGAGCTCACTAATATGGAAATGGTAGTAGTTATTATTCAATTTAATTCTTTATTTCATATATGTAGTATTTACAATATGGAATAAAGGAAAGAAATCAACTATAAGGGGAAAGACTAACAGTCTGTTTGGATAAATCCAGGCAGACTACAGTTAGTTGACTCCTTAAGAAAGAGGTTTACTATTGTGATATAATTATTGAAGGTAGGATCCAAGGCCTTCCTTTAATCTTTGTGGTTACAGATTAAAGAGTGAGATCGAGGTCACTAATCTGGTTATTCTTAAAGTCACCAACTTATGGTTATTCAGTAGGTCACCAGCCTGAAGTGCTTCTTCAGGTCACTAACCTAGAGTTGATAAAGGTCACTAACCTGAAGATTTTCCTACTCAGGGAAAGTAGGGGATCCAGAAGGAGATATCTAATATTACTTACTATTAATCAGGGAACTCTAAAAGTAGTTGAAGAGTATCACTAGTCTTATCTTTGTAAGACTATTGATTATTACTTCAATGGAACTTTTGTTAGTTCTTAAAAGTATTTTGTAATTATTATTCTCTGGGGGGTCTTTCTCTGAGGTTGAGAGGGAGGGTTTATATATCCTTCCTTCTTAACCTAACTTATGTTATATTTGTTTAGATCATTCTTTTGGTTTGCATGTTGATTTCCAATTGTTATTGGTTTATGGTTGTTAAGGTTTAAGCTTATTATATATTTTATTTAATATAAGCATATTCAACTCTTGACACTGAGTTGTGAGATGTTATTGTGTCTTATGGGTTTTATATATATGTTACATGTTGTATTTAGTGTGTTCATATATGTAATTAAACATATATTAACTCTTGACACTGAGTTATAAGATGTTATTATGTTTATTAAGTTATTACATATATATTACATATTGTTTTTAATGTGTATATGTATGTAATTATGATTTTAGAGGCTTATTGTATCTTTTGGTCATCCCTTGAGTACATGTGCATGTGCTCAGGGTTGACAAGCAATGCCCCTAGACTCATTGGTATCCTTGTTGGGATAAATGTGTTTTGCTTATTTCCTTTGCTGATCGATCTGATTTCTTGTTTAGTATGATCCCTTCATGAAATCTCCTGGCATTCAATAGAGATCAATTATGTAAACTTTGAAAATCCTTTAATATGCCTCCGAAAGCTATTTAATTGACCAGACATTGTAAAACAATATGCCCTTTCACACCAATCATTGAGCTCCTCAAATAAGTGAAAGCTGTTGAGTTGAAGTAGAGGAACAATCTTCCGTGATTCATGATACATGAAGTAAATTGGTCATAACAGGACCCCAGAATGCCACTACAAGGGGTAGTCAACCAGAAAAGTCCCTTTTGAAACTTCAACAGGGTTAAAATCTATAGGATTATAAAAGATGGGTTTGATTCTTCCCAATTTTGCCTTTGATTTTTCACTGCTCTTTGCTCTCCTTGCCAATCTTGGACAGTGGTTCAGGTCTTGAGGAAGTCTGAGGATAAATTAAGACCTTCCTAGAGCTATGGGCAAAGACAGGAAGAGACTTAGAAGTTTGGCAGGGGGTGGGGATCCACAGAAGTTCAAAAGGGACTTTTCTGGATGACTACTCCTTGTAGGGGCTTTCCGGGGTCCTGTCATAGCCTAGTTTCATGATATTGGTGACTGGTTTGTGATATTGCTGCAGCTGCAGTGAAATCTGGCTAGAGAACCAGGCATCAGGGAATTCAAAAGCATTTGCCAAATAGTGTGATCCTAAATTAATTGACCCCAACTAAAGATCTCTAACATTAGCCTCACTAAACCAAAAAACTTACCACAAACAATTACAAATGTTCTTAAAATTGATTTTTTGTTGATTCCTTTTTATTTAAATAAAAAAAATTGAATACAAAAGCAAACCTGTTTTGTTTTGGTAATAATTTGTTTTTTTTTTGATAATAAATGATTGAGGATTTTGAAAAACTCCCCAAAAAAGTTTTAATTAGAATTGAATCTTATAGAAATTTTTGAAAAAAAAACCTAAAGGAGAAAAAAAAAGACAGATATAAATTGATAAGAAAAAAGAAAAAAAAAAGGAAAAAAAAGGAAAAAAAGAAAGAGTAGAGAGAGAGAGAGAAAGTTGTATACAATCATTCTTTAATAATTAAAAAAAGAAAAAGAAAAAGAAACAAAAAATCAAAAAATCTATCCCAAAAAAAAAGA
This sequence comes from Melampsora americana, assembly GCA_022264835.1. NCBI lineage: Eukaryota > Fungi > Basidiomycota > Pucciniomycetes > Pucciniales > Melampsoraceae > Melampsora > Melampsora americana. Next base: position 96,072 of record JAIFHY010000053.1, on the reverse strand, counting down.
AGACAACTCTTAACCCAATAATTCATCAATCAAGATCAAAACCCAAATAAACCCATAAAAACAATCAACCCCCCCAAAAAAAATTAAACAAAAAAAAATTAAAATAACCCTAGCAAACAATCTTTATATTTTAAACTTTCAACCTTTCCCAAAGAAAAAAAATAGAAAAAAAAACTTCTTCACTTTATAACCATTTAAAGATCCATCAGCTTCCTTCATTCATCTCATTATGATGATGTTATTGTTATTGTTGTTGTTGATGTTGATGTTGATGAGTATCATTAACAGAAAGATATCTAAGTGCTAAAAAATCATTAGATCTACTCACTGATCTTCTACTTTTCTCATTTAAACAAGTTTCATTTAATAAACTGATCGATCTAGAACTCATTTGATCTTGATTTAAGATTAAATTGGTTGAAGTCGGTAAGAGATTAGAAGAAGCAGATTGTCGACGATGAGAATTAGAAGAGGAGATCATCGACATGGATTTGGACATCAATCTTTGTAAACTATGATGTTTAGTTTTATGATTCAGTTGCACTCCAGAGTGTTGGAGATCTTTCGGATCGGGTTCAATTTCTTCAGGTTCGTTAGATCGAGAAACACTTTCAGAGGGTAAACCGTTTGAAGAATCTCTTGAGAACCCTTGATGATTTCTTAATTTGGAATCTCTTCTAGTCGGTAATTGTGATGATGGGATCGGTCCATCAATCAATTCTTCATCGTCATCATCTATGATAGTTGAAAAATATGGATTATTATTCGGTGATCTTGACCCTCCATTCTGTTGGATAGGTGAAGCTAATCCATTCGAATTAGTCGATCGGATCGGTCTTTGATTTGGTAAAGATAAACAAGATGGATTTCGACGATGTGCACTTTGTTGTTCTCTTGCTAAAAGTGAAAGTGATGGTGGTGGTGCTAATGGTTCATTATCTACTTCAATAGGCGTGTTCGATTGAAGATTATTCACTCTAACTCCATCTGTTGATTTATGTCGTTTAAGTCCTAATTTCATCAAGATTCCATTCAAGGCTTTCTTTGATCTACTTTTCTGTCGGTTAGGTGTAGATGATGGTGCTGGTGTTAAGATCACAGGTGCTGTATTTGGATATTGATAATTATGAACTAATTGGGGCGATCCTAATTCGTGTTGTGACATATTATGTCGATCATGTGATAATCCAACATGCATATCAATCATCGAACCAGAAGGCGCATATGATAAGATCGATTGAGATGTACTTCTTCGATTTCGACTCCATCTTGAGAATGGTCGTCCTATGCTCTCTCCAAATCCACTTCTGACACTAAATCGACTAGGTGATGGAGCTCGGGGTGATGGTGATCCACTTGAAGTTAAAAAATGTGGTGCTGACATCGGAACATGTGACAACATATCTGTACTAGTATTGTAACCTCCGAATGATGGTGATGCATGAAGTGGAGTCACTGGTGATGTAGAGAATCCGTTGCGTGTGGCTGATGCACTCGAAAATCGTCTACTCGAGACTATAATCACATTTAATTTAAGTCAGATCTCTGGAAATCATCAAGAAAGAGAGGCAATCTTACCAGAATGTCGATTTTTACTTTCGCTTACACGACCCTTCAAAGCAGCCAATTGCTCATCTTTAGAAATATCAACAGTCTCAAGCATCAATCCATTTGATAAGATTGTAGACTGTCGACTTGGATCTCGATTCTTATGAAGATTATTGACTCCATTGAGCATCGGAAGAGTCTTTTCACCCATAGATCCTTGACTTGAGCGAAGTTGATCAACGTTTTGTAAACTATGACGAATCGCTTGTTCGACTCGTTCATTTTCCACTTGAGTAGTTAGTTTAGCCTTGTGTTCTAACTCTAGATAATGTGCTTGCTCTTTGAGGTACAATTGTAATGTACGCCATCGATGGGATGCGGCGGGTGGATTCTAAAGAGATCGGATCGTTAGAATGAGATGGAAGGGCGACAGTTTTGATTGAACCTACCATTTGAGTCCAGGCCTTTAGAGCAGGTTGAGTCAATGGCGAACCAAATCCTAAGCGCTTCTTTCGGGTGGTTCGGTGCAGTCCACTAGACAAGGAATCGTTACAAAGACTTGAGCCTTCTCTCGAAGTATTTGTGATTCCGCCACCGCTTCTGGACTGACGAAAGAAGATTGTGTAAGAGTCAAGATCAAGAGAGATTTTAGGATAGCCACTCACTTTGAGGCTTTCGAGTTCATCTTGTTCATCAAGTTGAGCCTCAACAGCCATAGCTTCTTGAAAATCAGCATCACTCTTCCTATCCCAAACCCCAGGACCGAGTACATCAACATCAGCCATATCACGATCTCTCATCATACATTCTACACAAACTTCAGCCACCGGTAAAGCTTGAGGAACTGAGATTGGGACCGGTGCAGGTCGATTGACTTGTGTATTAGGAATTGACCAGCCGGATAAAGTAAGAGGAGCAACACGTGTGACTTTGGAATCATTTAGTTCAAAGGCATGAGTGTAAGGACCATTTGAATCGAAATGAGGTTGAGGAGATCGAGTGATAGGTTCGGTTGTAGGTTGATTATCAAATGAAGGTTGTGGTTGTGGATTGGGTGTTGAATATCTACTTGAATTCATCTTTTGTTCTAGAGCCTGTTCAGTGATAGTGATAGGAGAGCGGATTGAATCGAGTGGAAGTTGAGTGGTGTTGGTAGGAGAAAAGCTCTGATTACTTGTAGAGGTAAGTTGATTTGGTGATGGTAACGAATTTGGTTCTTGAATTGAAAGTTCGACTGTCAAAGATGAAGGATAGAGAAGATGAGTTTGAGAAGAAAGAGGAGTTTATGTAAAGTAAGAAAAGAAAACTCACCTGAAGTTGGGTTTTGATTAGGAGATGAAGTTAAATTGTTAATTTGATTTGAGCGAGTATCAGGAGTGATGATATCGTGAGGTTTGGATTGAGGTTGAGATGATGAGTGTTGATCGATTGGATGGTTTGGTGATTTTGATTTGGGTTTGGATTGAGGTGATGATGATCCTTTGTTGGATGAAGAGATTGAATTGGATGTTTGATGAGGTTGAATTGATTTTCTTTCTTGACCACTCAAATCCTTCATCAAATTCTCATCAGCTACCCACATTTCCCATCCATTTTTTGATTGATCTACTTTTTCAGTCAAAGTATCAAGATTTGAATCAGAAATTAAAGTCATAGGTTGATTAATATTAAAGGTAAAGGTAAAGAGAAAGGTAAAGGTAAAGTAAAAGACTCAAAGTCAAAGTCAAAGTGAAGAACGAAAGCAAGGAAATCAAATCAAATCAAAATCCAAATCAAACAGATTTCTACAAATTGGTCAAGAAGAATTGCAGAACCAGTTGAGTACATAGCTACATACCTACCCAGCTTATGTAACCTTCTAGACTTAAACTAGACTTAATTACTTCTATGTAAATTCTACATCCATCCATCCATCCATCCATCCATCCATCCTTCATTTTCTTTTCTTCAATTCCTCAAAAACTCATCTACCAAACAAGCTGGAATCACATCTTCTCAATACATACATTGGTACTCTGGTACCCTCACCATTGATCATCATCTCAAAAGCCTTACTATCAAAAATGAAAACTTGTATCAAATCAATAGATGATCAGTTGGACATCAGACTTTCTCAAGTTTAAGTTTCACAGGTTTGGTTTTGATTCCTGGACTGGTTTCAGATAGATCTCATCACTTAGATTTAGCACAGTCTTATTTATGTACACTAGGGGGTGTCAAGTGAGCCAAAAATATTGTAAAATTTTATCCATCTTGTCCTCCAAGTAGTATAAAACATAAAATTTTATGAAAACCTCATACCAAGTATGTGCTTCTCAGGTGCATCTTCCTCCAGATTTGTTTAAATTTGAGAACTTTTATCCAGAATTTAGTTATAGAAACAATTGTATTTTACTGCTTTTTTCATCTTGACAGCCCCTTACTTACAAGTGAGTAAATACATACCTTAGAGCATCTAGATTGTTGGGTTAAGTGTTGGGAAAAGCTAAGTATTTAACCTAAAGATTTCAAAATTTCTAGAATGGTGAACTTTTCAGAAATCTTTAGTTAGCTTTGTAACAAAAGATCACTAGGATGGGTCAAAGTTAACCCAGCCTGGCAATTTCATTAGCTAACTCTGTCCAAACACAACACTGCACCCATCCTTGCATCAATCTCTTCACATTGTTCCTTCTATCACTCTTGTACCCACTTTGAAGTTTCAGATGGATCAACCATAGCTCAACCTCAACAATCCAATCAAACATCTGCTCCCACAAAGAAGTGTGCTGACAACTCTTTTGTGATGGCTGAAGACAATGCTGACTGTAGAACAAACCCAATGGCTATATTTTTTTGAGTTTTCATCATACAATTTATCTCTTCCTTAAGACGTCCCATTTTGTTTAACATAGTCTACTATTAAAAATTGGCTCTGTCTATGTAGCATGGTTCTCCGTAGATGCTCACATGGTCACACCATTGTACAACCAATTCATGTGAGTCATCTACTTGGTTGAAGGTGCTGAAGCCAGAAAGCAACATGAATCATAAAATCACACTAGTGCACTTTTTTGTAGAATAGAAACACAAAGAAACCAATAAGAAATGGTGACAATGAAAACATGTTTAAACTTGTGGATGCAACACAAAAGTTGGAGAAATCTTAGCTCTAGCCTAGTGCCAAGCCAATGTGGACCCAGGCTTAAAATTGTGGGTTGACTTTGAGCCAATACACCTTTAGCTCCAATGACCGTGGGATTTTTCATTATATTAGTTGACCCCGGCTGAGGATATTTAATTTAGGGTTAGCTGATCATAATTTCAACACAAATGATTGCAGATGCTCTTACTGAGTCAACTTTGCACTCACACCTGATGATGATTTCAGTACTCAGGGCCATGGCCTACCCGCCCCTGACCCTGATAGACAGGGCATTGACATGGCACCATGGTGAAGCCCTCCTCTTACAGGGCTGTACTACAGTGCTCTTGCTGAGCACAGGTCTTTTAAGATGCATCTGATGGGATTGAATGACATCCTTGCCTACAGATTTCAAGACAAGCAGAACTTGCTTCAAGCTTTACCCAAAATCATTTCACAACATCAAAATCATTCATAGCTTTTAACCTTCAAACCTCAAGGAGAAACATTCTCACCTCTTTCTCAACAACTCAGCACAGAAACTCAAATGTGTTGTCCTCAAATCCCTACAATGAACATAACTCTCCCAACAGTTTAGAAGAACTCAATAAACAGTTGCAAAAGATCAAAGAATCAATAACCTCACAAACTTATTGGGTTGGGTGTGGGAATACTTTGAACCTACAGTTAAAGATGGAAGGATCAAACTTTTATGCCAGATTCCTTGTCAGGAATCACCAAGTGATCTATGTTTGAGTGCTATAACTGAAGATGCTAAAGGATCTACTGGATTATTCAGTTCTCATCTTGAACAAAAGCATAGAATAGCATCAGGGAAACAAATTAGCAAGCAGGTAGAGTGAATAGTCTAAGTGGTTTGTTCTCATTGGGTTTTGGTGTGCCATTTCATTTGTTTTGGTTTCATGAGCTGATACTTTGGGTCATGCTCATATTTAGGATCTTTTGACACCTGATTCATTCAAGAGATCACTGGTCAAGATGTTTGCTGAAGATGAGATGCCTTTTCAATTCCTTAACTCAGATGCATTCTAGAACTTCTTATTGCTTTTTAATAGGCCGCTGCTATTTGCCGCCCACCCCGGGCCCATATGGGCGCTATAATCTAGCGCCCATATTGGGGCATAGGCGCCGCAATTTAGCGCCCATATGGGGCATAGGCGCTGTAATTCAGCGCCCATATAGCATCTACCCATATGGGCGCTGAATTGCGGCGCCTACCTGCACATGGGCGCTGAATTACAGCGCCTATGCCCCATATGGGCGCTAAAAAGAATTCTTTTCACCACATCCGGATTTTGGTCAACCCCACCGCCCGTTCACCCTTTCCCTCATTGACTCCAGCGTTCACGGTAAGTCATGCTTGCTCTTTCACGATGTCATTCACCGTCACTGACATCATTTCCGTTTGTTCAGCCATGCGACTTCGACCTGGAAAGTACGATGTTGGGATTAAGGTATTGGCCGGTCAGCATCTCCGGGCAGGCAAGACAATCAGGCAGGTTCAAAACGTGTTGAAGTCGAATGTCAGCGCACGCACTATATCTCGATGGCATGCGCTTTATCGACGAACAGCTTCAGTGGTTTGCAATCCTGAAGACTATGCCAGGCTCGGGAGGTCCACAGCGTTGACGGACGAAGATTGGGACTTCATCCTTGAGCTTCTCGATGGCAATCCAGGACTCTACTTGGACGAGTATCGACATGCTGTGTACCGTCGGACTGGCTCTTGGATATCGTTGAATACAATTGCTCACGATCTTAAGATCCGCCTCAACCTGACTCTCAAGAAGTCTCGAACAGTCCATCCCAATCAAAGCGCCTCAAAATGTGCACAATATTATTATAGCGCCCATACTCCTCAAAGGAGATGTAGGCGCCAAAATATAGCGCCTACATCCAAGTGGGCGCTATATTATAGCGCCTACATCTCCTTTGGAGAATATGGGCGCTATTGCATGATTTATAGCGCCCATATTGCCATATGGGCGCTAGATGACGGCGCCCATATGGGCCCCAGGTGGGCGGCAAATAGCAGGGGCCTTTTAATACTCATTCAAAATCTTTTTTTATAACTCCAACCACATTGAAAGAAAAAATATTGGGAAACTTCAATTGTTACCAAGCATGTCTGGTGAACCACTTCTATTCTGTAGAGCATATTAGCCTCACTTTTGACGCCTGGACTTCACCAAATCATAAACATGTCTTTGGAGTGACTGCACATTGGATTGATGAAGAGTTCAAATTAAACAATGTGATACATTCACTTATCAAAATCAATAGTCCTCACACAGTTCAAAATCTGGCCAACCATCTACTTTGTGAGTTTGAAAAATTTTCAATATGCCCTAAACTTTACTGTATCACTGACAATAAAACATCAAACAACAGTACTCTAGCATCTGCTCCTGAAGGAGTCATTGCCCATTTCACTTGATCTCAACTTTTCAATTGATGTTCATCTCATGTTATCAATCCTGGAGTTTTTGACTGTCTCAAGCATTTCACCAAAAGTCTAAAGCCAAACTTAATGACTGGACACAAAGAATATGAATATTTAGCCAATGCTGTTGCTTCAAGAAAGATTTTCTGCCTCCTCCAAAACCTCAACATCATCTCAAACAAATACAAGAATAGTCCACAATCTGTAGCACAGCTTCAAGAAATTGGCATCCAAGATCCCTGGAATCAACAAACCTTTAGGGCTTTGAACTGATTGTCTGACTTGATGAAACTCAGAAGATCTTATTTGATTCCTCCAACCTTTCTAAAAGATCACTTCAGGACTTTTGGCATCAAACCATCCTACTCTTTCTCTGGAAGCTCTAGCATACAAAAAAAATGATGAAACATCTTGAGACAGCAAGTCAATTTAAAATCTGATACAACTCATGTGCTGATATTGGTAGCCTACATAACAGGCTATGGATGCTTCACACTACAAACATTAAACAACTTCCCTTAAATTGAGCAGGGGAAAATGATTAGATGTGTAATCAGTCATAAAGGGTTAATTAATGTACACCTGAGCCATAAGTCCAACATTTGGGGGACTCAAAACTATTAGGTTCAAGGAACCTTTTTGAAAAACCTACTTTCAAGGTTTTTGTTTTTGCGGTAAAAAAAACTAGGTTTCTAGCACTTAGTTGTTAGCTTTGAGGATCCCATACTGATATTAGCCGCCCTCCTACCCCCTTTGGCATCTCGATCTTGCTCACTCAACCACCATGCCTTGTGTAGGCACCCGGGCCCAAGTGATCTCGGACCTCTGACGGAGGGGTATCAGCCATAGTGGGTATGAGACAGGGATGAAAGGCATGCAGAGGGATAAGGTTTTATACCGGCAGCCGGAAACGGGACAAGAAAAAACCTACTTGATGAGAAACCTAGATTGGTCTAAAAAGTAGGTTTTCAAAAAGGTTCCTCAAACCTAATAGTTTTGAGTCCCCCAATTACATATATGCAACAAGCTGAGTAATTTGATAGCTATCATGTACATACAGGTCTGCTCAGTCCCCGGCTCATCTGAATGAGTAAATCATATGTGATACATTGTGTAACTTTTTCCAGTTGAGGTGGACAAAACTCTTGCAAAGTCAGGGGTCAATGCAGGGTGACTGTGACCCCACACTGTCACCCTGCAGGTGTGATGTCACCTTTTTGCATGTACAGTAAACTCACTTGATACCCATTCCATTCTATGGAAACCCAAAACTATGGGTTCTATGGGCATATGGTTTTGGGCAATTCCCCTTGTAACCCATAGATTAAGGTTTGGCAGGCAAAGTATGGGTCAAGAGGTAGACAAAAAAAGTAACCAGTCAATCAAAAAGAACATTCCTTCATCCTTGTGTGCAATGACAGTAGCTATAAGGCTCATGTAGTTGACTTTTATTGAGATAGTCAGTCATTTACTAAGGGCTGATTTCAAGAGAGTGCATGAATCAAATTTGCTAGTTCAAAAGATGATCAGATTATTCTTCATCTTGAAGAAAATTAACAGATATGATAGAATAGAAAATCCTTGAAGTGTATTTAAATTCTGTCAAATACAATTGAATTAATCATACTTCTACTTCAAATTTAATTTAATGTACAAAACTACCTTGGTTAAGTTTGAATTACTACTCTTAAACACTCTTATTCAAAGCAAAATCATCCTGATAAAAATAAAATTTATCTTTCCAAAGAATTCAAGTTGACACTTATTGATATCTCACAATCAAGTTTTTTTTATGAAAACCAAATAAAATTAACAATCTAATTTATCAACTTCAAATCCAATATCCAATATCCGATATCCTGTTTTTTTCTTCATTCTCCTTCAACATCAATTCCTCCCCCAAAATAACCACTTATGACACCAATCCCCTCTCTCAAGAAAAAAAAATTCATCACACAATTCATTCAAATAAAACCTACTGCTTCCTGATTAAACTCAAATTGAATTCCTCAATTCAACTTACTCTCAATCACACAAGAAAATATAAAAGAAAGAAAAAATAAGATTAATAAGTGTTATGATTTTTTTTTGTGTTTCAAAAAAAAATAACAAGACCAAATACCAATCAATTACACAAACCTCTAAACACACACACTCTCTCTCACATAATTCACACCACAACACACAACAGACAAATCACAAAATCAGTAAAAAAAAATCACACACACAACACACACACAGAGAGAGTCATATATATATGGTCCAAGATGATGAATGATAATAAAAGAAACCCCTTCAAGTTGTTGTTTTAAATATATTTTTTAGTTTCCAAACAAAAAGAAAAAAACGTATTTTTTCCTTCTTCTTTTAAACAGGTACCATATTAGGATGAGTTGTTCCGTTATTATTATTATTATTATTAGTATTAACCAAAATCCGATGTTGTTGTGCAGGTAAAGGTTGAGGATGTTGTATGGGTAATGAGACTGATTGTGGTTGTGATTGTTGTTGTTGGGATGTTGTCTGTTGTTGTTGTGCTTGTTGTGAACTTCCTCCAACTCCTGATCCTCCGCCTAATGAATGATGTTTTCCATGTGGTCCACTTGTAGTATAAACCAAACTCATTTGTTGAGCCTGAGCCAATGCAGCAGGATTGGTTGCTAAAGCAGGTTTGGCCTAAAATCAAAAGAACAGAAAAGAAACCACAATCAAAAAGTTGTCTTTAACCGATTTGAAAATAAAACTCACCTCTAGTTGATCATATTGCAAAACAAATTCCTTGGTAACTCGTTTCCAAATGATCGGATCAAAAAATACATAAAACCCTCTCTCATAATGTGGTGTTTTTTCCATAGGTCCAGTTCCAGATTCTTTTGTTAACCAGAGTTGTAATTCTTTATGATACCTCCAATTCTTTTTATATCTAGAAAGAAAAGAAAAAGAATCCGCTTCGCATCAGAAAAAATAATAATCACCTATTTCATCTTGAACATTAATCAGACTTACAATTCAAGCGCAGCTAATTCTTGCATTAAATCCCTAGGTTGTGAATAAAAGATAAAGAATAAAGTTTCTTCATGAAAATGTGGTAATTTGCCTTGAACAGCTTGTGGTTGTACATGATAACATGCCGGTAAATTGAAATCAGGTTCGACTGATTGAGATGCTACTTGTTTTGAGTCTGACCAAGGTGTCATAAAACTTGGATACAATGCTCTACACAAAGAAGATGTGTAGATCGGATCAAAAACGAATTGAAGAAAGGATAAATGGATTGTTAGTTGGATTTTGAAAGGTCATAAGAGTGAGAGCAATAGATACTGACTCCGATGATCCTAAATCAAGTCCTAAATGCGTCAGATCTTTCCCGAGTGTAAGCATCGAATAATCCGGATCAGCGTGCTTAATAATCTGTAATAAGCCCATCAACCCAAACCGATCTGCGGGTCCGAACAAGACTTGTTCCGCCGGTGTCTGAGGTGCATACATTGGAGCAGCACTATTCGAGTTATTTCGATGGGAAGGATCCAAACCACCAGGATGATCTAGTGAAGAGTTTAATTGAGAAGACGGATCGATTCCTCCTACGTCAAGAGTTGTAGAATCCTGTGGAGGTTGATTATGTGGACCAGTTGTATGAAGTAAAGTCGTATTTGACCCTCCGTTTGATGTATGAAGAGCTGAATTATTAGACCTGTGTAGTTGTACATTGGGTAGGTTAGGTGGTATAGGTGATCGTATGTTACTGTGCATTTGTTGATTCGTCGGTAGAATTGTGCCAGGAGGATGTGAGAGATTAGAACCATGTTGTTGATGATTATTGGCATTACCGATCCCGTTTGATAGATGAGAGGAACCGACTGGAGCTCCATTGAAAGCTTGACTTGGATCGACCATCGTTTTTGTAGGGAATGTCTAATGAGAAGATGTCAGCGTCATGTGATGATACCGCATAGGATGGATGTGAAGACTGAGAGAATCGTCTCAAGATCATTTAGATGTTCCGTGTTACATAAGCGATGGAACAGCGTCCAGACGACATGGTCTTTGCGCAAAGCGCACTTCATAATGATACATATTAGTCGCGAAGACAATAAATGTGAACACTGAGAGAATGTTCTTGAGAGATGAGTTTAGGAGTTCCACGCTGCGTGAAGAAAGCAGTATAGATCATTGCGCAAAGCACAGCTCATAGACCCGAGTGGTGATAAGAAAAATGAACCAGTGAGATGTGCAATGACATACCCTCTGATCACCATCTGTTAATCCAGCTTGCTTCAGATGAGCATGTTGTCTTGCGATTTGAGTGGTCAATGCAGCAGCAGCACTAGCCTGTTCCCTAGCTTCTCTGGTACTGTTCCCTTCTGCACCCAGGATTGGTTGATGTTGTTGTTGATGTTGTTGATTGATTGTAGCATCCAATGCAGGGAAATCGTCGGGTGTGAAATCTGTTCTTTGTCCAGCCAGTGTAGAAGCAATACTCCTGTCTCCAGATAGACCGTTTGTAGATGGGATGTTGACATGTGAGGCGTAAGACAAGGTCCCATTCGCAGGGTTGTTAGAACTCGGTGGGCCTGCACCCAAAGCTGGAAATTCTGATGGATCGAGAGAGGCTTCTTCTTCATTTGTTTGTTGTGGCGCTTGGTGTGACGAGGACATGTGACCGACTAATCAAACAGGAGACACGTTCATTAATAATGAAATCTCTTCACCCGTGAAAAGCTCAGGTTTACCGCATACGGATTCATGGTAAAAGAGAAAGACATGTGGGATCGATTTTAATAGATGAATCCAAGCTTACCTGGAATACCATTAGGATTACCACTGAAGTTTCCTAACATTCCCACCCCAGAACGATTGTTAAGACCGGGCACCGTTGAGAAAAGAGATCCAGGAGTAGGAGAAGATTGTTGAATTGTAGGTCGATTATGTGATAATGATGAAAACCCTGGCATACTTGTTATTAGCCCTTGTCGCTGACCAGGGGCATTGAATGCCATTGAAGGATCGAGATAGGATGATTGTTAAACGTTATTTGAAGATAGGATCACTAGAGTAGCTTTTGATTGACCAAGATGGCAAATAGCTGTTTAATATTGATCGAATGAAGACATAGGTCAGCTTGTAGTCTTTGAAATGAGCGTTTTCAAGATACAAATCAGATAGACTGATCTGAGACTTACCACTAAATGAAAGAGTAAAGTATTGATGATGTTTTTGGTTGAGTGTGGCAAGAGATGCTATGCTGAAGTTAGCAGAAAGCAAATCGAGATGAATGAAGAGGTATATTGTTTCGAGACCTGTTTGAATGTTTTGTTGATTGATTGAGATGGTTAATGAGATGAAGATGGTTGTTAATTGGTCAACAGTGCTGGTTACTTTGTAGTGTTTAAGTTGGTAGTTGATTTGTAGTTTAATTCCTTCTGGTGGGTGTGGTTCTACTGAATGAACTAGTTAGTCGTCGATATGTAGCCTTAATATGTTAAGGTAAAACTTAAATTAAAGTCAAAATTAATACTACTTAAAATTACATGGACAACACCTAACAGATTACATACACTGTGTACATATTCATATGTAAACTACAGTTTGAAATCCACCCACTCAACAACTTCTCACTCTCATCATTCATGATCATATCATGTACTTTGATATTTTCTTGTTTTTTGTATTCCTCATGATGGAATTCAATCCCGATTTTCCAGTGCTTTGAACATCTTCCCCAATGTGAGCTTTCTGACTTGAGGTACAAATGGATTTCATTCAGGCTATGTATCTCAGCTAACCTCTCACATCTTGGCATATGTTAACATCAATGGCAACATGTGGCAAAGATATACTTCAATAGGAAAATTGAGTAGAGTTTGTTCTGGTACATATCCGATTCCTTTTCTATCTGAGTAGATAACTGATTGATAGAGTGATTAGACTGATCATCTAATGAGATCAAGTATGTATGTATGTACTTCATGTATGATGTCAAAGTGTTTAGAGATATTTCAAAGATCAATTCTTCATGAAGGTGGCACATTCGGAGAAAGGTGTACCCTGATTATCAATTGCATTGAAATAAAAATCATATGTATCAAGTAAATATTTTATTTCTCGCAAATGAATCTCATCACAACGTTCATCAAACAAAATATGCATGTACGTGATAGTCAAAGCTAACAGCGATAAATCATGGAAGGTTGTTTGACTAAACTCTACCCAAAGATCTCTTGCTTCGTATAAGCTTTAGGTGACGTGTGACCATTAGTAGTTAGAGATTTTGGATACTCTAGAAACCCAGCAGATGAGAATTGAATATTCCCAGCTGCTTTCATACTCCAACCGTCGTGATTTAAACTGACTGGTGCTCTAGCATTTTGTATTACGACCTTTGGATTGGGTCCCCAAGCTCTTCCATAGTAAGTTGATTGAGCAGCTGCACCATTAAGATCTCGAAAATTGGGACTTTGAAATACAAAGATTCCTGCACGATTTGCAGTTACACTGAGATTGCAAAATCATAAACCAAAAAAAAAGTTAATGGCAAAAACTTTTTCAAGAGTGAGGATTAGAAAAAAATGATATTTGATGGGAAAAAACAAATTAATCACTTACACTTGTTGTCCTCCTGAGACTGACTTCAAGATCCCGATTTGTGGATTCAAATAATAGCTAGTAGCTGAACCGAATATAAAATCTGTAAAACAAAACAAATCATATATTATTTTGGGAAATCATTTCAAGAAATCCAATATAATTAATCTTACCCATTGCGCCTATAATTTCACAACCGTCAAAGAAATGTGTACCATGCTTATCAAATAATGTATCTTGATATCCTTGAAAACTACATTGTCCGTATACTAGTTTATAGATTTGAAATCAGCTTCACTCCTTGAAATAAAAAAATAAAGATGTGAAATGCACCTTGAACTACGAATTCGTACCAAAAGACTTACTTTGATGGTTTCCAGCCGCTGTCAAGGCCACAGCTTGAGTATCTTGACCCTGACCAAAGTTATTGATAAAATTACTGGATGGGGTTTACGGATCAGATCACGTAGGATTGGTTTTGCTTTGTGGAGATTTGACATGTTTGATCAACTTACATGCTATAGACTTCAACACTTTAAACCATATCATTCCCATTCATGAGAATCAAATAATTTGAATTCATCGGAGGAGACAAATTGCTTACTTATCCGAAGCAACTTGTAAAGCTGAAGCCAGATCTAAGCCTTTCTTTGAAGAAATGACTCTAACCCGATTAGAGTGGTAGCTGCTTGCACTTCCGCCTGCTCCCTGTATGACTAAACCCTATGAAGTAGACCAGACTCCGTCAGTCAAGAGTCCAAGACCTACATACGATGAAAAGGCTAACATCGTTATAACCCTTCAGGACAGCATTATCATGATAGTCGCCTAGAAAGATTTATTAGACACTGCATAAACATCCACATCGACGATAGATACTATGAACTCACCTGACTGCAACAAAACAACCTGAGGTCCAGACCTCCCTTTGAGCTGAGCAAGCGCAGCGCTTAAACTGTAGAACCAAGTATGAGCGAGCTGCAGCCACTTTTAATTGTAGAAAAGAGTAAACGATGGTCCGCTCACGTTCCTTGCCCGGGTCGAACCACTATGGTACCTTGAGGAGGACGTGATTCATCAATACGAGCTCCTATTGTCTGATCATTAAACATCAAGTAACCCAGCAAAAAGAACAGGTTCAAATACATGATTTTTAGAATTTTATAATCGGTTTGAAATGATAAGAAGTAAAAGATTATAAAAAAAATTGAGATCACGATATAGATTCAAATAGATTTATGGACGAATGACTCATGTGAAATATACAAAGGAGATTTCTCTTTATACATTATACCTACTTATTCACAAGAAGATATAAATAGCGATTCACATTCTATCATTTGAATTTTGACCCAAACTTGCTCAAAAAGGTTTCTCTTCCTGTTTGATGTCTTAGAGCATCACCACCAGGCCGTGTAAAAGACAAATTACAGCTTGTATTCACGTTGTGTGAGAAAATATCTGAGCCACCGGACCGTGTAAACAGCCTGTATGGGTTACACGCCGTGTATATCTTGACTGAGAGAGTATAGGAATCCACTCCGTGCAAATGCCCAAATAGCGCTCAAATGGGTTGTACCTGTCATCCCAATCGCCATATCTGACCATCCAACAACAAAAGACCTCAAAAGACTCTATCGCTAGGCTAAATCGGGCATTTATTATGTTCAACTTTTGAGTCTTTACACGGCCTGGATTTTGTTGACTTCTGGGCAAATTCATCATACACAACATGACCTGTCAAATGGCCATTGTACAGCCAACCAAATGCAGATTTTTTACACGCCAACAGTGGCGATGCTCTTATAAGGTTGTCTGCGGGGTGAGCAGCTATTTATAAGCTTATGAGGGGTTCGCACGAACGTACTCGATCGAAGACACAAATGGATTCGATCCAAAGAGAAAGCAGTGAAATCTACTCAATATGTGACCACCTGATCAGAAGAAATTCGACCTCGCACCTACTGGATTTCATATAGAGTTCATTGACAGAAAACCGCTCGAGAAAAAGGGGCATCTCAATTTTGACTTTTTGACTTTGGAATCGAACTTTGACCCTGCTCAGATGCTTCATTCATTTCAGCACCTGATGATCGAATCAATCAGTGGTTTGTGGCCTCCGAGACCAGTAATATATGTACAAACAAGAAGTGGCCCTTGCAGCTTTGCTGCTGAGGCATAATGAGAGAAACCACCCAGAAAGGGTCATTCTAAAACCATGATCCCTGTTGTCAGAAATCCAAGCCTAGTCCAAACCCATACTTAAGTCCCAATCGGTCAACAGACACGAGCGTTTTTGTAACTTTGAAAACTTTCACGCTGATGTGAGAGAAGAGAAAATGTTCAAGATTTGATCTGTTGGCGAGATTTCCTACATCAAATGCAATCATTTCTCCCACATGAAAATCACCTGTTGTTTTCAGTGTTTTTCTCTGGTGGACTGGCACGTCGGGATGAAGATAGGGTTGAATTTGAGTGGCTCAAGAGTGAGTGTGGTTCAAGATCATCAGATGACAGATTTGGTAGACTTATGTACAAGATTGTTTATAAAGTTGAAAATGACGATACCCAGAGATTGAACAATAATCAAGAATTGAGTAATGAAGAATTTCTTATAAAAGCCTTTTCAAGATTCACCAAAGATTTCTTTCTTGGTGTAGGCCTTTAAAGATGTATGACCATTGATCGTTTGAGATTTTGGGTGTTCCAGAAAACCAGCAGATGAAAATTTGAAATTCCCAGCTGGCTTCATACTCCAACCTTTTTGAGATAAGCTAGCTGGTGGTTTAGCTTGTTGCATTACAACTTTTGGATGTGAACCCCAAGCTCTTCCATAATAAGTTGATTGACGAATCGCTCCATTTATATCACGAAAGTTTGGACTTTGGAATACAAAGATCCCTCCACGACTTGCAGTAACACTCAGATTAGAAATATAGAAAACCGAGTACAAAATGTTAGAGGAAGTTTTTGTGAGTTTTAAAACTTGCTATTTGACGATCATAGAAGAAAATGTATTTACACTTGTTCTCCTCCTGAGACTGACTTCACAATACCAATTTCTGCATTTAAATAATAGCTGATACCTGCACCAAAGATGAAGTCTAAAGAAGCAATCATATGTTTCCTTTAGTCTCACTTTAGATCACCTGGCAATCGCATGCATCGTATCAGAAGATTGAATTGTGAGAAGTGAAGGATATTACCGATTGCACCTCGAATCTCACACCCATTGAAGAAGTGTGTACCAGACTTATCATATAATGTATCTTGATACCCTTGAAAGCTACATTGTCCGTAAACTATTTGGAACATTCAATTAAGCTTGCTTCCTTGAGACAGGCACGAGCGTGAAATCTTGGGCTATTAGCTATAACCAGAAGACTTACTTTGGTTGTTTCCATCCGCTGTCAAGGCCACGGCTTGAGTGTTCTGACCTGTACCAAAGTTATTGATAAAAGTACTGAATAATATCTATCTACCCATCAGCGAAAGTAGCATTGAAAAAATTGGAAAGATTGAATAAGGTTGTTCAACTCGCATGCTATAGACTTCAACACTTCAAACGGAACAATGAATTCTACATCCATTAGTACCTATATTTCTGCTTTGTACCTTTGAATATATCTAGAGTGAACAATGTCTTACTTATCAGTGGAAACTCGTAAAGCTGAAGCCTCGAGGGTTCCTTTCTTTGAGGAAATGACTCTAACACGATTAGACTGGTAGCTGCTCGCGCTTCCACCGGCTCCCTGTATCACTACACCCTGAGAGTCAGATCGGATCTTGTCAGTCAGGATCTAAGAGCTCCATACGATGAAGAAAAGCTGACAGCACGATAACCCTCTAAGACAGCATTATCATAATAATTGCCTGGAATTATCTCTTAGCAGTGGTGAAGATGTCCGGGTGGACGATAAAGACTTCAAACTCACCGGGCTTCAATAAGATAGCCTGAGGTCCAGACCTACCTTTCAATTTAGCAAGCGCGGCGCTTAAGCTATAGGATTAAATGTCACTACATCGTATGTCAAAGTCATCCTCCGTCTTCTTAAAAATGATCCACTTACGTTCCTTTTCCAGGTTCTGCCATTATTGTACCCCGGGGAGGACTTGATTGATTGATACGACTCCCTTTTGTATGCTCAGCGAACATCAAACCACCAAGTAAAAAGCTCAGCTTCATATTCATACTGATAAAGGTTTGAAATTAAAAGAAATATAGCAATGACAAAAATAAAAACTATTGGTATTTCGATGAAGAGCGTTGCTTGGTCATGCGGAGGGGAAGAAGATCATCTCTTTACATCTCGTGTCTATTTATGAAGAAAAAATCCAACAATCATTTCACTTGTTTCCTGGTGAAGAGAGCGCTGATTATGCTCGCAACGTTCTCTTACTGGTCTCAACTAAAGCAACACACTATTTACGGGAAAGATTGTCATTGCAGCTAATATTGCAATTGTATCCGGCGATCATGGTATCCAGAAAAGTGCTTGTTGATATGTGTTGGATTTATGGGGGCAACAATCTGTCCAAGGTCTGTCAAGAGTTAAAAGACTCGGCTCGATTCAAGATTATGTTGATGCATAATCTACATGGCTAAGACGACACTCTCATTGGGGTTTGCAAGGAGGTGGACTAAAGTCGCATCAATCGTATAAGCTCTAACTTGAGTGATTCTAAGCAATCTTCAAAAAATGATATCTAATCCGGCTCACAAGAGAAATCAAAACTTCGGAACATCGATAACAATCTTATCATTCAAGCTATGTATCTTGATATGCTCAAAAGCTAAATTGTCCTTATAAGTTTAAATTCATGAATCTTTATCATTTTCAGCGATTCTGTGAATTTCCAGAGATCATTATCATAATAGTTTCTAGAAACAAAGTGTAACCATCATCTAGACAAACATAAATTTTCGCGTTTTGTGTACACAAACAAAAAATTGCTTTGTTTCTTATCTGGTCTCATCTGATCGTACAAAAATTTAGTAGGTTAATGGAGCATTGTTCTGCTTTGTTGCTCATCGGGATTTGTTTACCAGAAAACCTCATGTAGTTTGGTGCGGGTTTTTGAAGGTGAGATTGGATTTTAGCATGATCTTCTGTAAAGAAGCTACATATCAATCTGATGAGATAGATGACGGGAGTGGCTCAATTCTTGTACTCTGCCAATAGACCTTTTCAATCTGGTGGTTAGCAGCGCATATCTGGCAGTACGTTCCTGCAGACTGCATATACAGGTCAAATCTGTGTGCAGGCGAATCTACAAATTTAGTCGGTCCACGCAGGTTTTCAGAGTAGGGCTGCGTAAGGTTGGGTTTAACTCAACTGATTTATAACTATCTAGGGACATGCAACCCCTCTTCAAGAATCCGAGTGGACCCAAGACTCACGCTTCAGTGCCCAGACATACTGCGTCTTTCACCCCATGAAGCAAACTAACACTCGAAGACACCGTCAATGATAGATAGTGCCTCTAAAGTGTCTAGCCCTATTTTGGCCGGGTGTCTAGCTTGGTTTATTTACAGACGACATCATCTACAATCGAAAAAGCCAAACACAGAACACAGGCTTCAAACGGAGAAAGTAAAAAAAGCAGTGAAGTATGAACGAAACAAAAAGATTGATCCATCTCAAAACATATGCTCTTGGGACTAGATCCCAAGATGTCTCGAAGTAGATTGAAAAATAAAAATCCCCAAAGGTGTATCTTGGCAAGTTGAATACTGTAAAGATGATAGATGAACCTCTATAAGATTACTTGCGGTACCATAGGACTCCCTTTCGACTTCTTCTCATCTTACGCTGCAATTGGAGCATACCATAAAGCAGAGCTTCCGCAGTCGGTGGACATCCAGGGACGTACCTACAAAACAACAAGAGATATAAATCAAAAAACAAAAGACATAGAGCTAGGATGAATGACTCACAAATCAACAGGCACGATCCTGTCACATCCACGTACAACCGAATAAGAATAATGGTAATATCCACCACCGTTGGCACAACTACCCATACTGATGACCCATCGAGGCTCGGGCATTTGGTCATATACCTTTCGTAGGGCAGGTGCCATTTTGTTGGTCAATGTGCCAGCTACAATCATGATATCTGCTTGTCGAGGTGATGCTCTGAAGATGACTCCGAAACGATCTTGATCATATCGAGCAGCAGCGATGTGCATCATCTCTACAGCGCAGCATGCCAATCCGAAGGTCTAATTATGTGAAATGGAATACAAACCCAGTCTCAGAATCGAAGGCTTGAGTGCAATGGAGGAAAATAAACTTACCATTGGCCACATTGAGCCTTGTCGACCCCAGTTGACGATCTTATCGATCGTGCTTAGGACGTATTCCGCACCGTTTCCTAAAAATGGTTATGATTATCAGACAATGGACAGAAGAGGGGGTCCAGTTTTTTATGAGGACGAGTTCTTCGACTCACGTGGGGTTTCAAGACTAAGTTGATTACTCCCTTGTCTGGCTAAATCAAATGCAGGAGAATAAGGAGAAGGAGTAGATGCGAGAGTCGGGGACTTGACCGAAGTGGAAGTTGAGAAAGACTTCTTCATGATAGAGTTATCCTCTGAATGATTTTCCATTCAAACATTTCGAAAATAATGTTATGTATTCAGTGCATGATATTTGTAGTAGTTCGAGAACTTTGACATCGGAGATTTAAAGCACACCAGATAAGGTTTCATCCTTTTTGAAGAAGAGAGGAGCCGAAGAGGTGGAAGAGGTGGTCATAAACTGTCGACCATTTAATGCTCGAGAGTGAAGTGGTGCAAGAGCCTTGCTGCTAACCGATAGGCCGGCTATCGAAAAAGTAAAAGTTCGATTAATCAGTAACTTGATTGACAAAGTAATATCCACTGAATCATATACAAACAACAAGCTGAGCGTGCCCATAGACTGGATGACATTATATCTTGATTTGATGTTGAAGAAAGACTTGAAGGATTGAATGATATGTTGTTTGAGTTATGATAGTTGATGATGGTAAAGGTAATGAGACGGATGAAGTAGGATTACTGCTGTTGACCACCAATCTCGATCTGAATAGTCAAATTCGAGAATCGCATCAGCCTTAATTGGTCGGTTCACTTATAAGAGTATAGCCTTATAGTCAGTTAATGACATAAACGTGACTGCTGAGTGAAATGTATAGCTTGCTCAAAACACAGTTTGTCCAAGAATGGTGCTCAGCTTGATCCAAACAATGCCGACTGAATCTTTCGTTACAATCTTATTGTTTGCATCTGCCAGGGACACTATTCCCGGTGGACCCCAATCACTTGAGCTCCCTATGTCTGAATTCGAACTTGAAAGCAGCCCTACAGTGAAGACCGTACGAGATTCTCTGAAAAGGGTTGCATCAGCAAACGGATGGTCAAAATTTGTGGTAAGTTGAATGACTCTAACCCTTTGGAATGGTTTTTGTTAAGATATGTTGTGTGTTCATTTCAGGATGTACTCAATCGATCATTATTTGCTGTAGATGACCAGATGACTCCGTTGGAACACGAGGCCGACATTGTCGTTCATGCCCAGCATATTTTGGCTGTCATCCCTCCCGTCAGCGGAGGTTAATCTCCTTGATCGAGGTGTCGATTAATGGAGTAAGTTTGACCTCTCAGTCCCTGGTGTCAAGAATTAATTCCAACATCACCTCCAAATCAATCATTTTTTGATCAACATCTCAAGTGCACGCTGATATATGAAAGTGCTGTTGTATGATCTAGAATATTTAGTAGTACTGACTGAGATTTGTACGATGTCCTGTAGCATCGCTATCCCTTGATGTCATGTAGCACATTGAAATGAAGAACTTTGATGAATCATCTCCTGACGATAGAGACCGGATCCATGCACTTTCACTTGTAGTGAAGCACATCCACTTAATGTAAAACAAAATACACCACGTAATTTCTTTTCCTTGGAGAAAGAAAGTAAAGATAAATGAAGGATTGAAGACCATATTGGGAAGAGTTTGTCCTTTGTGGCTGCTCTTTGGTTATCTGCCCATAAGAACTTTTTCGACTAAGAGCATCCGCACTCGTTTGTGGTATGTTATGGTATCTTTTGTGGTACCCACCTGTAAGGTAAGTTAAAAATTACTCAATTTGTACAAACTTTACACTTGTGTACAATATCTACCTGCAAATATCATTTGTTAAACCCCAAAGCCACCGGACCTGAGCAGTTACCAAGGATAATGTACAAGGTAGCATAAGATTGTATCTACTTCTGGCTTACCTCAAATCAATTGGGAAAATTTGTGCCGCAGGTCTGCTTTTCCACAGGTGCAGAAAAAGCCCTGGGGCTGGAGGAAATTTACTCTTACCGCACCCAATTTACCGCACAAGCACAAATGCTCTTGAGAAGGTAAGACAAATAGAATGAACTTGTGGTGATGCAGTCACTGCGCAAAAAATTTAACTGTAGTGGTACAAAGTCAGAATTCCCCCCAATGGGATCCTTCGTGGCAGCACTGAGATTAACATGTTGATCCACACTGAAGATGAGCAGCTCAGACAATAAGCTTAACTAAGCCCCTCTGGCAAGCATGTTTGCCGCGCCCTTGTAGGGGGGCTCATGACATAGGCCCTGAGTTTGGCCTGAGACCAGTAGTTCAAAACCCCATTTTGGGGGTTCTAAACTTTGTGCAAACTCACAAGAAATTGAGAAGAGCTTCTTCAAGATCTTCTGTGTCTCCTTGTAATGGTTTTATCCTTTCACCAATTTTAGATTGTGAGAAAATTGGATTCCAAGATCATGTGATGTCGAAGGGGTCAAGCGCCGAATTGGATGAAATTCTATTGAGACACAGGTCTGACTTACTAAGTTGTAATAAGACCTTTATTTACAATAGCTCAAATGAGGTGCTTTGCTCAAGGAAAGTGGTGGTGAAAGTGGTATAAGCTTATGTACAAGGCTTCTATGGAGCTCTCCTCAATATTTTGTGAGCTTGCACAATTTCTTTTCTTTTGATATTACAATCTCAATTTGTCCATTCCTCCTGCCTCTGACCCTTCAACACCAAACGCTGTAGAACTCCTACACTGTGGAGCGTAGGCTGAGCCGGAGAGGGGATGAATCACCACCAAGGACATGAATGAAACCTGAGCGCTTTCGAGCTGCCCTCAACCTTGAGTATGAAGTTCAGAAATAGAGTGAGACAATTCTAACAAGCTTAAGTCTTGACAATTGAGCTCAGTAAAACAAAGAAAACAGCAACAGTTTTCAAATCACACTTGATAATAATGAATTCGCACCTTGGCACAATAACAATAACAATGATTGAGTAAAAAAAACACTTGATACGACAAACCCAGACACTAACACTTGAAAACTTTTAATATAAGAAAACACTTCAACACTCAAAGACAAATAATAAGAGAAAAAACGCGGACACTTTCGAATAACAAACACGATTCTCCACAATTCAAAGTATGGATGAAAGGATAAAAAAAATACAATGATGGAGGAAAGAAGAAAACTCCCTCAAGACCTGTCCTTTTATCTCCTACAATCCACCCTATCACTGCCCATCTCATGCAATTTTGCCACAACCACCCTTTTTCCACACCAAACAACTCTGATTGCACTTGGCACCATTCTCTGCTTCTGTTGTGATTTTTGTTTGGTTTTTTAATATATGTAGGGGATCTCTGTTCTTTTCTCGCACCATCTCTTTGGTCCAAGCAATTTATCAATGTCAATTTTGATCCCACCCCTCCTTAAATTGATGTTGAACACTCTTTCAATCTTAAAATTTGATTTTTGACCCTCTTCATGCGTAAAATCTTTCTACCTCTTCTATTGTTCTTTTCTGAGTCAACTGACACCATAAACTAACTCTTCTCCACACTCCCATCTTGGCCTTCTTGGTTTGCTCTTGTCTTCCTTGATCTTAATTTTGAGTTTGATCATTAATTCAGGTATGTATTGTTTTACATATGTGCTAACTCCTTCCTTTCTTTTCTTGGCTTTCTCGTTGTTTATTTTAGATCTGTTTGGTGCTTTTGAATTGATGGATCTATTTGTATCTCATGTATGTAGGTTTATGTATGTAAGTTTGGTTCCTCCAGTTTCCTGTCCCAGTATCTCACCCTAGATCAATTGAATCAATTCAGTCTTGATTTGAGCTCTCTACAATAGATTTCTTGATATCCTTGGCTTCAATCCATCATCAATCATCATCTGTAAGTTCGCATTTTGCCTTGGTATTCATTCTAAATCATTTCAATCTAAATATTGAATTTCAATCTTCATTGAATTAACTGTCTAATCACTTGATCATTTCAATCTTAGCTTTTAATTTAAGTATGTAATATTTGTATTCTTTCTTTGTCTCTTCAATTGGAATAAACTGATATGATGATGATCAACTTTGACTACATTATTTGTGTTTTCTTTATCTAAGCTTTCAACCTCCATCATTTTCGCATCTGAGCCTCATTCTGGGAATGTCTCTCCCTTAATTTTTCTTTCTATTCTTTTTATTTACCCAAATAACTATTAATCACTTTTCAATAGGTTATCTTCCATGATTATTTGATGTGTTATTTATTTATTGATCTATTTATTTTGATTATTCTGATTCTAACTGTATGTATAACATTTCCGTTGTTGATTATATATGTACGGTATTGATTTGTACGGATATTGTTGTATGTAGTGCACTAATGAATTGTAAAGGAATAAATAATACTGATGATTTAATTTATTTGAATAATGTTTTGCTGCTTTACTCGAGTATAATATGAGCTAATTATTGATTTATGGCTTTCAGCTTATTGAATATAAAGTATAAAATGATTTGATTCTGATTGTGCGCTTGTATCAAATATGTGATTGTGTCTTTGCCTTGGGTTTATATATAAAATAAATTATGATAGTTGTTGTAGAAAGAGAACACCACCACCTAGGTTTTGCACAACGCCAGTCCCAAAATACCACAAGCTGGCCAGAAAGTTTGTCAAATAGGAAGTTGAAGACTAGTTGGTCATAATCTTGCTGCTCCTCCTCATCATCTGAAGATTTCAAAAGGGCCTCCATTTGTCTTTTCATTGAAGCAGACATTGTGATATGATGGATGTTTTTTCAGATGAATTCTATGAAATACATATGATATTTCATCTTGTTGTTTTCCCATTGTGGATTTGGGTCAATCTCAGTGTTTTATTGTTGGTAAAGCAGATGGTAAAAAGTCCCATAGCGGATTTCATGCATTTAATAACTTAGGGTCCGTTTGGTTGCAAAATCTCATCTGAGGGCCATCTTGACCTCAGGTTAGGTCTGCCCAGTGGGGGTTGGGCAAACCATCTCAACAAATAACTTGATGGTAGGGTTCCTGTCTAGATGAGTGTTCTCAACAAGATGTTTTTCATCTTGATGCTCATCTCACTAACCCTGAGCAAGATGATCATCAAGGTGACCTGTTGACCTTTGTTTGATCAAATCTGTGAGCTACTAGCGTCTGTTGGGCTAGTAAATCACTAAAAGAAAGGTTGGAGATAATAAACTGGGTTTATTATCAGCGTGAAAATCTTGTTTGAAATACTAAACAAGGTTGGTATTGAAGCAGTGGGATCAAATCCATACTGACTTCAGTTAGATGACCTTTAAACAAAGGTTTTTGGATACAATTCCGGGAATCAATGCAAGACCTGAGTCTTCTAGCAGGATTGAAAGTAGAAACTACAGTCTAGTTTCGTGCCCAAGACCACAACACTCTACTTTAGAGTTTGTGACTCAAGGGAAATATCACCTAGTGATATTTAAAATTCTTTAGACTCTGAACACAGAGGAACTCCCGTGAATTTAGAGTTTCTCAAGTTATTGGATTCCCTTAATAACTTGAGCAGTACTGCAAGGATCACCTCCTGGAAAAGTTGGGGAAGTCTTCAAAAGACCTTCAACAATTAACAATGGTTTAAAATCAATCAGAGAAATACACAATGTCTAATAAAAGAGGACAAGGACTCTATTTATCTGATTTGATGAGTGTATTGATAATTTGATTAAAAGTAATGATCCTGATTCTTTTCCTGGCGGGTGGGAGAGCTCTTTATATACACAAAACCCTCAAAAATCCCTCATGTGCAATCTGTGGTTTGATTACATACTTATTTGTAGTATGTAATCATTATTTTGATTATCTTATCTATGATTGAATTACGTGCCTGTGTAATTCTTGTGTTACTCATGTGATATGAACTTGTGAAAGCTTATATCACAAATTATAATCTCTTAATTTGAAATTACATGTATGTACATATATAGTTACATATGTAACTATATGTAATTACGAGTTTACTTGACTCTTGAAACTGAGCCATGAGTTGTAAGTATTGTTTATTAATTTTATCATTTTATTATCATATATTTCAGCCCTTTGGTACTAGTAATAGGGCTCGGGGCTGACAAAATCCCTCTTTTTCAAAATGGTTCTCTACTCTGCTCGTTTTTTGTATCAAGATGTTTTCTTGCACATACAAGTCCATGCCATCAAATACAGCCCACCTCAGCCACCATCAACATCTTATCAATGCTGCGGCAATAAAGAAAAAGAAGACATTCTTTGATTGAAGTCAAAAGAGAAGAGTACATACAATAAAATATAAAGAAAAATAAAAAATAAGATGATTGATCAGAGTGAGATGGGAGGTGCCTACAACACCTGGCAGTCTTTGAGCAAAAAAGGGCTGCCAGGGTGCGGTGAAAGGCTGTGTGAGTTTCACCATGACCTGATTTGGGTCTCAGCTGGCTATCAGCCACGTGTTTCTTCTGCGAGGTCAAGCCGGATTGGTACACTGTTGCAGCCGGCAGTGGTAGGACCACGCTGCCATCACGTTGCACAACGTGGTGCCCAGCGCCAATGTTTGCCATGTTGTTTGCCCTGTGATTATCACATCAGCCCTGGCTAAGATGAGATCACCTGAGGACCTCATTGTGGCTGTGCTGAGAAGGCGAGCATGGGTACCCTGGGAAATTTGGGATGTTCCATGGTCCAGATTCCAGACACATCTGTCATCTGTATTGATGAAATTCAACTTGTGTCATCCATTTGAATTGATCAATTTGAATAGTGTGATACAAACATTTGCAATGATCAAATGTAATCAGTCAAAATGATCTGTTTGGTCTAGTGTCAGATTTTGACTGGTTTTGTCTTGCATCCACAGCACCTTGTTTCCAATTGTTTTGTCCCACATTTTCCATAGAGTATTTGACTCATTGCTACCTAATTTCTTCCTTTATAATCTTTTCCCTTATCACTTATCAGTGTTTCAATTATCATCTCAACCACCCTCCACATCATAAAATCTACTATCATTGTTTGGAGAATTCTAGGCTTCTTTTTTGCTTCATCCTTTGTCTTAACCTGTGTCACTTGTGAAACCTTCTGCTTTGAACCTTGAGCTCATCTTGACGCATAAGCCTGAAACTAGAGGTTGAGCAGGTGTCACAGAATTAAGACAATAGATGAAGCAGTTAAGAAACCTCAACATAAGTCTCCTGGTTCCATCCGTTCTTTCAACAATCACACCAAAAGGAAGAAGCTTGACCGCAAGAATCACCCAGCACCCAACACCCAACATGCTAAGATTGCTGAACTTACTGAGCTCTATGGACTGCCACCTGAAACACAATACTTGTTCTTCAAGAAAGGCAAACAAAAATCACCCCATCGAATCTGTTGAGCCAAATCAAGAAGATGTGGCTTTGTTTGATAAATACAACCATGCAATTCCAACTGTCTATAAACATGATAGAGCGAGGGGACTTGTCAAGATAAATGGTGCTGCAAAGAAATTCCAAGCCAATCAACAAAAGTATGGAAAGATGTATGCTGCTGGATTCAGACTTGGATTTGATCCAGTAGTAAAAGCAGTCTTGATTGATGAGGGTTGTTGATGGACATAAATAATTTTGAAAAATATTGGTTGAGAATGGCAAAGTCAAAGATCTGACTAAGAGCATCCACTATCGTTGCGGTAAAATAACTGTAAATTTTGCTGTAAAATAATCCTATGGAGGATGTGTTGATTTCATGAACCACAAGATACAAATATGTTTAAAGGGAAAACAATTTCAAAAACAAATTGGAAAACAATTTAAAAAAAATTGAAATATAAAAGGAAAACAATTTTGAAAATAAATTTGTATTGATTGATTTGAAAAGAAAAATTAATTCAATTTATTTGACTTGAAGATCCTGATTGAGTTTGAGTAGATTGATATTTATCCTTCAATTGCTGTTGCATCAAATGAAGGACCTCCTTGGCCAGAGGCGTCTCACAACTGCCCTCAGACATTGTTAATATCTTGAGTTTGTTTACCTGGAAAAAGCTTGCCTTGGCTTCAGCATCTGCTGCAGCCAACTTCCTGGTGAGTTTGTTTCCCTCTTCTATAGCCTTTACTCAACGTTGTAGTATTTATAACCCAACAAGGGTTATACAACACGTGAAGAGGATAATCTACTAATTGTAATAGTAGAAGGTGTCTAAGACTGCTCTTCTAAGACCAATCAATAATTTCTTATTGATGGCATACTGATAAGTAAATAAAAGAAATATTATTATTAATTATAAGAGAAAAGTGCCTTGATTGATTCATTAAACTCAATACTTTATTAGTATTATTCCCAAAGACTTTTGAGTCTTTACAATACAATTCTTTAAAGTAAATTTCTCTTTATAACTTTGATAAAGGGCGTATTTAAGTGATCTGATACTACTAAAATAAGTTTATAATGATAAACAAAATAATAGCCACGTAGAAGATAAGGAAAAGAGGAAAGAAAAACTCTTTACAATCAAACAGAAGCTATATATAACCTCTTCCTCAAAAGAAATACACGGTAAACAGCCCCATTACATCTTTTTTACCACTTCAATATACATTCAACCACGTCATAGCCTCTTCTTATGATCAATCTTATAATCTTTCATCTTTATAATACTATAATTACTCATAGTAAGCCTTCATTATTATTAATATGATCTTCTTTTGATTCTAAATAAGCCAAAACTGATTTTTAAAATTACTAACTTCTTTCAATCTTGTCCAATTTTTGATTACTAAAGTGCAATGAATAGAGCTCTCTTTACCAGCCAAGACCATACGCCACAATTCCACTTTCTCATGAGTAATGATGAAGTTATTGATGTGTAAAGATTGAAGCAACCTTAATTTGAAGAATATTACACGTTGAAAACCCATATTACATATGAATATATAAGCCAAAACCCATGATACAGCCAGTTTATCATTATTACATATGCGCTGATTTTCATTCCCAAATTTCATATTTTCAATAGTTTCTCCTTATAAATTTTATTTATTTATCTTGATATAGTTAGAGTGAGATTTGTACATTATTAACCTTTAGATTCTGCGTCAATTGAGCCATTTTTCAGCCAATTCGGTTGAGATTTGATATGTATTACTAACAAAAAACTCCAATTTTGGCAAAGTCGGACGGTTTTGAATTTAAAGCCGCATTCGAAATGTTCGAAATCCTCCATTCCCATCCTCTTCCCTTGATTTTCATCACTTCTCTCTAAGGTAAGCCACTTTCTGCTCTTATCAAACCCTACCTAAAATCAATCAAAGAATCCATTCCCGTCATCACATCTTTTATAAATATTCTTACTAATTCTGAAATACCATAATTTCATTCATTTTACCACTTTTGACGTCATTTCTTCTTCAATCATCCCTCTTAATTGATCCAACTCTTCTTTTCTTTTCTTCTTATGATCAACTTAATTCATTCTTAAGATCTTCTTTGTCAATCCCTCATCTTAGTAATCAATTGAATTTTTAAATTTTCTTCTTTCTTGATTTGTAAAGTATCATGTAAATTAGAATTAAAATTAATATACTTGTTTACCACTTGACCACGGTGAAATAAAAGATGATATTATATTGATTTATTAATATTGATATAAAGAAACTTTTAAAATAATTTTATTAAGCGCTAAAAAAGTTTTAAATTTTTCCTAATTGCTCCTATAAATTACTCACCACAACGTTCTGCTAATTCATTTGCTTGTTTCATATGTTCCTGACGTATTAAATCTGTGGAGTCCTTTGCATCCTGAAGTTGTTGG
The DNA here is from genome assembly GCA_022264835.1 of Melampsora americana. Classification (NCBI taxonomy): domain Eukaryota; kingdom Fungi; phylum Basidiomycota; class Pucciniomycetes; order Pucciniales; family Melampsoraceae; genus Melampsora; species Melampsora americana. The sequence goes on along the minus strand of JAIFHY010000053.1, from coordinate 66,214 downwards.
CGTTTGGTCTTTTTGACTCCATCAGGACAAGGTGGTGTTGAGGTCAGAGGGGTGCTGGCACTAGAATCCAGCGCTGAGCCGCTGGAAGAAACGTTGTTGGCAATTGACATTGCTAGAGAACCGGGTGGAGGACGTGGTGTAATCCAATTTGGACAAGTTGATAACACTTGCCAAGCGGCAAGTGATTTGAATTGAACTTGGTTGCTGGTCTCGTTGTACATCTTGATTGCTAGGTCAGGCCAATCGGTCTGCACGGAACCACTCGGAGGATTGTTCTCAATCTGAGTCGTTATACTCAAAAATTTGATGGTTGAAGTTTTCAAAGCGGCCCACCTATAAAGAAAATTAAAAAAAATTATTTCAATTGACAAGAATATAAAGCAATTGAACAACTAAGAAAAACTTACTTGATTTTGAACGAGTTAAAATCTCGGTATTCAAAAGGTGAGGTCTTGTTGAATCGAGTGGTCAATTTCTGCATAAAGTCTTTGCCACTTTGATTGGTTTCAACTTTGGGTTGCTGGCTGACGTGGAGGAACGATTTGGCTAGCTTGACTTCCTCTGGAGGAGACCAGTTGGTCAACTTCTTTTTTTCTTTTAATTTAATTGGTTTGATTGGAAGAAAATCTTGAGGGTAGGTTTTGATTTGTTCATTCGAATCCATCTTTTTTTGATTGATGAGTTGATAAACTTTGGAATGATTTGAATTTGAAACTTGAAAAATGAAGATTTGAAAAAAGATGATTGATTATTCAAAGAAATGAAAGAATAGACAAAAGTTCGGTGTTGAATTTGATGACTGGTGGTGTACCCTTTGCTTGGTAGCCCAATGAAAATTGGTAGATACCGAGTCGGCAAAGGTCCTGCAAATTTTCTGGACCTCTGCCAAATTTCTACCAAATCTGTAGGTACCGAATCATGTTTTTGACACGATTGGGGATTTGGGGCTTTGGTACTGTAAAATTTGCTGTACCGAGGCCCTTTACAGAGACGATAGTGGATGCTCTAAGAGCATCCGCACTCGTTTGCGGTATGTTTTGGTATCTTTTGTGGTACCTACCTGTACAGTAAGGTAAAAGTTACTGATCTTGTACAAATTCCACACTCGTGTACAGTATCTGCCACGTGGTAATTGTTACACCCCAAACAAGCAGCCACCGAGGATAATGCACGAGGTAGCGTATGATTATATTTACCTTGGGCTTACCTCAAATCCATCAAAACATTTTGTACCGCAGGTCTACTTTTCCACCGGTGTGGAAAAAGCCCTGCGGTTGCGGTAAATTTACACTTACCGCACTCGATTTACCGCACGAGTGCGGATGCTTTAACACTTTGATCATGTGGTCTGTGAACCACTCAAATCAATACTTGTGACAGCCATGATTGTTGTGATGTGATATAAGTTGGGATTCTGACTCCCATTCACGAACTCACCTCTTTACCATAACCACCAATTTGACCATGCCTCCAGCTTGGTTCTCCCATTTCAATAGTCAAATATCCCCTCAAGCACTTTTGACTGACTTTCCCTCTTATCCTCTGAACTTGATCTTTGATATATTCCTTGATTTATCTTGTCTTGATCTCTCTAGCCTTCACTTTACAAGCACGCAAAAGTGGCTCTACTCCATAACCGAAGTCAAATCCAGGCAGAAATGAGAAAAAGTATTACACAGAAGGCAAGTGTTTTGTTTCTACTTTCTTTTTATACTTGCTCCACTTTTGTTCATTTTGTTTAACCTTTCAGCTGGCTTGTTTGATAATGCAGATGATGGTGATGATAAAACTCGCCACCTCGCCAGTTGGATCGAGACGATGCAGTCGAGCGCTGTGGTGCTTGCAGCGCTACCACTTGGGCCGTACTGTGAAACCTCTGCGGTCCATAAACTGTGGTCGCCGCCAACCGGGCCTCTCGTGAATGCCACGTGAACCACTATAGAGCCATTTGGCGATGTGGAATTCACACAGCGACTGCCCCGTGGTGTAGATGACTGCTTGAGGAGTGAGATGAGGATCAGATGGTGGGTAAGAGCACCATCTTCATCTGATCATCATCTGATTGGAATCCCAACCTGATCACTCAGGCTGGAATTCGGTCTGAATGGTTCTCATCTGACGATCAACTTGACAAAAACCCGCGAGATGGGCATCTCACGTTTTGGTGACACATGATCGTCAGATGCTCAATCAAATTGCGCGGTCGGGATCCCAAAAATCACGAGAAACCACTCTCATGATGGCGGGTGCTCTTAGTTAAGCTTTCTCAGACGAGAATATTTGAAGCTATTTAAAGGACTTGATTTCTTATTGATGTATAGACAACGTCGTTTTGGTTTCCTCGACAACACTCCCCGATATGAGGGCATTACATTCTATAGAAATATGATTAGGTGATCACCATGGAATGATGTCGATTGTGTGTCGTGTTGATTTTACAACTCTATGTACCGTTGTTCTGTCTTGCTTCACGACCGCCGCATGGTGAAGTCTCCATGGGGAGCTGGCTTTTTACTTTTCTTAAAGGTGCTGAAGTAGGCTGAAGCTACGAAGTTCGTTTTACTAGAGTACCACATAGCGTCTCCTGACATCATGATTGTTCTACATTAACAACACATACAACCCATTCAACATACCTTTTTCCGTTATTATTTGGTTGTCGTGTGAAGCAGGGCTCACCTCACAAACGCTTCCTGGAACTTGAAGCCTTTCTATCTCTTCATTTTCACAAGGGGATTTCCTTCGAACCAGCCCCTTTCACCTGTGCCCAACATCTTCTGGTCCTCGATACTCGCTCAAGTCCTTGATCTATAATCCATATGAACTCGAGTCGTTTCTGCCAATCCTCACATCAATGTCGGTCATCTCCGGGCAATCAAGTCGTCCGGCTCAAGTTCATTCTTTTACACACCTTGTTTTTTTTGGCTTTCACCCTCACCAGTTCTTTCAACCAAGTCGGTTGTGCGAAAACAACCAAAAAATGGTCGCCGTCTACTATTCTAAGGGTCTCAAGAGCAACACTTGCATCTGACTGTACCCAGCGTGACTCTGCCGTGATTAACGGGACTTCTCCCGGGCCCGAGCTTCGATTCCAAGCGGGACAAAAGATTTGGATTAGAGTATACAACGATCTTGAAGATCAGAACACTACGATACACTGGCACGGAATCGCACAGTTTGGTTCCCCGTTTTCGGATGGAACAGAAGCATCACAGGTACGAGGATATTGTAGTATTGATTGTCCAGCAAAAATTCAAACTGACCAGCCTCTTTGAATCTTTTAGTTCCCGATCCCACCTGGTAGTTACTTTGACTATGAGTTCCAACTTCCCAATGATACTGCTGGAACTTTGTGAGTGTCTTGCGACAGTCTTGCAATGGGGGATGGTGACTGATTTTTTTGAAATCTTAGTCTGTATCATGGTCATGTTGATCTTGACATCATCTCAGCCTACGGTGCCCTGATCATTGAAGACAAGAAACCCCCGCCTTATAAATATGATGGCGAGATCACATTACTTTTTGCGGACTACTTTCATGCAAGCGACCTCGAAATAAGCTCTAAGCTCACTAGCAGACCCTTCAAAGCATTGACTAAGCCCAGTAGCCTACTGGTCAATGGAAACGCTCTTGGCAAATGCACTCCTAACGGCACTGTCACTCAATGCAAAGCCGGCTGCCATCATCATGTGATCGACGTTGAGCCTTCCAAGACATACCGTGTCCGTGCGGTCGGCATCACCACTCTATCATTTCTCTCTATCGCCATACAAGGCCACAGTAAATTGTCGTTTATTGAGGTTGATGGATACTATGTTCAGAAACTGGATTCAGATCGCCTTGAGATCCATTCTGGGCAACGCTACTCATTTTTGCTGAAGACCAAGTCACTCGCCGAATTAAAGGAGGCTTCAAACGAAGGGAATTACTTTTGGGGAAGAATGGAAACTAGATGGCGTCCCGAGCGAGATAAAGGAGCGTTTTTATTGAGATACAAAACTGATTCACCGTCTGAGACCAGCCTTTCGGTTCTCAAAGTCTCTGAAGAGAAGCGACCCAGAGGCACAAAATCTGGAACGAAATCTGACATCAAATCTGACTCTAACTTGAGTCGCAAATCCCCACCTGATGACCTTAACCTTCAGGCTCCACTCCCCGGCGAGAAGGTCGCCTGGATCCTTGATGATTTATCACCGCTTTCCAAAAGTGATGTTGCACCACCTGCTTCCGCAGTCACCCGTCGAATCGTCGTTGCTAGTCAGCAAACCAAAACTGCAGGAGGTGGTATCGAGTGGCTAGTCAATGGAATGGCCGTTAGTAATTCCCTTTCAGATGTCATATTTTAGCCTTTTAACTCAAACATACCTTATTATTTCTTATGTCCTTCCTATACTCTAGTATTCAGGATCTCACCAGTTGATTCCATACTTGATAGCTGCCTATGCAAAAAACAGTTCGCTTCATCCAGATTATGAGACTGCCAAACTTAATCATGGGTTTGACTCGAAAACTTCGACGTTCCCGATCAAGCACCATGAGGTAATCGAATTGGTCATCTTGAACGTTGCTTCGTTTGCAGGACAGACTGAATCGCATCCCTGGCAGTAAGTGTGACTATTTTGTGTTCAGACAATCAGAACTCCCTAAACAAAACTGTACTTATCTTGCTTGGAATCCCTCCGGTGCATAGTTTTCACGGTCAAAGCCCGTATTACATTGCAAGTGGGACCGGCGAATTTACTAATGCAAACTTGAAGCGCGCTCTTAAGAAACGAAAAGGAAAGCCATACCGGAGAGACACACAAGTCTTATTTTCTGGTAAAGGTTCCACATGGATAAAACCAGCATCATTTATACCGGGAGGAACCGTTTCGGGATGGTTTTTATTAAGGATGGAAGCTGAAACTGTTGGGGCTTTTATGATGCATTGCCATATTGCTTTACATGGCACAATGGGAATGATGGCGACACTCTTGATAGGTATTGAGAATCTTCCTCGTTTGCCTGATGAGATGATCAAAGAGTACATGTACGTATGATTTCAAGTTCATTTGCAAGCTTTATGTTTGCTGACGCTACTGCTTTGGAAACTGCCTCTTAAAGGACTTTCGATCGGAAGCGGAAAGGGATACCTATTTCGTTCTTCGAAACCATGAAGAATATGAAGAAAGAATCGAGACCTTTAAAATTGTCAAATGCGCAGATTCAATCGAATCACTTGGTTTGAATATCCCTTCTTTGTGATTTTTTTTCAAGTTTATCAATGGATCTGATCCAATCTTTTTAGTATTTATTGTTTTCGCTTGTTATTGCCTTATTAATTCGTAATCCGGGCTTTTGTTTCGTCACTCTCGTGCCTTGGATCTTGGATATCCATATCTTTTTTGTCGTTTGCTTTCTTGAATTTAATTTTTGGTTTGAAATAGTCCATATTGGATTGAATAATTTAGCTTTACCCTTCGGTACGAATTACAGCTCATCAGATAGTCTATGTGTTTGTTTTTGCATATGATTTTTGTACCTTCTTTGGCTTGGGCTGTTATATATTTGTTTGGATCTCTTAATTGTACCGTACAGTGGAAAGTGAAGTTAATTAGCATGGGATCTTAGGGGATTTAACAGCACAATTTTATCAATTTTATTTAGATAAGCTGCTTGCCTTTCACACGTAATCAAAGAGTCTGAAATAGTTGAACAGTAAAGGTTCAACTTTTGGACTTGTGTTGTCTGAATGACCTGGATGTGGTAGTGTTTTTGGTCTGATGGCTGAAGTGGATATTAAGGGAGGTAGGCACGCATTAAAATCATTTCCTAAATCAATGTACGCCAAAAATAGCTCTAGGGAAAGAATTATCATATTTCTGACGATGAAACTTGAAGAAAACGTGGTTCAGGTCACCACGGTATAAAAAACACCATCAGCTTGCCAAAATCTTACCGGAAACCAGTATCTACTGTTCTTAAGTCAATTGGGTTCGAATACACTTCGTAGCCCTTACATCTCGCGCCATTCTATTCTCTTGGTAAGGGAAAATTTATTGATAATCTGATAGAAAATGACAACTCAATATTTTTTAGAAGATAGTTACCAAACTTCATGGATCAGGAAACTGAACTTTATAAATGATAGACATCTGGTAATCAACAGGTTGAAGGAATGACTGAAAAATATGATTGCTAAAGGGTGTTTATATGGAATTAGTAAGCAAGTTGAAAACAGAAAGACAATGTCAATTTTTGATGATGATCGGTCTTAAATCATGATTCGGTTCTCTCATCATCTGAGAACCATTCTGGCTGTGGACCTACAAAAAAAGAAGTCATCAATAGTGATTTCGATAAAACGGCGAGGGATCTTTCATCACTCACAAGCAACGGCAGGCAAAACATGTGGGGATTTTCTCCCGGTCATACTGTGGTACGTCAAAGATTTAGTCTTCTTTCAATATACCGGAAGACAATTGGAAATACTCAACTGCCACCAATGCTGCACAAGCCGTAAAAGTCGTCTTTGTAGAAGATTAGCATTCCCATTGGGATAATAGATACTATAGCCATCATCATGCGCGATGAAATGACAACACTGATCATCATGAGACATCACATTCCAGGCGAAATCCCCAACGTTGTGGGCCTTTCTGAGTTGATTATAGAATGTGCTCAAAGGCATTCCGCCATTAGAGCCTGTCCAATCATATTCACCAATCACCAGAACTTTGTCAGATGACATTGAAAGGGAATGATCTTGCCAAAAGGTATAATTTTTAAGAGCTTATTAAGATTACGAGAAAAGGAATCAACAAACTAAGCTCTTTTGCTTCACATCGAAAGGAAGATGAAGATGCAAGTCTTCACTCACGATACATGTGGTCTGTGACGATATCGACGGAGTCAATGGATAACCCGTCTATGTCGCCGCCATTGGCGTCTCGAATTCCATCCGAGCCATCAACGACTAAATGTTCAGTATCAATGCTCTTGATGTGATTTGCAATTTCCTAACACAAATGAAACCACTTTCGTAATTAGCGTAACCACCTCAAGACAGTAGCCTAGTTTTTAAAACATACAGTGGTCCAGTCACCAGGTGCAGCGCCTTCTTTCAGGTTGAATGCTCCAAGCTCGTTTCCTGTTTCCCTGAACCAATTTAACATGAAGGATTAGTCTCAAAAATGAAAATGGGTACGTAGGGGAGGAACATTCACCAGGCCATGATTGTGGGGTCATCTTTCAATGCGATTCCAGTGTACTGATTCACGTGGGTCAAGATCACCTGTACTGAAGTGAAAGTGAGCTAAGAGGGACCAAGTATATCTAAACGAGCATTCTTCAAAGGTGACACGGACCTCAATATATGCTTTGAAACTATCTATAACGTTTCTGTTGGTGTAGAAATGCTGTTCGGCGTCCCGATCTGCCGAATTAATACCTTCCCATTCCAAAAAATCGTATTTACCTGGTTGGATTACAAAGAAGCAATTTACAACACTACTCAGAACTCAATCTCCGAGAGACCAAATGATCTGAGAATGACTTACCCCCGTGGTAGAATCTAAGATCCGGATGATAGGTAAGGGAAAGATTGAAAATTAGTTTTTCAGAGGCGATAGACTGTAGTCTCACTAAAGAGGGTACTGCATGCGGGATGAAGTGGAAACTGGACGTACTTGTAATTATCTGTCAAAGGTATCACGAGCCTATCATCAAAAGTTAACTACACGGTTAAAAGATTGCGTAATTGTGCGATCGAGGAAGGCTTTATACCTTATACCATAATGCCTAGCAGTCCCGATGGCATAATCGATCGGCTCGAAAGCATCATCGTTGGTCTCCCCCTTTGATGGCCAAACACTGAGTGGGTTACCAGTACTGACTCCTAACGTGATAGATCTGACTGTGTTGGCCCCCATCGCAGCAGCCTAGAGAAACAAAATCAATTGGAGCACTCGGTTTAAATCTCGACACAACCCATATTTTTATGATGTCCCTTACAATAGCAAACGCCTCTCGAATTCTTTTCTTCGAAGGATATGATACTTTTCTACCATCGTTTTCGTCCAGACCAAGCCAATATCTTGATTCGGTAGAGATAATATGTGAATTTCTTTAGTGCCCACCCACAGCACTCAAAAACTTAGAAGACAACATAAGAAGCTTACATGTTAGGCCCGACAGGTCTATAAAACTGTGATCCCGCTTTTAGGATCGTGCCTTCTCGCCTGATAAATGCTTTTGGAGTACCTAGTGTTCCTGCAGCCCCGCTTATCGTTGTGGCCAACGGATTATGGTATCTACCGACACATTCGTCCTTTTGGGCTTTGCCCTTTTTGCCGCCCTTTTTGCCACCCTTTTTGCTGCCCTTCTTGCTGCCCTTCTTGGATTTCCCCTCAACATTGCATTGTTCGTGTTCAAGCAGTGATGGTGCAGACGTTGGGAGTGGTTCCCATACGGGATCAGGATCATCATTCTCGGATTGATTCGATGGGGGCTGCGGAAGAGGTGTAGCTGCGATTGTGGACAGAGTCCACGGGATGGTAGGAGACGGAGACGGCATCGGTGGGTTTAATATCGGATTCAGATGATTGAATTTGACATAATCCGGATCACTCTTGACTTTCTTCAAGAAAGTCATATTGAATGTGACCATGAAAAGAGCCAACGTGGTGTAGCTGGCCTTTCTTGACATGTCTTTGAGAACGAGGCGCCAACGATAGGAAGACTGAAATTCAATGGATGTTGATGGATCAGGAACGGAGGTGATTTTTTTCGAGCGTGTTAAGTGTTGAAGTGAATATATGGCTATTACCTCCTCGTGTCTTTTAAGAAAGCTTTGGAACTATAATGCTAGCTGCTCAGGATGAGTGGTGGTTTTGCTCTGGAAAGAATTTTTTCTCAAAGGAAAAGTCGAGTAGGCACAGGGGATGATTGATGTCAAGTGAGAATAATGGAAGAAGAGAAATTGCAATTGAATTAGGGGGTATACATATGGGGTTTCCCGCCTTGCTCGATGCCTTATGAGTATTGAAGGCGATCAATCCAATCATTCGCTCGCTCCTGATCAGCCTGTCAATGAGAAGCACTTTGGGGAGCTTGGCAGAGGTGGATCTTGGAGGACAGTTTTCCACGTCCATGTCCTTCGTATCTTCCGCATGTTGACAGGAAGGCAGGTCATGAAGATGTACCATGTTGACTTTGATCGACAAAGCGATCCTCATCGTGAAAATTTTCATGTCACCGGCTGGTGAATTCTCGCCGAACATGTGTGTACTGTTATGAAAGGTGAACTCTTGGGGCGTGCTTTCAGCCTCACCGCAAAAATGAGTCAAATGTAGTTTCGATGGAGCATGTCTAGCCGGACATACCCCGCTTATCAGATGTATGGCATATTTCCAGTCGATAAACTCCGTGTCTGAATAGAAGAAAGCTGGACTTTCTCGCGTCTGCATGTGCCTCCCCTCGGCGTTCCGGAGTAGGACCTACCAACAGCCGGCCCCAACCTCTGGCCTGTCACTTCATGTATGTACCAGACTTGAACAACTACAGCCAATGAGAATCATTGTATTTGAACCCACTCTGTTCCGGAGGTATAACAGCTTTCCATGTAATTGCTGATGAAGAGCAGGCAACACTGAAAACTCAACTGCGCTCGTCAATCCTCCGTGAAAAAGAAGCAGTCTTATTAACATACCATGCATAATATTTCTTGATTTCACAACGTGAACGCTTGTGAAATAATGACACAATTCAACCCCTCAAATCGACGCGATAGAAGTGGCTGGATGTGAAAACATGAAAGAGTGGAGTGAATCAGAAACCCTTGGATAGCATATATACTTTTGCCATTCCTCTACCCCACTTGAATATATGTAGTATGAATTCGATCAATCTACCGGAACGGGTTAGTCTATAGAAAGTGAGGGGGTCAAATGTAGGCGCGAGTCCAATGTTGGCCCATAGTGGCCGATCGATTTATGTATATATGTAGATTCTCAGTGCGATGAAATTCTCCGAACACGAAGTGCAAAGTTGGCGGAGATATGCACTACCTCTGTGATAACCGATATCTGTCAGAACCGATACTCTCGGAAATCTGATAATTCTTCGGTGAAAGATATGTATCTTATTTGCAGTAAAATCGGTTGTAAAACTGACAACTTTTCGCTTTCAAAGCCATAGCCTCATACTGGGACAGTACATGGCGGTTGAAAGACCGCTGGAGCTGGGCCAGAATTACAGATGAAGCCTTGGCGATAAGCAGGCACCCCGAGGGATTAATTCCTCTCACCACATCCTTTAGCGCCGCAGCATGTCATCCATATCTCTACAAATGTATATTAGTTGAAACAGCCAACAGCAACCCTTTCCCCTGACACAGCCAGAGGGGTTTTAGCGGTGCTGGAAAATAAGCAGTGTTTAATAGCCGTGAGGCTCTAATGACACTTGAAGCAATGCAAAAAAAACTGATAGCTTTGTCCAACCCAATAACTGTGTCCAACCCAATAACTGTGTCCAACCCAATAACCAATACATTTTTTTGAGATCCCAAGTTCAAAACCAATAATAAGGGTATTCAAGATTTGAGAAGTGGGCTCCAGAAGTGTCAAGAAGTGACATCCCAGAGATTTCTTGGACACGCTTGAGAAACTTCTCGAGCTTCTGTCGGACATGCTTGAGAAACTTCTGGAGCTTCTGTTGGACATGCTCAGAAACTTCTGGATTGGAGGGTAAGCCATGTGATGGTGTGTAACACCATTAAGTTCCTTCAACGCTTGCTGCCACACTAAGACCCGTGGCATGATCAAGTGGTTCTCAAATCTTGGTTACCCTTAATTTAGCGGGTCATGTGACTTGTGGTTTGGTCTTTTGTGCCTTTCTTTTACATTTTAACACACAATCTCGATCACTTCACAATCACACACATTATTTCTGATAACATGCTTCCCAAGGATCGTTCTTGTAATGATATTTCTCATGACAAACAAGGGTTTGAAAACTTGCAACTGGAGTATAATTCTTGCTTAAAACCTTTGAAAGAGCTTCTCAGTTCAGGAAAGGAACTCACCCAAGCCAACAAACGGTTCATGGATATAACCACAAGTCTTGTCAACAAGTCAAGGTTGGTGGAGCATATGAAACAAGTTGGGGATGTTGCCGGTGCTGCCATTGAGTTCAACAAGGAGGAGAAGGCTGTCAGCCCCAAGCCCTATTACTAGTACCAAAGGGCTGAAATATATGATAATAAAATAATAAAATTAATAAACAATACTTACAACTCATGGCTCAGTTTCAAGAGCCAAGTAAACTTGTAATTACATATAGTTACATATGTAACTATATATGTACATACATGTAAATTCAACTTAAGACATTATAACTTGTGATATAAGCTTTCACAAGTGCACATCACATGAGTAACACAAGAATTACACAGGCATGTAATTCAATCATAGATAAGATAATCAAAATAATGATTACATACTACAAATAAGTATGTAATCAAACCACAGATTGTACATGAGGGATTTTGAGGGTTTTGTGTATATAAAGAGCTCTCCCACCCGCCAGGAAAATCCATCATCATTATTACTTTTAACCAAATTATCAATACACTCATCAAATCAGATAAATAGAGTCCTTGTCCTCTTTATTAGACATTGTATATTTCTCTACTTGATTTTAAACCATTGTTAATTGTTGAAGGTCTTTTGAAGACTTCCCCAATTTCTCCAGGAGGTGATCCTTGCAGTACTGCTCAAGTTATTAAGGGAATCCAATAACTTGAGAAACTCTAAATTCACGGGATGTTATGATCTTATAACACGGTGTGGAAAGCTATTTAGCTGGAATCCATTTAAGGACTCTCAGACAATTGTCTCATTTAGATTGTTTCAAAAGAATCAAAGCATTTCCTTTCGATCTCGCAGCTTCAACTTTTTGGGATCAGACTCTTACAAAATCAAATCATCCATTACATCATCTTTTAGTGCTAACTCATCAAGTCAGAACAATCCAACATCAATATTAAATTACAAAGTAAATGTCAAGAGAGTACGGTTAACAGGGAAACGATCTAAATCAATCAAAAGATGTGAAGGGAATTGTTCGATCTAATCAAATTAAGAAACTAATCAAATTAAGAAAGAAATCAAATAAAGAAAGAAATCGAATGAGGAAGAAGAAAAAAAAAGATTTAATCAGTTGAAATCCGAGAATGAACGATCGATCCGGAAAGCAAGAAAAGAGATTACTTACTAAATGAATTTGAATCGGTCGGGTTCCTAGAAAAGCTATCGATTCAGAACAACAGGAGACTAAAAAAATTAAATACGGAAATTTCAAATCGAAGAAAAAAATCAAATGAACCATTAGAGTTATGTAAAAGAAATCAAACAAAAGATTAGACAGAAGAACTAGAGAAAGTAGAAAATACTTACTAAATGAATTTAAAATCGATCAATTGGAAATTGGAGAAGATGAGGTAATTAGTTGGATTTGAATAAGATGAAAGAGTCGAGCTGGGGTTGAGTCGAGTATAAAGAGGGGGAATGGAAAGGTTTTTTGTTGGGGGTTCGTTCATCATCGTTCGAGTTTTTTTTCCTTTTTTTTGTCTTGAGAGTCTTATAGTGCGTATTAAAAGTGTTAGCCTTTTTTAATAAGGGTGTGTTACTGTAGTCATCTCATTTTCTGAGATTTCATCGCGTGAAAGCTGTGTCCAGCAAGAGTCCTGTGTGTGAAGGAGTTAGACACATGTAAAGAGTGTGATAAAACGTTGCATCTTAAGTTTTAAAAGCCATTTGTTACACTATTAGTATTGTTTTTTTTTTATAGCATTTTTTTTATAGCATTTTTTTATAAAATTTCATCGCCATCTGTGGAAGTTCAGTTAACTTCTACCCTAATTTTTGTCACTCTAGAATTTCTATATATTTTTTTTAGTGCTTTTCAAAGTTCTCAGTTGTGTAGTTCGAGAGAAGTTGGACTGTGTAGCATTGCTAATTCTTTGTGTAGTGCTGTTGTAAACTTTCTTCAACCCTAGCTTATCCACTTTTTGGGTGTTTAAGGACCTTGGTGACCACTCGGTACAGTCAAAAGACTTGTCTGAGCTGTTTCGGACCAGGTTGGTACTGATTTTATCAGTAGAAAGGATAAAATAGCATTATTACAGGTGTTGGTGGTGTGTAACAGGAAAATTTTGTCTAGAATTGTACCCTGCTGCTTCTGAACTTAGAGATTTTCAAGGTAGAGGGCAGCTTAACTGCACCTGTTGTACTTCCGCTCTCTCTGGTGGTACTTCGTCCCCTCTCCGGCTCAGCCTACGCTACACTGCGTAGGAGTTCTACATCTGGTGACTCTGCCCGGGCAATTCGAAACAACTTTTTCCGGCTTCACAGGTGCTCTTCCTTCACAAGTTTTTTCTCTCAATATCTCAAACATCAACAACTCAGTCCATTCTCAAGGTTTATTTACAAAATCATCTCATCTTATAATTTAAACTTAAGTCATCAATTCATTACAATAACTTTATCTCAACATTACATATCCGCAATTCATATAATTCTCAATTCTCAACATGTCATCTCAACATAAATTTAGTCATGGGTCAGTCTCAAACCCATTGGAGGAAGCTGGAGGACGTAGTGCTAATGATGGTGTTAGAGAAGGGTCAAGATCAGGAGGAAAAATGTTATATAGGGAAAAGGAAGAAAGTGAAGAAGAGTCGGGAGATGATTTAACAGAAAAGGGAAAGGAGGTTGAAGAAATGGAAAAGGATGAAGTGTTTACAATTGATGATGTGGAAGGTATGATAAAAAACGGTGGAATATCAATTCAGGATGCAGAGGAGTATTTAAAAGAAGCAGAGTTACAAGCAGAGAATATGAAGAAGGTGTTGAAGACATTAAAAGAGTCAAAATCAAAGGAAGTGATGAAGGAAAAAACAAAGAAGAAAAGCAAGGGGAAAACCCGGAAATATTACAGTGATGGTAGCAGTAGTAGTAGTGAAGATAGTTCAAGTTCAGAGGATGAGAGTGAGGAGGAAGTACGGAAGAAGAAAAAGAGTACTAAGAGGAAGAAAAAGGTTGTGAAGATTGAACCTCAAGATTCAGAGTTACGATTCAATCGTGGCGATGATGTGCAAAAGTTTCTACGGGACTTTGAGGTTGCTGCGGATGTTGATGGAGCTAGCGGTGAAGACATGGCAAAACAAGTTTGTGCATTTGTGAACGGAAAGGATTTGAAAGAAGAGATCAAGGAACTTAAAGGTTGGGGTGAAGGAGAATGGAATTGGAAATTATTGAAGATGGAAATGAAGGACCGGTATGCATCAATTCGGGAGGCGCCTAAGTACACGGTGGAAGATCTGAAGGAGTTAGCTTTGGATTCTGAAAGTAATGGTGGTATTGATTCAAAGCTGGAATTTGAAGGCTTCAGACATAAGTTTGATAGTATTCTCGTCTACCTGAAAAAATATGATTACATTGATTCAGAAGATGAGATCTGCAATTATTATTACAGAGCCTTTTCAGATACAATGCAAAAGAAGATTAAGGAAAGGTTACGTAGTGATGGAGATTTGCGGAGGACAAAGGATGGAAGGCACCGGTTGCCGGGATGGAAGATACTTAAGAAGACGGTACATATGGTGGTACAAGACAAGGTAGAATTAGTGTTTGAAGAGTTAAGAGGAAAGAAGGAAGTAGAGACAAAGAGAGATGAGGAATTAAAAGAGAAAGTGGTGCAGAAGGATAAAGAAAGACGAGGAATGAAAATGGAAGGACTAAACAAGAAGATTGGAGGAAAGTCAGCTGATGAAGCGACAATCAGTGAATTAGTTAGACAGTTTGCGGCATGGAGTGGACAGGGGATGAGCAGGCCTTTGGCTGGAAGTCAAAATGGTCAAGTCCATGGAGGATTTCAAAACAATTCTTATGCTGGACAACAAAACAATTTTGTTCCACCACCTCAAAATAGAGGAGGACCAGCACCACCTTTCAACTCTACTACTTATTTTAGAAATGGTCAACAAGGACAGAATGGAGTAGGCCAGAATTTCAACAATGGTCCTATCAATAACAACAACGGAGGCCAATATAGAAATTTTGGTACAAATAGAGGAAGAGGGGGATTTAGTGGAAATAGAGGAGGAAGAGGGGGTTATAATTTGAACTCTCAATGGAATACTTCAGCAGGCCAGTATCAAGGCAATGGCAGTAACCAGCAACCAGTCGGTGGGCAATATGGACCACCACCACAATCCAACAATATGCCTCCTAGAGGAGAATTTCAACAGTCAACTTTTCGGGATGGTCCTCTAATGTGTTACTATTGTGCAAGAGAAGGTCATGGTCATAATAGATGTCCAGATAAACAAAGGGACATAAATGATGGATATGTCACTGAGCATAACAATACTTACATATTATCTAATGGAGCAGTAATTAGGTGGGACAGTAGTAGACCTATTCGAGCAGTAGTAGCAGATTATTCTTTACAAGTAGAGCAGGCTAAGATTGCAGCTAAAGGGGTAGAAAACCAAGGTACACCCCCAGCAGAAGCAGCTAAAGCTGTAGTAGTACCTGAGAAGACTGTTGTTACGGGTATTCTAGCTAAAGATGAATCAGGAGGAACTCAAATTCAAGAGCTTAGGGCTAGTTGTGGAATTTTAGAAGATTGGAAGGTGCCTGGAGTTACTAGTAGAGGATTCAAGGCTGCAATGGCAGGAGCAGGAACCAAAGTGTATGATGTGGAAGTGAAAAGGGGCAGAGGGAAGGCTGAACCAGTTGAAGCACCAAAGAAAAAGAAAGTAACAATAAGAAAGGAAGAGGAAGATCAAGAAGATGAAATCATGGACTTAGCGGAGGATGAGGATAGTAGTGAAGATATACCTTTGGCGGAATTAAAACAAAAGAAGAAGGCAACTGTGGTGGCTCCGCAAATTGAAAAGAAGGATATAATCAAAGGAAGATTCGAAAGACCTGTGGAGAAGAGTTATGAAGGAGTGATGGATAATGTAGTGACTAAGATCATGAAGACTAAAATAGAGGCAGAAGTAGGAGAACTGTGTGCTATCTCGCCAGCATTGGCAGAACACGTCAAGAAGCAGGTTTCGAAAAGGCGGGTAGTGATTCCAAGGATTATCAAACCTTTGAGAGCAGCTACAGGTGGATTAGAGGAGGATGAGTCATCTTCAGAGGATGAGAGTGATGTAGAAGACGTTTTGTATTCATGTCCTTTGGGATATTTAGAGATTATGTTGGGAGGAAAGAATAAAAGGGTGAAGGCCTTGGTGGATTCAGGTTCACAGATTAATATCTTACCAGAATCTGTGGCAGAAGAATTAGGTCTAACAGGAGTAGTATCTATCAAATCTGGAGTTAGAGGAATAGGTGGTCAAAGAACAGAGCTAGTGGGAATTGCAGAAGCAGTAGAGGTTGTAGTAGGAACTAGAGTACAAGGGGTAGCTCATTTTTGGGTTGCAAAAGACAGTAAATGTCCAATCCTTTTGGGACGGCCTTTTCTTATGGACTTCAGAGCAGGCATGGAATTTGGGAAAGCTATTGGAGAGAGATTGACATTAAGGGATGAACGGGGAATTTGGACAAGGTTTACTATATGTCAGCCAGATGAAGGTGACTGGGAAAGGGAGTTGGACTTAGGAGAAAAGAGAACTACAGTAGTAGAAATGAACTTGGCTTATCTACATCAAGAAGCTCAAGAAGGAGAACCCGGGACAATTCCAAGTTACGTGGAAGAGGTTTCAGGTGATAATAAATCTTTTTTGTAGATGATGTTGGTGAAGTAATGGATGTTCAGTATATAGCAAATCCAAGTAACCTTGGACATCCATCACCGACTAAGGAGGAAAAGGGGACTTGGTTGTGTACAAATAATTTCAATTCTTTCTCTCGATCTCACTTTCAGTCTTTATCTCAAGTTTCATATATTTCATCTTTGGTATCAATGGAGGATAGCAGTTTTCTTGATTTCAATTATAGTTCATCATTCAGTTTCATTTCATCTTTTCTCTCTCAGTCTCAATTTTTTAATCATGGTGTACAAACAGAAGATTACGAAGGGAATACTCAGTTGTTAGATAAAGGTATCAAGAAGGGGTTATTAGATGAGGAGGACTGGGAAACACTTCAGGCGTTAAATCAAGGGATTTATATTAGACAGCAAGCAGAAATATGTGAAGAGTGGGGAAAAGGAGGACTATTATGTTTCACAAAGTATAAATCAGTAGCAAAAAAGGTTCGACCAGTCAATGAAGCAATGCCACAAAATCTCAACCCACCTTTACAACGACCACCAATGTCAAGAGATCCGTATGAAACACCTTTATCAATGAATCCTCCTGATTTTGTTGAAACAAAGAAGACAACATTGGAACGTTTGAAGATGTGTAACTTTGGTCCGCAAGATTGGTTAAGTGATGAAGAGTTGAAGCTATTATTACATGTGGTGGTATTAAGAGAAGGGGCTATAGCTTATTGTGAAGAAGAGAGAGGAGTCTTGAAACATTCTTATGGATTTCCTTATGCCATTCCAGTAGTGGATCATAAACCTTGGCAGAAGAGACCAATCCCAATTCCGGCAGCCATCAAACCAGAATACATTGAATTGATAAGACAACGGCTGAGGACAGGATTATATGAGCAATCAACTTCGAGTTATTCAAGCCCAGTATTTTGTGTCAAGAAGCAGGATGGAAAATTAAGAGTAGTTCATGACTTACAAGAGTTAAATAAAGTCACTATCAAGGATGCAGGGATGCCACCAGCACCTGAGGAATTTGTGGAGTCTTTTGCGGGGAGAGCATGTTATGGCTTAGGTGACATAATGGGGGGATATGATGAAAGAGAATTAGCAGATTTTTCAAGACCTTTAACAACTTTTGAGACACCATTGGGTAGATTTCAACTCACAAGATTACCACAAGGTGCAACAAATTCAGTAGCAGTATATCAAGCTCAAATGATGTGGATTCTTCAAGATGAGATTCCACAGAATGTAGGTATCTTCATTGATGACGGCGGAATCAAAGGTCCTGATTCTACTTACAACGATGCAGTACTAGAAGAAAATCCTGGTATTAGGCGTTTCATTTGGGAATATGCGGTAACTTTAGAAAGAGTCTTATTTAGGATTGAGGAGGCGGGACTTACAGTTTCAGGGAAGAAGTTTGCAGTCTGTGTTCCAGCATTGGAAATTGTGGGGCATGTGGTTTGTAAAGAAGGAAGGACTATTTCAAAGAAGAAGAAAAATAAAATTCAGAATTGGCCAGTTCCCAAGAACACTACAGAAGTCTTAGGTTTTTTGGGGATGTGTATTTACGTTAGGATGTTTATCAAGGATTTTTCCAAGGTTGCGGCACCAATGAGAAGATTGACTAGAAAAGACGTGGAATGGGATTGGAATAAGGAATGTCAGGAAGCTTTGGATACTTTGAAAAAAATTATTGGGGAAGACATCATGTTAAAAGGTTTAGAATATGGAGAAGGAGCAGGAAAAATTATATTAGCAGTTGATTCAAGTCAGATGGCGGCAGGAGGAGTATTGATGCAGGAGGATAAGCAAGGCAAGGCAAGGCCGGTATTCTATGAATCCTTAGTCTTTTCACCAGTAGAATCAAGATACTCCCAACCAAAGTTAGAACTATGTGGGGTAGCAAGAATATTGAAGAAGTTCCAAAGTAAATTGTGGGGACAACACTTTGAGCTTCAAGTTGATGCTAAATCCTTGGTAGAAATGATTAACCGACCAACCTTACCAAATGCACCAATGACTAGATGGGTGGCATTTATTCAATTGTTTTCTTTTGACATTGTTCACAAGTCAGGGAAGAACTTTGGTATGCCAGATGGATTATCTCGAAGACCAGTCGGGGAAGATTCAACTTCTGAGGGAGAAGATTTTGATGAAGAACAAGATATCATTGCACCACATGAAGGATTTCCTGTTTCTACTATTAATGATAAGAAGGACTTTTTACCTTGGACTCAGGATGGATTATGGAAGAAACTTGAAGAATATTTGAAAACCTTTTGTAGACCAGGAGATTGTTCGGAAGAGGATTTCCAATGGATACTACATAGGTCAAAGACTTTTTTTATGGAGCGAGGAAGGTTGAAGAAGAGGGGAGTACCTTGTGGAAGATTGGTGGTGTCAAGAAAAGAAGGACAAGAGATAATTTTACAAAGATTACATGAGGAAATGGGGCATAGGGGAGTTGAAGAAACTTATCGGAGGTGTTTAATTAGATTTTGGTGGCCAGAGATGAAGGAGGATGTACGAAGATGGGTTATGTCTTGTGAACCTTGTCAAAGAAGGAGTCCCAATACTCAGAAGGAAAGGGGGCATGCTACAGGGGAATCAACAGTGTTTGGAAGAGTTAGTTTAGATGCAGTTCATATTAAAACTAGTAAATATAAGTATTTGATTGTGGCAAGGGATGATCTTTCAGGATGGGTTGAAGCAAAACCTTTACAAAAATTAACTGCAAAGGCAGTGGCGGATTTCATTTTGAAAGAATGGATTTGGAGGTATGGGGCAGTAAAATGTTTTACCGTAGATGGAGGACCAGAATTCAGAGGGGAATTAAGGGAGGCAGTGAGGATGTCAGGATCAAAGTTGGGGGAGGCTACTGCCTATTGGCCGCAAGGTGAAGGAATGGTGGAAAGGGGACATCAACCCTTAAAAAATACCTTGGTGAAAATGTGTGGTGAAGACGGCAGAAAGTGGGCAGAGAAGTTACCTTTAGTTTTATTTTCTGACAGAATCTCAACCAAACGAACAACTGGCTTCTCACCTTATGAAGTTCTCTTTAATCAGAAAGCAATATTACCAGTGGACGTCGAGGCAGGAACTTTTCTTGGGGTGGATTGGGATAAAATTACTACTAAGGAGGAATTATTAATGGCAAGAGTGGAACAGTTGGAACAAAGGGATGAAATGTTAAAAAAGGCTTATGAAAAGATGATGAGAGCAAGGACAGAAGGGATTATATATTGGGACAAGAAAAACTCACATAGGTTGAGAGGTTCTTTGGAGGCTGGAGATCTAGTTTTAGTTTATAACAAAAGTTTGGAATCACAATGGGGGAAGTTATTTAAGGACAGGTGGAATGGACCTTACCGGGTAAAGGAACAATATCCAGGCGGGTCTTATATATTAGAAGAGTTGGACGGGACAGTACTAAACAGACGAGTGGCGGCAGAACATATCAAAAGATTTTTTCCAAGAGGTGTTCCAGAGGAGTCAAGGCAAGAAAATTTTCAAGAGGAGGAATCAGGTAGTTCAGGTAGTTCAAAATGAAAATAAAAATAAAAATAAAAAATATATATCTCTCATATTCTCAATTTCTTTTTCTCTTTCTTTCTTTCATGTTTTGTATATTGTTTCTTTTTTTCTCTTTTTTTCGTTTCTGTTTTCTGGTGGAGGACTGTATTTTATAATGGATTGGTGGATTTAGCGTTCTGTGGGGTATATTTGGTTGGATTTTCCTAGTTATCATTTTCTCTTTTATCTTTTGAGGTGTGGGATAGGATGACGAGGATGGTGGATGATGGCAGGAATGGGTAGTATTTATAACAAAACAACAAAAGTAGTAGGGTAACGGGGTGGGCACAACAAATCATCAAATTAAAATATTCAACATTCAAATCAACCAAGCTGAATAATTGGACAACTACTTGAATCACTTTTTCCTTTCTCCTTTTTTTTCATTTCTCATTTTTCATTTTTCTCATTTTTCATTTTTTCATTTCTCTTTTTCATTTTTCTGATATATTTACTTCATATCATCACATCAATAGCAGGGGGCACGGGATGGGTACAAGCTACAAAATCAAATCGAATTAAATAACAATCAACTTACATATTGAACAACACATAAAATGGATTACTGCTATAAACCTTTTTTTCCTTTGTTTCTTATTTTCTTTTACATATCTCTCGTCAATCTCTTTACATCACACTCTTTTAACAATTTATTTCAAAGCTCAAATTTATCACTTTATCACTTTTTCTTTTTTTCTTTTCTTCTTTCTTTTAACGGTGGATGGATATAGGTGGTTGAGGATGGAGGATAGTAGGCACATGGATAGTCAACAATTAATTACAATCATACAAAATACAACTTACATAAATCAACTTACAGCAACACAAAATATTAAAATAAACGAGTAAAATTTAAAATCAATAGTCAAATTAACAAAACAAAATTACGTACAAATTATCATCATTATCATCTCTTAGTTAAATTTCAGGATATGTTTCTTTTTCTTTTTTCTTTTTATCATGGGGGATTGGACTGGATAAGTTGAGGATGGAGGATTAGCAGGCTGGTAGGATAGCATAAAAAAAAAACAATTATTACTACATACAACATTTACAATCAAATTACAAGTTACACTCTTTTACAATTACATTTCAAGTTACATTCTTTCAAATTATAGGTAGAAATTTCTTAAACAAAAAAATAAATAAAATACATATATTAGTCGTGGAGTGTTTTTTGGATATGTTTCTTTTCTCTCTTTTTTCATTTTTTTCTTTATATGGGGATGGTTCAGGTTAGTTGAGGATGGTGGATAAGTTGGCAGGTACTGGATTACAAGTATATCACATCAAACACTATTAAACATCACATCACATCATAATTATCAATTACATCACATCAAATCAAAAATTAAATTACATCAATTAAAGTCTGTAGTAGGGGGTTAGGGGAGTGGCTGCATATTATCAAACAACACAATCAAGCGGCACAAAAATTATAAAAAATTAAATGGTTACTACTACAGCACATATCTTTTTACAATAGTCTTTCTTTTTTTTCTTTCTTTTCTCTTTTTATATATATTTTTACTTTTCTGGGGACGTGGCTGGAGTTGAGGGTGTTGGATGATTGGCAAGACCAACAACAATTAAAAATTACTATAACTAATAACTGGGATTTTATTATTGAAGATTGGAATTTTAACTTGAAACGGAAGACGAACTTTGGTCAACAGAAGCAAACTTACAGAAAACTTAGAATTTAATCATACTTGGAAAATACTTAGAGGAATGGATTCTTGCGAGAGCGTAAAAATTATTATTTTGTCAAGGCCTAGAATAGAGGTTACTTGTTTAGTTAGAATTTTATTAGTTTGAAATATGGGAATAAGGATCATTATCAAGGAAATTCATATGTAGAAGTTAAAATATTAGGAATAAAGAAGTTGGCGGAAAGTAATTAAAGTTTAGTACAAAGTAGATATTTATTATGAAGATTGAATATACTCAGATTCAAAGTTTGAAGAAGTGGGATATTTTTAATTTAAGTTGGGGGAGGCATATCACGATTGTGGCAATTTTTTTATCAAAGTTGGGGGAGGTGGTCATCAAACAATTTTTTTCAGATAGAAACAAATTTTCCTTTGCAAAACAGAAGAAAAATGAAAGAAATGAAAAACAAACAAATGTGGAAATAGAATATAAGATTCAAAGACAATAAAAAGGAATTATAAAAGACATCATTCACGAGCACGCTTCTTTCCCTTCTCTTCAGCAGAAAATTTGAAGTTATCCTTAGCTACATCATCATAGAAAGAAGCATGGGCAGCAGAAGGGATAATATGTGGGGGAAGACCAGTAGTGATACCATCATAATGAGGAGGACGGAGGTCAGGACGGGGATGAGCTCGGTATACAACATCAAGAGCAACAACATTCTTCATAGCAGTTACAAGGTTACTTCTGGCATTAAGTTCAGCTGGGTCATTAGAAGGGAAAAGTTTCCAGTGGGTAGAGAAGAGATTGAAAATGGTTTCAGTAAGAGCAATAACTGGGTCTCGAGGACTAACCGATTTAGGCATACCACCAACTTGCAACAATTCTTCAGCCTTAGACACCTTTTTAGCAAACCAAATACTTTCACTACCTGGTCCATACTCTCTAATAAATGCGTCAATTCCTTCACGAGTAATTGACGGATAACTTTCAGTAATGGGTTGATCGGTTGAAGTTGAAGTTGAAGGATCAGGAGTGGTATCTTCAGTATTAGTAGAAGTAGAAAAGGAGTGTTCATTGGAAGTGGGAAGAGGAGACGGAGGAGGTGTTTCCATTAAGTCTTCAACAGTAGATTTTCGATCAGGCTTGACGTCAACAGGAGAATCAGGAACTACAAAGGGAGATGATTGATTTGAGAAGAATTTTTTATTATTATTTTGAAAGTTTTTTTTGAGTTTGGGCTTTTTATATTTATTTTTACTCTCAGTTTTATGAATGAAGTTTTTTGACGCTTTAGGTGGAGGGGGTTTGAATTCTGGCGAGAGGGCAGGAGGAGAAGGTGGCTGAGCCTTGGTGTTGGAGGGTTTAGGTGGAGATGGAGTTGGAGGAGGTGTGTTGTCAGGAGTATGAATGGATTCTGCTCGAGTAGTAGTGGGAGGGGTTTTAGGGTGTGTAGGAATGGTGGAGGTGGAAGTTTGAGGGGGAGGAGTAGGGGTCTGTTGAGGTGGTAAAGGTGCATTTCCTCCGTTGTTCCAGAGACGAACATCAGCTATCCAGCGCGGTCGAAGCTTAGGATCGCTAGGTTTATCAGGTTTACACACCCAGGCGTTGATGCGAAGGTCTCGGTCAGCATTGGATTCATTTTCAGGAGGATCATAGATGTTCGAGTTGGAACCCTTAGGATTCTTTGGTGGAGGGGGATCAACGGTCCATTCTGGTTCAAGTTGTAAAATCAAGATGGGATTAGTACAATACGATGTTTTAGGTTGTTTGGGGGGGATGAATACACTTACGACAGTGAACTTCGAGTCTGTCACATCGGTCGCACTGGTATCGATCCCTTAGAAGCTGCGAGTCAACAATAGCCCAGGTACAGGCTTCCCCGGCAGCGAGGCAGTTTACACACGAGGTTGGATGTTCAGTAGGATGCATTGTTGAGTTACTGACTGGATTTAATCAAAGATCAAGATACATCATTAATCAGCATTGAAAGATCACAAGAATTGAAAATTAAAAGTTGGATAGTGTAGTCACCAGTTGACCTTAAGATGGAACAGTCTTTTATTGGAGCGACTTGAAAGCGAGTTAAGAATGGTTTAGAGGGGATATAGGGTAAATGAAAGCAATGAGTTTAGATGGAGGCTTCAGGTTTTTAAAACGGTGAGGGGACTCTGCAACTTGGGTGTTTGATGGATGTTTTGGGTATCTGAGGACAGATACGAGTTGGGGGAGGATGTGGAAAGCTATTTAGCTGGAATCCATTTAAGGACTCTCAGACAATTGTCTCATTTAGATTGTTTCAAAAGAATCAAAGCATTTCCTTTCGATCTCGCAGCTTCAACTTTTTGGGATCAGACTCTTACAAAATCAAATCATCCATTACATCATCTTTTAGTGCTAACTCATCAAGTCAGAACAATCCAACATCAATATTAAATTACAAAGTAAATGTCAAGAGAGTACGGTTAACAGGGAAACGATCTAAATCAATCAAAAGATGTGAAGGGAATTGTTCGATCTAATCAAATTAAGAAACTAATCAAATTAAGAAAGAAATCAAATAAAGAAAGAAATCGAATGAGGAAGAAGAAAAAAAAAGATTTAATCAGTTGAAATCCGAGAATGAACGATCGATCCGGAAAGCAAGAAAAGAGATTACTTACTAAATGAATTTGAATCGGTCGGGTTCCTAGAAAAGCTATCGATTCAGAACAACAGGAGACTAAAAAAATTAAATACGGAAATTTCAAATCGAAGAAAAAAATCAAATGAACCATTAGAGTTATGTAAAAGAAATCAAACAAAAGATTAGACAGAAGAACTAGAGAAAGTAGAAAATACTTACTAAATGAATTTAAAATCGATCAATTGGAAATTGGAGAAGATGAGGTAATTAGTTGGATTTGAATAAGATGAAAGAGTCGAGCTGGGGTTGAGTCGAGTATAAAGAGGGGGAATGGAAAGGTTTTTTGTTGGGGGTTCGTTCATCATCGTTCGAGTTTTTTTTCCTTTTTTTTGTCTTGAGAGTCTTATAGTGCGTATTAAAAGTGTTAGCCTTTTTTAATAAGGGTGTGTTACTGTAGTCATCTCATTTTCTGAGATTTCATCGCGTGAAAGCTGTGTCCAGCAAGAGTCCTGTGTGTGAAGGAGTTAGACACATGTAAAGAGTGTGATAAAACGTTGCATCTTAAGTTTTAAAAGCCATTTGTTACACTATTAGTATTGTTTTTTTTTATAGCATTTTTTTTATAGCATTTTTTTATAAAATTTCATCGCCATCTGTGGAAGTTCAGTTAACTTCTACCCTAATTTTTGTCACTCTAGAATTTCTATATATTTTTTTTAGTGCTTTTCAAAGTTCTCAGTTGTGTAGTTCGAGAGAAGTTGGACTGTGTAGCATTGCTAATTCTTTGTGTAGTGCTGTTGTAAACTTTCTTCAACCCTAGCTTATCCACTTTTTGGGTGTTTAAGGACCTTGGTGACCACTTGGTACAGTCAAAAGACTTGTCTGAGCTGTTTCGGACCAGGTTGGTACTGATTTTATCAGTAGAAAGGATAAAATAGCATTATTACAGGTGTTGGTGGTGTGTAACAGGAAAATTTTGTCTAGAATTGTACCCTGCTGCTTCTGAACTTAGAGATTTTCAAGGTAGAGGGCAGCTTAACTGCACCTGTTGTACTTCCGCTCTCTCTGGTGGTACTTCGTCCCCTCTCCGGCTCAGCCTACGCTACACTGCGTAGGAGTTCTACAACGGGTAATTACTAGTGAAAGGGATACATGATATGTCACACGTTGTCCAGAAGACTCTAGTTGTACACGTAGTGATGATAGACCTTTCTATTTTCCTCAACCGACAATCTATCTTATAGACAAAACCTCTTGATCCCCGTCCCACTCCAGATCCCCATTGACGGCCTTAACACGGGAGTTCCTCTGTGTTCAGAGTCTAAAGAACTTTAAATATCACTAGGTGATATTTCCCTTGAGTCACAAACTCTAAAGTAGAGTGTTGTGGTCTTGGGCACGAAACTAGACTGTAGTTTCTACTTTCAATCCTGCTAGAAGACTCAGGTCTTGCATTGATTCCCGGATTTGTATCCAAAAACCTTTGCTTAAAGGTCATCTAACTGAAGTCAGTACGGATTTGATCCCACTGCTTCAATACCAACCTTGTTTAGAATTTAAAACAAGATTCTCACGCTGATAATAAACTCAGTTTATTATCTACCACTTTTTTTAGTGATTTACTAGCCCAACAGACGCTAGTAGCTCACAAAGGCCATGTTGGAGGTCCTACTTCTCAAGGCTGACCAGCCAGATCCAATTATTCCAAAAACACTTAGTGAGTCTACAGTCTTTTCATTTCAACAAAAAAGTGTAACAATGATGTCTACTCTCTGGATTGAATGTTCTTTTTGAACTTTCACTTTCTCAGCTGATCAAGATTCTAGGCTGGCATTATGCCAACAGAGAGAAACAAACTAAGACTTCAAATAAATTCAAAGATGTGTGCAGAGTAAAATGCTGGGGTGGGTCTTCACTCCAAGAAAAAAACTGCAACTGAGCATCCCCACGTCACCCAAGCACTAGAGACTTGGGTTACTCAGGCTGAATGGTTGGTTCTTATATTGACTGGGTCAGTCATACAGGCAATGTGGAATTGGCTTTCAGAGCTCTTCAAGATACCAGATGAATATCAACTTGGTCTCTCCAAAGGGTAATTGAATAGTTTCAAAAGACAGCGGGTCTATATTCCATCAAACAACATGGGAAGGCTGGTGTCTCTTCACCGTACACCATTGCTGCAGAAAGAGCCTGTGCGTGTGCTATCACAAATCTATACAGCCTTGCCAATATCTATAACATGGACAAGACTGGTCTTTTTATGGGTATATCTGTGATAATACATTTACAAAATTGTTTACAAGATGCTGATGTTTTGGCTCTTCTATAGGATGCACCCAGAGAAGGGCTTAGCATTCAATGCTCAGTCTGAGATCAAGTCAGACAAGCTTTGCCTGACATATGCTTTTGCAATCAACACCAATGGGTCAGACAAGTGCTGTCCTTTGATAATAGGAAAAACTTTTAAGCCTGTCTGCTTCAATGGAAAGACAGGCAAGTCCCTTGGCTTTCATTGTTGGAACAACACAAAAGCCTGGATGCAGACCAGAATTTTCTGCAAGTGGATCAAATCCTGGGATCAAGAGCTGAGATTGGAGGGCCAGAAGATTTCACTTCTTTTTGACAACTTTTCTGGTCACTTAGTCAATCTAAACAACCCCTTGACAAACCTTTGTCTGGAATTCCCCGTGGCAAAGCTTACATCACATGTCCAACCACTTGATGCGGGCATCATTGCAAATTTCAAGTGCTACTATTGATCAGAATTTATCAACTACGCATTCAATTGTCAAAAGCTCCAAATACCAATTGGTGAGATTCAAAAGATTCATAAACCTGATGCTATGAAATTGGCTTCCGAGGCCTGGTTTAGGGTCTTCACAAACTGCTGGAGATAGTCTGGAATCCTGTCTTCTCAAGATCTAAACTAGACCATCCTCTGAGAATCTTCCAGAAGAGTTTGGTCTAATTTTGATAGAAGATAATGGAACAATACATAATGCTAAGCTTAGATATTCTTGGTGCAATGAAAGAGACCTGTTCAAGTTAATTTGGTCACTTCAATCACCGGATCTCAATCCAATTGAAAATCTTTGGTCAGACCTCAAACATACAGTCTCAGCTACCAATTTAATCCCTAAACTTGAAACTATGTCAACCATAATATCAAATGCATGGAAGCCTATGCCCTCCAGAAACTTGAGCACTTAGTGTCATCAATTCCTGATTGGTTCCAAGCTGTTCTTGAAGCCAAGGGTAAATCAACACACTGGTGAAATAAGCTCATATCTTTCTTAAAGTAAGAGGTATGTTTATTTTGTCATATCTACAAATAGAAAAGATGCTTATTATCCTTTTTGTCTATCTACATTGGAAAAATTATCTGTATCATTACTATTTATAATTGAATCTTATATGTTTTTTTCTTGTTCTTCTTTTTTTATTGGCAAAAGACATAGGTTTTTGATTGCCCACTGTGCTTTATCATCTGTAACTGTAAAGTTACTGTAGTTTTACTGCAACAATAGTGAATGCTCTAAAATGGGTTCACTAGGTTGCAAAGCTGTGTTGATTATAAGCACAAGCAGCAGATCAAGAGAAATCAATGGCATTTTAGGGCCCTTCTGCTCCAAATCTTAGGAATCAGAAAATTGCCCAGGGTGCTGAAACAAGAAAGAAATCCTTTCAAAGAGATATCAAGCACAAGAATATAATCTCAATATTGAGTTGCAAACAACACAATCAAATGCAAGTGGAAAGATTGTACAATTTAAAAGGGCATCAAGAAAGAAAAAACTAATAGAGGCATAGATTTTTTGGGTTCACTTACAATCAGGAAGGGTATAATTTTGATCAATTTGAACCACTTGAAGTCCAGGAAATGTCAATAGATTTGTTAGCAATCAATAGGTATACACAAAAGATGATCAGAGGAAAAAAACAATCCCAAATTATGTTGGGAAAAAACTGTTTGAACAAAGAACTGATATCTAAGAGCAACACGAAGACTGATATCATAAATCTTTCTCTCCACAAACTAGCACTAGTAAGAAAACTTCTAATGGATTTTGATCTCAATGACACTAACCTCAATCAACTGACACTAACACCCTTGGACACATACAGATAGGATGAAAAATAAAAGATGGGATAATCAATTCCCTAAAAGATAAGATATAATGGATTTACTTGCTGAAACTCCCTCCTGTTTATACCTCCAACAATACACCACTATACCTTCAATTCAACCAATTCTGATTGGTATTTCTCTCTGATTGCACATGCATCTACTCCTCATTTCTCAGGTCCGCCTGAGTTGGTATTTTTAAATTCCTTTCCTTTGATTAATCTCTTCTTTAATTTGAATCTATGCACTTCCTTCTGCTTCTCCACCTATTTATTCAACAGCAAAATAATCCTTTGATGCATTTTGTTTGTCTCCAGTATAGCTTTTAATTTTGATCTTGGCGCCTGATTTTGATCTTGAATACAAGGTGAACCTTTCTCTTGGCTTTCTCTTGATTGGCTCAAACTAATTTGATCACTCTCTTGTCATAGACTTCATGAATTTTTTCTTGGCTTTCTTCTTCTGAAGTACATATGTTGTGATTTTGATTTTTGCTGTGTTTAATGAATCATTTGTTCATTTTGTTTACATAAGCTTTTGAATTTCTCTATTCCATCCTCTTTATCATGTTGATGTTGGTGCTTTCAATTGATGAATAATTCATGTCTGCTTTGATTTTGTATATAGATTGATGTTCATTGAAGATGCAATAGGTACTGATGTTCCTTTCTGTTGTGTGATAAGCAATATAATGAAATGATAAACTGATCTTTGGATGTGAGAAAAATATTTTGGTCCCCACAGTGTCAATCTATGGAAACAAAATCTATGCCACTGTACAGGTGGATTTACAGAAATGATATAGCAACCATTGCTTGTCAAGATAAAAGTCAACACACCAAAATGAAGATTGGTTCCAGGTTGGTATAGATCTGTACATAAGATTGTAGTGACCGTAGGAGATGTTCCAGGACTTAGCTGTCTTGCTAAGCTACCTAAAAACCTCTTTCAAATGTTGTGAGGGTAGGGTACTCTTTTGGAGTTCTCTAGGCTCACTAAAATTGGAATAAGATATATTAATATGATTTTTTATTTAAATTTTTTATTTCAAATTAATAATAATTACAGAATAAAATAAAGATGAGATAAAATAATGAGGAGGGAATGAGACTAACAGTCTGTTTGGATAAATCCAGACAGACTACTGTTAGTTGACTCCTAAAAAGGAGGTTTGTGATTATAATTTAATAAGCTATAACTATTGAAGGTTGGATCCAAGACCTTCCTTTAATCCTTGTATTAACAGATTAAAGAGTGAGTAAAGTTCACTAATCTGGTTGTTCTTAAAGTCACCAACTTGGGGTTGTTCTTAAGGTCACCAGCCTGAAGTTCTTCTTAAGGTCACTAGCCTGAGTTGTTGAGGTCACTAAACTATGTAATGTTTCTACTTAGGGGAAGTAGAGGATCCAGAGGAATGAAGGTGGTATTACTTACTTTTAATCAAGTAACAGATTTAGGGCTTGTTTGGTATAGCTTTTTTTAAGCTATTATTTCGAAATTTGACTTTGGAAAGCCAAATTTCAGCAAGGCTGTTTGGCAGCGGATTTTGAGTTCCTTTCATAAGCTATTATGGGTACCATAATAGCTTTTTTTGTCTATTATAATAATTGACCAAGTAGTCAATTATTTTCCCAATAAGTAGCTTTTTTCAACTTATTTCATCAAATTTCTTTCCTTTTTCAAAAATATACAAGTCCCCTCTTTGATACGCCCCTGTCCTCCCTTTGATTCACGTCAACCGCTGTCAAAAACCATACTCAATAGCTGTGTTCAAACCAACCCGGTTGCCTTGATTCATCAATTCTCAACTCAAACAACATCAATCCATCAACTCACTTAATCAACTGGGTTGCTTCCCTCAGAGGAAGAAGCTTTGAGCAGGAAATTCAACTCCCTCGATGACGCGGAGTTGTCAGACATTGGATTACAGATGTGATGGCTTCAGTTTATGATCAATTGGAAGGTTGTGATGAACGAGATGGATGGTGTATCAACAAAGTTGGACTTTCATTTTGAAACGGTCAACAATAGATTGATCACCAAATGAAATACAACTTTTTTGCACTTTTAAGTGACTTTTATCAAAAAGCCAACTTAAACCAAAATTTGACTTTCCAAGCTCGGAAAGTTCGTACCTTTCAAAAGGTACAAACTTTCATACGCCGTTCCAAACGAGCCCTTAAAGTTAGAGAAGTTAATCACTAGTCTTATAATTATAAGACTGTTGATTTTGTACTTCAGTTGAACTTTGGTTAGTTCTTAAAAGTAGTGTGTAATAAATTGCTTGGGGATCTGTGGAAGGTTGAGAGAAGAGGGGTTTATATACTCTTCTTCTCTAAACCTAGTTGTAGTGATATTTGTTCATATCACTACATTGGTTCAGGGTTATAATAATAATACTCATTATTATTATTTATTATTTATTGTTGATGTTTAATTAAATGTATGTGTTAAGTGTGATATCTAGTACAAGAAATATTAACTCTTGAGACTGAGTTATGAGTTGTATTTTAATGGTTTTATATGTTTTTTTATATGTTACTTGTTGTTACATGTGGTTATTAGGTTGTATGTATATGTAATTAAGGTTTAACAACATCATATTACATATTTCACTTTATTTCCATGTTATACATATATGTAACTAGTGTCTACCTAAGTTTACACATATACTAGAACTTAGGCGGGCATGCCCGCCCTCAGAAGATAAGCCTGGGGTGTATGTGCAATTCCGCAATATGCTTACAGTGAAAATACATACGCAGAATAGATGTATGCTCAATTGTGCATGATGATATTGTCATACCTCCCCAGTGATAGGTGATAATTCTAAATTGAGTCATGCAACAAAGGCGCCTCTCCTAGATTGCAGTCTCACCCCATGTCTGAAATGCAGTATACTCTAAACTCATTCTAATGGGATGGAATGATACACTCAAAGGTAAGGCAGAGTCATTATATTACATTGATAATTAATTGAGTTGAGGTTCCATCGTTCAAAGACTCATAGTCCTTGATGAACCTCTGTGGATATTGATGTAGCAAAAGGAACCCTCGACCTTACGTGCAAGATACTCAATCTATGGAACTCTATTGATGAAGTTTGAGGCAGAAGAAACAGCTGAATTCATGAAACTGGTGCTCACTATGATAAGTTTAAATAAAACTCAATGATCATTTCAACATAAATCGGAAAAAAGTGTAGACAGAAATTGGCGGAAAACTCCATGTCTCTCAAAGGGAATCAACCTGAATGTCAGCGTACAAATTAAGAACGTTTAATTCGAAGCAAACCCGAGGTCGGATGCTCTAGTGATCCTTACTGTTTAACCACACCTTGCAGTTGCATCTAGTATAAAGTTTTATTGAATTTTCTTTCGAATTCCTTCAATTTCAGATCATCCTCCATTACTACAACGACCGGGTGGGCCAAGGCATGGGGAACTCCACGCTTTTGACGCTCAATGATCCAAACGTGAGGGTAGTCTAGTAACATTCGACAAGTCAGATTTAGCATACAAATCTGATACACTAAGCTCACCTTCAGCTTCTTGAGCAGGAATAGCAGAGCCAAAGCAAGATTTGACGCAGTAGGCCTCCAAATTAAGTGTCTCATAAGATCGATAGGAGAGCTTATCATTCATCTCAACTTCATACAGTGTGCGATTTTCGAAGCTGAAGATAAATTTACCATCGAGACCTAGAGTAATGGAACACGTTAGCGTGGAGGGATTCAATAGACGAAGATTGCGCGCACTCTGAGTGTATTTGGGATATATAAGTTTGAGACAGTGGTTGCGCTCAGGCTCAACCTCGACAGGCGCAATTTGAGATATCATTTGTTCAACAGGGTTGAGGGTCGTGGAACGGGGAATTTGAGCTTCAGGTAAATAAGCATCGAAAGGCTACCAGGTAGCAATCAACGTATGCTCTTAAAGAAGATATAACATCCTGCAGCTGCGCCTTCATTGTATTTCTGTTGCAAAATCAACCGAGGGGCCTTAACTTTTAGTGCTTTTAAGTCGACCAACCCCAGGGGTCTTGACCAATCTAGCCAATTAATGCAAGAATGATATGTATTTAAAGCTGAGTGCCGCTTAGACCTGAGTCGTAGTCCGATAATACCTGTTGTAAATCGTATACTTCTCCCGCAAGCCTAGGCATTACACTATGTGGAGGCATGCTTAGATTTCAATTGAATAAACCACATAAAAATGAAAGCCTAATCCTGATAGACATACTGTCGACTGACGGTTGAAGTTGTCTATATTCCAATCTAAGGCTCAGTTTGGGAACGTTACCATTTGACCCAGGACGCAGGCGTAATACATATCATCTGTATCTTAAGTTTCATGTACAGATTGTCCCAAACCGTAGATCATCAATATTGTGTTAACGATGCTTGATTTGGGTAGAAATAACGTATCATGTTGTGAGCACCCTGATCTAGATCTTCATCGTTGAAGAGCCGGCGGCACGCCGAGCACGCAGGTCCACTGGGATCGCCCAGCGGAGCTATCCGTTCAACGCAGGGTTTTCTGATACTTCACCAATTGTGCTTGAGAGTTAGTTATTCACCCCTAGATCTATAGTGAATTTAGGCCTCCACGTATGCAAAGTATATATGCTAAGAATCAGTTAATTCGTAAAGCACCAGTTGGATTTTATCAGATAATGATTCATCATATAGGTTAGGGACCCTTGTCTATCCAATGTCTACTTACTGAGTGGTAGTATTAATGACCACAATTCATCACGTACAATAATCTTTTGAAACTGAATATGAGTCAACGCTTTATAATTGACTTATTACGCTTCAGCGCTGCAGAACTGAAGGTGAATATCTTTGAGGAAGTAAATATTTATGTTTAAAGTCGAAATAAACGATTTTCCATCGTCGATAGCTCCTTTTCGTTCGCAAATGTCTTGGTTTTGTAATAAGCATATTGCGGATTTCATTAGCAAAAACTCAAACTTGAATGAATGCTTCCGTCATAGATTCATAATTACGTCGACATTTGAAATAATTGCCAACGTAAGTAATATAGATCATGCAAAGTAGAGAGGGGATATTAACTTACGATATTCGCAGGCTCAACCGCGATTTCCCATTACATCAGCCCCGGCATTTTTTCATTCTACGGTGACTACTGCGAATGCAGAGAGAGGCCTCACGCAATATGTGTTGAAGGGCTATCCAAATAACATTAGCGATGATGATATTATGGTCGACGGATTGTATTGCCTCACCGGAAGGGTTTTAGGAGTCAATGATGATGGTTCAAGTACATTGATGTATCATAAAGACCGACATTTATTGTCTAGATCTCTCCATGTCCCATTGAGTGAATTTGTCAATCAAACTCACGTATCAAGCTCAGGAATCGTAATGGAATTAATCCAAAAAAAGTTAAGTAACGGGAGTGCAGAGACTACCCTCAAGGTTCAACATTGCGATTATGACCGTATAGTAAGTTGATTTGATATAAAATGGGTTGAGTTGGACTCTTGCTGAAAGAATTTATCTAGAACAATCGAGACGTCGAGTTCGTCGTACAGTACAACTTAAACTCAACATGTCAATCCATCGAGGCTTCAAGGATTATCTGCTGTGGAAGTGAAATCTCGATCATAGGCCGCCTCGTAGGCCGCAATGATGAAACTAATGTCTGGATAGTTCAAGTGAGCCAATATTTCAATATCAGGTACAGGCTTGGTGCTTACAAAATTTGCCGTTGAATTCTAGATACACAAGTTCAAACTCAGCCCGGCGATAGATTTATCCTATCAATGAGCAGATAGAAAGATCACACTGGGGCTGTATTGTAACAGAGACTATGCCTTAAGTAGGGTGGACCAGCTCCCTTTAGCATTATCATGCTTTTAATATAAGAACTTCAAAGCTAGAAAGAATATTAAACGTCTTCAATTGTACTCGCCTATACTTATAGTCGGTTTTCCTCTGACGAGATTCTAGACATGATAACATTTAGCCTGTTTATAATGTTCCACAGGTTAAACTGAGCGTCTCAGTTCAGCGTATTACGTTTGAGCGTTTGTAGAAATGAGACACTGTCCTTTGTTCCAATTGGCGAAGCTGTAGTTGTATGCTGAGAACAAAACGGAGCATATAAATAAATTTCAAGTCTGAGAAACTGGCTAAGATGATAATTATTATTGAGTATAGGCTTGGTAGATCATATAGCATAAAACCCGAGACATCGACCTTAAGGTCACAAAACAAAAAATTGGATTTGACTTAAATGTGTATCTATTATAGATTTTAGGGGTCTATAGGATATAATGAGTTGGTAGCTGAAAATTATACATAAACGTTAGAGCGCTGAGGTAGGAAGTAGATCATGTAAGGTTCTGCACAGGAATAATTAAATCTGTCGCAGCGGAGGGGAAGTGTGAGGTAAGTCCAGGTCCAGGTGGAAACGTAAAACTGTCACACTTACATTTCCCTAATTCAGCTCCGCAAGACTTGTCGACATACAATATTTGGAGTACATGCAGTTGTCGCAGACGTGGCCAAAGAAACCCGCAAGTTGTCCATATCTTTACACCTCGAGAGAGCTACGTAAAGTTGACCGTGTGAAAATACCGGTGAAGCTAAGTAAACTCCCACCTTATCAAGAGTCTGCCCTTGCGATTTGTTAATAGTCAAGCAGAAGGCCGAAACAACAGGGAACTGTTGACGAGAGAAAGGGATAGGCTGCTCAACGGAACCTCTATGAATTATCTTCATCCTCGGCATTGCGATCACTGTGTCAGCCTTAGGTCCCGTGATGATCTTACATCGTAGGATTCGAGGCGTAATGCTGAGCACCAGAAGGCGAGTGCCATTGCAGAGCCCGCACGCCAGGCTCAAGTTACGTATCAACATAACAGGTTGTCCAACCTTCAAGAAGAGCCGATGCTCTGGAAATCCGTTGAAATCAATCGAGTTGCACATCTCAATTGAAATGGGGTCATGGAATTGTTGATCAGGCTCATCAATGGAACACGAAGTAAAATGTTCGCCGGGGATTTGATTCAGCATATGTTCATTAATTTCGTCCACGGTGGAATTAAGCGGGGTAATGATACATCGGGCCGCATAGTACTTCCCCAACTGACTCCAACCATATGTCGTTGTGGCATTCCAGAAATCATCATATAACCAATTTAATAGTCGACGGGGGATAGGAGTGAAAGGGGGTAGCATGTCCACTTTCATATGCTGTAAGTCTATGACACCGCAATTAGAGTTTTGAAGTGAACCGTCACCCAGCGCAAGCAACCAATCCGCATACTCCTTCCGTCGTTGCGACATTTCTCCGTCAACGTCGCAAAGGCGCAGATTTGCTTCCAATGTGAAAGGCTGGACTAACGACCATAAAAGAGAACCCTTGAAAGAAGCCTTCTTTTGATCAGCTAAAGATCCCCCAGGCACAATGGGGAGAATTTGACGGAAGTCCCCCGCGAATATTATGCTTTTACCACCAAAAGGTGAGTCGTTATTACATATGTGTCTCAAGCTTCGGTCGACGGCTTCAATACAATGCCTGTGTTGCATTGAAATTTCGTCCCAAATTATGATGGGAGTTTGAATTATCAATTGGCTTCTCTTGTCACGACCATTTAGGTTGCAAGTGGAGTCCTTGTCGATGTTGAGGGGCAGTTTGAATGCTGAATGCGCAGTCATACCATCTAACAATAAAATAGCGGAGACTCCGGACGAAGAAACAGCTAACGGTCCTCCGTGGAAGGCATTGAAGTAATGGAGAATGGTGTTTAACGTGTACGTTTTACCTGTTCCTCCGGGACCATCTAGAAATGCAAGTGTTTGAACTTTGGCTTCGTGTTTAGCTCGCACATGATCCATCAGAGTCCTTTGTTTATGATTAAGCTTTGATTCTTGACGTTCGAAAAGCCGCGCGCTAACGTCAGGGGAGGTCGCTTGGTAATTGGCTGAAGAAAACCCCCCGTAATCTGAAGGCTTAAGAGTAGTATCAATGAGGCCTGGACTGAGGCCGCAGGCTTCCAGGGATAAGTTCATGTCCTCGACTAAATCGCAAAAGAGCTTCATAGCGTACGCCCAACAGACATCTTGGGGGACATCTCCACTATATCCTAACTTTTGAAGCTTCGCATCGCAATCTTCGGCCATCTCTGATTGAAACTGCAGCCATAAAGCGTCTGGCGAAGCAACATCGCCGTAGGCCAGAATGAGAGCAAAAAGCAGGCGCAGTTGGTGTGAAGTCGCCCACATAGCAGCGTCTAGCATAGCTTGCTCATGATGCCTGTCAGAGTCCAGCAGTCCCAACTTTTCCGCCGCCTCGCGGAAAGTCGAACACGTATAGCCATTGACCGTACGGAGGTCAGAAAATGATTTAGGCCCCCGAACATGACACAATAATAAGCGTAGGTAGTAGCGCTCGCCGTCCGAGAGATTGACGTAATGGACGCGTCCAATTGATTGAATTTGAGCAATTCGAGGTCGAAATTTACCTTGGGTGTAGGTAAAATATTGAGGAACCTCAACATATAACAGAGACCTCGCGTAGACGTTGGCTTTCTCATTATAAACGTTATCGCGACAGAGGCGGAAGAACTCGGTTAATGTTGATGACGGTGGTGGCCGTACACGGAGCCTACGTTGCACCTCTTGAGGATCACTAAAGTAAACAATCTGCTCATCTTCGAGATGAACTTGGAGTTTTAAAACAGCTGGAGAATGAGAATTCATGCTGAGCTTTAGAAGGCGCATTGCAGCTATAGAAACATGTCAACGGAAGCTGATGATAAGATCAGTATAGAAGTCTTACCCTCTGGAGCGCTTATATGTCTATAAGTTTGATAGTCCTTAATCTCATTATGGATGGGAGGTTCTGCCAGACGTACAAAAGAAGCATGTCAGCTAGAACGCACATAAATAGGTAGTGCGGATGCTTCACCTGTAGATGTGCCGGCATCAGGCTCTAATTCGAAATGGACCCTTGTCTTGTCAGTTCCTTTAGTTAGGTATTTGTACAAATATCTGATGGGCTTAGTACCAACAGGGATTTCTACATTAATGTGACACTCAAGAAGCAACATGAGATATCTATTATATGGTACGACGTGACCATTGTGATATATAGTGTTCTTTTTACGGATGGTCCTGCCGTCATTGGGGCGTCGGTAGGTGTGGAATGATTCATTTGATAGCGTGGATTCCTCTGCGAAAGCCTTCGGATAGCGTAACTTGCAACGGCCGTCCGCAAAGCAAGCCATGCCTTTGCGACATGGTCCATGTAGCATGGATTCCGATATTAGTTGGTGAAGCTTTGGCTCTGCAATGGGGTCGGGTATGGTAGCCGAAACCAATAAATCAACATCTCCTTGAGTTTTAGGTCTTGAGGACTCGTCGAGGATTATGAG
Source organism: Melampsora americana (assembly GCA_022264835.1). Lineage (NCBI taxonomy): Eukaryota > Fungi > Basidiomycota > Pucciniomycetes > Pucciniales > Melampsoraceae > Melampsora > Melampsora americana. The sequence goes on along the minus strand of JAIFHY010000053.1, from coordinate 28,061 downwards.
AATGTGAGCGTGAGGTAAACCTCTCTTCTGAAACTCTACAACCATTAAATCTGATACGACGACACCCAACCTTCTATTTTCAACAATCTCTTTAAGCAATAGAGCCAATTTCATGTCGAAAACTCGAGCTACCAAATCTGGTCTATCTTCCCAGACTTCGCCATATTTCAAGTTCTCTTGAATTTCTGGCCACTGAGAATTCGTGGTCATCGTTATGAAAAGGCTGGGACTGCCAAAATGACGGACGAGGGCCATAGCATCGTGGTAGAGCTCATTCATGTGGCGAGGTCCTGGCTTGAAGCTCGAAGGCAGTATAAATTGTCGACCTTTAGGATTATCATTTCGATCAAAAGCCTCTGTAATTCCTTTATAAAGCTCAGCTTTAATTTTTCTTTGATTGTTCTTAAAAAAGCGGATTCGATCTTTTTCAACACAAAGGTATAAGTCTACGACAAATTGTTGAGTAAGCCTACGAGCGTGGAGGTAAGGTACGAAATACTGGTCGCGCTCAAAGAGTAGATAAGCGCCCCACTCGAGGCTGGTAACAGTGTAGTATTCCCGTTTGCCTATAGGGATTGGCTCAGTATATTATAAGGACAAACAGTTTCAAAATAGTTGATACTCACGACCAGTGTTCGTGCCTGCGGTAGGAGACACATAATTTTCATCCCAAGACTGCGAACCGTAAGGCATCAATAAGGGATAGCGCAGAGAGAAATAGGCCGTATGCAGGTCAGTAATAGGTTTTAATGCGCTTCCATGACAATGCATTATAAGTTGCCTTGGCCGATGGTCGATGACGTCGCTCTCTTCAACCAGTGCAGCAACTTCATTCATGTTAGGTCTATTATAAGTCCTTGATTCTCGGTGTCCGGGCGGTAGAGTTTTGAGCATAATCTGTTTTGTGCTTCCGGGAGGGAGAATTGTTGCTGCAGTCTTGAAGTATTGAGCATATACATTTACCTCGTTCATAAGATCTTGCAGACGTCTCAAAGTGCGTCTAGATATAAGGTCCCTTGTTACACCTTTTGAAGACGTACGCATATGATAAATCATACGCTTATTCAATTCATCCTGACCACCATCGCCGAGGAAGAAGATTTGGGCGAAGGCAGGACGGTTTAGGTTGTCGGGGTACATTGAACCGATCAAGTGCTTGAACTCTCCAGACATGCGGAACGTATGCGCTCCGTTCCCTCCAGTGATACTTTCATCAACATCAATACACATGGAGGCGAAGGCGAGTGCATTATTGTAGCGAATAATATTCGCCTGAAACTCTCGACTTTCTACATTGAGATCGAAGTTGACATCAACACACAGAGAGTTTCAATAGGTCCAAACATAGTCAGAAGTTCTCACCTGGATCATCGGACGTAAACAAACGCTTCAGATAAGGAGGGAGTGGATCTCCATCAAAATCATCAATTGGTAGAGTAACATCCCCCTTCTGACAGCAATTGGTGTACGTATCAATATTATCTTTAATATCTTTCTTAGTCCTCTCTTGCCCCCATCTGAATGCACCGCAGTGTTGACAAGTACGATTTTGAGGGCCGAGGTAATGGGGAAGGGAATCGCCGAACCGCTCTCGGAGAGATTTTTCATTATTCTCTTGCGCATTGCGAATAGCGAGCCCAACGAAATGAGCCATAGACTCAATGAATTGTAAGCAAATGGTCGCGATAAGAGGATGACCTTGGGAAAAAAATAATAAATGGACACCTGAGTCATAGATTGGAGATCAATAAACAGAAAACAGGCTAGAGAGAAGCTACGACAGATGGAGCAAGTATGACATCAAGCATCATATAGAATCACATTCATCCTGTGCCTACCTAGGCGAAATGGCTAGTGTTACTTTAGATTGCATCATTCAATCGTGCATAGACATATAAGAGCTCACTCCATCTCAGCGTAATGTGCACGTGGAATGAATCATATCAAATACTCAGTTCAAGCTAAATGGATGTATGCACAAAGACGAGAGTCAGGAAATTGGGGGAAACAACATATGCCGAAAGATCAGAGGAGTTTAAGTAATGAAAACTTCAATCTCCGTAAAAAGTGGAATTGAAATATTAACCCAAACTTCGTTATGCCAATCAGGGAAAGCAATAGCCTTCAATTGATGTTTAGGCGGCGGTTCTAACTGTGATTCTAAACGAAATGTGTAAGCGAAAGGCATGTAGGGAATAGAGGGAGGGCGCACCTTCAATGTACATGACGATATACTGAGCTATGACCCAGTCAGGAATAGAGTGCTCGCTGACACTGATATTTCTCCACCTGACAAATCCAAATCCTGACACATGACAACTTCTATAATGTGTTTGTAATGACATACGAGCTGATAACACAGATTGCAATGAGAGATAGAACAGCGAATTATAATTATTAGGCAAATTAGGCAAAACGCGGAATTAATAAATTTCTGTGAGGAAAGTAAAATGTTATAATTCTTTAGACAGAATAGTGCTCGGGCTATGAAGTCAGAGAAAGAGAAATATTGAAAGGTAGGCGTTGATGAATATTTAAGTGATAGGCTTCAGGTAGGAATGGCGTAGTTTTAGCTGAATTGTACGGAAAAGTCTACTCAAAAGATGATGACGTAGGAATCCCAAAACACATCCCATGGGACGACCTGTAAAGGAAATAAATTGAGGGAGTGGACATTAAAGGAAATTGAAAGAAAAATAGGTGCATAGAATTAACCTCACAAATGTACAGTGTAGGTGGAACAAATTTTTCTTCCTCCTAAAAGCAGGAGACAGAGGCCAAGGATGTAAGTAGACATATGTAAATTGCTAGATTAAGACTAAGTGAGGCATAATGTCCAAATATTTCAATAGTACAGCCCCCAAATATGGGGGAGTCTCCATTTAGACGTATTGGACCTGACTATCTGAATTATCAGCATCAATTAGATTAAAGCCTCGGTGATGAAAACTATGTTTAGAAATTACAGGATACATTGTGGACGACAGCGGAGAGAAAGTCATAAGGTGCAACCATAAACTGGTCATATTGGCTGAGGATGTGATGCGATGGAGTCGGTAGAAGATATTTTCAAAGTCCAAAATAATATAAGTTTAGGGGGACAGATGAGAAGACAGGATTGAAGTTGATTCAGACAATGAAAACTTAAATGGAGTTCCACAATCAGAGTATTGAAGAGAATAATATTTTATATAATAAAGAGAAGAGATACATGATTAGAAGGATGGGCAACAACAAAACACTATTTATCTATAATGCATCAGTTTCAGCTGGTTCTGCGAATCCGGTAGGCTCTCCATGAGCGGCCTTGGAGCGCTTAGGCGTTGCTCGGTGGGTAGGCGATTTTGGAGGGCTTCTAGCTTTAGTTTTGGACGGAGAGGTGTCAGGGATTTTGGCAAGTGGAGAGGGTGGAACGCGTTGGCCTTTGGCCTTAGCTGTAATTTTATTTTTGCCTACGGAAGCGGCTGAGATGTCTTCTGACGGAGATTCGTCTCCTTCAGGACTCGAGTGGGGCAATTCAGTGCCGGCCCCAGTGAAAGCACTGCACAAATGTCAGCTGGAGTTATGGTGTTGAGGGAAGATTGCTTACATTTTGCCTCGGCTACGGCCACCAGGAGTAGTCATCGACGGGATAGGCATGGCGACAGAGGACGAAGCATTGTTTTCGGGACCCGACATTATGTTAACGCCAGTGATCTAAGGTGAAGACAGAGAATCAGAAGCAGTACAAAGTTTATTTTATGGAGAGGCTTACGTCAACTATCCAAGTGTGAGTTGAAGAGTTCCAGCCAGTGATATTTCCTGTAAGGACGGCTTCTCGAGACGGGACAAGGAGAGGCTGAAGCTTCTCCATGAGTTTAGACCAGTTGCAGCAATATTGCACTTCAAAGGATTCCTGGGAGCGGGTCTGATGGGTTTAAGTCAGTTGAAATGTTGAAGGGATATAAGGGATAAAGGATACGGATGAGGTCTTTACAGAGGGATTGTAGTCGCTGTGCTTCACTACAATTGTTACATTGTCTTTGCCAGGGCTCAAGCTTTCGACTGATCGGGAAACAATGAGTCCCACGCCGGTGACGGAAATGGTATTGGCAAGGCCCCCAGGTAGAGCATCTGACGTGTTGACAAGAACATGGTGCTCAGTCTCAAAAAAGAAGTTTTGGGTGGCGGTAGTGTTCAAAGCGAGGAGTCTGCCTTTGAGATAGTAGGAGTGCGCAGCTTCCAATTGAGTCTCAGGGCCTACATATCCTACAGCGTTGATAACCCACTCGACGATGCTGGAGGACTGTGGCGTGAGAGTAGATATAGCGGTCTGGTAGGTGCGAGTCCCATATTGAGTGTTGTTGTCCGGCTCAAGCTGGAAAGCAGCATAGATTATGATGAGAAACGACGTTGAATATCATCTGGATGGGGATAACGCACCTTGACCAAAATGTCAAAGATACCAGAGATGATGCATGGATGGTTACGTCTCTTAGCCTGATTGGATCCAGATTGTGAATAGCGATTAGGAGAGTACGAGGTGGGTTTATAATCGGACATGAGGACTTCAGGGACTGAAACAGAGAGGGAAGTTCAGTACAAAGTTTGTGTTTTGGCTTGAGCACAATTCAACAAACATGGAATTTCAAAGCGATTAAGTTCTAAGGAGACGTCAGGAGGATGGAGACGAGGCTTACGACAATCAGGTAGAGGGTGGATGGACGTTCAAGAGGAGATTGTTTATTGTGTGTAGGTCCAAATGTAAGAGTTAACTTTAAAGGAAGGGAGGGAAGTAGGATGAGAAGAGAGAGAGAGGATCTTTAATATGTTCGAAACACTAACAGATTGTACTTGCGACATTACTGGCGAAAGGGTGAAAACTTGGAAGTTATATGTCACAGTGGATTGTTCGTATATTGCGTATAATGGATTGACGCAAGGGATACAGAATAGGCCTTAAATGGAGAGCGGCTAAGACGAGCAAATGGATGGGGTAGGGAGAATGCGTATGGGATGAATGTATTGATTTGAGGAGAGAGTGGCGGACAGTTCATGCGCAATAGAGAAAGTGAATACTTGTAGGACGGGACTTAGCGTAATGTACGTAAAGGGAAGTGTGGAAACATATAGATAATACAGGTAGAATGATAGATGACCGCTCTAAGTTGAAGCGAGGAGGGTGAATGGATGTGATAAGTTGTCATAGGTGTCGAGAAATGACGTGGAAAGGTGGAAATGGCGAGAATGGAAAACTATCTTGCAATACAATAGGGCAAAGAGATATGTAGGCCAGGGAAGCTAGGGGAGGTGGAACGTGAAATAGAGAACAGTGTTTGAATTAGGCATATAAATGCGAATGGCCAATGGAGATCACATACTTGAGTTGAGTATATTGAGTAGGGTAGCTTGACATTTGCGGTGAATTGCTAGTTCCTGCGCAGACGTTTGTTGCAATAATTGGAGTTGTTGGGCAGTAATATAACATTCAGTGAGGAACCATACTTCCGCATAAGTAAATGGCAGAATGTATAATCCACGTAATAGGAAGAGTCCAGGGAGAGTAAGTATGAGACTTATAGTATTATGAAACTTATAATTATATTGCTCAAAGACCTAGAATAATGTAGGATGATATTGTGCGGAAGATACTTATTATGGAATGTTTATAAAATAGGGAAATAAATGTAAGCCTTAAGTTGATGCCAATATGTAAAACGGCAGATAAATGCGGCATATATAGAATGAAATTAAGCTTATGTATATAATAGGCGTAAGATAACACTTTAGCATTAGATAAATGCGGACGATTTTAGGAAATATGATTCTAGCAAGTGTCAAAAGCGGTCGATGGGAGTAACTGCTGAGCTGTAGAAATAGGAAAATGAGTTTGACAATTAAGGATGGATACATAGGTAGGAGACTTATGCGACACGTATAAATAGAGGGGGCAACTACAAGCGAAGTTATAAGAGCATGCGCAACTCGCCAGCAAATCAGGCTTTTGAAAAATTCCTGGGGGCTGAAATAGAGAATTGTAGCATTGTTGGTAAATGTAATTAGTCAAGCCATTCTTTCGAGCGTATATAATCTCAGTACTTATGTTTACATACCGTAAGGGATATAAGCATAAGTGCTGAGATTTTTGAGTGAAAGGGTGGTTTTACTAATTTACATTTATTTAATATAAGGGTATTTTAATTATCATAAGTTAGTCTTTGGATATATGTATATGTACCCAGGGCTGACAAATGTTGTCAGGCAGCACATTTCACAAGTTATGTATGTATGATGAATGAAAGGATTTGTATCTCAAGGAGGTTTGCAATCAAAACTTAACTAGGTCCCTTGTGAGATGTACTGGACACATAGTCCCTTGTGACCTGTACTGGCCAGCTCAAACAATGTGGCCAGCACCAATACTGCAACCGCTCTGCTCAAAATTGCTGTTGTAGAGCAGTTGCAGAGCAGTTTTTGATACCACTATGGCACTTCTATATATGGAGGTGACTGCGCTCCGCAATCCAACAGAGAAAAAATCCCATAGAAGTAAAATTAGTCTGCAATGAGCTAGGCCTGTTAATATTTATTGATTTCTTTTTCTTGATTTGAATGGTATATGATATCCAATTTCAATTCTGCTCCACTGATTATTTGATATTTTTTCTCTCAGTTGTTTTTTAACTTCTGATCAAAAATTCCAAGTGCATTTGTTGATCTCCTACCACTATATAGCAAGATAGTGCACTATCTTCTATATAGTGTTTTAATTGATGTGCAAGCTGCAGAGAAACAAAAAGTGACATATAGCAATCCAAGTGCAGATCCTTGGTGATACAATGGAGAGGGCTCAAAATACATTGTGTTGAAGAGTGGTTGGGGTGTTGTAGCTCACACAGGGGACAAACTTGATTCTCACATAGAGGTGAGTATAGTACTCTTTCCCAAATTTCCCAGAAAAGATTACTTTTATTTCATACTGCTTTGATTGAGAATTGTGGTTGTGTTCAGGCGATCAGCCTATTTTGCTTGACATTGTTGGAAAATGCTCATTCCCTTTGGCTGAGGTGTGAGGGGTTGTGTGAGGGTTGGGTATTCTTTTGAATACTCAAGGCTCACTAAAATTTTATATTTATATATTTATGTGTATAATTTATTTATTTTATTTCAATTCTATAGTAAATACAAAGATAAAAGGTTATTATGAAATGGAAGAAAAGGAAAGGAATTTAATTGATTGTATTCTGATATTCTTTAATGAAAGCTGGACCCAAGGCTTTCCTTTAATCCTTAGTATTACAGATTAAAGAGTGAGTTAAGATCACTACTATGGTTATCCTTAAAGTCACTAACTTGGGGTTGTTGAGAGGTCACCAACCTAAAGTGCTTCTTAAGGTCACTAACCTGGAGTCGTTGAAGGTCACTAACCTAATGTGTATTCTACTTAGGGGAAGTAGAGGATCCTGATGAAGGAAATAAATATTACTTACTATTGATGAGGGAACTTCAAAGTATATGAAGTGTTATCACTAGTCTTATTTATAAGACTCTTGATTATTACTTCAAAGGAACTTTTATTAGTTCTTAAAAGTAAATTCTATATCTATTTTTCTCTGGGGGTCTTTATCTGAGGTTGAGAGGGAGCGTTTATATATCCTTCCTTCTTAACCTAACTTTTGTGATATTTGTTTATATCATTATTTTGGTTTGAATGTTGAATTCCAATTGTTATTGGTTATGGTTGTTAAGGTTTAAGTGTATTATATATCTTATTTAATATAAGCATATTCAACTCTTGACACTGAGTTGTGAGATGTTATTATGTTTTATGGGTTTTTACATATATGTTACATGTTGTATTTAGTGTGTTCATATATGCAATTAAACATATATTAACTCTTAATACTTAGCTATGAGGTGTTGTTGTGTTTTTATTGGTTTTTACATGTATATTACATACTGTTTCATTATGTAGATATATGTAATTATGGTTTTAGGAGTTTTATTGTATTCTTAGTCATCCTTTGAGTACATGTATATGTACTCAGGGCTGACAGGTTGGCTACTTTCTGGCAAGAAGTAAGTACAGTTTAGGATGAAGTCTTCACTGGTACACCCAAGTGAAGACTGCAGTTGGCTGACCTCTGAGGAGAGAATTTATTGCCAGTGGGATGGCTGAGTAATCTCTCTGAGGATCTTACCCGTAGCTCTGGTTGATCTTACAACTCTGGGCCCTGCAGTATGTTAGACTCTGAGGATTCAGAGGTGCCGCAGGCACTTTAGACTCTTTTGAAGACAAACCGGTTGTAAATTTCAAGCTTATTCTGTTAGCTATTGATCTCACCAGCTCAGAATACCACTTGATATTTTACAATAACCTGATTAAGAGTAGAACTAGGATAATCAAGATACAACCATATCACTATACTCAATATTCTTGTTGAAGGATCAAGTAAGATGTGATGTGGTGTTGTGGAATGATATGAAGTTGGTTTCTCTTCCAAGTTGGGAAGAGAAAGGCCTTATATATTCTAAGACCTAGACATCAACTTGTGGTTGGTGCTTAGGTTTGGTTTGGTTTGGGTCAGGTTTCAACTTTACTACCCAAGTTCTAGTTAAGTCTTATTATTCAATTGACTCTTGATACTGAGCTATGAGGTGTAATGATTATGATTTTAGACAGGCTACATATCTTTACATATGTATTACATATAATTACATGGGTTTCTGTTAGTCTGTGGCCCTGTACACAGGGAGCAGGACTGACATGAGCTTTCATTTAATCTTGACTAAGCATCCATTTGATACTGGCTAGGCATTCATTGGATATTGGCTGAGAATCCTTACAATATTGGCTGATCCTTCCTTCAATATTGGCTGATCATTCATTCAACCTTGGCTGAGCATCCATTTGATCTTGGCTAGGCTTCTAGTCAATCTTGACTGGGCATTCATTCAATCTTGGCTGAGGATTCAGTCAAACTTGTCTGAGAATTCTTTGAGCCCAATGATCATGTAGGAAATTTTCCACAAGATCATCATGCTCCAAGGGATGTCACTGAGGATCAGCTGAGGGGCTCAGATGAAGTGAGCAGATGAGCCAGCCCTCTCTTAGGCTTATTTGCTAAAGAATGAAGCCTGTGGAAGGCCTAGTTCATCTGCTCAGTTCCTGTTGATTGTGAAATCAGATGCCAAGGCGGGAGAAACCTGGAAAGAAGAAGGGAAGAAATTTGAAGAAATTGATCCAAGCATTGGAGAAACCTGCAAGATTCCTTCAAACCCTCTTCTTAGAGGTCAACTAACTGAAGTCTCTACATGGGGGTACCCAGTAAAGATCTTCTGATATTATTCCTCTATCCTCATTTCACCTATCTTAGTGAAGAGTCAGCCAGAAAGTAGCTGATCTCTTACAAGCATTCACTTGCCTCCCTGTGTCACAAGGGAGTTAGTTAAGTTTGCTTGTAATCCATCAATTCAAATCTCACACAGGACCTAAATATTTTATCCATCTATCAAACCCACTTTGAGATTTAGACTGCTGATTAGGAATTTCATGAAACTTGATGAAAGATTAAAATTTGTAAGTATTGTACATATCAGATTGAAGACACAAAATTCAATTTGCCTTGATGGATTTAAAAAAAGACCCATTCTGACCATGATTGAATACAAGATGATTTTGATTTATGACAAGCTTACATATAAATCTTCCTCACTGGTAAGATGTGATTCCTGGCTCAATTAAAACCTTACACCTACTATCACAAATTCAGAATTGTGAAGGAGTAGTTTTACAAGTAATCATGGTTTGGCCAAGGAGAAGGATGGTTTTGATCAATTCTCTTCAAAATTCCTAAAGAGGATGACTCATCATGTCCTCTGGACAATCATTACTTCACTATTGATATGATTGTTAGAAAAATCCATGTCAGGTTCATAAGAAAGTGTTGAATATATATTAAATCATTCATTCAAGTAAACCCTTGGCTTTCAATCCACAGCATGATTGGTATGCAGCACTCACCCTTGGCACTTTTGCCCCTTTAAGGTTGAAATCCTCCTCAAATCCCACAGAACATATCAAAGGAGAGATCAAACTTGATCAACTTTCACAATGATGTGGCCAATTAATTTCAAAATAACAAATCTATTTTTTTTCCCAATAATCCATCTTCAACCAGTTACAAACAAAAATGTAATTCAAACTTTAAGAATCATCAGGATATAGATTTACAATCAATTTATCAAAAATGCTTTAATAATCAGAACAAACAATAAGATAAGATGAAAAACAAGAAACAATTTACAATGAATGAAATAAACTAAAAAGGTATAACCAAGGGAATGAAAAAAAAACCAAAGAGAAGTTTCTCATACTTCAAATTAATTAAAACAGAGTTCTTCATGATCAAATATTCATATTTGAACCACAAGATTTGAGATTAGACAAGATTTTAGCTTCAGTAGTTTCAGAAGTATCAGTACCTTCAATCAACCAATCCTTTGTAATATAATTTCTAATTGAATCAGCAAAGATTAAAACCACATTCTTATTCTCTACATTACCATACATTTCCCACCCTTCCCCACCTGGTGCTAAATATCTTAAGGCAGCTGCAACAGTTTGACCACTCGATCCACCACACAAAATCCCTTCTACTCTGATCAATTCTCGAACTGATCCAAAGGCTTCTTCATCTTTAGTTTTCATCCATTGATCAATCACTTCATAATTTAATGTATCCGGTATAAAATCGTAACCAGTACCTTCTGTTTTATAACTTGTGATCCCTGCTACATTTAAACTTTCAGGTCTAGCTAAGATTGATCCTACTGGATCCACACCGATCGTGTGAACTGATTTGGAACCATAATGATCTTTGAGCTTTCGACTAACACCTGTTATTGTACCACCAGTTCCTGCTCCTGCGATTAATAAATCTACTTTTCCACTTGATTGACGTCCTTCAATAGTAGGCGTATTTGAGATAGCTTCAATAATTTCCACTGCAGTTGTATCATAATGTGCCATTGGATCTAACCAAAAGTGAACCAAAACCCACCAAGAAAAATCAGCATCAGTCCCAAACCCTAAAAGATGAGATGTAATGTTGACTGACTGAATCGATTTTTATACTGATCTAAAATGATTCCACCAGGGATAGATTTCTCAAGTCTACCAGCTACAGAAATATGACTTTCAGGACTGTCAGATGCAGCTTCAGTAGGTGTTCGAACAATCGTGGCTCCTAAAGCTTTCATCGTATTGATTTTCTCTCGGCTCATTTTCTCTGGTAAAACGATTATACATTTATACCCTTTGACAGCTGCTCCTAATGCTAATCCAATACCTGTATTACCACTTGTAGGTTCAATACTAGAGTAAAAGAATGCAAAAGAATGTAAGTGTAAATTTTGAAAGAAGAAGAATGAGATTGGGTTTGACGAATTGGGTTTGAATTGATTTACATCACACTCTGTCCTGGAATCAATTTTCCTTCTGCTTCTGCTTCTATTATCATTCGAAGTGCGATTCTATCTTTTACAGATCCACCAGCATTAAAATATTCTAATTTACCTAAAAGATTACATTTGATACCATGAGCAGACGCGAATCTATCGAGTCGTACTAATGGCGTTCCACCAATACATGATAAAACTGAATCGCTGATAGTTGATGCGGATGATAAGATACGAGGTTTGATAGGTGGTAGAATGGGAAGTGTGCTGGTTGATAGATGATAAAAGGAATTGATGTGTTAGCTTTCGATTGGAATGATAAATTGATAAGTTGGAATGACTTTGACTAACTTGGATGGAATGGAAGAAGTAGACATTTTCGATTGAGTTTTAAATAATGTTTTAATTGAGGGTTTGAATGATTAAATGAGAAGAAGTAAAAGAAAATGGCAATGAAATTGAAAATGAAAATGAAAGATTGTCTTAAATCTCGATTGGTTCAAACTAAAGCTCACTTCAAAATTCACGCTCCTTATCTACGTATCGGTCCTTGACTACATTCAATTTACGATTTATGAATCATCCTATGTCTCAATCTCATCAACATGGTCATCATGACACTCATGAGCATTCATCAAGATCTTGATTCGAAAGATACATACACGCATAAGCTGGAAATCATTAGTCTTATTTGTTCATTTTGAAGAGAAGCAACATTGCAGTTCAAATCACTTTGCACCTCGGTGCCGCCTTCGATCAAGAACTTCAACTCCAAGCTTACAGATGATTTTCCTGCACATCGATGGGTTATACTTCGGCATCAGCTTAAGTATCAGCTAGAATTCGACAGCGCATCGAATCGTTCACGATCATTTCAGTTGCGCGTCGAGGGCCATACGAGGCCTTGAGAATTCACATACATCTCAACGGGTCAGGAAGCCTCTTGATTCCAGAAATCTTATTGCACTGCTTGTCCTTGCATCCCATTTTGGATCAATACGAAACCAATCAATGGCGAAAAGATAAGAAGTGAGGTTGGAAAAGTCGCCGAACGTATAATCGGACAAAGAATCCGACACAGATTCCCAGCTTTCTATAAAAGCTGCACATTTATTGGATGAAGAGAAGAATTCAATGGTAAAGAAGATTGTTCAAGACAAAAAGAGTTCGGTTCCATAAAAGAAACAGGAGAATGGTAAACAAATGACCTTTCAGATAAATAGCAGAATCCAACAATGAGATCATCTCACTCAAATCATAAGTGAAGCATGATGTCACCAAATAAACAATTAGCAATATGAACAAGCCAATGGTTCAATATCTGATCAATTGACTCATATTACATCTTTTTCTCATTTTTCACTCACTAAGATTTCTAAAATGGGGTTTCCTCTAGAGCTTGTGCAATCCATCCTTTCTCAATTGTACACATCACTTTAGCATTTTACCATGACTTGCAATACCTTGCTTGAACTTTTTTTGGCTGCTTATTTTTCCATTGGTGAGGTAGTACCAGCTCATCACTTGGAATTTTTTCATGCTCAACACTGCTCAGACGTTTTAGTGAATATCAAAGTGATGATGGTACACTTATTTGTTTCCTAAAGGCACTTTGAAAAATCTAACTCTATTGTAGTACTCAAAACTATTTTGTTCAAATCACTTTTCTGGAAACCCATTGAAACCTTGAATACATGTTTTTGAGACCTTTTTGATAGGCCATCACTATTTTCAGCCCACAGAAAACCCATGTAGGCACACATTTTCAGAGCCTACATGGGTCTTTCCCACAAAAATATGCCTACAATCCCACAAATTTGGATGTAGGCACTGACAATTTAGACCGACATCTATCTTTCAGGATGTAGGCATAAGTTTTGACACCCACATTCCAAATACCAGATTGTTGGCATAATCCAATTTTACATGTAGGGAACTGCATATAACACCTTTTTACCTACTGCAAGGCCATTTTTTGAGTTGTGATGAGTATATTGGAGGATGGGAACCCTGTTCCAAGTTGCAATGAGTATATTGGAGGACAGGAACACTGTTTTAAGTTGCAAGGAGTATATTGGAGGACAGGAACACTGTTTTAAGTTGCAATGAGTATATTGGAGGACGGAAACACTGTTTTAAGTTGCAAAGAGTATATTAGATTGCAGCTCAAAAAAACCCTTTTTCTGTCCTCTGAGTATATTGGATTGTAACTCAAAATAACACTTTTTCCATCCTTGCATATCCTCATTGGAACTCAAAACAGTGTTTCTGTCCTCCAATATACTCATAGCAGCTTAAGACAGAGTTCACTTCCTTCAACATACTCATTGAAACTCAAAACAGTGTTCCAGTCCTACAATATACTCATTGCAACTCAAAAATGGTCCTGTGGTAGGTGAAAAGGTGTTATATGTGGTTCTCAACATGTGAGATTAGAATTTAGGTGTAAAAATTCAATGCCTACATGGATGTAGGCATAATTTTGTGGGAAACACCCATGAAAACCCATGTAGGTGCTCAAAAAGCTATGCCTACACAGGGTTTTCAGTGGGTAATAACAATGACCTTTTGATCAAGGTGGTTCAAACAAAATATTTTTGAGTACCATATATATATAGTGTCTGGTCTTATACTGATGTGATTTCCTTTTATGTGTTTCCTTTCTTTGAAAAACCAATCTATTCTTTTTAGCCACCAATTGCACATTAGGGTAGTCAATTTTCCAATGTGGAACATGTAGGTTTATTTCATTTATTTTCCTATCTCAAACCACAGAATTTTCATGGGGCATAATTTTTTTTGGTATGTAAACCTTGATTGGTTTGTATGGTAAACTAGCAACACTCAATATTGACCCACCAACAACTTGTGGAGAACCAGGTAGCTGGGTATCATTTGTCAAGTCAATTATCATCTCTTCCTTTCAAGTTTGGAATAGTTGATCAATTTTATCACTTACACTTCATAGCCTCTCAGGGGAGGCAATACACTACAGTCAAAGCTGTGCAATCACATAATTTGGGTGGAAAGCTTTTTGTATGCATTAAGACTGGTTATGAATTTCACTTGTCAATTTTGGCAGTGAAACGTAATAAGATCCTGGATTTTTTGTATGCATTTTCACGGTGTGGAAATCAAAACCTAGGCGGTGGTGTTCTCTTTCTCTAACAACTATCATAATTCATTTTATATATAAACCCAAGGCAAAGACGCAATCACATATTTGATCCAAGCGCACAATCAGAATCAAATTATTTTATATTTTATATTCAATACGCTGAAAGCCATAAATCAATAATTATCTCAAATTATACTCAAGTAAAGCAGCAAAACATTATTCAAATAAATTAAATCATCAGTATTATTTATTCCTTTACAATTCATTAGTACACTACATACAACAATATCCGTACAAATCAATACCATACATATATAATCAACAACGGAAATGTGATACATACAGTTAGAATCAGAATAGTCAAAATAAATAGATCAATAAATAAATAACACATCAAATAATCATGGAAGATAACATATTGAAAAGTGATTAATAGTTATTTGGGTAAACAAAAAGAATATAAAGAAAAATAAGGGAGAGAAATTCCTAGAATGAGGCTCAGATGCGAAAATGATGGAGGTTGAAAGCTTAGATGAAGAAAATACAAATAATGTAGTCAAAGTTGATCATCATCATATCAGTTTATTCCAATTGAAGAGACAAATAAAGAATACAAATATTACATACCTAAATTAAAAGCTAAGAGTGAAATGATCAAGTGATTAGACAGTTAATTTAATGAAGATTGGAATGCAATATTTAAATTGAAATGATTTAGAATGAATACCAGGGCAAAATGCGAAATTACAGATGATTGATGATTGATTGAAGCCAAGGATATCAAGAAATTTATTGTCAAATCAAGACTGAATTGATTCAATTAATCTAGGGCGAGATACTGGGACAGGAAAGTGGAGTAAACAAACTTACATACATAAACCTACATACGTGAGATACAAATAGATCCATCAATTCAACAGCACCAAATAAATCTCAAATGAACAACAAGAAAGCCAAGAAAAGAAAGGAAGGAGTTAGCACATATGTAAACTATACATACCTGAATTAATGATCAAACTCAAAATTAAGATCAAGGAAGACAAGAGCAAACCAAGAAGGCCAAGATGGGAGTGTGAAGAAGAGTTAATCTATGGCGCCAGGTGACTCAGAAAAGAACAATAGAAGCGGTAGAAAGATCTTATGCATGAAGAGGGTCCAAAATCAAATTTTAAGATTGAAAGAGTGTTCAACATCAATTTAAGGAGGGGTGGGATCAAAATTGACATTGATAAATTGCTTGGACCAAAGAGATTGTGCGAGAAAAGAACAGAGATCACCTACATATATTAAAAGAAACAAACAAAAACCACAGCAGAAGCAGAGAATGGTGCCAAGTGCAATCAGAGTTGTTTCGTGTGGAAAAAGGGTGGTTGTGGCAAAATTGCATGAGATGGGCAGTGATAGGGTGGATTGTAGGAGATAAAAGGACAGGTCTTGAGGGGGTTTTTCTTCTTTCGATGATCATGGGATTTTTTTCTATCCTTTCATCCATACTTCAAATTGTGGAAATCGTGTGTGTTATTCAAAAGTGTCCGCGTTTTTTCTCTTATTTTTTGTCTTGAGTGTTGAAGTGTTTTCTTATATTAAAAGTGTTTGAGTGTTAGTGTCTGGGTTCGTTGTATCAAGTGTTTTTTTTTGACTCAATCAGTGTTATTGTCATTGTGCCAAGGTGCGAATTCATTATTATCAAGTGTGATTTGCAAACTGTTGTGGTTTTCTTTGTTTTACTGAGCTCAATTGTCAAGACTTAAGCTTGTTAGAATTGTCTCACTCTATTTCTGAACTTCATACTCAAGGTTGAGGGCAGCTCAAAAGCGCTCAGGTTTCATTCACGTCCTTGGTGGTGATTCATCCCCTCTCCGGCTCAGCCTACGCTCCACAGCGTAGGAGTTCTACAACGGGTTATGCACCTGCACAGGTATGCAATTGCGCGGGTTTGACTGTAGTTTGGTGATTACCTGGTTTATGATACATAAACCTTGAAAACAAATTCTTTCTCTCTGCTGAAGGTTGAGATCTCAATCTCAAACCTTGTCAATTGATATAGCAACTATTTATTAATGGAGTTGAATCTCTGTTGATTTTTCTTTCTGATCAGTTTATAGCTTTGAAATGATCTTTGAGCCACAAGTCTGTAATCAAGATTGATTTTTTTTGAAAAATTTCACCTGAGTTAAATTTGGGTTGTATTTCTAATCTTCATTATCCAAGCTCACCAAGAAAGGCATCATTTGGACCATGTAAATAGAACTTGAATCATGAAGACCTTCTTAATTTGTTTATTGACTTGAATCATACCAATCACAGCCTCAAGATTGGAAAGATGATCTTCATCTTTTCAGGATATTTTTACCAGGACAGATTCCAAGCAATCCCAAAATAACAAATGAAGACCTAAAGATGTAGATGATTCCCCCAAAGGGGACCTCGCAGTCAGCTTTCATGGATACCTCATGAAGAAGACAATTGATCATGATCTGTCTGTGGTTGCTCAATTTGCCAAAAAACCACCCGGAGATTTTATTATTCCAATCCGTCCTCCGTTCTGGAAAAGCCAAGGCTCATCCTGAGATGCAGTAAGTGGACCCATATATTCAGCGTGATCATCACAATTTCCCATACCAATTGTATCTGTAGGCCTCTTTGATAGATACTACGTTCCGATAAACTTCCTTATTTTTGATGCAAATTTGTAGTATCAGATGTGTCTTTATACAGAGTAATATTTTAAATGAACATACAACATCAAGCAACTAAAAATGAAACTATACCAGCATGCCAGCGATGGCTACACCACCCAAGATGAAGAATAGTAACAATCAGTGATTTTAATACTAGTAGGCTCAAGGATGTAAAGTTGAAGAACTTACCAGCAGTTTGAATAGTAGAAAAAAATCCACAAATCAAAGCTGATACTACTATCTTACCAACATCAGCTTGTCGATTGGGTACTAAAGAACTCAAGACTCCAATCTTTTCTCCATTATGTCATTGATCAGTTTTTACACAAGCAAACAGAAAATGGTTCGATGTGATTCTGAAACAATGGGGATCTACTCAACTTGAATTCCAAGACCACTTAGATTAGCAAATCCACACAGACTGTAGGTCGCTATTGTGAATCCACGTGTTGTCATTTCAGGTTGTAATTTTGATAAAGCTTGGTCTAAATGATTCATTGGGTTATGAGTCTCACATTCAGATGCGAAAAAGCAATACAATGACTTACATGCTACAAATTCATTAGCAACCAATTTGAGACCAAGTAATCTAGACACTTTCATTACATCAGATGATGGTGTACCCATAAGCCACTGAAAGAAGTGACATTTATCAGATCATCGAAAAAGGTATAAACACAGAGATTTGTAACAGCAGACGGTGACTGACTGCTATAGGATAAAATAAGTATTGGAATATCAGCTCCAGGGTTAGGGGATGGGGACCTTTAGGATCAAGGGACCAAAATTGTCCTATCCAAGTAAGCAGACCATCAATGGTATACACCAACGCAAGCACAGATAAGACATTCGCGAGGCTGTTTATGATAGGAATACTAATCAGTATAATTTTTCTTGAGAAGAATGATGAAGTCTGAGTACGATTCTTACATCATGCCAGCGACTCGGAGACCAAACCAAGCTCCATTTGAGAAGGCGTGAAGAGGATTGAGGTCTGTTTTATTTGATTCTGGTATTGTTATTGTTCCTGCTGTTAATGGTGAGCCTGTTTCTGGAAATCTGAGCTTGCTGACAGCCAAAGATGCAGGAATACTCATAATCGATGCTGAGAAGTCATCTTGAATTGGCATTTGTCAAGTCATGCAATCAATATACTTATACGCACCACTGATAAGATATACTGCTGGCATTCCTAATGAGACGTAGGCTACGAGGACGGAGCCAGCAATCGTTGCAAAACCAGATGTGACAACTTGATGTAGCTCTGAATCTGTCATTTCGCTCACGAATGGCTTTGAAAGATACATCCGTTAAGAATATTTCATACTTGTTTACTTCAGAGATCAACAGGTACTCACACGGACTAGCATTACACTCTCGGACTGAAAAGGATGAATCATCAATGTCAGCACACGGATAGCGAGATTCATAGATTCATAAATAAGGGAAGATAGGAAAAACCAACTTGTCCTACAAAAGGAGAAGCAGCTGCAACTACAGCTTCGGCACCGCTCACGTCCATAACTTTGAAAAAGAAATAACCAAGATTGAGTAGAATCCACTGCATGACTCCCAAATAATCTAGAAACCCGGATATATCGATCGACTAAGCTAACTTAAGAAAAGCTTTACACCTATGAATTTTCACTTACATAATAATTGAACCAAAGCGATGAAATAAATTATGGCTGCTAAGACATTGACGACTGTTGAGGATTATCAAGAAACGATCTTCAAAACGCGTGAGAAGGTATGAGTTAAGAATGAGATGAGATGAGTTACTCACAAAACCAATGTTGATCGAGGACTTGTTGATTGAAGAAAAATCCACCGGCTCTCGTACCAGTGTCAAGTAGATCGGTAAACGCTTTAGCGATCCAACTGAAGAGATCGAATCTAATCAGGATTGATACCGAATCAAGACATGATAAGATTTGTAATCAACAGAGCGTCAGTATATTGATAAAGAGTCAAAGGTCAACCAGAAAACATATGCGGTACACGCGTCCCCTCACGAACTCCTGAACCAAGACTTCGAAAAACGGACATACCCAGCTGAAGTATGGATCACAAACAAAGCGAGAACCTGTTGAAAGATAAGACCGAAAATCACAGTCCTCCATTTTACCTTTGTCCTGTCAGCCGAAGTAGCCCTGAAAACCCAAATATCCCTCATGATTAGCTTTTCCGCCTTTACTTACTTTCAAAAAACCCTTAAGTACGATACCTACCAAAATCCAAACTGAAAGATTACTAAACCCAACAATGATATAGCACGATCTTTGATAGAGTTTCCAGCTTGAACTGGAATACAGACCATGGGTACAATGATAAGTGCAGCTAGGGTTGCCCAACCGAATGCATAACGCGACCAACGAGGGCACGCGTTCCAAGAACGTACAAGAGGCGAAAGGATAGGACGTGTTAAAATTCTGAAGAGTCGAAGAGATACGTTATATTGGCTAGCCACTATCCAAAGTTTGTGATGAAATCATATCAGTTTTTTTCATGAATTTGATCATTAAGCACAAATTCAATCATTGACTTACAGACAATTAGGAAAAGCGATGTCCAGAAAGTGGTGATGATCCATTTATGACGAGTTGATCGATTGACAAGCCCAGGGATGTACCAGCCGAGGAGAAGTAAGATAAGAGCTGAGTAGAAGTCATAGAATAGACAGGGTCAGAGCCTTGCGAAAAGTGACAATTACGGTAGCACGAATGACTGTAGGATAAGGCCTTACCGATATGAAGTAGGGGGCGAATCCAGACGGGCCGTGAATGAGTGGACGCTGATCTGATTGAGAGTATAATGATAGATTTCAAAAGTGAGTTTCTGGGATCAGACCACGAGCGTTTGAGAATCAAGCCGACTTACTGTCCTGGTGAAGACCCAATGGATGGGGCCTTGATAGGATCCGACTTGATATCAAGGATCGCAGTGCTTTGATCTTCGCTCGCTAGAACAGGTTTGTGGGTACGAGCTGATGGGCCTTTTTCCAAATCGTCGGAGGGAAGACTTTGTTCAGCAGAGGGCATGATGATAGCTCCGACGTGATTTTTTAGCTTGCAGAACAAAAGTGAACCGATTATATTCAAAGGTCTGATTGCCGAGAATAAGCTGCATACACAACTTCATGAAGCGAAGGATATACCAACCGAGCTTGAGTTCAATGGTCCCCAATCACGTATATACTATTTGGAGCTTGATTCAACTCGTGGCTATTATGGTGTATCACCTATGATAATGCTTTAAGCGAAAGGGAGATACGGGAAAGATGAAGATATTTCCTTATCGCCTCAAACTTTACATCATATTCAATCCCACAGCAATCATATGAAGATTTACTCACTTGTCACATAGTATTATCGATTGCGACTGATAAGGACTGCGAATCATTGTGCTGAGTGGGAGGCTCGAGAACCACGCTTCAGGTTGTTTCCCCATGAATTGCTTCACCCCAACATGTTAATTTGGTGATAGCATCCATTTTTAAGGTTTCAAGCTGAAAAAGCGAGCGTGACCAACTCTCGAAGTTTGAAACACCGCGATCTATGGTGGACTTAATGAATACTTCACCAGGCTTCTCGTATCCTAGGCACAGCAATCAACCTCATACGCCGTGTTGATGTTCACAGCAGGATTTCCAGAAATTCCTTATCTTCAGTCACATCCTCAGCTACTGACCGGGCTTGGCACAGCCAGGCTGGCCCTGAGGCCGCCGAGCTGGAGCTGTCAATCTAGCAGGGTCGAGCCCAATGGGCTCGGGTACGGAGCAGCTGTTCTAGGGCATCCACAGTGGTAGAATAGCTCAACATACAGCAAACATTGTGCGTAAGTCTTAATCCAAGTCTTCATAGAGGGGCAGTCATACAAATTATGAATAGAATGTCAGGGACAACCCTTTGAGCAACAAAAAGCTGTGTTCCAATTTCTTGCTTGCCTGCTTGCGTCTGAAATATGGCTAAAAATTTAGAAGTATGCTCCAAACCAAACATCTGAGACCTGCTTAGGAGCAAATGTATCTTACCATGTACAAAAAAAATGAGCCAGATAAACAAGAAGAATGATCCAAGCATACAAAAGAAACCAAATACAAGACTTATGCCCCACAACACCATACCCATGACTTTCTCCAACTCAATCCAAGTATTAAGAAGACATTGATTAACCACCAATCCTTGTTTCAATCAGAGCACATGATTTGCTTGAAGGCTTTGAATATAAAGGGATGCATAAGGAATCAATTTATGTTGGTCATGTTTTCAGCATGTAGCTCAGAAACAAACACAGGTACCAAAAAAGAGGCTCTACAGGACACTACGCTATAGTGGGGCTTACTTTGACTGCATGTTCTATTTCAAATCTAATGGAGACCTCTGGTGGTCTGGACCCTCATGAATAACCCAATAAGCACTGTGCCAATCTCCAATATACCCCCTTCAGGCCTGCCCATGTGGGTAAATACCAATCATGCGCAGGCTTTGAAGGCAACAATCTTAGTTTGATTCATGGGGTGGTCACAGTTTGAAAGAAATGCATTTAGGTCCTTCTCCTGAGGTAGTTCATTCAGCATCTTTTGTGGTGGGTATGTCCAGTATAGGTATTGGTTCAATACTCCAAGGGGCCAAGTAGCTCTTGGCAAAGCCTTCACCTTCAGTATCCAGATTGACCACCTCTAATTAGTGCCACTCAGATCCCCACAACTACTGTAATATCACAGATTGCTTCCTGATCATCTCAGCAGTCAATTTTTTATCTTTGAAGTTAGCCAAGTGAAATCCAACTACCACCTGGTTTGGTCTCAACAAGCAATGGACAAGTATCTTATTGTCTGTTGACCTGAATGTATCATCAAACCAACACACTCAACACCAGCAATACGGAAAACCAAGTATATTATGTACCTAATAATGATGCTATCAATCATGATGTCTTTTTTGATTTGTTTTGATTTTGTCATTTCAGAGGCATGCCTTGGTACGCCCACAAGTGTGCCTTTGTCAGGGCACGGGACCGCGCTCAGGCGGGCTCCAAAATTGAGGTCCGCGCCCACCACGGACCGTGACGCAAGCTGGCGCTGTTGGATGAGAGAGAGACGGAAAATGGCACTTGCGTATGAGCACACACTTACTATAATCCCAGCCAGCTTTGGTATATCAATTTCCCCTCGACATGCTTCTGAAAGCATGAAGCTCTGAAGAAGTGCTACCTGTCGCCACTGCCGAGATCCAATGTACAACTGTCCGCCACTATCAAGTGTCCGCCCAATTTGATGACCCTTGTGGTAATCACGTCTTTGACCTGTCATCCCTGTAACGCGCATATATATCCCACCATAGATCCTCGGTCTCGTTTGATCAGCGTAACGAGCGATGACCGGATCGCAAACGTTGGAAGGGACGTTGCGGTTATTTACAAGTGTCCATTCTTCAGTTGTGGAAAGCTGTTATGTCGTGAAAGGAGGCCACAGTCCCAGACTAAGGAAGGCGTTAGTTAAGTCAACTTCATCTGTCTGGATTGGTTGCGATTTCGTGATCTGCGATGATATGACCTGATGCTCAGACCTCATGGTAATGCTGATGCTGGTCGTACATATGTATGTGAGCTACTGGGTCAAAGATGCAAGCATGATTGCGTGTAGGATCCGACCCCTATATTTATGGATGAGCATAAGGCTAATCCGTCGTGACAGGCCTACCACCGTCTCAACACACGAGCTGCCAGCTAGCTTGCCGATCGCTTTTTTTGTCTTCTCAGTTTTGTACACGCATTACAATGTTGATACTTGCCGTCTGCTCGGCAAAAAGTAGCCTCCGCTGGTCGAGCGTGATATCCTTTATGAAGCTTCATGAAGAAGTGCGTGTCTACATGGCTGCACTTGTCATTGAATCCATTTTGTTTCCAACCCTTTTAATCAGCCTGTCCTGGTGCGATTCCATCAGTTCAACTCATCCTTTCAAACCCTTTTCGGTTTAATCGCATTTCAGGTCCACCTACCCTAGTCAACCACCCTAGTTTCATTGTTGATGTGACTGCCCGCTCTATAGGCTGACACCTTCACTCGAAGAAAACTAAAGCACAAGTATCCAAAATGCCTGTCCCTTCAGCACCAGGTCAAAACTTATCGTCCTCTCAGTCACCGGAGTCACGACGTCAAAACACCTCTCCAAGTGATCCCGTTCGTTTACCTTACTGTAGAGAGCCTTTGCAGACACATCAAACCAGTTTTCCTATCCAAACAACTTTTAACACCATGCCACCGCGTCAAGCAGCACTCTCTGGTTTCGAATATATCAATTTTGAGGATACAGCCAATCAAGCCGAAACCAGGGGCGAACTTGAATCAAAGGGAGTGTTTCCGAAATTGTCTGAAGGGGTTGTGACGGCACGGGACTTTACGACAATAACCCCTCCCCATTCTTCTGGCCCTCTTACTTACCCTGACTCTGCGTGCACAACCCAAACATCTTCAACACCTCATCTCAGCCCCTCGCACTCTGTTCACGAAAAATCTCCCGATACACCTCTCGATCAGGCCACGCGTGTTAACCATTCTGCTAAGCGGCGTACACAGTATCATCGTATGGAAAGTACCCCTGAGATAAATCAATCGTCTCGGCAAACTATTCGTTTTGCCGACGGCGATTTTATCAAACCTAC
Source organism: Melampsora americana (assembly GCA_022264835.1). Classification (NCBI taxonomy): domain Eukaryota; kingdom Fungi; phylum Basidiomycota; class Pucciniomycetes; order Pucciniales; family Melampsoraceae; genus Melampsora; species Melampsora americana. The sequence continues at coordinate 4,157 of JAIFHY010000053.1, read as the reverse complement.
CAACGCCTTCGCTCGTTCTTGGGTCTCGCTCTATGACTCCAACATTATCATTCGATGGTTTTTCTTTATCACCCCGGTACTTGTATTGGTATGGATCCCTGGAATTATTGGTTTAACGCTTGACAAGAGCCATCTTGAGTTCAGTCCCAGTCACGTTTCTGCTTATTTGCTTCTCATTTTTACTAATACCTGTTTTTAAATTACTTCATAGCATATGGGGTGTAGAACTGGTTTGGTGGTCAGCTTGGCTCTCAATCGCTTGGGTTGGGTGGTGGATTGGTCTTGCCATTGGTATCCTCACACCACATGTTTTCAAATACAGCATTGGAGTGATCCTTCCTCCTGGATTTGTGCAAAAATGGGTGGGTTATCTGACTCCAATGAACAAAGTTATCATGGGGACAGTCTGGAGTTTCTTGAGTTGGTGTAAGTCAATGATTTGTTCAAGTGTTCATTTTGGTCACTCCTCATTTATTGATACTGACTCTACAATCATCCAGTGACTTTCAACGTGTTCATCTTGAAACACAAAATGAACACTATCACCGAAGGGGACAACCACGTCTTACATTGGATGATTCAAGTAAGCACATCAAAATCATTCCTTCCCTTGACACAAAATGGCTAACAATATGTTTTCAGGGCCTGTTTGGCATGTTTTTGTCAAGTCTCATTCTTGTCGCCGAGAAACTCTTGATTCAGATCATCGCCAGGTCAGTCTAGACAAAATTCAAGAAACACTCTACCTTTCTAACAGAGGAGCTAATGTGCACCTCCCTATCTTCAGTAATTTCCATCGCCGGTCATACGAAGATCGAATCCGCGAACAGAAGCAAGCTATCCGTGCACTCGTGACATTATACATGAATAGCCATGACATCGGCCGCTCGGACACATTAGATCGCGGTTATCTGGCTGGCGGTAGAGCTGCTGACCCCGCCAGAGTTCTTCGCAAGGCTTTGAAAGGCGTCAGACAAGTTGCAAAGTCCACCACCACCGTTTTTGGAACCGTAGCTTCTGAGGTCTGTCTTTTTTCACTACTATGTATGTCAGAGTCAACATTGACACCAAGTCCTTTGGATTTGGCAAAAATAGATAGCTGGAGAGCGGATCCTTCAGCCCAACTCACCCGCCTCCATGGTCCTCTCCGCGCTCTCCTCCGCGAACAAAACTCGACAACTCGCTCGCAGGATCTATTACAGCTTCGTTCCTACTCACTATCGAAAAATGATGGTTTTGAGTGATATTGGCAAGTTTTTTGACAACGAAGACCAAGCTCGAGAAGCCTTTGAGATCCTTGACAAGGACGAAAATGGCGATGCTAGTTTGGAAGAGATTGAATTGGCATGTTTGGATGTACGTCTTCGCGTACGACACTTACAACAGATCTTTTTCACTAAAACAATGATTTTTTGCTGCCAGCTTCATCGCGAGAGATTGTCCTTGAGTTCCGTGAGTCACCCTCATTCGACATTTTTTTTCAGATCTTTCTCTAAGACTCAACTGCTTGATTTCTACAGAGCATGCGTGATCTTGACAGCGCCGTTGGGCGATTAGATTCGATTCTCATGTTCATATGGTATGTCGCTTCTTAAGTCTTTGCTCATTGGTCATCATAACTAAATATTCCTCTGACTCGGACAGGTACTTTATCTCATTGCTCATCATGTGTGTACCTAATTTTCATCTCTCATTATATGATCTCCTCGCTGATGCGTCTGCTTCCTAGAATCGCCTTACTGGATGTGTCATTCCAAACGATGCTTGCGTCCGCGGGAACTCTCACACTGGGTCTGAGTTGGTTAATTGGAGGCACTGCCCAAGAAGTTCTCTCTTCAGTCGTCTTTTTGTTCATCAAGCGTATGTTCCCTGATTTTATCTTCACTTTGCCAGTTCATCGCAAAGACTGATCCAAATCCCCACATTTCACAGACCCTTACGATATCGGCGATCGTGTTGACGTTGACGACGTCAGCTACGTTGTGAAGGAGATGCACTTGTTGTACACGTACGCCCTCACAGCTTACTTTCCATCGTACTGTATTTTGATTTGCCCCACGACTACCCAGTGTTTTCCAGCAAACAGACGGCAGAATAAATCAACTTCCTCACAGTAAGTGAAGCGTCAGACATTCAATCTATTCCTCTTGCTCCATGTTCATGAAATCTCCTTCCCTTCATTATCTTCAGGTCTTCTGAACACCAAAAGAATAGTCAAGTGAGTCTTTTCTCGTCTACCTGAATAATGCAGAATCCTTTTTTTGACATTTATGACAAAGCATCCGACGCTCAGGAGCCATCAGCGAATCCTTCACATGGGAAGTTGATTTCAACACATCCTTTGAAGCAATTGAAACTCTCAGAGAGAAAATGCTTGCCTTCCTTCGGACTGAAAGGCGCGAATTCATACCTTCTATTGACATCGCAGTCGAAGGTTCGCCTTCCCTTTCCCCTTTCGGCCATTATCCATGTATCTGACACGCATCTTCACTCTCAGACTTCGAGGGTCAAGCCAAAATGACCTTGCAAGCCGACATAAAATACAGATCAAATTGTACGTGGCCTCCCTAAATCCTACTCCCCTCTGTAGCTAGCTAAGACGAGTCATCTCCCCTATCTACAGGGCAAAATAGTGGCCTCAAACCCAGAGACGAAACGTGAGTTCACCAAAACCTAAGCTTACGGCCCAAAATTCACAACTTTGACTGACATTTGTTTCATCTCGCGCGGTTTCCAGAAATGGGTCTGCGCCTTGAAACAAATCATGGCCGAACTGGAAATGTGGGGACCTGATGGAATTGGGAATCCAGACCCACCTCCTAGCCCCCACTCTTATCCGTCTGCTTGAAGGCCCTCCTCCAATGCCGTCACCGGGGAAGAATGAGTCTGCCACCAGGGCACGTACACCAGTGAGGTCTGTGCAATTTGGAGAATCCAGTTTGGCAGCTGATCTCTGGCTAGATGAGCCTCTCGACACTTCACCACCTCTTCCTCCACATCCGCCATCTGCTCATGTTCCAATCGACATGAATAGAGGGCCTTCTCACCTTGGCACAGACATCGAGATGCAATTTCAACGTCGAAATTAACATTTTAGTCATTATCTCATCTGAAGCCCGTTTGTTTATTATGTGATCTTGTGTTCTTGACATTCGAAAAACATTGTCCTATCTTGTGTTCTCTCTCACCAAATTTTGCCTTCTTCGCAACGACTCTCTTTTCATAGACCCGCCATTCTTCATAATTGTGTTTTCACCATTCTTTGTGCATTATTTGTGTGTGGTCCTGAAGTAGTTGGTTACTCTTTCCACGAGGGATGGATTGAGACATTGTTTAGAATACACTTATCTTATCCATGTATATTCGACCAGTGATTTGTCACAACTCCTTGTGCATCCTTTGAGGGGATTAAATCATCATCTAGCTCACATCCTGAACTAAACCTGAATTGAAACCTAGTTTACATACTTGATGAATGATATTCATTTTTGAAGGAGTGAATATTGCTCGAATGTAAGCATTTCATTGTGAAACAGTCGTAGATGTTTTCCCCGGACTATCCTTTCAACCAAAGAAATCCAAAAAAGATAAACAAGGCCAAATCCCCCCTGTAATGTACTAGTACATATTTGCTACGCTCCAGCTGCTAATTTGATCAAGTCCCTCCAGTTAGGTTAGCTAGTTCATGAATTGCAATTATGTGATCCTTAATGATCGAACTTCTTTTCAAGATTGATGCTTAGAAGCAAGTTCCCAATTAATTGGCTGATCAAAAATATGCAGACCGGTCCATGTAGTTAATTCCAAACGGACAGTCCCCCATTATGCGAAGTTGCTAGGAAGAAAGTATTTGAATTCCGTCAGCCCCATAGCGCAGGGAGTGGCTCAGGAAAGAAAACATTGGTGGGTTTGGTCATCGCACTCCTGAGCGGATGTAGCTGCCCTAGGCAGGTCAAGGAATTGTACCCCGTGAGAATATTCAAAATTGAGCGAATAGAATATGGCTTCGTATGCTACCAAAGACGGTTAATCATCACAAAATGCACTTTAGAGTGTGCAACATAATCTTGGTACTGAGTATGTACCAGCTTTCTTGAACATTGATATGAATATATACCTTTTCTCCGCCATGAGTTGATTTAGATTGGATTGGCTTT